>JALIGW010000001.1:218751557-219486557 GCA_023053685.1 Diadophis punctatus similis | reverse complement strand
GGAGTTTATCTAGTATGGGAGAATTATTGCAAAAGTTCTATGAAGCAAATCTTGCCATATTATTTTTCTTGAAATGATTATGTAGAAATAGAACACCATATCATTTATCGTACCAAAACCCATTCCACAGAATGGGCCACACATATTTGATAGTATCCGATTCCACTGAAAGATCAAGAAAAACTCACATTTCCCCTTTTTTGAGTATCACCCATCAGGGAATTAAGACTTGACAAGAGCCAAGCAAAGGTTGAATCCAGATTGAAATAAATCCAAACAATGTGTTTCATTCCTAAAACATGTATGGATCCTATTACCCTCCTTTCTAATGTCTTGAGAAAAGGGTTTGCAAGTAGTTGATGAGCACTATTACAGGATGGCACTTATTTGGCCATTCTTCAAAAATCAACATAACTCTATTGTGTGCCCATCCATGTCTGTATTACATTTAGTTGTTGCTGTTGCCATTGCTATTTCAGTCAAGTTTTTGTTGCTGTTGTTGCATCAAGAATTTCTCGCTGCTAACTATGAGCTCATTCAACTCCCAAAGCTGGGGTGTTCAGCCAGTCTCTCTCCCTTGATAAGCTGCGCTTCTCTTCATCCAAAGATGATTTTAAAGATGGAATGTTCCACTTCTGTAGCATTTCTTCCTGCTTGGCAAACGTTCTCCAGGCACGTTTCCAACAGCTTCATATCAAATGTTCAGTCATGCAGTGATCGTTTGCCAAGATGGCTTGCCTTGCATTGCTAGAAGATCAGAGGCCTCCTCAGATCTGCTGCCAGTTTTACAAATTCTCATCTCCCTTCTCCTCCTCCTTCCTGGACTGCATCCTGGCTCACTTTCACTTTGCTTATTCTGAGCCTGAAAATAAAGCCTTTAGTCAGAGTTAGTCCATTAAACCAGTGTTTCTCAAATAGTGGGGTGCCCCCCCTGGGGGGGCTCGGAGCAATGCCAGGGGGCGCGTGTGACCCCGGGGAACATGCGTGGTCCTTCTTGATCGATTTCCCCAGGCGGGGAGTGTTTTCCCAGTTGCACGCTGCTCCGAGCCTGGAAGAGAAGGCGGCGGGGCGGGGCGGCTGCGTGGGTTCTTGTTGTTCTCGGCGGGCGCCGCAGTAGCCATGAACGGCATGGCGAACCTGCTGCTGGACAAGGAGGAGCATCCTCTGCAGCTGGGCGAAAGCTTCGAACAGCACCCTAAAGCCTCCTTCCATACCATTCGCTGTGAGTGCCCGGCAGAGGCGGTGCTTATGGGCCAGGCCGGCGACCCCAAAACATCGGCTTGATTAAGCTGGCCTGGCCCCGTGTCAAAAGAGGGCCCTAACCACTTAGCCTATGCCTACCTACCCGAAAACAGGCTCCACTGAGTTCAGTGTGACTTACTCCCAGGTAAGTGGGTAGAGCAGCCTTCCCCAGCCAATAGTTTGCTTGCAGCTTATAATAAGTAAAATAATAAATATTAACACTAAAAATCCATTGGGGCCCAGATCGGAGAGTTTGGGGGCGTGCGAAATGTTTACTTCTTCCTAGGGGGGGGCGTAACAGAAAATAATTGAGAAGCACTGCATTAAACCAATAGGACAATGGACTCAGATTGGCAGCTGTCATATCCCTCATTGCACTACTTTAATCAAGGAATAGTAGTAGGAATTATCTCAAATAGTGGAGTCCTTGATGCTTTCTGAGCTTGGTTGTTTGCACCAAGAAGAAGATGCATTAGGGACCACCAAGGACTCCACAGTTCAACGCTGAGCTACATATATTCTCTTCTTTTGATCTCAAATAGTGATATAGAGGTTTATAACAGATATGTTCAGAGGACACTAGTTACACTACATCCATTCCAGGGATGGTTTTCACTTACCTTCCCTACCGGTTCGCAAATGTGAGCGTGAGCATGCTCGCTTCGCTCACGTGCGCCACCACCGTACCTGCATACGGCCTCCCATGCATGCGCTTTACTCGCTCGCAAACCTTCCACGCATGCGCATGGCCTCAAAAATGTGCACAAATAGGATAGAATAGAGCCAGGGCGGGAGGGGGTGGCAGGCCCAACCGCGATTTCCGCTACCGGTTCGGATGAACCGGTCCGAACCGGCTGAATACCATGTCTGATCAGTTCATTCTCCTATTTAAGTGAATAGTCCAAGATAATCACGAGGCAGCCATATTTTATTTATTTGTTATTCATTTGTTAAATTTACTTGCCACCGATATCGCTGTGGGGCTACTCTAGGTGGCTTACAATAACAAAAAGAAGAAAATGAAAAGAGTGTAAGCAGAAATAAATTAATAGAACAATAAAATAGGCAATGAAAAAGAACACGAGAATAAATTGATAGGATAAGCAAAAAGATGGACGGGTGGAGAGCAGAGCACAAGCAGGAGGTGGGGGAGAGGTGGCATCTGCCATCACTGCCATTGTAGAATTCTACCATTTGGTCCCTAGGCCAACCGGCATTTTGAGGTCTCCTCACAGCCTCCAAAGTTGACTTAGTTCATCTTTTCCAGATTACTCATCCCCACCTTCCAGAGGTCAGAAGAAAGACCTCATGGATGAAGTCAGGGCAAAACTTCCTTACCTCAATTGATCTGGTCCTTTTTGCCCCAGTCAGGTGGCCCCAAGTTGCATGAATGTTAAAATGGCAACAAATGTGTACTTCTGTATTATTGTATTAGTTTTATAAATTGTGTTTCTTTTTGTTTCATCATAACCTTCCCTGAGATCTTTAAAACAGTGGGCAGGTTATATATTAATCCTCACAATGGAAGAATGATGGATAGAAAAAACGATGGAGCTTGCAGAGATGGCCAAATTAGCTTCTGTAATCAAAGAAAACAATAGTTTTGTTTCTACTTGGAAACTGCTTCTAGACTTTGTACTTGAGACAGCAAAATGTTTGGGATCTGCTGGTAAGATAAGTCTGTTGTCATAGAAATAGCTAGTATACTCAGTATATAGAAGTAAAATTTGAAGCTGTACCATACTATTTTCATCCTACTTTGCTGAAAAGAGTTGTAATTAATGCTTTTTTCTTCTTTTCCCCTTTCCCCTTTCCCACTTCTCTACTATCTTTACTTTCATTTGCATTTTATATTATAAAATTTAATTAAAAAAAACTATTTAAAAAAGAGTAGTGGTTAGGCTAACTATTTTAAACCCAACAAAATATTCTGCTGCTCTTCCCAGCGTAAATATGGGCCATTAAATCCAAACAATGGCCAGAGGTAAGTGTGTATAGTACAACAGCAGCATTATTGAAGCCATCAACCAGCCCTTGAATTAGGGCAACCAGGGAGCCAGAGAAACCAGGACTGAAAGCCTCCTGTGGCTGCTCCCAGAGACTCCCATCATAAATTTGCTACTCGCCATCGCTCAGCTGAGCAAAACTCATTTCCCTCCCGTTCTCTTACTCTTGGGATGTGTTAGCAGAAGCTGTGCTGGTTTCAAAAGCAGTGAAACGGTGGCAGCAAAAGCAGACCTCCTCATAGTTGTAAAATTCGGATGGAGCCACCCAAGCAGCTAGTGCACCACCACTCGCTCTGTCTTCTTAGATAATTTATTATGAAAGTGGGAACATAAACCAAGCATGAAAGAATACAGACTGGGCTCCCGCTGAGGTTCTTCCATGATCCTTTGTGTTCTATTAACAAACAGTTTTCCAGCTTTCCACAAAGTAAAGGGAGGGAAGCATTGAGCTGCTTTCATTTGGCTCTTTTGTATATGGAGAGCTGGCATCGCAGGTCATTAAGAAGTATCCCTTTCTGAAATTCTCTTTGGCTGGTTTTTTTCAGTGCTCCGGCCCATGTAATGTTTTCCAAAATGCCCATTAGCAAGTGTCTTTCTTTGCTAACAGCTTCCCGTACAAGTAGCTGTAAAGTTCAATTTGGTGAAATTGTAAAAGCATCGCCGATAAGGAGCATATTATAAGGTGCTTGTATGTCGAAAGCATTAACTTTAGACTTTGAACGTTTAAAATATGCATCAGTGATCCCATTTAAAATGGAACAATTGAAGGAGTGCAGGTTGGAGATATTAAGGCATAGATAAGTTTCTCTCACTTTATGTCGAGTTATGTTCCGCTTTAAACCTCACATAAAGCCAACTCCCATAAAGTGAGACAACCAGTGGAAAACCAGTGGAAAAAAGGAGGGTTGGGGGGGAGTAAGTCAGATGTATTTACAAAAGTGCTCATAAATTTTTAGAGCTTTATTCTTAAACACTTTCTCACTCAAACATATATTCTTCCTTGTATCATGTTCTACATAGAATGAAAGCATTTTCTCAATCTTTTCTACAGATGGATTTCTAATGCACGCAGTTATGTCAGACAAAGATAGAAATTATTAGCATCTTTAAGAAATGGATTCAAATACAGTACATACATCGATACAAATTATTTTAAAGATTAATGTTCTATTGAAGCCAGAAAGATTCTTTTTAAAATTGATGAATAAACTAGAAAAAAAGTCATGGAAGATTATTTCAATATATGATTAGAGTGACAGAATTATTACATGGACTTACATTATGGAAGAATGTGTTTACTTATATTTATTTGTATCCTACCTTTATTATTATTTTTGTTATTGTTGTTAACACTGTCTGTTATTTTAAAGTTTCACAGCAAGCCCACATAAAAAGAAAAACCAAACATTTGGTAGTGGATGCTAGGTTAGAATGATTTTCTTTAGGAGAACAGTATTCATTCTATCGAGAGATTGTTAGCACTGGTTGGGTAGAGTTCAAGCTTGACCTTGACAGAAACATAGTTATGAAGTACCTTCTGACAATGAATTAGTTCAGATTCCCCTTCCATCCCCCAAGACACTGAAAGAACTTGCTGGTGGCTTGATCAAACTTTTTTATCTATTAACTTTGAAAAACTCTGGAGAATGAGTACCGGTAAAATGCTGGAAGATTGGAAGAGAGCAAATGTATTCCCTATCTTCAAAAGAAAAAGAAAAAAAGACACACCTGGAGACTTATAGAGCAACCACTCTAATATCAGTACCTGAGAAAATGAAAAATCGCTCTGTAGACATCTTCAAATTTTAGGCCTGCATGGTCAAAAACAAGCCTTATTGCATGTTTTATAGAAATGCACCAATAGGGCAGTGTAGATTTTTAGGTTCCAAAGAGAGAAAGTACATCAGAGTCAGTGGTGGGTTCCTACCAGTGCGGTCCACTCTATAGCACCGGTAGCGGCCCGCTGGTGACATCATAGTACCGGTGCGGTCGGTTGCCGGTGCCTGGGCGCCGCCATTTTTTTTTAAAAAATTCTTCTGCGCATGCCCAGAAGCCGAGCTTCCGGCACTGCGCATGCACTGCCTTCCTACCCCACAGTGAGTCCAAGCAGGGGAGGATGGCTGAGGGAGCGTGTGAGACACTGAAAGAACGGGCGGCAAGAGCTATCTCCATTCCCCTCCCTTTAGCAGTCCGAGAAGCCACGAATGTGCAGTGATGATCCTAAGCATTTTTGCACGTTTGAGGCTTCTCGAGCTGCTGAGGGGAGGGGGAATGGGCGGCAGGACCTATCTCAGTTCCCCTCCCTTCAGCAGTCCGAGAAGCCATGCCCACCTGGTCACATGGCTGGCAAGCCACACCCACAAAATAAGCCACGCCCACAGAGTGGTAGTAAAAAAAATTAGGAACCCGCCCCTGATCAGAGTGTGTAAAAACATGTGTGGCAGATTGTTTTAACTTTAAATGTCTTTTCCTGGCAATACACTGCAGCTGATGTATCCTGGAAATAGACAAAACTGTTTCAAAAAGCTGCTGAGAAAAGGTTCTGTGTGAATGCCTTGCTATTACTAGAATAGCCGCCTCCAACTCTTAAAATTCTGACAGGTTGATTTCTAGTATAATAAAAAATGATCTTAGAATATGCTTAGCTTCAGCAAGTTTTCTGCACCATGTACCTTTGATTCTATGGATAAAAATGGTATTTTAAACAAACCATATATGAGGTATGAACTCAGTCATAGTCTCTGTACAGCAAATGTATGTTTCTTTGAAGAAAATTTAGATTAAGTGAAGGATGATCCTTTAGACAGGCTCTGCAATGAACAAGCAATGTTATTAGCTCTCCAGCAAAAAGACTGTCACTTATTTATATTAGTAATGGCTGATAAAAATGACAACTACACTAAGGTGATATTACTCTTGCAATTTCTCACAACTGTCATAGTTCATTGTGGACTTGATCCTGGGTCTCCCCTATCCTAGTCCAGCATGTGCAGAATCCAACAGTTTTGTCAGAATTTTTTAAAGTTTTATTTGTTAAAATAGTAGAATTTTAAAAAGTCCAGACTAAATAGTGATTATATAGGAAGGGGGGGGGACCCAAACAGAACATAATCAGTTAGAGACTTCCTTCTGAGCCTATGTCAGATCCCTAAAAGTGATACTGCCATTCAATTGGGAGAAGGGGGGGGCTTGGATTTGATTCATTAATATTGCCTGTGACAACTGGTATTTTTATAACTTGTATCCTGGCACCGAAGTGCCCTGAGATCTTCTCACCTCTTGGGAAATGTTAGAAGGGATGGCCATGTGGGTTGTTTCACTTTGATAGCCAACAGAAGATAGCCATGGGATTGTATGCTTATCCGGTTCTCAGGGTAGCTGGAAAACGAACGCCTTCACACCTGTAGATTGACTAAATTTGCATCTGACTAAAGGGAGGGGTCTCTGCTGCTTTAATTCTACTTGTCTTGCCTAAGGGTATTCAGACACTGCTTTGAATCCATTGCTGTCACTTCTGCTTAATAAAAGGTTCCTTTTGAAATCCTTCGTTTCAAGAGTCTTTACTTTCTTAAGTTAGGAGGAGAGGCAATCCTTACAGCCTTTTTCTTGATCCGTCTCTATGCCCTCTCTTATCTGACTGTTCCCTAGGCAGCATTTCTTCACCCTGTTTCTCCAGATCTTTCTCACATACCATTACATCTACTTTTACTTTCCAGAAAACTAGGAAGGGCCTCTTCTGATGCCAGTAAAGGAGAATATTTGGAGCTCAGGGGTTGAAATGAGGAGTCCTTGGTGCTCTCTGAGCTTGGTTGATGTTTTGCAGACATTTCATTACCCAAATTAGGTAACATCATTGGTGCTAGGGCATCATCAGGTATCATTGATGATGTTACCTAGTTTGGGTAATGAAACAAAATAACCACCAGATCTCTTCTGAGTCACTTCCCGCTTCCCTTCTCCTTCTGTGATAACTGAGATAACTTTTGGGTGATGGCTGTTTAGGCGACACCTCTTTCTCCTGTCTCCCAAAATTATTCCCACAAACCCTTACATTAGGATATGCAGAAGAAATATGTTGTCAAGACATGTTTGTGCTGTGGTTAGATGCAAGTGGTGAAAATCCTGCATTTATCCCCAAATACCTTCAGAGATGGCACTTTATTAATAAATTGTTATTGGCAGCAGGAAAAGTGTTGTGAGAGACCGTATTGTTATATTTTTAGCATAGAAAACGGTCCATTTCCACTTGTCATTCTTTATAAAGCCAGCATGGATTTTCATACATTGTGGAGATCATTAAAGCTACTCATTACATTTTATTCCTAGCTCAAGGCTTTGTTGCTCCATCCCACCACCACAAATCACAGTGTTTTTTTCTGGGGAGTTTTTTGTACTTGAGATAAATCCATCAAACCGTTTATCAAAGCTTTGGGCATAAAATGCAGGAACTTTCTCTGCACCCATTTCACTGTGTAGAAACTGTAAAAAAAAATACCCTGCCTATCTACTCCCCTCTTTATCCACATCAGTATATGGTGCATATTCATCAGGTTAGGAGACTTCTTTGGTTCTAAAACACTGTTGGGTTTAGATCACAAAGCATTTTATAATGCAACAGAATTATTAAATTTTAACGTGCATAAGCCTCTTTTTTTTCTTTGCTGAAATAATTGGAAACTCTCTTGGACCATCCGAAGACATAAGCCCAGCAAGGTTTCATGTTCGATTGCAAAGCCTCCAGGTAGAAAAGCTCATGCTTTTTTTTAACAGTGAGCTCATTTTTGTACCAGGCTTTGAAATAGGAACAATTATAACATATAAACTGCAAACGTGCAAAGGGATATTAGTTGTAGAGTGAGCTATGGAAGCTCTCCAATGCTCAAGAGAGTCGGGGGGGGAAATTATAGTGAAAGAGAATTAACCAGGGTTTCAATTCTGACAAAAGAATTAATATTTTGTTCTGAAGTCAGACATCGATATCTAGTTCTTTAAAATGATCTATGAATCGTGGCTTTAAAATGAGCAGTGCTACCATGGTTGTTTATTGTGCTTTACTGGGAATTTATTGCAAGCCATTTAAAAGCTTTCAATGAAGCAGATCATAAAATGTTGGCCAGTATAGAGCCTTACCAAGACTGCTGATGGTTCACATCTCTTAATTGAATTCTGGAGGAAATCCAAATAACCTGAGATCTGTTTGTGCACGTATATAGTTCCATATGCACAGCTGGCAAGTACTGCATCCCATCCTTTGCACTATACTCATTGGAAAGCACTTACCAGCTGCCCATCCAGAGAATGCCAACATGTAGCATGAAGGGGCATTTGCTAAGCCTATTCTTCCCACAGGTCTACCGGGACCTCTTTGTCTTTTGCCAGTGTATCTGCTGCCAAAACGCAGTGCAAGGATACAGCCTTCCTTGCTAGGGTGAAAGGTCTTGCATTCCATTTGAACTACTGTATAGTTCTTAATTCTTAAATGTGCATCCATACTTGCCAAAAGAGCTGCTGATTCAGTTCTACAGAGGAATTGTTGAGTCTGTCATCTGCACCTCTATAACTGTCTGGTTTGGTTCTGCAACCCAGCAAGACAGACACAGACTTCAGAACTGCAGAAAAAACAATTACTGCCAACCTGCCTTCCATTGAGGACCTGTATACTCCACGAGTCAAAAAGAGGGCCGTGAAAATATTTACAGACCCCTCGCATGCTGAACATAAATTGTTTCAACTCCTACCCTCAAAACAGCACTATAGAGCACTGCACCACAGAACAATTAGACACAAGAACAATTTTGGGCTCAATTATGGCTGTACGTCGAGGACTACCTGTGTTTAAATGAGCAGAGGCAAATACTGTGTAAGCCCTTACCCGTTTTGTCCTTCTTTCCCTTACTGGTAATAATAAGAGGCTACTCTTTGTATGCGAAAGAATCTAGGAATGCAAAAACTTTAGAAAGTTTCTCGTTTCTTTTCACGGCAGAATAATCACAACAGCTGAGAAAGTCACGCTGTGCCTCTTCCTTGTGATCTGGTTTACGTTTTCTCCTCATATTCATTTAAACGAAATTGCTTGGCTCGCTCGACGGTACTTCTGCTCCGTAGACCGTTACAGTGCTTACACTGAACCATGAAGACACATGCTGCTTGCAGATGATGAAACACCAGTGCCAATAAATTAGAGGAGAAGTGAAGAATTACTTTGGGTGATACATAGTGTTATTGGGACTGTCTGAACCTTGGCGCAAGTCTGAGTTTTGATTCCTTCAGAATTCCTCAAAGTTTCATGTGCATTAATGAGGTTTCAGTCCGGTGAGGCACCCTGGGCACTGGCTATCTTGGCATGAGATGGGAAAATAACCCAAGTATCTCTGAATTGAGTAAGTGATCCTTATTTGAAGGGCATCAAACCAAGTTTTGAATAATTTTTGGGTATGTATGTATGTGTGTAACTTCCTACCACCATCACCCTGGGTCAGGGGTGAAATCCTCCCGGTTCGCCCGGGCCAGTCCTTCGGCGTATAGCCGATGGAACTGGCGGCGGTCGCGGCATGGAGCTTCTCCCACCCGCTTTCCCGGCCCGGCTGAACGCCGCCATTCGGGTTATTTTTCCCTCTGTGCATGCGCGCGCATGCACAGAGGGAAAAATAACCCGAATGATTGTGTTCAGCCGGGCCGGGAAAGCTGGGAAAGCGGGCGGGAGAAGCTCCGCGCCGCAACCGCCGCCAGTTCCATCGGCTATACGCCGAAGGACTGGCCCGGGCGAACCGGGAGGATTTCACCCCTGCCCTGGGTGTAATACAGAAGCCTGTTCCATATTTGAAAGCTGAATTCTTTCAAAGACTCCCCTAAACAGTGTCTTTTTCAGTTCTTAAACAATTTATTCGTATCAAGCCCCTGCTAAATCTTTGAGCAGAAGGAGGGGTTTCCCCTCCTTCCCTGGGCCATTCTTTAAGAAAAAAAAATTATCCCAGTTGTGAACTTCTTACAGTTTTTACTTTTATCATTAAGAAATGATACATACAGCATACAGAGATAGGAACAGGCATCCGAAGAACTCTAAACCATGCTGGGTGTTGAATTCAATGCTCAGAGCTTCTCACACACGGTGTCAAGCAGAAACAACCAGTCCCACACTTGAGTTCAAGTAGCTGCTTTATTGCTCAAGTCTATACCCTTTATCTTCTCTGACTGATGGTTTGCACCTGAGTGAAACTAGGTAAGCTTCAATGGCATTCAAGGCGGGGTCACACTTCACCCTCTTGTGCCCACGTAAGAATTCTAGACTAAGTCCCTGTTTGATTCCTCTCCCTGGCTTGGCCAGTCTCTCTGTTCTACATAGAGTATATTGAATAGTCCCCTAAAAGATGCAGGATATTTTTTTAAAAACCCAGTACATGTTGAAACTATCCAGCTCTCCCAACTCTTTTTTAAATGCTCTGACTGTAATTGCACTTGCGTCACATAACTGTTCTCTTCTGATCATCTTCTTGACTGGGCCTTCTTCCCACTTTTCCTCCAGCCAGATCCATGGACAGTTCCTTCACATGTTGAATTTCCATCTCCTCTGACTCTCCACATTGTTTGAGTTGTTGAATTGAGTTGCTCTGAGCCTCCTGCCTTTACCTCTAAAGAGATACCTTGACCTCTTGTTCGCATATAGTCTTTTTGCCAGCCAAGGGGAGGGGCTTCTGCTTTCAAATAACTTTCCTTTCTTCTCCTCTTCTCCTATTCTTCTTCTCAACTCACTGTTGGGATCTTAGATATCTTGCTCAGATGGTTCTCAGCCATCTCACCAAAACTAGCCTGTTTTTCTCATTCTGTTCCTCCCTGCCACAAATAACCTTTAGGGGCTGAGATCTATTAATCTAGAACAGGGGTCAGCAACCTGCGGCTCTGGAGCCACATGTGGCTCTTTCATCCCTCTGCTGCGGCTCCCTGTCACCAGTTGGCTCCACAATTGATAGGGCTTTCGGTTAGGACAGGTAGAGGAAAAAGGGTGCCGCGCTAGGAGGAGACTCTATGGTGGTGGTGGTGGGGAACCAGACTTCTGATCGGCAGAAGAAAAAGGACGCTGTGCTAGGAGGAGACTCTATGGTGCAGGAACTGGACTTCCGGTCGGCTCCAGAATTGAACGGGGGGGCTTCTAGTTAGGACCTTTTGTAGCTCTTTGAGTGTTTAAGGTTGCCGACCCCTGATCTAGAATCAACAGACCTAGGGAAAGCTGCTCCGCTCTTTCCAAAATCTCTACCCATATATATCTACCATTTCCAAGAGTCCCATTTCCTGTACCTAGAAGTTTAACTATTTAGTTTAACAACATTAACATTTCCTACCTTTTACCAACTTTACTGAAATTGTTGGGTTGCATGTATACATGTTCAGATATACAGTATACACACACATGTACACATACAGTACCTCCACCCCACACATTCAACCACTCTTTTCAAATAAATTGCTCCTCCTCTATTCACCTTTGCAAATACTACCACATAATCTCAGGTTACATAGTCATGTAAGGACCACTTTTGAACGTCTGTCAATTTCAAGAGTGGCCTCCTTACCAGCAGTTCATTCAGACTAGTGCTACTACTGTGGATGGATGGAGTCAGATGGCATTCCACCTCTTCTGGTAGATAGTAGCAAATTCATGCTGAGGAAAATATAACCTCGCTATCTTCATTCCCATGCTGGGTCTCTGATGCACAAATTGGTGCATTTAGTCTCAGATGGCAAGAACCATTCATCACTGAGCTTTTGAGTGTATATGACCAGGAATGGCAGCATTTACCCTTTCTCATTATAGCTTGGTTGTAATTTGGAACTGTGCAATGGATACTAATGGCATTTCTTGATGGTGATCTCAGTTGAATGCCGAGCAGCCTTCGCTGGTTTTCTGATCCAGCACCACATTTGCTCTCGCAGGTTTGAAAGGACAACAGAAGATGCCGAAAAGATTGTCAGACTTTCCATTGGACTTACATTTTGTCCCCTGTGTAAATCCGGGGGCTATAGATCTATGAAGCAGTCTTCCTCAAGAATTTGGTCTCTCCTCCTCCCTCTTGCAGTTGTATTATGTGTTTGCCACATGCAAGAGATTTTGGGCTATCGAGGTGAAAACCCTGAAAGAGTAAATTGGTTGTCTCTTTTCTCTTTATATCTGTGTCTAATATTTGCAAGCAGCCATGTATGCATTTGGAAAGGCAGAGTCTGAGCGCTTTAAGTCAGTTAATCAAATAGCCCGGAGGGGTGAGAGTTCAGTACCGGAAAATAGCACCCTAATAGTATATTTCTCACCAAATTAGCTCTCAGCTGAATTGATTGCCATTATTTATATTCCAACAGATAATTTTCCAGAGCTGTTGGCTGTGACTGAAGATGGCAACCCGTTCCCTGTTCAATATGGTTCCGCTCACTGGCCTGAACAGTCTGATGTGGTTAACTGTATAATAACATTCATCGGCTTCCATGTTATACAGAACAAGTGAACATCTAGAGCAGTGTTTTTCAACTTTAGCTCTTTCATTATGCAGACTTCAACTCTCAGAATACTCCAGGCAGGACTGCTAAGGTGGTGAAAAACTGCCCTAGAGAATTAGTGGGTAAGTGATTCGGCTTTGCTGGCTGGGGTGTTTTAGGAGTTGAAGTCCACACATCTTAAAATGGTTAAGGTTGAGAAAATTGATCTAGAGAGTTGGGGTAAGAAATTAGATTTGCCTAAACAAAGGCAGTGATGGCAATGCCAGTTGCTTATAGTAAACAGCCTATAATATCAGAGGCAGAAGGGAATGAACTACTCTTGGATCTCTGGTCTTTCTATTCAATGTCTGGGATCAGCAACAGAATCATCAGTAACCTTTTTAGAAGAATATATTTTATTTTTAAAACAAGAATGCAGCGTGTTGACCTCTAGAAGATAGCAATAGCAATAGCACTTAGACTTATATACTGCTTCACAGTGCTTTACAGCCCTCTCTAAGTGGTTTACAGAATCAACTTATTGCCCCCAACAATCTGGGTCCTCATTTTACCAACCTCAGAAGGATGGAAGGCTGAGTCAACCTTGAGCCAGTCAGGATCGAACTGCTGGCAATGGGCAGAGCTAGCCTGCAATACTGGACTCTAACCACTACACAAACAATGAATACTCATTCAGTTCCAAGGCCAAACAACACACAAACCCAAAAGTATGTTAAAGTGTGGGGAGGAGATTACAAAGGGTATTTGAAAGGACTGCGCTTTTTGTCAACCTAGAGCAATCAATTATTTGAAAAAAAACAGTTAGATTTCTGTGCTGTGTTCTGTGTCTAACAGTCTTTAGTTGAGTTTGATTCTAAAGGCCCAGTTCAACTGTGCTTGTTAAGTATCTGGGAAGTATTGCTAAGCTTTTTTTCAAGGAACTTGACCCAGCTGATTATATGAATCCCATAATTTTCCCTCACATTCTCCAAATTCCAGGAAAATGAAAGGATTGATGATACCCAATTCTTCACAAGCCTAAAACTTATACGTGATTGTTTGTTCAGTTTGGGTTTAGCATGCTGCCAGAATCCAGTTTGTAACCTATGAGTTAGTCTGCTATGGCAATCCATTGTCTTACCATTTTTAATGTAGCATCTTCAAATTGAGATTGGTTGCTGTTGATTTCATGGGAAATTTCTTGGCAGCAGTAGATAAGTGATCTGCCATTCCTCCTTCTTCTATTCTTTTCCACTTCCCAGTTTAGCCTCCAACCTTGGTATTGATAGTTAAATCATTGCTTACTAATATTTATGAATCTAATTGCTGCCTTTATGCAGTTGGGCAATCACATGGAAAATGTTCAAAGTATGGCTAGTTAGGACACTCTTGATCCTTTCCATTTCAGCTCCCTCATCTTGCATGCTTGCTTTGCAAGGAAAAAGAAACCAAGTGTAGTTAGACTCAACAACAAAAAAAGAGAAGAGGAACAGCACAGGAAAAAACAGCATGATTAGGTTCAAGTGAATATGCCTTGGCAATATCATTTCTTGCTATGAACCCATGAGTTTTCCTCTGTCTTCTCCCCCAGCCAAGGAGTGAAATGGGTTTAAGTTATCCCTAGTAGGATTTTCTCCCTTATTCAAAGATCGACTTACAGCAGCCTCAAAGGGAGGGGGGAGTTAAATCTGGTAGGTTTTGTCATCTATTACATTGGAGGGAAATTGCAGGACTGGGAGTGAGGAAGAACAGAGGTAGTCCGGCAGGGATGGGTTCTAACTTACCTCACTGCCGGTTCACTTCCTCCTGCGCCACGTGGGTGTGCATGCACAGTGGCAAAAAATCCAAAAAAAATCCCCCCCCAAAAGCCAAAAACAAGATGGCGACCGCATGCACAGTGCCAAAAACGTGGCTTCTGCGCATGTGCAGAAGAAAAAAAACCAGAAAAAAAATCCCCCCAAAAAATTCGACCCCCCCCCCCCAAAAAAAGCCAAAAACAAGATGTGGACCGCATGCACAGTGCCGGAAACTCAGCTTCTGTGCATATGCAAAAGAAAAACCAGAAAAAAATTCCCCAAATTTTTTTTTCAAAAAAATTCAAAAAAAAAGATGGCAGCACCCACGGACCGGCACGACCGAACCGGTTCCATGATGTCATCGTGACATCACCAGCGAGTTGCTACTGGTTCGGGTGAACCGGACCAAACCGGGAGGAACCCACCTCTGTAGTCCGGGCAGGCTAACAAACTTAATGCTGGTCTAGTTTCCTCCAATTCAAAGGTAAGTGAAGTAGCACTTCAGCATGAGAAAAGACCCTTAAGCATAGCCTTCCTTAGGTGAATAAACACAATCATTGTATCTAAACTGTTTATTGTTGTCCCTTTGAGTCAGTGTTGACTCCTGGTGACACCCTGGACATGTCCCTGCAGTTTTCTTCACAGAATTTTGGAAGTAGTTTTCCCTTGCTTGCTTCTTAGGGCTGAGAGGCAGGGTGAAATTCAGCAGCTTCTGACAGGCTCTGGAGAAATTTTGAGTAGTTCGGAGAACTGGCAAATACCACCTCTGGCCCCAGAGTGGGGTGGGAATGGAGATTTTGCAATATCCTTCCCCCAGGAATGTGGAGGGAATGGAGATTTTGCAGTATCCTTCCCCCAGGAGTGGGGAGGGAATGGGGATTTTGCAGTATCCTTCCCCCAGGAGTGGGGAGGGAATGGGGATTTTGCAGTATCCTTCCCCCAGGAGTGGGGAGGGAATGGGGATTTTGCAGTATCCTTCCCCCAGGAATGTGGAGGGAATGGAGATTTTGCAGTATCCTTCCCCCAGCAGTGGGGAGGGAATGGGGATTTTGCAATATCCTCCCCTAGAGTGGGGTGGGAATGGGGATTTTGCAATATCCTTCCCCTGCCACGCCCACCAAGCCACGCCCACAGAACCGGTAGGGAAAAATTTGAATTTCACCCCTGCTGAGAGGGAGTGACTGGCCAAAGGTCACCAAGCTGACTTCATGCTTATAGCAGATCTAGAACCTGGTCTGTAGCCTTGTGCTTTAACCACTACACCAAACTGGCTTTGTTATGGATTTATATACACTATATACTGTATTCACATATTTACAGTGAATGTTTAATCCACCTCCTCCATAAGCAGAAAAGTGCCTGGAGGGAGCCATTCCAGTAAGGAATTTTCATAAGTATGTAATGTTCTCTTTCCAGGGTGAGTTGCTGAGTCCATGTCGGTGTGACGGGTCAGTGAAATGTACACATCAACCTTGCCTGATCAAATGGATCAGCGAGAGGGGATGCTGGAGCTGTGAGCTGTGTTACTACAAGTACCACGTCATTGCCATAAGCACAAAGAACCCCCTGCAGGTAAAGGTACTAGAGATTATTCCAAAGTCCTTTCCTTTCCTTGTTTTGGCTTTTCCTTGCTTCCTGTATTTGCACTGTTGGTTATGCACGTGTGGCTTTTCATTATATGGTGCCATGGGTGGGTTCCTCCCGGTTCGGGCTGGTTCGCTCGAACCGGTAGCGACCCGCTGGTGACATCACGATGACATCACGGACCCGGTTCGGTCGGTGCCTGTCCGTGGGCGTCGCCATCTTTTTAAAAATTTTATTTATTTTTTTGAATTTTTATTTATTTATTTTCTTTTCTTCTGAGCATGCGCAGAAGCCAAGTTCCTGGCATTGTGCATGCGGTCACCATCCTGTTTTCGGCTTAGCGCTTAGCCTCTCAGCCCTAAGAAGCCCACGCCGCGCGCCCATGCAGCGTGGGAGGAAGCAAACTGGCAGCAAGGTAAGTTAGAACCCACCCCTGTATGGTGCCCTATGTGTGGTGAAGAAACAGACCATACATTTTAGTTACTTTTTAGAAAACACAGCAAGGTGACCAGAGTGAAAAATAAATGGAGACTTCGAAATAAAATATCTTGCCGAACAAACACAAAAAGTTTGCCTCTACAAGATTGTCAACTATGGCTTTAATCAGGGGACACATCGTCCACAGTAATAATTAGATTCGCAGTTGCTAACTTGCACAGGTCTGAATCAGAGCATCTGCTGTTTGCAATGGGCGGGGGAGACCCCTTTTTGGTGCATATGAAAGTTTCCTTCCATTGTCAGCAGCAGGCCCTGAGGCTGAGATGATGGGGAGACTGAGAGCTGTTCTGCACCGCAGCCTGAATCTTCTCGTGCTGGTTGGAAAGTCTGGATTTCAGGTCCTGCCTCAGGCTTGGGATGATGCCGGATGCTGGAAACTGTTCTGTCTGAGCATCAGCAATGATGAGCTGCTGAAGGCCGCCGATTGATTGGTTCTCCATCTTTGTCTCCCAAAATGCTGGCAAGAGAAGTAGGGAAAGTAGAAGAGGTCCATTCTCCTCTTCTCTCCCCTTGTTTCTCCAGGAGTTGGCAAGAGAAATAGGAGTAGAGTTCTGAATATTACTGGTATGCCTTTTTTCCATACTAGTAGAGTCCTGACTCTCTTGCTGCCAAAAGCCCAGCAGCTGAGGACTAAAAGGGTTGTCCGTTGCAGGTGGCCAATAGGAGCAGGTCAAGCCTCTGCCTTTAAACTTAGGAAGATTCAGCTCAGAGCAAATACTGTGGCAGAAGTCAAAACACGGCATTTCTGCAGTGAAGCGAGAAAGCACCAGTATGAGCCACATTTGGGATAGCAGTGATGAGTTGAGCTGAAGGCCGGATCATCTGTTCATATTTTGCAAATCCATTTCCTGAAGTGTTACCAGTCTGCATTTAGTGGACAATACAGAAGAACTCTGATTCAAGTCTGGATGTTAGCCAGGGGCAGCAGAATGAAGGATGAATAGCCTAGAACAGTGATGGCGAACCTATGGCATGCGTGCCACAGGTGGCACGCAGAGCCATATCTGCCGGCACGCGAGCCGTTGCCCTAGCTTAGCTCCAACACGCATGTGCGGGTCAGCCAGCTGATTTTCGGCTCACACGGAGGCTCTGGGAGGCCCTTTTCTGCTTCTGGAGGCCTCCGGGGGGTGGGGGAGGGCATTTTCGCTCTCCCCAGGCTCTAGGGAAGCCTCTGGAGCCTGGGGAGGGCGAAAAACGGGCCTACTGGGTGCACCGGAAATCAGGAAATGGGCCATTTCCGGCCTCCAGAGGGCCTCCGGGGGGGCAGGGGAAGCCGTTTTCGCCCTCCCCAGACATTGAATTATGGGTGTGGGCACTCGCGTATGTGCGATAGCGTGCGCTCTTGCGATTTCGGCACCTGAGGAAAAAAAAGGTTCGCCATCACTGGCCTAGAACATCCTAGCCACTAGAATATAAAATGAGAGCAAATCCCATTCGCTAGTAGCACTGATGATGTTATCTAGCGTGGATAATGAAATGTCTGCAAGAAAACAACCAAGCTCAGAGACCACCCAGAAGCCAAAGCTCAACCCTGAACTGCAGATACTCCCTTCTGTTTGTAATAAATAGCGAAATGCGCTAAACTCCTAATATTTAAGCAAAATATTAAGCACCATGTCCTGATGTTACAGACTTCTTAGCATTTCGTCTCCAGCTAGAGCCAGGTAGCTCACTTAGAAGCCAGCACTGAATTTAGTGGGAAGGATACATGCCGTTGTGTTGCCCCAGTCAATTTAATTTATAGCAACTGCACAATTTGATCTATTAGAAACTGCAAGTCAGCTAAAATACAGAGACTCCTGAGACATACTCCACTTGGTTCTGAGGCACACAGTGTGGAGGCAACTGCCTTCCTGCTTGAAATAGTGGCCTCAGCAATATTATTCCTGTTTAACTTGTTCAGAACACAAATCTCTGCTGAATTCAGAGTTAGTGTATCAGGAACTGGAAATTGTCATTCTTAATGAAAGGAAGCAGCCCTCTGCCTCATTTGCAGCATGCATTTCACGAATTGAATTTGCATCCCACTTTTCTTCTGAAGAGTTGAAAGCAAACATATGTTCAAAGTCGCTATTGTGTCATCACAATAACCCCTGGTGGGTAGGAAGGAGATTTTGTGGCTGGGTGTGTGTGTGTGTCTCTTCAACAGATCTCAGCAGTTTGAAACCATCTCCCTTATATGTCCTCTGTGTGCTATATCACCTCATCACTCATGGAGGGAAAATATATGCAGGAACACATAGCTGCATGAGAATGGGGGAAATTGCCAGTAAGGAATACTATGTCATTTTGAACTAGAAGGCCATTAGTCAATGATCAATAACATGTCAACACCCCCACACACAAATAGTCAATAGATCAAATGAATGTGATCTCTTTTCCACAAATAATGTTTATTGTAGTGTTTAATCAACATATTAATTTACAAGATAAACTAAGTATTCCTTTGTTTCTCCTCACCCCCGCTTCCCTTAATTCCATAAACAATTAGTTTTAAAATAAAGAGAAAAAGATTTAAAATGTCATCCCACTGAGAGAGGAATTTAACAAAAAATAATATAAAAGGATTGTGTTTGACTCCTTCAATCTTGATCCCTTTGGGGACTTGTTTAGTACTTCTATAAGTTTGAAAACAGTCTGATGGCGCTATCGTGAAAGATATCATTTCATAAAATAATTGCCACAGTGGGCACTATTGGTGACAAAACAGAAGCAGAAAGATAGATGTAAACAGATAGATGTAAAAGACAAGGTTGGTGGAGCTTCTGCTCCAAGTTCAGCCCATTTCACAGAATGATAAAGATTGGGGGTTAAAATAGGTGAAGAGGTTTTCCATTGGATGTGTGTGGTGGCTCTGTGGTTCGGTTTGGGCTTGATTTAGTGATTTAGAAAAATGCTTGATGTATCTTGGACTGATTAAAAGTTTCTCTCATTCTACTCAGAGTTAAATCTAGAACAAACATCATCACTTGACTATCTTAGGATATCCCCAGAACGGCTTAATTATTTAACTTGGCCCAAACTGTATGAGAAGCCTAGTGATGGGGATAATAACAGAAATGGATTTACCAGGAGTTTCAAGAGCAACTCGAGATCATACTTCTGAAATTTGGCAACAAAACTTCATCAGTGTGATCAATAATAATAGACTCACTACCACTAACATTGATTGTTATTGTACTGATTCCTCTGTCAACAATGTTGAACAAGTCAGGCCGTGGCAATCAAATGTGTCTGCCAGGCTATCGCACCTCCTTTATATGGACAATAGCACTATAGCACTTAGCAATAGCACTTAGACTTATATACCGCTTCATAGTGCTTTACAGCTCTCTCTAAGCGGTTTACAGAGTTCAGCATATTGCCCCCAACAATCTGGGTCCTCATTTTACCCACCTTGGAAGGATGGAAGGCTGAGTCAACCTTGAGCCTAGTGAGATTTGAACAGCTGAACTGCTAAACTAGCAATCAGCTGAAGGTCGCAATGCTGCTTTTAACCACTGCGCTATCTCAGCTCCTGTACAATATAAAGCTATGTGGGGAAAAAACACTCTATGAAATAGAATTGCTGCTCAAGCACTGTCGTATATACAGCCAAGGTATTGTAATGGACAAATGTGGCACCCCCACCCTCAACAAGGAAAAAAACAGTGAAAACTGAAGGAATCCAGTTTCCCTCAGGAAATAAGATGGTCTAATTGAAGACGATCAGTACAAATACCTGGGCATCAGTGGTGGGTTGTAAATGATTTTGCTACCAGTTCGCACGCGCGCAGGGAACTCCCGCCGCCGGCGCTACCGGTTCTAAGAACTGGTCTGAACCAGGAGCAACCCACCGCTGCTGGGCATCCTTCAAGCTGTGAATATCAAGGACACTAATGTCAAGAACAAAATTGGAAGTAAATAGATCAAGAGAATGAAGAAGTCCAAAGTCAGGGAAGGAAATACCATCAAGGCAATTAACACCTGGGCAATTTCAGTCATTAGATACACATCTGGATTAATGGACTGGACTCAAGCAGAACTAAAAGCCCTGGATAGGAAGATCAGAAAAATAATGAGAATGAATCATGCCCTTCACCCATGGAGTAATGTTGATAGAACTACTTACCAAGGCAAATAAGTGGGTATGGAATGTAAGAACATCAGGTACTTAAAGAAGAAGAAATGGCTTTGGAAGAATATCAGAGGGGACAGTGAAGAAGATGCACTGAAGCTAGTATACCATGAAGGCTTACTCAGTACTTTGGAAGTTCTCTATCTTGGTTAATGCTGGAGTCCTCCCAAAGAGACGTTGTTCTTTGTCTTCCAGAAGTTTTTTTGTTTTATAAGAAATAAAATGTTCACTTCAGGCCTTCTTTTTAGCTGCTTGATTTTTACTCCTTTTCTTTCTTCTTGTTCCCCATATTTTACTGATTGTTGTTATTAGCTACCCTGAGCAGTGTGTTAGTACCAGAAGGAGAGAATATAAACTTAAGCATTTCTATAAATACACTTGTTAATAAAATTGGGTAGACTATACAGGCATCATCCATTTTTCTGAGGGGACGAAATCTGAATGGTTGACATTTGAAAGAATTGGATGACTGTTGATGACATCATCTTGAAAGGCTTTTTTTAAAACGTAGAAAGTCCTTGTAACTCTTTTGACATATTAAATAGAATTAAATTGCATTTGTAGCTGAAGTTGCCATATGTGTGAAATACAGCTTGCACCTTTCTGATTGGTGGGTGGGAGTTTTGTGCAACGTTTTTCACAGTTTTAGAGTAGTGTGTGGACGTTTTGTTTTTCAGCCCTGTTCTTTACTGGACAGTGTAATGATGACTTTTGAGAAGAAACTTGCCAAATTACGCAAAGATTTTATGCAATAAAATTTAGATGATGGGAAGGAAATAGGCACTGCATTGTTTCAATCTGTATATGCCATTATTCAAAGATTAGCCTATAAGATGTCATAATATTTTTTGTCATCCTACCAGCATTCTAAACCAGCAAAAATAACGGTAGAGTTTAATATGATCTCAATGCCCTTTTCTAGGCTCCACTGGTTAGGATCAAAATAATACTTGCTTGTATTTTGAAATGTACCAATTCAGTCTCGGAAATTGGTTTTGCCTGAGATATTATAGCAAGCTGTAAACATACCCAGCTTGAGATAAAAATTAGTTTGGGTTACCGCAATGCACAATGCTTCCACTTAAAAAACAATTACCCCCCTCCTCCCTACTCTCAATAAAACCGATTGTATGGGTTCCACAGTGATTTCTAAGGAAACTTCATAATGTGTCAAGAAATCTTCATTTCCCAGTAGCCTTGTATAGCCATGTAGCACACGAGGCAAAGCATATTGGGAAAATTCCTCCTTGCTTCAGTGAGGTGGCCATTTAACTTGAAATGCTCAAACTAAATGAGCATTTTCTAGCCCAAATAGCTATTTAAAAAAACCCTTACCTCTGTGGGACAGGTAATGTTCTTGCATTTCTCTCTGGTAGAACTAATCAAAACATAATCTTAATAAGCAAGCTATCTGTGCAACTGCATGACAGACTGGAAGGCTCATGAAAGAACAAAAGTTTATTCCTGGGTCCAGACGTGTGCCAAAAAGCCAAAGAATGGTTCTCTACTTTCAATATTCATTGGAGCAAGAGGAGGAATGAGCAATGCTTATGGGACAATTTAGAATGAAGCAGCCTATGGGATAGGATGGGATCAGGGGTGGGTTCCACTTACCTTCCCTGCTGGTTCGCATCGCGACGGAAGTCACACAAAACACTTGGAAATGACCCTCTGCGCATGCGCAGAAGCCTTTGCACATACACAGAGGGTTTTTTTGCAAGCCGCAGTGACCGGAGGACCGGTTTGGGAGCGTGGACCACCGGTCATCGCTGCCGGTTCGGCGAGCAGCGGTAAATTTCCGCTGCCGGTTCTAAAGAACCAGTCTGAACCGGCAGCAACCCACCATTGGATGGGATGGGATGGGATGGGATGGAATAGAATAGAATAGAATAGAATAGAATAGAATAGAATAGAATAGAATAGAATAGAATAGAATAGAATAGAATAGAATAGAATAATAGAATAGAATAGAATTTTTTATTGGCCAAGTGTGAATAGTTAATCCTGATGTTTAATAGAGGAATCTTAGCGCAAAAAAAAAAAGATAAACTGATCCCTTTCCTCTGCAGATAGAAGATTCATCTTCATTTTTATTGTTTTGTTCTGTAAGCCGTTTTATTTATTTTTCAGATCCAATTCCAAGGAGATGGAAATAGTCACAGTGTCTCTGGTCTTGATACAGATCTTTGTATCTCTTGGCTCTGCAACTTATTCCAACACGTCCCCTTTTGGGCTAAACCTCCCTCTCTCTTCCATCCAGGGAGAGAGATCCAGAGATCCTATAAACTCTGGGACTATAAGACCTCCGAGGTCGCTTCCAGCCCTATGATTCTATGTTCATTTGATTAGAATAAGCGAAGACCAGGCACACAAAAGTTATTTTCAAAAGAGCCAAATGCAAGGATCATGATTGTTTCATATAATTTAGATCATGGTTTTCTAAGTGTTGTTTAGTAAAACTCCTAACTCTTAGATGTCTTGGAATTTTTTTTACAGTGAAATAAATTATTCAGTGTTCGATAAAATGTGGATTTGAACGCAAGGAACTAGTAAGATACAACAGAACTCAAGAAAATCAAAGTAGCATGTTAGAAAAATACTAAAACCAGATTTCACTGCACCTTGAAGATTATGTATCTCAAACGATGACAATCATCAAGTGTTGTACCTCATGATTCTTGACAAATGTATCTTTTCTTTTATGTACACTGAGACCATATGCACCAAAGACAAATTCCTTGTGTGCCCAATCACACTTGGCCAATAAAGAATTCTATTCTATTCTATATTCTATTCTATTCTATTATGGATAGGGAGACATTTTAAAATTTAAAGAGAAATCTAATGTCACCTGATTATAAAGCTATCACAACAACCCGGTTTACTGTTGGGATGAAACATAAACAAAGGAGCAGTGGTGGGTTCCTACCAGTGCGGTCCACTCTATAGCACCGGTAGTGGCCCGCTGGTGACGTCACAGTACCGGTGCGGTCGGTTGCCGGTGCCTGAGCGCCGCCATTAAAAAAAATTTTTTAATTTTTTTTTAAATTTTCTTCTGCGCATGCCCAGAAGCCGAGCTTCCGACACTGCGCATGCGCTGCCTTCCTACCCCACAGTGAGTCCAAGCAGGGGAGGATGGCTGAGGGAGCACGTGAAACGCTGAAAGAACGGGCGGCAGGACCTATCTCAGTTCCCCTCCCTTCAGCAGTCTGAGAAGCCACGAATGCACAGTGATGATCCTAGGCATTTTTGCACGTTTGAGGCTTCTCGAGCTGCTGAGGGGAGGGGGAACAGGCGGCAGGACCCTAGGATCATCGAATGGGGAGAAGCATTCAGGCCGGATGGAGCCTCCTAGAAGAACTGCTGCCGCGGTCTTGCTGCTCCCACTGCAGGGGGCTGCGTTGCGGGTGGGCAATGCCCCCTTGCTTCTCCGGCCGCTGCCAAGCTCCTGAGGCCCACACCCACCCGGTCACATGGCTGGCAAGCCACACCCACAAAATAAGCCACGCCCACAGAGTGGTAGTAAAAAAATTAGGAACCCGCCCCTGCAAAGGAGCATACTGTATGCAATGAACATGGAATAAATGAATAAACAGGATACTATTGAAAGAAAAGGAGAATGACTCCTGAGTTGTAAGTTCCAAGTTATCTCCCTTGTATGTTAGCTTGATAGGAAACATTTAAGATGCAGGTAGTCCTCAGGTTACAATGGCAGTTGAGATCAGGATTGCCATTGTTAAGCGATTCATTGTAAAATGTGATGTTACACGACTGCACTGCTTAGCAAAAGAATCCCAGCAGTTCTGATTACCATCATAACACCCAGACATGGAGGTTGTTAAGCAGAAAGAGATGGGAGTCCCAGGTAAGGAGTGTAGGAGTGCCATGGGGAGGAGGGGAGGCAAGGGGAGGGGTCCTGTGTTGCCATTCAAGTGCATCAAGATCATGGGATGGAGAGCATGGCGCGAGTTTAGGAAAACTAGGAGACTTGCCACATTCCCTGCCCCATTGACTTTGCTCTGAAGTTGTCCCAAGATTGGAAACATTGTAGAGATATAAGATCTAACCTGCATTCATTCAGGTGACCACTGGGTGGCAGCAAAAAGTGAGGCTATTCTTATCACTTTGCTGCCACCTGCAGCTCAAATACGGTGGTTAAAGCAGAAACGTGGGGAGAGAAAGGAAAATGTTTACCACCTATCTTCTGATTGTGTCCAGCAGAATGAGGAAGAGGCAATTAAGAATCTTGATTTTATATTGTAGTCAATTCTATATTGTAACAATTTTATTTTTAAAAAATCAGGACAAAGACTAGATAATGACCTCTGCAGGCTCCGTACTAAAATTATTGATGGCACCTAAGCAAAAAGAGGCAGTTCATGAGATAATGGTAAATTTGGAAAGAAGCCAAGAAAAAGTCAAGGACAAAGAAAGTGCTACTGTTTCAGCCTAATACTTTGGTGTTTTTTTTAATGTTATCTTATTAGTACTCCAAAACAAGGACATACTTTTCTATTCCTGTGTTAATGAATCCTTTAATGGTATGTTTGGGCTGTAGGATATCTCCAGCATAACCCAGGAAGTAAATTTCTTCTTCTCATTTTTCGGAATTAAATATCACAGAAGTTAATAAATGAGCTAATGAAGAAAACTCCATTTTATTTATTCATGCATTCAATTGATATAGCTACCCATCTCAAACAAATGACTCTGGATGACTAAGAATAATTAAATAAAACAACAAAAAGCCAACAAAAATAGATTATTGGCAGACCAGATTTTTTTAAAAAAACCATACCAATATACTACAGATATTTCAGCAAAATTAATTCACTTTGCCCCCACCCCCAGCCCAGGAACAAAGCTGTGTCTTCAGGGCCTTGCAAAAGCCAACAGGGTCAGGACTAATCTGATCTCCAGGGATTGTCCCAGAGGTGGGTTCCTCCCGGTTCGGATCGGATTGCCCGAACCGGTAGCGACCCGCTGGTGAAGTCACTGAACTGGATCGGCTGGTGCTAGTCTGTGCACACCGCCATTTTTTAATTGTTTGTGAATTTTTTCCTGTTTGGAAGGTTTCTCCTGTTCAGCTGCTTGAAAAAGGGCCCTCCTGCCCGCCCCCGGGTTAATACTGACCTTTATTCCTTCACCCGAAGCACAGCTGATCAGCTCCTCAGTTGTGTTTTGGGCTGATTCCAGCTACTGAGCATGCGCAGAAGCAAAATTACATGAGGGGACGTGCGCGTGCGCGCTTGCTCCGCTCGCTCGCGCAAAATGTCGCGATGTGGAGAAGGTAAGTAGAACTCACCCCTGGATTGTCCCAAATGCTATTTTATTTCCTCCAGTTAACAGTATATTTGTTTGTTTAGTAAAAAATAGTTCTAACCATTGCTTAATGCTGGGATATCAAGGTGACGCAAAAGAGGCATGAATACCAAGATATATTAGAATATAATGCAACAAAATCATGGCTATTATTATCAAAATTAACATTTCATGTTTTATTAGTCTTTTTTAAAACAATGGAGTTCAACTAATTCCTAACCAACCATTAAGAAAGCAGCAGGATAAAAGTGTAGAAAAATGACAGGTCAGGGAACACTAATGCTGGAGGGATAACCAGTGCAGGAATTAATACTGTCTTTTTCCAGATGCTATCGCAAATTCAGAATTACCCTTTCTTCTGGGAACTACTGCATAAGAATGAAGTCCATTTTGTTTAAATTGCTGTTACAATCTTGTACAAAAAATCCATGTGGAAATGTTATTGGATGTTAATTAGCGTGAATTGGTGCCTATGAATCAAGAACTAATTCCATTTATCTCTCTTTTTCTTTCTGGCTTGTTTGTTGCTGCCTTCCTCTTGCCGGGGGCCTTACGCAGTGGCAGACCATTTCTCTGACCGTCATCGAAAAAGTTCAGATAGCGGCGGCCATCTTGGGTTCCCTTTTCCTTATCTCCAGTATCTCGTGGCTTATCTGGTCAACTTTCAGTCCGTCTGCTAAGTGGCAGCGCCAAGACCTGCTCTTCCAGATCTGTTATGGGATGTATGGCTTCATGGATATTGTCTGTATAGGTGGGTGAATGAATCTTTCAAAGTATGGGAAGTAGCCAATGGAATGACTCTAAAAGGACCTTGGGGAGAGCAATTGCTACTTATCCTCTTGACAAGGTGTAAAAGAAAAAGTAGAAACTAAGGTGGTTTTCTTAGAGCTAACTAAAACATGTGGATTAAAGTAGACTAACCAACCCCTTTGCTACATGGTAGCTCTTCTTGTCAACCATTGTAAGCCATCTAAAACTCTTCTCCAGTATGAGATTAAACCTAAATGTATTAATTCAGAATCAAATTGGATAGTCCCTAGTGGTTGGAATAGCCTATAGTTTCTCTCTTAAATTCGGTATGAAATAGTTAAGATTCTCATTTACGCTCCTATCTTTATATACAGAAAAGCTTAAATACATTTGCTTCATTTGGGGAGAATGTACTTTTTAATTGCTGATGTTTTAGATATCAGAATGTTTATAAAAGTCAGAATGGATCCAATAATATTTGATGCTGGAAATCAAAATTCTGCTCTATTCTGCAGTGCTGGTTAAGGAGAGCTTTAATTTTATTCCTTCAGCATCTTACAAGTGGAAGTTCTGATATTGTCCTGGATGCCATAACTGAAGCACAGTCTATTCTGATTCGTAAGATTATTGTACCTCCTCTGTGCAGGAATACTCCTCTCTCTGCTGAGGACATGGTTTCCTGCAAAAGAGAAGTTTAACTCTACAGCTGGGTTCACTGGTTTTGTTAACCTTCCTTTTTTATATATGATGGTTAATACCATTTGAATTGAATGACTGGGTTCACACATTACAGGTAGTTCTTGACTTATTGACCGTAATTGAACCCAGAATTATGGTCATAAATTGTGGTGGTCATTAAGCAGATCATCATGTGACCTCTCTTGATTTTATGACCTGTTTTGCGACAGTCATGAAGCCAATGCCATGGTCATTAAATGAGTTTGTTTTCCTCCGTGGTTTTTTTTTTTGCTGGAAACCAGAAGTAAACTAGCGAAAAACGCCGGAAATTATGTGATGTTGTAATCAGCCAAACTGGTTGCCAAGTGCCCTCAAAACTTTGAAAAAGTGTCTTAAGTAACTCTGGAGAGGTCCATTGTAACTTTGAATGGTTGCTAAGCAACCGGTAATTAAGTGAGGACTACTGTATACCATGGTGAACTGAAACAAAGCACATTTAAGCTAGTATAATTGCATATATCTAACCATTTTGTTGCAAATTAGTATCTAACAACCATCTTTCTTTTTGGGAGCCTGGAGGTCATAGAATTACTAGCAGTAGCAATAACACTTAAACTTATATACTGCTCCATAATGCTTTACAGCACTCTCTGGGCAGTTTACAATGTCAGCATATTGCCCCCAACAAGGCCACACCTAGAATACTGCATCCAGTTTTGGTCACCACATTACAAAAAAGATGTTAAACGCCTGGAGACAAAAAGATATGAAGAACAGTTGCAGGATTTGGGTTTGGCTGGTCTAGAGAAAAGAAGGACTAGGGGCGATATGATAGCAGTATTCCAGTATTTGAGAGGTTGCCACAAAGATGAGGGGGTCAACTTATTTACCAAAGCACCTATAGGCAGGACAAGAAACAATGGATGGAAACTAATCAAGGAGAGAAGCAACCTGGAACTAAGGAGAAACTTCCTAACAGTGAGAACAATTAATCAGTGGAACAGCTTGCTGTCAGAAGTTGTAGGTGCTTCAACACGGGAGGTTTTTAAGAAGAGACTGGTCAGTCACTTACCTGAAATTTTATAGGATCTCCTGCTTGAGCAGGGGGTTGGACTAGAAGACCTTCAAGATCCCTTCCAACTATAGAATTCAATCTGATTGATTGAATTCTAATTTTACTGACCTGGAAAGGATGGCAGGCTGAGTCAACTTTGAGCCCCTTCAGGATCGAACTCCAGGCTGTGGACAAAGTCAGCCTACAATACTGCATTCTAACCGCTGCACCATAGTGGCTCTCCATTAAGAAAGCTACATCAAAAGGCAGGGCCAACTAACACTTTGGGCAAACACAGAATTCCAAGAGACAACACATAAGATGCCTCCAGGGGTGGGTTTCTCCTGGTTCGGGCGAACCGGTAGCGACCCACTGGTGACGTCACGATGACATCACCAACCCGGTTCGGTCGGTACCGATCTGTGGGTGCCGCCATTTTTTTTCAAAAAATTTTTGAATAGTTTTTTCGAATTTTTTTTTTCATCTGAGCGTGCGCAGAAGCAGAGTTTCCGACACTGTGCATGCGGTCGCCATCTTGTTTTTGGCTTTTTTCCCCCGGATTTTTTGCCACTGCACATGCACGCATGCACAAAGTGTGCACACGCCCATGAGGCGCACCCATGCGGCGTGGGAGGAAGCGAACCGGCAGCAAGGTAAGTAGGAACCCACCCCTGATTGCCTCCTATTAACATGTATAAAACCTGATTTAGCAAACAGTTGAGTCTTCTTGCAATGTTGGCAAATGTTTTTCATGGAGGTGAGATTAATTTTGAAGCCTGTACTTTTCTCCTCCATCTGCTGCCCACCACAGACTGTTTGAGGTGATGCGCCCATTAGGCAGCATGGCAGCCTCATGGAGGAGGAGGAGAGGAGGAGGAGGAGCTCTTTCCAGTGGTTCTCAGGTAATGGAAAGAGGCAAAACTGTAGCGTTTATGTGTTTCATTGCTGATAGGAACACAGAGGAAGTAAGTGGGTAGCTAGTGGCTGTCAGGAAGTTACATGATTAACATAACTTTGATAAAGAAGGAAAGGCTGGAAGCAGCTGGTTAGCTCATCTGTCAGCAGGAAGTAAACATTCCCCTTTCATCCATGAGTTGGATGCCATAGGAGCAAAATAAGCCAGCACTTAATTGGAGGGGGGCAGAAAATAGGTATGTTTTGATTGCATTTAAGAACTGGGTGTGATTTTTTAATTTCTGCTTCATTTGATTGCAACCTTTATGTGTTTTCTGAAGAGCATTAAAAATTGGATCATGCACTAAAGCTTTATCTGACACAGAGATGCAGCCTAAAGTTGTTTATTGATTTTTTAAAAAAAAAAATATCACAAACTGCTGATAGATAAGACGGTATTTTAAGGAAAAAAAATTGAATTCCATTTACAGTTGCCAGAAAAGGAATTCTCCTAGCAAGGTGTTTTAATTCGACGTTATAGTTCATTGCGTCTGCTTTTAATTCCAGGAAGTATAAAATATGTGTGGCTGTTTCCCAAAGGCCAAAGAATTTTGGAAATGTGAGGTATCAAGGCTAAGTGCTTAGCAGGCTAGCATGCAAAATAATTAATAACAGTGTTAGAAAACTGGGAAAGTGTTCTACTCTCATACTGCCAAGATCTGGGACATGCATTTCTGAATATTTTGGGTTTTGTTTTTGTTTTTAATCTGAATGGTTTATATACAAAAAGGAGAAGAATTGGGGTTTTTTAAAAGTCTCAAGCAGTATGCACAATCTCATTTGGTCAGCATTAGGAAGACCTAGGAAATGATTGTGATGCTGCCTGGGCATATAACAGGTAACCTACCTTCTTAGAATAGTATCAAGACATCCAAGAGGTGAGATGCAGAACATAGAAAGCTCAGCAGTGACCTCGGCTGGAGATGGGGGTCAAACTGTCTGATGAAAGCATTATTGCACTACTGCAGGAGTGTCAAACTCAAGGCCCTGGGGCTGGATCCGGCCCGGGGGGTTCTTACATCTGGCCTGCAGGGCCGCCCTGAAAACAGCGAAGGACTGGCCCACAGTGCCTCTGCCAGCGAAAAAAAGAGCTCAGGAGGGCCGCACACGGGTCCTCCCGAGCTCCGTTTTAACTGGCAGAGGTTTGCAGGAGGACGTTGCAGCCAAAAATGGAGCTCAGGAGCCCGTTTTCTCTAGCAGAGCGCTCGGACCACCACAGGCATCCGCGACAGGAGTGACATCAAGCTGGCCATGTCCACCCAGGCCACGCTCACCCCATCCCCCCCGAGGTCAAACACAACCCTGATGCGGCCCTCAATGAAATCGAGTTTGACACCCCTGCACTACTGCAACCCAAGACCTAGTCCTTTGTGTAGTGATCTTGCACACATGTGAAAAGATGGCAAGCATGGATCACAACACTGCTTTCATGATATGGACAAAAGCAGACAGAACTACAAACTCCCGTGTGCAGTCTGTTACAACTAGAAAACTCTTAGCTGCTCACATGCCTGCATCATGTACCTGGGGTTATGCTGAGAACCCTGCATGAAAGGGGGTTCCCACGTGACAAGCTAACCTTTCTGTACAGCAAGAGGCACATCCAATTGGGTCCTGTCGCTCAAAGTAGAAAATTATGGAAGTGAGTGATTGCCTTGTTGCCTTAGTAATGGAAATAAATGTCTATTCTCTCCATCCACAAGCAGTAACAGATTGGGAAGGAAATGCCTGTAAATACATTTGGAGCAAATAGTGCATGAAATAGAAAGGTATTTTTTCCCTCTAAAATGCATCATCTTAAATAACAAAACGTACAGCGAAAAATTGTGGCACATCATGGAACCACCTCAGGTGAGGTCCTTTTGTGAAAGAACATTGCTGGATGAGAGCTTACACACTGGCTCACTCAATTTGTGACACGCTTAAGAGGATTGTATAGCAAGAAAGTTAAGCACGGGCATCTTTTTGGAGGGAGAAGATATATTGGAATGCAGTTGGTGAAGTTGTCACAAGGTCCTGCCCTAGAGTGCTTGTCACAGGCATGAACTGTAGAGAGCAAAGATCCTTCTCAGTGTAGCCAATTTGTCCCTAATGAGCAAAGTCGGGAAATAAATCTTCCTCTCTACAAATCATGCCTGTCACAGATATCCTCAGGCAAGTGCTTCTGACAATTGTACCACTATATTCCATTTTTAAAGCATATCCATATTTACCATTTAACTTGTTGTTCTCTAGGCTCTTACTGAAATAACAAAATAACAGAGTTGGAAAGGACCTTGGAGGTCTTCTAGTCCAACCCCCTGCTCAAACAGGAGACCCTATACTATTCCGGACAAATGGCTACCCAGTCTCTTCTTGAAAACCTACACTGACGGAGCACCAAAGATGGGTTCCTCCCGGTTCAGACCGGTTCTCCCGAACTGGTAGTGACCCGCTGGTGATGTCACAATGACATCACGGAACTGTTTCGGTCGGTGCCGGTTCGTGGGCGCTGCCATCTTTTTTTTGAATTTTTTTTAATTGAATTTATTTTTTTCTTCTGAGCATGTGCAAAAGCCGAGTTTCCGGCACTGCGCATGCATTGCCATCTTGTTTACAGCTTTTTGGGGGGAATTTTTTTTTGGCACTGCGCATGCGCGTGCATGATTTGCGCACACGCATCCACAAGGCATGGCCACGCGGCGCGGGAGGAAGCGAACCGACAGCAAGGTAAGTTAGAACCCACCCCTGCAGAGCACCTACAACTTCTGGAGGCAAGCTGTTCCACTGATTAATTGTTCTGTCAGGAAATTTCACCTTAGTTCTAGGTTGGTTCTCGCATTCTTCATACGGCCATTTGACCAAGGCCCCTTCCAGAGAGGCTGGGAGGAATATCTACAAAGATCCCTCCACAAGGCTCTCCTCTTGCTGACTTATCAGATGTTGCTTTTTGTTTCTCTATCACAGTCCTGATAGGGGTCTCTGCTGAACTCTAAGCCATTTTAAGAAATTCCCGTCTGGTCTGAAACACTTTGGTGGCGCTGAATAGTCTGTGAACAGCCACACCTCCCATTGGACTGGTAGCTTCTGTTGTGCTCTCTACCTTTCTCGACTTGAAAGCAATCGTCAGTTGCTTTCCTCCTTAAGGACAGGTCTTGCTGGTCACAAATATAAAATGTATCTATTTGATATATATATACCATATAACAGTGGTGGCGAACCTTTTTCGGCTCGCGTGCCGAAAAAAGGGGGGGCACGCGCGCTCGCGTGCCCACACCCATTCCCTCCCCCCCACGCATGCGTACAACACCCCCCCATGCTGCCCCCTGCGCATGCGCACACACCCCCACCCCCGCACAGGCCCACTTACCGGAGCCTGGAACGACGAAACCGGCAAACCGGAAGTGCGAAAAAACGCACTTCCGGTTTGCCGGTGTGCTGTTTTTTGCACTCCGGAGGGTTCAGGGAAGCTCCCTGAAGCTCCGGGATGCAAAAAACTACAAAACGGACAAACCGGAAGTGCGGAAAAGTGCACTTCCGGTTTGTCCGTTTTGTAGTTTTTTGCATTCCGGAGCTTCAGGGAGCTTCCCTGAACCCTCCGGAGTGCAAAAAACAGCACACCGGCAAACCGGAAGTGCGTTTTTTCGCACTTCCGGTTTGCCGGTGGGAACCCTCGCGTGCCGGCTTCTATGGCTCCGCGTGCCAGCTCTGGCACGCGTGCCATAGGTTCGCCACCACGGCCATATAACATGTATATATACCATATAACTGAGTCCTGAGGGAGTAGGGCGGCATAGAAAAACTACCAAATAAATAAATACTGTATGTATGCAAAGTTAAATTGAATGTATGTGTACCAAGAGTCAAAATTCACACACTGTGTAGCCAGGGATAACAAACAGTGATACAAATAATACTTTCTTACTGTTCTGTTCCTTTGTCGTGTTTTTAGACCTCCCCTCTCCTTATGAGGAATCAAATAGCAGGATAGCTATCATTTTTGCCTTGCTAGTAGAAGGGGAATGATTCAAAACCTGACAGAATTATTCTTAATGACTTTTTTCCCCTTAGCTTCCTTCTTTCCCCTGTGTTTTCTTTATTAAGAAAAAGGATGTACTGGTGCATTGATTCACTATTTTTCCAGCCGTCTGAAGCGGAAGGGTTTCACCTACAGCTCCCAAATAGTCCCAGTAATCTAGTCTTCTTTCTACAGCAAAGCAGTCAGTGGATTATTGGTCTTATGAGATGCTTCCAGAAACTGAAGTATGCTGTCTCAAGGGGGAAGGAGCACTCAAGGTGACATAACTCAGTAAAGCATAAGGTGTTTGAGAGTTGGACCATGAATTAACCCTGTAGCTGGGTTGACAAGACTGGGAGATTAATAGAAGACAGAAGTTTTCTGCCCTCAGAAACAATTCTCTGCCTCTGGCAATGAAGCAATTAGACAGACCTGAATCAGAATAGAACTAAGTCAGTTGTCAGGTTGAGCAAATCAGGAAAACCTCATTGACAACTTACTTAGTTTAGACAACTTACTGCATCCAGTTTTGGTCACCACAATATTTTTTAAAAAGGTGTGGAAAGAGCGCAAAAAAGAGCAACAAAGATGATTAGGGGATTGGAGACTAAAACATATGAAGAACAGTTGCAGGAATCGGGTATAACTAATCTAGTGAAAAGAAGGACTATGGGAGACATAATAGCAGTGTTTCAATATTTGAGGGGCTGCTACAAAGAAGAGGGGGTGAACCTATTTTCCAAAGCACAAGGCAAGACAAGAAACAATGGATGGAAACTAAACAAGGAGAGAAGCAATTTAGAAGTAAAGAGAATTTTCCTGATAGTTAGAACAATTAACCAGTGGAATGGCTTGCCTTCAGAAGTTGTGGGTGCTCCATCACTGGAGGTTTTTAAGAAGATATTGGACAACTATTTGTCTGAAATGGTATAGGGTCTTCTGCTCAAGCAGGGGGTTGGACTAGAAGACCTCCAAGGTCCCTTCCAATTCTGTTATTCTTTTTTGTTTTTAATATTTTTTATTGCGTTTTTACAATTATACAAATACTCATAGCTTTTGGAAAACTCTGCACGTTTACATTCCATAACATTCAAATTCGAATATATTTTATACATTTTAACTATACATTTTAATTCTACTTCTATTTTGTCTCTTTGTTCTCTTTTTTCCTATTCTCAATCCAGTCGTACCACTTCTCCCATATTGCATAGTATTCCGAGTCTATTTGACCTTTCAATTCAATTGTCAGTTTGTCCATTTCAGCATGTTCAAGTGTTTTCCAATTCTGTTATATTCTATGCTCTTCTATGTTTTTCTATGTTATTCCTTTCCTCATACAGAAATATGGAATCAGGGGAGACTTGAGATTTCTAATGATGAGATTCCCCGTGGGTATCAATTTTGGAGAATGCTACCCTCATGTCTCAAGTCTTGGTTGTTGTTATTGTTTAATTGTTGCAGAGTGTTTTAATTAAAAAGCAAGGTGGCATGCTGGCAAGAAAAACAGCCACTTTAGACATTATTTTTATTTCCACACAAGGGTCTTCTGCTTGGGCAGGGGATTGGACTAGATGACCTACAAGGTCCCTTCCAACTCTGTTATTCCGTTATTCAGTTTTCAAGCCCCCAAATTTTGATCGAGTGACCATGGGGATGCTACAACAATCATGAGAAAAACAGTTGTAAGTTGCTTTTTTCAGTACCATTGTAACTTTGAACCGTCACTAAACAAATGGTTGTAAAACGAGGACTACTTGAACTTCAGGATAGAGCTGTCTATGTTGGCACTCTAGCGCCCCCTATTGTTTGACTCATCTTCTGATTTTGTTAGGAAGTTCAAAAAAAGACCTTTGTTTGTTTGTTTGTTTGTTTGTTTGTTTGTTTGTTTGTTTGTTTGTTTGTTTGTTTGTGATTTTGAGATTTTGAGATTTTGAGCTTCACCCTGATGATTTTCAGCCCCAGGCATTTCTTGTTTTCTTTTCATAAGACATTTTCTCCCTACTTGCACAGTAAGTAATTTTAATGACACCAGCATCCATTGCTTTCATATGGCAACAATTCTGCAAAATTACATTTAAACTTCACGTGGGTGTGCTGACTCACAGAGCGTACCCATACTGGTTTTTGGAAGATTTTTCAATTTTGTCACCTCTTAAAATTTGGCACTTTTATACTGGTGCCTCCTTGGCCTAAGACTAGATCCAGCCCTGCTTCAGGGAATGCAGAACAACTCTGCCCTAGGAATGTGCGTTAGGGGTGAAATCCAGCAGGTTCTGACAGGTTCTGGAGAACCGGTAGCGGAAATTTTGAGTAGTTCGGAGAACTGGCAAATACCACCTCTGGCTGGCCCCAGAGTAGGGTGGGAATGGAGATTTTGCAATATCCTTCCCCCAGGAGTGGGGAGGGAATGGGGATTTTGCAGTATCCTTCCCCTGCCACGCCCACCAAGCCACACCACGCCCACCAAGCCACGCCCACAGAACCGGTAGTAAAAAAAATTGGATTTCACCACTGATGTGCATGTTCTTTTTTTGGAGAGGGGGAGTTTGGATTTGTGTAAACTGGGCACAGAATCTCTCTGCACATTATTAAAGCAACCTTCTGCCCCCCCCTCTGACTACTGCTTTAAGAAATTGTCTCCTTAAAATTAATGCAACTCTTAAAGCAGCCACATCTTTGCATGGAAGCTTGGAAAAAGGCAGGTTTCCTTAGAAGTACTTTGCTGACTTGAAGACCCAATGCACTTCTGAAAAATTTTCAAATTATGCGCAGTCTACCCTTTTCTCAAAGAGAGGTTCTTGGTCAACCAGGCTCAGGAGGAAGAATTATAGAACTGCACTGCCTGAGTTGGTTGTCTCACTCTATCTATTGGAAGGACCAATCCAGAGCAATAATGTTATTGCACATGTAAAAAAGAATCCAGATTCAGTTGTTACCTTCTCCAGACTAGCCTGGGATAGAGTCCCACCAGGAGAGCCACTGCCGTTCATGGAACTATTCGGACAAATGATCCATCTTGGAATAAAGAATAATCTGTCTCAAGATGGGAATCACAGGCAAAGCATGATCTGAGGGCTGTTGACTGCTGAGTGAAACCAGAGTCGTGCAATAAATCCCAAAGACATCACTGTCTGACCACAGGGAATAGAAGAAGAGATCGATAGCCAATTAAAACTGATATGTGGCATGTGATCATTTGTGGCTTGATGTGAAGGGTAATTAATGGAATTGCTGCCTTTTTGACATTTACAACTCAGGTTCTGGATCAAGATTAATGGCGGCTTTATTGTAATGGTGCATTGTTTAAAAAGTCCAGGGCAGGGGTGGGTTCTAACTTACCTCGCTGCTGGTTCACTTCCTCCCGCGCCACGTGGGCACACCGCATGGGTGCGTGCATGCACAGTACCGAAAAATCCGGAAAAAAATCCCCCCCCCAAAAAAGCCGAAACAAGATGGCCACACATGCGCTGTGTTGGAAACTCGGCTTCTGCGCATGCACAGAAGAAAAAAACTCGGGGGAAATTTCTCCCCCCCACAATAAAAAAAGATGGCGGCATCCACGGACTGGCACCGACAGAACCTGTTCTGTGATGTCATCGTGACATCACCAGCGGCTTGCTATCGTTTTGGGCGAACCGGTCTGAACCGGGAGGAACCCACCTCTGGTCCAGGGCTGTGATAAAACTTTAGTGTAGACCCCTTCTAACTTTTGGTGTGTTATATGTGTAAAATGGTCTGAGAAATAAGATAATAAAACACATATGGACACTGTTTTAAAAAAATAACACAGAAACGTCTTCAAAAGATATGTCTGAATTCCTTTTTATTAAAATAAACTCCAACTATGCCATTCAATGCAAGCATATGCTGAAATAAAGTGCCCCATATTGAATTATGTAGAAGAAAATCCACATCCAAACTTCAAAGATCACCCTTGAATTTAATCCAAATTCAGTTATTGTGGCTTTTTAAAAATAATTTTGTGATGTGCTTATATGATAGAATCATAGTATGTAACTATGCATGTTTAGAGCTACCAAACTAGTTATTATTCCCCAATCCATTTTTTTCTTATTACCTTTTCTTCTACTGAATGTTCTGAAGGTTTGTTTCTAACCTGAGATTTTAGTTTTTTCTCTTCTATTGTATATATTTAGGAAGAAAAGAAAATTATAGAGAAGTGTAATGAATTACATTGGCATAAACCAGATTAGCTATACATTCTTTTTTTTTTACCCCATTAACTGAAAATAGAACACTGCTTACTTCAAAGGGGAAGAGCACGGTTGGTATGAATTCAGTATTGCCTCTTAGAATTAATGGAGTTTCAGAAGAATAGAATAGAATAACAGAGTTGGAAGGGACCTTGGAGGTCTTCTAGTCCAACCCCCTGCTTAGGGTTTCCTGCCTAAGCAGGGGGTTGGACTAGAAGACCTCCAAGGTCCCTTCCAACTCTGTTATTCTATTCTATTCTTCTGAAACTCTATTAATGCCCCCTTGTGCACTGATAACCTAGAGTAGATTCTAGTATAATCATACACAGAAATGGCAGCAGATTCCTAGGGTGCCTGTATATTTGTGAGAATTGATAAAATGTTCTTAAAATAAAAAGTAATCTTAGTACTGTATTATTTTACCATTATACAGCAGTACATATGTCTGCTCACAAAGTATCTCATCAAAATGTAGAGTATTCATACAAAGATGCAGACAATCCCCAATTTATTTTTATTTGCAATGTTGCAGATTAATGGAAGTGAAAGAAAATACACAAATTAGTAAAGTAATGAAATGCTATGGGGTTTGTTTTTTTTAAATAAAGGGTTAAGTTCCTGAATTAGTTTTAGATTATTTTTCTATTGGCTCCCAAATTTAGAAGAATTCAGGGAGGGGTGGAAGGAATTGACCATACATTTTGTAGCACAGGAATAATAGGAATCAAGTTATAATGTCTTTGATCCAAATTTGGTCTTGGCCCAAAATAAGAACGCATCCATTGCTTAAATGAAAAGTACCTTGAATGCTAGTTATGACTTCAGGGTTATGTGAAATACAACGAAAGTTAAAAACTTCATCCTATAATTTCTCAAATTAGGTCACATTATCGCTTAGTCAAAATGTCACTACCAATGTAACTTCCTGCATTTCCACAGTGACGTATTTATGTATTTTCTCAATTGACTGTCAGCCAAGAATGAATAAATTCTCTAAGAAATGTTCTTCTAGGTTAATATTAGGAAGAAGCCTTCCATTTTAAGAAACGATCAATCTGACAAATATAGAAATGGTTCCAAGAAAATAAAAAGAGTTGGGCTGAATCATCTAATCCAGCATCCTATTTTTCACTGTGAAAGGTCTCTCTGTGAAATTCATGAGCTAGAGAGAGATGCGAAGGCAATAGCCTTCCCCTGGAGGTTGCACTTAGTCATAATGATCAGTGAGCATTGATAGAGTCATCCTGTATAGATCGGAGCCCCTAAGCAATTGGTGATCAACGCACTCCGTGACAGAGAACTCCATAACTGATACGTAAACAGCACGATAAAGGGTTCTTCCTAATGTGTATTGAATGCATTGCCTGTGGTATCTGTCAATTGAACGAGTAAAACGAAGTGTTTGTAAGAACTAAGGTGGCCTAAATTGGCTAAGGGTAGGTTAGGGCAATCTGACTTTAAGCAAATCGGTTTTACTGTTAAAAAGGTTCATTAAAAAAAAAACCTCCAGCTTTCCTGAAGTCCAGCTAAGTATCAGCATTTGAATAACCTTCATCCAACGCAAAAGCCATCAGCCTGTTGGCTTCCGTAGCTTTTAGGCACAAATGACGTTCGGATTGGTGACCTTCCTGTCAGTATATAAAATACCAGCTCAACATTCCCACCTTTTCAGAATTTCGCTCACAATGAGTTCTGTTGGGTGACGCTTTGCATTTGACATTTGAATTGTGATACAAGCATGAATTCCATTGTCGAGTTTCTCAATTTGCATTTTCAGCTAACAGAATACTGTCATCAGCATGAGTTATTGATTATTCCTCCTCAAATTTTAAAACCATGCTCATCTTGTTCCAATCTGGCATATTGGTTGATTATTTATTGATTGGGTGCCACCAACTCCTTTTTAACATGTAGATAGAATTTCCTCCGTGCAATCTATCCTTAGCCAGCTCTATCCTGGAAACTGATTCTCCTCCTCCTCCTCCTCCTCCTCCTCCTCCTCCTCCTCCTCCTCCTCCTCCTCCTCCTCCTCCTCCTCCTCCTCCTCCTCCTCCTCCTCCTTCCTCCTTCTCTTCAAAATTTCACATGAGCAGCTCATGATCTGTACCACAGTGGGCCTCTGACTGTGACATCTTTGTTGTTGACATCTTTGTTGTAGTTGAGCTTTTCCACCTCCTTTTACCCATAATATAATTAGTCTGATCTCTGGATACTTCATCAGTCTCTCTCTCTCTCTCTCTCTCTCTCTCTCTCTCTCTCTCTCTCTCTCTCTCTCTCTCTCTCTCTCTCTCTCTCTCTCTCTCTCTCTCTCTCTCTCTCTCTCTCTCTCTCTCTCTCTCTCTCTCTATATATATATATATATATATATATATATATATATATATATATATATATATATATGTAGGTCTTTGGTTATTCGGGTTTTCTCCCGCGTAAAATTGGAAGTGTCTTGGCAATGTTTCGACGAAGTCTCATTCATCATCATCAGGCTGGTGTCTTCAGCTTCCTGCTTCTAGGAGCAATGTGAGATTGCAGCTGTTTCTTCCTTTTAACTGCCACTGGGGGTTTGAACTGATAGGGTGGGAGCTTGGCTGTGTTCTGATTGGGTGGAGGTGTGTTCTGATTGGTTGGGGGCTTGGCTGTGCTCTGATTGGATGGGGGGTTGGCTGTGCTATGATTGGCTGGGGTGTCAGTTTGCTTCAGGTATGGAATGGAGGGGTTTAGAGTGGCTAATGATGCAGCTGTGGTCTGGCTTCTGGTTTGTGGCCGTGCCTCATTGGTGTGGGTTTGGGTTTGCTTTTTGCATGGGTGTGTGGTGGTGACATCCTGTGTGGTTTTCGTGAGTGTGGGTCTAGTGTCCTTCTTAGTGTTAGGGACTCGTTTGTCAACAAGTGCGGGTTTCCAAATGGCTGGTAGGCGGGAGGTGTCATCTCGTTTATTCATGCTGTGTGGGCGTTTCTCTATCTCAATGGCTTCTCTGATTATTCTGTTGTTAAAGTGTTCAGTTTTGGCGATAGTTCTGGTCTTTTTAAAGTTAATTTCATGTCCTGTGGCTTTAAGATGTTGGACCAAGGAAGAAGTTGGTTCCTCTTTTTTGACTGAGTTCTTGTGTTCTTCAATGCGTGCACTTATTCTTCTGTTGGTTTGTCCAATGTATGTGGTGGGGCAGGCGGTGCATGGGATTTCATATACTCCTTGATTTTCTAACTCAATTTTGTCTTTGGGGTTTCTTAGGATGGTGGATATTTTTCGGTTTGTGCAGAATGCTGTCTTGATGTTGTGTTTGTGGAGGATCTTGCTGATTCTGTCTGTGGTTCCTTTTATGTATGGGAGGATGGCTTTGCCGTTTTCTTGTTCTCTGTCTTGGATTTTAGTTTGGTAGTCAGAACACATCTGACTACCAAACCAAATTAACCAACCTCCTCCAAGACTCCACATACAAACCCTTAAACACAGACCCCACCACCTACCTGGAAAAAACCACTAAATCCAAAATAAAAGCCTCCCCATCAGCGAAGAGATCCAGCAAAGAATCATTCCCAGAGAGAAATCATCCAGATGCCCTAAGCTCTATGGTCTCCCCAAGATACACAAAGAAGGAACCCCACTTAGACCCATAGTCAGCTCCATAGGCTCACCTCTACAAAACCTAGCCAAATTTCTCGCCAAACAACTACAGCCCTATGCAGAATCCATCACCTCACATGTAAAAAACTCTTTCCAGTTCATAGAGATCATAAAGAAACAAAACTTACAGCCCAGCGACCTACTCGTGAGCTTCGATGTCATATCCCTCTTCACCCAAGTGCCAATCAAAGAAGCCTTGACAGCTATCCAAAACAAATATAACCCCCCCAAGCACATCCTAGATCTGACCAACCACTGCCTATCCAACACATACTTCATCTATAACGGACAAAAATACAAACAAATGGAAGGAGCACCCATGGGATCACCCCTCTCTCCTGTCATTGCAAACCTCTACATGGAACACTTTGAAACCCAAGCTCTAGAAAAATCTGATCACAAACCCAAACTTTGGCTCAGATATGTAGACGACACCTTCATAATCTGGCCACACGGGAAAGAAAAACTGGACAACTTCCTCATACACCTCAACAGCCTACACCCCAAAATACAGTTCACAATGGAAACAGAAGCTAACAACCAACTTCCCTTCCTGGATGTCTTAGTCTACAAGAAATCCAATGGCTCCCTAGGACACACCATCTACCAGAAGAAAACACACACTAACCGCTATCTGCATGCACTCTCACACCACCACCCAGCACAGATCAACTCCGTAGCCAAGACACTCATCTCCAGAACAAAACGCTTAGCTGACGAACAACACCTAAAAACCGAACTACACACTCTCACTAACGTACTAACATCCAACGGATTCCAAAGAAATAAGATCACCAACCTAATCCAAAAAGAAACCCCCACTAAAATCCAAGACAGAGAACAAGAAAACGGCAAAGCCATCCTCCCATACATAAAAGGAACCACAGACAGAATCAGCAAGATCCTCCACAAACACAACATCAAGACAGCATTCTGCACAAACCGAAAAATATCCACCATCCTAAGAAACCCCAAAGACAAAATTGAGTTAGAAAATCAAGGAGTATATGAAATCCCATGCACCGCCTGCCCCACCACATACATTGGACAAACCAACAGAAGAATAAGTGCACGCATTGAAGAACACAAGAACTCAGTCAAAAAAGAGGAACCAACTTCTTCCTTGGTCCAACATCTTAAAGCCACAGGACATGAAATTAACTTTAAAAAGACCAGAACTATCGCCAAAACTGAACACTTTAACAACAGAATAATCAGAGAAGCCATTGAGATAGAGAAACGCCCACACAGCATGAATAAACGAGATGACACCTCCCGCCTACCAGCCATTTGGAAACCCGCACTTGTTGACAAACGAGTCCCTAACACTAAGAAGGACACTAGACCCACACTCACGAAAACCACACAGGATGTCACCACCACACACCCATGCAAAAAGCAAACCCAAACCCACACCAATGAGGCACGGCCACAAACCAGAAGCCAGACCACAGCTGCATCATTAGCCACTCTAAACCCCTCCATTCCATACCTGAAGCAAACTGACACCCCAGCCAATCATAGCACAGCCAACCCCCCATCCAATCAGAGCACAGCCAAGCCCCCAACCAATCAGAACACACCTCCACCCAATCAGAACACAGCCAAGCTCCCACCCTATCAGTTCAAACCCCCAGTGGCAGTTAAAAGGAAGAAACAGCTGCAATCTCACATTGCTCCTAGAAGCAGGAAGCTGAAGACACCAGCCTGATGATGACGAATGAGACTTCGTCGAAACGTTGCCAAGACACTTCCAATTTTACGCGGGAGAAAACCCGAATAACCAAAGACCTACATACAAACACCCGCGAAAACCTCAGAAAACAAATATATATATATATATATATATATATATATATATATATATATATATATATATATATATATATATATATATATATATATATATATATATATATATATATATATATATGTAAGATTTTTTGCTGATAAATGAAAATAAAGGGAGACTATTATAGATCTATTTCAAGCTTATTTTGCTCTCGTCAGATAGCCATACCCCTTACTGGGATTTGAACCCGGGCCGGCTGCCTTGCATATATATAGGTTTTTGGGGGTTGATGGAAAGCTATGTTATCACTGAGACCATTGGATGGCAGAAACTGATAAGTCATTCTCTTGCTTCCTTTCTGTTTTTTAGACAGTACTGTCCAACTACATTTTCTTCTTTACTATTTCCTACTTTAACAAGCCTACTAGGTGTAGTGGTTAAGGTTCAGGCTAAAAACCAGGAGACTGTGAGTTCTAGTCCTGCTTAGGCACAAAGCCAGCTGGGGAACCTTGGGCCAATCACTCTTTCTCAGATCTAGGAAGCAGACAAGGGCAAACCACTTCTGAAATCTTGCCAAGAAAACTGCAGGGACTGATCCAGGCAGTTCCCAGGAGACAAAACTGGCTTGAACGGACCAAAAGTAATTCCTACTTTGTCATTCCAGTTTTCAGTCTTAAGTAGATATCTTCCTTGCATGTTCTACCAATTTCAGTTTGAACGTCTTATAAAACTCATCAACCAACTCTTCTCCTGGAACATTAGTGACTGAAACATTAACTTGAATAACTCTCATTTTAAAAGGTAGTCCACAAAGTTTACTAGACAGCATTGAATCCAAGTACTGTATTTGCCATATTGTTCCTGATTATGAAAGTAATGCCAATTCTTTATTTTTCATATCCTGATTAATAAACCCTGTGAACTTCTGACAGAAACTGTGCAATTCCAATCCATTCAACTTCACTGACGCTTAAGATGTTAATGTATAGTCAATTATTTTCATCTTTTTTTTCTGGGTTGAGCTTTCCAATGCTCATGCCTTCTCTGTTCCATATTCCCACTCTAATTCTTTCTCTGGATTTTCTTTTCCTGCATGGCAGTATTGATGACTAGACATCCAGAAGGCTTTGATCTATCTACCTCATAAATAGTGTTAGCACTCCAAAAGATCTTCAGCTCATACTTATGCTCAGTAGCATATTGACTGCCATCCAACCTCAGCAACTCATAATCTGTCACTATGTCTTCAATCACTTTATATTGCTATAATATATATATATATATATATATATATATATATATATATATATATATATATATATATATATATATATATATATATATATATATATATATATATATATATATATATATATATATATATATATATATATATATATATATATATATATATATAAAATATAGGAATGTTTCACTATTGCCTTCCCCTGTGCAGTATGAAATGATATCTTCACAGTTGTCACTGAAATAATCACCCATTTCCAGCATTTTCTGTATTGCTGCTGTATTGCTACTGGTACTCCCAGACATAGGTGCCTGTTGGCTTTAGCTGGGCAGCTGGGCTGACTTTCACAGGGTCAAACCTGTTTTGGGATTCAGTGGGAGACCACCTTGGCACCCTCGAGCTATAATTTAATGTAGGAAGTTAAATAATATCCAGCAACCCATTCCTAAGAGGTCAGTAAGGGGCATGCATAAGCGCACAATCGTGCCTACCGTTCCTGTCCTAATGTACCCATATATTCATACCTCTTCTACTCTTATTCATGCTTGTAATATTATATATATATTCAATCATGTTTTACTGTTTGTACTTTGCTTATATTCATTTATGCTTGACAAAATAAACAAATACAAAATACAAAAATCACTTCCCTACTGTTACCACTTCCTATGGTCATATGAGAGTTAACTTGAAGTTATATGGGTAGGAAGTTAGATGATAGGACAGAGATAGAGGTAGAGATAAAGAGATGGTAGAGGTAGAGGTAGAGATAAAGAGATGGTAGAGGTAGAGATAAAGAGATGATAGAGGTAGAGGTAGAGGTAGAGGTAGATACATAGTCTTTGACTTACCAGTACTGTGAGAACCAGAATTTCAATTGCTATGCGACGCAGTCTTAAAATATGATGTCATGTGACCACATCACTTAGCAATGGTAATCTGGGCATTCCCTGTTGCTGCCACTAAATGAATGCCACTGGTTATTTGGTGAGGACCTGCTTGATCCTTCCCAGCCTTCAGCCTTGGTTCTTCCAAAGTAAGGGACTGCCTCCTCTTCAACTCCCTGCAGTTGTCTATTTCCTCATCATCTCTGCCCTTTTGGCCACCCTGCACCTTGTTTTGTGGTGCAGTAAGCAGGGCCAGAAACACACTGCTCTGGGGCTGCTTGCCATGCTGCAGCTCAGAGGCTGCCTGGTGTACCGTGGATCTGGGCCTGAAAGACGCTCCTGAGCCATAGCGCAGCACAACGTTGCAGCTGCCCCTTGAAGCCTCAGCTGCCCCAACACAGTCCAGCATCACATCCACGCCCCAAGAAGCTCTAACAGCACAGCCCAAAGCCACATTATCTGGGGAATGCCTCACTCTACTCCCAGCCGCATTTGCCCTCCCCACCATGCACTCCAAGACCCCTACTGCCCCCGTTGACTGTTGTCTTCTTCTTGCTCCCACTGCTAATGAGGCACGCTCGCCCTGGCCCTCCATGAGGAAACCACGTGAGACCATCTCTCCCAGGTCCTGTGAGGAAACCACCATGTGCAACCTTGTAAAAGAAAGCCCCATGTGGCCGGCAGCATGCCAAGCATGCTTGGTCAGAAACGGGGGGCAAGAAAATAGTGAAGGTCAGCTAGGGTGGCAATGGCTGCAGATTGCAGGGGGCCAAAAGGACATAGATGAGGGAGAGGTAGGGGGAGGTAAGAGTGGAAGCAAGCCTGTGATTGTAGGTAAGTGCAAGTAGGCTGCCAAGTGCCCAAATTTTGTTCACATGACAGCAGGGATGCTGCAACAGCTATAATTTGGTGAACTTCATTCGGTACCACCATAATTTCAAACAGTTGCTGAATTAATCTTTAGACAAACAGACTGATAGATAGAAATAATAGAGATGATAGAGATGAAGGTGGATATTTATAATTGAAGCAAAAGGTTTAAAAAAGAGATCTGTACACAGTTTCAGTATAAAAAGCCACAGTTACTTGGTGAAATCTGAGGCCTGTTTTGCTAAAGCTGCTTATTTTGATGAAATCTTGGAACTTCTTGCTAATGACTGTTAAACTGATAGATACCCTTACTAAAACTTCATCTTTTACAGTGCAAATAGATTGGCATTATTATTTCCATCTTTCTGCCGACTTCATTGCTTGTTCCTTTTTAATTTTACAGCTTCCTGAGCTGAGTGCTAGGAAATCAATAAGTAATTTGGATCCCTGGCAAAGGAGAAGAAAGTTATGTTTTGCTCTTTTAGTAAATATTTTGAAACTTGATTTATCTGGGAAAACAGGTGCTTAGTTCATATACTAACCCATTCATCAACACTGTATTATAAATTGCATGGAATTCATATACGCTTGTTTAGAAGGTGAAACAAACAAAGAAACAAACGTAAAACATTTGTGATAAGCTTTAGGAATAAAATAAATTGAACTTTCAATATCTAACCCATGATCTGCTGAAGCAGATTCTTAAGAACGTGTATTTGAATTTAAATAATTGAGTTCACAATTTCCTATTAAACTCTTAACTGATCTGTAGGAATGCTCTCATTAATTTTGAAGGTAGAATCTTGCCTCAGTATCAATATTTGGCTCCTGAAATTAATTTTTGAATTCTGGGAATAACCGATTTGCTAAAATGCATACCTATTGGATCTGTTCAGCAGAATGGGGAATGGATAGATGATATCACAAGTCTTGTGAATTATGGCTTATATTCCTTATCTGGAATACACAATGCCTGATGTATTTAGCAACTGTTATGTTGTTTCTCTTAATGGAAATATTTCTGAAATGTTTCTCCTAATGGAAACATTACTGAAATAGTGCATCTGTCTCTTGCAGAATCACCTTCCCTGTAGATATGGAGCTTACATAAACTGAGTGACCATTCAGAACAGGCACTGCTTTATAACCTTTAGGAATCCAAAACAGCTAACAAATTCTCTGTTTTGTTCAAGTCCTACCACTGTGCATCTCTGAAAGTGTTTTGAGTTGTTTGCACATAATGATGTGCATAACCAGCTGTGTACGGGAACTAAAGATGAAATTGAAAGTATAGGAGCAGCACATACAGAGGTGGGTTCCTCCCGGTTCGCACCGGTTCTATAGAACCGGTAGCAAACCGCTGGTGACGTCACGGAGCCGGTTCTGTCGGTGCCGGCCCATGGATGCCGCCATCTTTTTTGGGGATTTTTTGGGGGGGGAAATTTTGGGGGGAATTTTTTGCTGACTTTTTCTTCTGTGCATGTGTCGCCATCTTTCTTCTGCGCATGCGCCGCCATCTTGTTTTTGGCTTTTTTAAAAAAGAATTTTTGGCACTGCGCGCATGTGCGAAGCGCGCGCGCGGCACAGCCACACAGCGTGGGAGGAAGCGAACCGGCGCCAAGGTAAGTTAGAACCCACCCCTGAGCACATAGCATACATGGCTACAGCATTCTGAAGTTGTGTATTGTGAAAGGAGTTAAGATGACGTTACTTGTAAAGTTTTGGTAGTTGAACACCGGGAGGAATTAAGGTTATTATTGCTTCTTAGGATGACTGTTGCTGCTATTCCTTTGTGTGCTGCTTGCCACAAGGAAGTTCAGTTAGTCTCTTTGTTATCAGCAAACTTTGTTTATAGACCGTAGAGTTTCCTGCTTATTTTTTTATTTTTTTATTTTTTATTTATTTATTTATTTATTTATTTTTAATTTTTATTTTTTATTTATTTATTTTGTCAAGCATGTATTAAATAACAGATATAAGTATAAACATAACTATGAATATATGAAATGGATACGAATAAAAGGGAACATTAGGACAGGGACGGTAGACACGTTGGTACGCTTATGCACGCTCCTTAAAGACCTCTTAGGAATGGGGTGAGGTCGACAGTAGGCAGTCTAAGGTTAAAGTTTGGGGGGTTTGGGGAAGAAACCACAGTGTCTGGTAGTGCATTCCAGGCATTGATAATTCTGTTACTGAAGTCGTATTTTCTGCAATCAAGTTTGGAGCGGTTTATCATAAGTTCAGCACCAGAAAGTTTGGATTGCAACTTTCCACACCTTGAGGTAGTCCGGCACATCATGAGGGCTGCTGTTTGAGTAGATACACAAAATTAGGTTTTAGACATATTTGACTATATCCTGTTTTAGGTTATTTACAGACCTTGAATTTGGGAAGAAATCTACTATTGTTTCTACATACACTGAAAGCGTAATTCTGTTTGTTAGTTATATAATCATCCAGGGGTGAAATGCAGCAGGTTCTAACAAGTTCTGGGGAACCGGTAGTGGAAATTTTGAGTAGTTCGGAGAACTGGCAAATATCACCTCTGGCTGGCCCCAGAGTGGGGTGGGAATGGGGATTTTGCAGTATCCTTCCCCTGCCACGCCCACCAAACCACCACCACAGAACCAGTAGGGAAAAATTTTGAATTTCACCCCTGTAATCATCCTATATTCCAAAGTAAAGAGATGGAAGTTAAGTAAATGTAACAACATGGGAATTTGTTAAAACAAAACAACATGCAATCAAAATCTGACCTGAGAAATTATATTCTGAGGGGGGGGGAATATTTTTGGAGGGGGGCATTAGTCCAGTGATAAATATCTAAACTCTTTAAATTGATCATAAGCAAAACCAAGTTTATTTGGTCATAAATGGCATAATCTCTTCTCAGTTTATGCTGGAGGTTTATAAATATAATGTAAAATGTTATTACCACCTCTGCAGTGTAAGATAATTTTTATATTGAGATCACTTCTGACCTCTCCTATTCTTTCTCATTAGCATACTGTAGTACCTTAGATATGTACAGGGAGGTATTATATTCAGTCTCTCATTTATTCAGAGGATCTGTTGAGTATGTTTACTCTGTCAAACTATAGGTTTTCTTTTCTCTTCTTAACCCTCTCTCTCTCAGTTCTAATTCAGGCTAGTTAAGCCTTTTACTTACATTTTACCAAAGCACATTCCCTATAAACCAAGATAGCTAAAACACAATAAAATGTATGGCATGGCATCACAAACACCAGCTTTTTAGACTTGCATCCTACAAATATGTATGCCATGGAGCTTGGATTATGATGCAGTTTTTATCACTTCTCTTGTATATAACTATGCAGCAAAGTAGTGTTTCACGGCCAACTTTTTAAAAAAATAGCTAGGTAGTAAAATAGTAATATGATCTGGAACAGTTTTTCTGAAAAGACTTATTTTGTACATTGTATACTCACACAGGGACTATGGAATGAGAATCTATTTAAGTCTTTAAGGCTTGTAACCCATATATTTCTGTGAAGAAAGCGAACAAGAGCCGTAAATCTGTAACTTGGTGAAGGGTAAAAGCAATATTCTTTAAAATTGGATCAAGTGTGTCCTTCTCTTGGCCCACATTCTTTTGGAATTACCATTATAGCTGCAAAAAATGATGGCTGAATTTAATATAAAGTGTTTCCTTTATGTAGAAACATTGTTCTTCTGAATACTGAATGTTGGAGAACAAATGCCTTACTTAGAATGCCAGGAGATATTTTGTTGGATGAAGAAGAAGAAAATGATGATCTAGAGCAGGGGTCTGCAACCTTAAAAACTCAAAGAGCCATTTGGACCCATTTCCCACAGAAAAGAAAACACCGGGAGCCACAAAACCTGGGTGGGCGTGGCCAACTCGATGTCACTCACTCACTCCCACCCAGTCACATGACCCCCTCCAGCAAGAATGAGGTGCCAGAGAATCAGCCCCAGTCGCTTCTCCATCCCCCGCAGTTGTCCTTACCTTCTCAGGCTAGGCAAGGAGTGACTGGGAGGGGAGGGCGAGGGGCAGGGCCAGTCAGTGATGGGATCACCCAACAGGGAGCCACAGCAGAGGGCCCAAAGAGCCGCATGCGGCTCCGGAGCCACAGGTTGCAGACCCCTGATCTAGAGGGAACTTTATCTGATCTAGTAGGGCAATTAGGCAATTAATGTGCTTTCAAGGTTCTGCAATATGCTTTCACTATTTTAATACAAAGAATTAAGACTTTGGTTGCTTCCAGACAAGGAAGCGCTGGAAGCCACTTTACCTCATTCATGAAATTATATGGAAGAAAGATGATATTGTCTATTATATGTAACCCTACTGTGTTTTCCCACACCCATTCCTTCTTGTTCCTTTTCCCACAGAGAACCATGCATCTTTTCCTGCTGAATGCCTTTTGATTATGAGCATTAGGAATCTTCCTTTGGGAAGCACTTATGCAACAGACCTTACCAAATAATGACATTGGGAGATTTATGCTCTGAGAAGCTCTTTAAGCACAGCTTCCCCTAACTCAACACCTTCCCAAACTTTGGACTTCTCTTTCATCCAGAAAAGCCATTGCTAAGAATTTGTGGAATCAAAATCTATACATCTGGAGGGTGCTCAAGTTGGGGAAGGCTTCCCCAGGCTGTGCATGCTAGAAAGAAACCAGCCAATGAGAACTATAGTAGATTCTGAGCCTTCTTCCTTTGTCTTCCTTTACTAACCAATATACTCTTTATCCTGCAGGTCTCATAATACACGAAGGACCCTCGGTTTACCGGATTTTTAAAAGGTGGCAAGCAGTCAATCAACAGTGGAAAGTTCTGAACTATGACAAAACAAAGGATTTGGAGGATCAAAAATCAGGGTCTAGGAGCAATCAACGAAACTCCTCTCAGATTAACCATTCATCCTCCACTAATGGCGCAGCCGGCAACTCCGCTGTGGAAGACAGTGTTGCCCGAGGAGCTGGCCATGCCACGGGTACTTTGTCTGATCATCACTGTGCTTACACCATCTTGCATATACTCAGCCATCTGAGGCCTAACGAACAGAGAAGCCATTCTAGCACGAACAGAGAGCTTGTCATGAGAGTCACAACAGTCTAAGCTAAAGTATTTAGGAGGCCTTAATGCAACCGAGTGGGAAAGGAACTCAAAAGCAAGTGGCATGTGGGCTTTCTGCCCTCTCCCCATGTCATCTTCTGAAGTGGCACAAGGAGCACAAGAGGCCTTTCCCCGGCCAAGAGGGGGCATGGCAGACCAGACGCTCGCCACGAAAAGAGGTTAAAAGTTTGGCTGTGAAACGAAGTGCAATATATACTGCAAACAGTGAACTAGGACCAAGTCCTCAAAAAAGGGGCATGAGGGAGCGGAAAGGTTTCATTTGTCATGTATACAATGGAATAAGTAAGATTTTAAAGAATTGCATACCCAAACACATGCATATAGGAAAAGGGAAAGAATGTATGTCTGGGTATTTTTTTAAAATGTATTAACCAGAGGTTTAAGTATTCAAATTCAGAAATTATTCTGGTGCATATGCCGACTTGTGTGCCCCAGGATGTTCAACTGAAATTGCAATTAATTGATTGCTCTTGTTTTATAAAAGTAAATAATGTTGCCCAGGCTTTTATCACATAGAACATAGCCCTGCTGGTTCTTGTTTTTCCTCTTCAAATAGAATCAGCTAGCAGCCCCCTTTGAGGGAGTGGGAGGAGAAGGGGAGGGAATTCTCCACTTGAACCACAAACATGTAAACAACTGACAAAGCACAAGATACAGATGAATAATTCATCATGGACATTTGATTTAGAAATTTGTCGAAATGGGCTTTTTCCGTATCAAATTTTCTACTTGACCTTTCAACCATTTTCTGCAAAGCCAATTCATTTTTCGCTGTATGAGTAATTTGGTACAATTCCCTATGATTGTCTTGGTTTTTGTTTTTTTAAAGGGGGGGGGGGAAATCCACCTGGCTTTCAGTCTGCAGCCATTTAAGTTGTTTTGCCATCTTCTCCATTTAATGGTTCATCAAAAATGTTGTACTTAAGAGAAACTGGAGTTCTGATTAATCTACCCTGTCGGTTTAAGCACCCACAGTGCACCCCTGTTTTCTGGCCTATGGGGGTTTCTAAGTAAACATGCTCAGGATTGCACTGACAAATTAATTTAAGCTGGATTTACTCATTGTATTCAGTTTGTTTGTCTTCAGTGTAAGGTTATGTGTGAACACACACAATGGCCTAATGCAGTGTTTCTCATCCTTAGCAACCTGAAGTTGTATGGACTTCAACTCCCAGAATTCTCCAGCTATCTGCCAGCCTTCAAATAGCCAAGGTTGAGAAACACTGGCTTACTCTGTGTGCAGATTAGGCCATAATGTCCTGTTCCACCAGCCATAGTTAAAAATCATGGCGTATAGCCTAGGGCTAGAGTTCTATGAATTAAGTCAGAGTTTCCTAAGCGCCTTCTCACAACTCTCACTAAGATACAATTGCCAGACTGTTCTAAGGAAGCCATCCTATTTAAACTGATATCAATGACGTATATTGATAGTTATCTCCTGAGTAAATTGATGAAGATAGTCATTTTTCTACGGTATATATACTTTCACAAGTGCCACTAAAATCTGCCTTGAATTATGATAAATATATACCATCTATGTATGTATGCATGTATGTATGTATGTGTGTGTGTATGTGCCTGTGTACATGTACACATATACATGTATATGTATATATATACATATACGTAATACATCCAAATTGATTCATAAGGTTGGCAGTTACGTCGAAGTAAACATGTGAACACTTGGACATATAGTAGCTTGTGACTTATCTCTTGGAAAACTCAATATTTACGTTTCTCAATCCCTCCCCCCCCCTCCTCAAATAAAGAACATAACTGTAGAGTTTGGCCTGAGGAATCCCTTTAATATTGCCTTAGAGCCAGTTTAGATTGTAATACTGACAGGAAAAAAAAAGCTGGTTAACCCTCCTGAAGAGAATGAATTGAACTGGATAGATTTTAATAGGATGAGGCCTAGACACATTCTTTTGTTGGCCATAAGGATAGCCCATGTGAAATAGAGGGCAAGGAACATTAAAGATTATTCATTCTAAGCTGACCTCTTTCACAGGGACCAGTGCAATGTCATTTAAGCAAGACAGCAATGGCAAGGCTGCTTACAGAATCATACAACTGAAAGACATCTAAAAGTCCATCTAGTTTACCTGCTGCTCAAATCAGGAAATTATGCCAGGACTCTTGTAGCAATCCAGTGGTGCAAGGGAGGAATTATTATTATTTTTTTACTTTAGTCTCTGAAGGCATCTCCACTCAACTACTCCTAAGTTTGCCAGGTCTCATCCTTTGCCCCAAAGAAACCACAGGTAGTCTTCAATATACGACCACAACTGAGCCCCAAATTTATCTTGCCAAATGAGAAATTTGCTGAGTTTTGCCTCGTTTTATGACTTGACTTGCCACGTTTGTTTGTTAAATGAATCACTGCAGTAGTTAAATTGGTAACGTGGTTGTTAAGTGAATCAGGTTTCCCCATTGACTTTGCTTGTCAAAAGGTCGCAAAAGGGGGATCACATGACCCCCGGGACACTGCAAACGTCATAAATGTGAGTCAGTTGCCAAGCATCCGAACGTAAATCACGTGGCCATGGGAAGGCTGCAATGGTCATAAGTGTGAAAAAATGGTCACTTTTTTTAGTGCCGTTGTAACTTCAGTAGGTCATGAGGTAGGAATGAACTGTTGTAAGTCGAGGACTACCTGTGCTTCTGAAAATGATTGCAAATGTACAGGTATTGTAATAGATTAATTTGTTAAATGTGAGATTGTCCATAAAGTGATTACCGTATTTTTCAGAGTATAAGACGCACCTTAGTTTTTGGGGAGGAAAATAGGGGGGAAAATCTACCTACCAGATATTCATCTGGCTAACGTCCTTAGTCTGGTCAGCTTCAGCACATTATTTTATCCGCTGGTTAGGGCTTAAAAAAATATTCTTTGGAGCAAGTAGCAATGAAAAAAAGCCTGCAAAGACTTAGGGCTGGAAAAAAACCTTATTCGGAGAGAGTAGGAATTGAAAAGCCTGCAAGCCAGGAAGAGCCGGAAAGATCGTTAGCGCCTCATTAGGGCTGGAAAAAAAAGCTTCAAAAAAGCTACATTCGGAGTATAAGACGCACCCAAATTTTCAGCCTCTTTTGGGGGGGGGGTGCGTCTTATACTCCAAAAATACAGTAACTTATTTATTATTGCATTTGTATCTCATCTTTCTTCTGCCATTAGCATAGAAACTGTATTGGCAGCACAATGGCACGCATTGGGATAGAGCTGTCTCCTTATTTTGTCCTGATAACAATGAATACAAGAGATTGGACTGAAAGCTAGTCATTGGTCCCAACTAGCTTAGTGAGCTTTTTGATCAAGGGAAGACGTCCTACTTTTCCTTGATCCCTGCTCTTCCTCACCCACTATGCCACACTGATACTCCATGGGAGACGATAAGCCATTTTAATATTAGCTAAATGATCGCCTGGTTGAACTGCTATTTTAGTTCAGCAGGAATGAGCAGTGATAGTACTGTATATAATATATTATATATTATATTATATAATATATATAATATATTAATATAATATATTAATATACAGTGTATATTAAGACACCATAATGAGAGCAAGAGGGGAATCCCATAATTTCAGCCCAGAGCTTTAAAAAAATCTCCACTGTTTTACTTTGGGGGTATTCACATATGAAAAGGGCTGTAGTGTGAAAATTCAGTTTTCACACTAATAATCTGTGCTGTCCTGCGGCATCATTCAGCTATTGCTGTGCAATTAGACCACAGTATAGGAGAACAATCACCCAGCATCAGATCAAAAAGCTGGGTGATGCTTTAAGGCAATTGATGATGTTGTATGATGTCCGTCCATCGTGTTCGAAGAGGACCTTGACATCTATCAAATCGGGGGGGATGTCAAGACTTGCGCGTGAATTGGATTAAAGTGAGGGAGAAGTGCGCAGTCAACCTCACTCTCTCTTCCCGGATTCCATCTTGCTCCAGTAGCAGGACAAGAGTCGAGACAGTTGGAGATGGGCTGGGCGCAGTGGTTGACCAGGGCGTCTTTTGTGTCTTGCCATGCTCTTAGTGTACCACATAGTTTGCAGAGACCACCTTCATGACCGTTGTCCTATTCTCACTAATCTCACTAATAAATTCTAGTAGATTTCATCCGCTCAGTCCGCCGGAATCTGTCTTCACATGCTCGGGATAGACAAGTCCCTATCTCACCGAAGTCGATGACCCAACGGCTACTCTCAACCTGGTTTGGCCAGCCTGTCGAAGCTGTTGCCCGGGGTGTGGCCGCTGCACATGCTACAGCTGCTAGGAGCCACAGGTGAGAGCTGAGTGACAGGTGGGGACCAAAGGTGAACAAGCTGCCCTAAAAGCTGCCCTAGAATGAGCTGCCCTAAAAGGACACGACATGCCCCTACACCAGAGGTGCTACCCCTCCCTGAGCACCTCATACACCCCAAGGCAATTGATATACTCATGCTGAATGACAAACTATGCAACCCTATATTTTGCACAGTGAAATATGCCTCAAATGAAATGCTACGTCTTTTTTGTTAACGGTGTTGCCCCAAACCAATAAGGTCATCATGTTTCACGCGGTACGCCTAAAATTAGCCTGTATAGCCTGCTTGTTTATAGTCATGAGATGGAACCCTTCCATGATTTCCTTTGTGGTTTGACCACTCTGCAATTTGCAGCAGCCCATAAAATGAAGTTAAAAGAAGTTCTATCCAAATGGATCAGATGATTACTCAAGAGTTTTAAGTAGCTCTCCATTGGATAGGAGAAAAGGTAGTCAGAAAGTGAATTCTATCACTTGTAAACTACTTTTTCTCGCTGTGGAGAAATACATACACAAATTTGGGTGAAACGTTCTGCATAATTCTCCCTCCAAAAAGATGTATGCCCTGCTGGTGGCGGGGGGGGGGGGGGAAGCAAGTTTCGTTGAACTCAATGGGCTTCTGAAGAAAGGTGCAAATAATTGTACTCCAAGTATTTGAGGGGGAGGGTAAAGCACTTGCTGGTATTATCTAATAAGTCTCAAAATTATTAGAAAAGAACTGTATTGTATTGAAAAAATAGTGGAACTATGGAAAACAGTGAAATGCTCTAGGTGCAAATTCTGTAAAATGTGTGAAGGGATTGTTTTTTCTCACTCTGGTTTAAGATAAATCTCTTTGTAAAAGAGGATGTTTGTTGCTCTTTTGTTAGTGTTTGGCCATCCCTGCCAATACAGGTAGTCCTTGACTGATTATCACAATTCAGCCCAACATTTCTGTTACTAAGCGAGACAGTTGTTACGTGAATTTTGCCTCATTTTACAACCTGTCTTGACGCAGTTGTTAAGTTAGTGGTATGGTTGTTAAGTGAATCTGGTTTTCCCATTGACTTTGCTTGTAAGAAGCTCACAAAAGATGATCACGTGACTCCGGTACCATCATAAATATGAGTCAGTTGCCAAGTGTCTGAATTTTGATCACATGACCATGGGAATACTGCAACAGTCATAAGTGTGCAAAGCAGTCATAAGTTCCTTTTTTCAATGTTGTTGTAACTTTGAACGGTTACTAAATGAACTGTTTTAAGTCGAGGACTACTTATAGGCATTTTAACAGCAGTTGAAACATCACAAGACTGTGTTGTTATGGTGCTTCTTTCATGATAGCTGTTGAACACCTAGTCATCCAGATAACAGCTGGTACATTTATCCCAAATGTCAGCCTTGGCCAGGGGTCAGCAACCTTAAACACTCAGAGAGCTATTTGGAGCCGTTTCCCACAGAAGTGAAAACACTGGGAGCCACAAAACTCTTCCCGTGCCTGACTATTTCCTGAGCGGCCACAAAACTAGCATATATATTTGAATTAAAGATTCTGTTTTCTTATGAAACTTTTCTTTTTTTGCATTTATCCTTGGTTGGCCTACCGGGGGTTAAAAAACTCAATAAATTGCGTGCCGGCGGGTGTCGCACATTGGTAGTTGTGACACATAGTTTGAGCAACAGGGAGCCGCAGCAGAGGGATGAAAGAGCCACATGCGGCTTCAGAGCCGCGGGTTGCTGACCCCTGGCCTAGGCCAAGGTAAGAAGGAAGACATTCCTATGAAGAAGCAAATGCTTCATTATAACAGCCTTCTTCTGTGGAGCTGGATCAAACATTGTTGAAGATGGATTACTAGCCATTTTAAGTCTGTTTGTAATAAACATCCTGATCAAAATCAGCATGGCGCACCAAAGACAGAGAGAAAGCATTTAGAATGCCATACCTTGATACTCAGAGTGTTAATTCATTCTGGAAGGTGAGACCATAATAAACAGAATAAGTCCTAAACAAACACGTGATTTACCATGTAACCCTTTGTTTTGACCAGGAAGAACTTTCTGTCTGTCCCTTTTTCCTATGTCAGCAACCTTCCCACTGACGTCCTGTCCATCCTCTGTGGCTGTCCCCCTCCTTTAGCAGCAACCTTCCCAGCATGGCTGACTTCCTGTCCATTCCCCACAGCCATCCCCCTCTTTCTATAGCAGCGTGTCAAGTACTAAACAAAGGCTGAGTACTGGGACAACATTTTCATGTCAAAATGCGTCGAGAGCCAAATTTAAGGAGTTTTGAAGCAGTCGAGTACTGAGATACCACTGTATATGAATGCCAGTGCACATCCAGCAATTATTGAAATATGTAAAAATACTATAGAGGGGGCGGGAACCATAATTGTTAGTTGCTATTAAACAGACTTGAAGCTGTTTGTCTGTATCTGGGAAGACTATGTCACCAATTCATGAAGATACTCTACAACAAACCCCCCCCCCAAAAAAAAAGACATATTGCCATAATGAAGTATCTTGAGCTTCTCTCTATTATTAAAGGGTATGAAACAGCTGCCCAAAGTTGTATTTCTTAATTAAGCCCTCTAGCTGTAGTTTCTTGGAAATCTCGTCAAAAAATACTTTACGAAATGTTAAATTTACCAAACAAACCACAAACTATTTTCATTTTTATTTGTTCTTGGGATGCATTTTGACAGTTGAGGGGGGGAAATGAAATGGCAGAAAGCTATTATTGCTAATTCAGGAAGACACTCTGTATGATTTCAACTGCTTACCACAGAGAAAGCAATTAAATTGGTAGCGGTGTTTTTGCAAAAGTGTGCTGTTAAATGCAACGGTCCATCTAAAGTGGAATCAAAAGGATTTATCCTCTCTTGACAGTTGTTAAAAACAGATCCTAAGGACTTCTGCTAGCTCCTTAAGGAAATGGATACTGTAGGATATTGATTCTAGTTAATCTGATGGTCACTAATATCTATAATGTCAATTAAGTGTAATGAATTGTTTTCCCCATAAAAATGGCAAGAACATCACTTTTTAAAATAAACTGTTTTCATCCTTATACACTCAACCTTTTACTGAATTCAAATTCGATATTAGAATATTGAATGACTTTAGAAACTCCGCTCAATAGACCATAAAGGAAATAATTTTCTGCTTCAGAAATAATATCTTAAATATTATCTTAAGTGGCAAGCAAGAGAGAAATATGCTTTTGTACATAATACACAGATCAAAACCCTGTTCAGTTTGATCAAAAGATACATCTGAGATGCAATCACAATTCTCTTAGAAGAGTTGCTTTTTTTATGCCATTAGAACCACAGTTTTACATGACGTTTGTACCAATTATTTCAGAAAGTTCTGTAGACTTTCTTCACTCTTAGTTACATTGGTCTCAGCTGCATTGCAAGCAAAAAGATTTATAAAAATTAGAACCATAGACATTTGGGGCTTAAAATTGCAAAAGTCCTTAGCTTCCAATAAGTTTTTTTTTTTTAATTCAAAAAGTTTTATTAGTACAGACTTACATAAGTAGTAGCAAAATATTAAATATAAAGTACAAACATTTTTGTTTTTTTCTCCCCCCCCCGAACCCACCCCCTTCCCTCCCCACCTCCCCCCCGGACTTCCCAGAGATAATACAGGGCATAATAATAAATTTAAATTGTTAATAAAAAGAAAAAAAAAAGAGGAAAAAAAGAACACTGTTTTTTAAAAAAACTTCAACTCCAGATTATACACTACTAATATATCGCATTTATATACAATAGTAAAGATACAAAAAAGAAAAAAAAAGAAAGAAAGAGAAAACTCTTTAACAATACAAACAAACAAACCTCCTACCTCCTCCCTTCAGTCCTCTATCTTATACAAGGTAAATGTTACAAAAGTAATAACTAAATATAAAATACACAAATCTTAAACTGATATTATTGACATTAAAAATAACCTCTAAGATAAAACTTAACTAAATGTTACATAAGTGATCATCAAATATTAAATTTTGTCATGATATTAATAAGATAATATTATTCTAAATTAACTTACTAACTTCAATAAACAAAAAAAGAAAATAAAAGAAGAATAAACAAATCTTCAACAAACTATATATATCTAATATTATTAACATTCAAAATAACCTCAAAATTATATAAAACTTAACTAAATATTGCATAAGTAATCATTAGATAGGGAAAAGATAAAATACAATCATATTAGTCTCTATCCGTCCAATATATTTCAACATCACATCGTTTTGTATCTTGATAGTTCATCTTTTAATAGTTCACTAAATTCGAATTTGTCGAGTCGTCTCCCGTCTGATCCCAAACCTCCATCTCCTTTTCCCCAGCTATCTGGTTCAGGCACTCCTTTTGGATTTTTGAATCTATTTCCTTTTGATCCATCAAAGGTGGCTTCCCCTCCTCCTCCTCTTTTATTTTCATACATCCTTCCTCTGGAATCTTGGATATATCAGCCTTTAGAACATTGACATAAAATTCAGTAGCTTTTTTTATCGTGTTGAGCCGGTATCTTTTTCCAGAAAATTTCACTGCTACTCCAACTGGCGCTTCCCATTTATATTGTAAATTTAATCTCTTAAATTCATCAATCAAAAAAGTATAGCTTTTTCTGGCTTTAAGCATTTTAGAGGGGATTTCTTTCCAAATCTTTAGTTCCTGACCATTCACCATAAGATTATTGTTAAACGTTGCTTGTATAATTCTGTTCCGTAGAGCTCTTGTGGTAAAATATATGACAATGTCCCTTGGTAAATGCTTTTGTTTAGCATACCACGAATTGATTCTGTAAATTTTGTCGATTTGTATAGCCAATTCCACTTTAGAAATTCCAGACACCTGATCCAATATGTCAACCATCCTGCCTTTTAGATTTTCATATAATCCTTCTTTCAAACCTCTAATCCTTATAGCAACTTCCATGGATCTGAACTGAGTCATTAAGACCTCTTTTTCAAAATTTGCAATATCATTTTGGATTTTATCTATGTAATTCACCGAAGTTGCCAAAGCTTGTTTATTTGTTTCAATACGTTCTGCCAAAACTTCAATATTTGTTGCTAAGCCTTTGCAAACCTCTAACACATCAAATCTGAGTTGTTGATTCATATTTTTCAAAGCAGCCTGCATTTTTTTGTCTATCTCACTTATTTTCTGATTAAATTCCAAAGTAAGTTCATGTTTCATAATCTTTAAATTATTTAATAAATTTTCAGGTGTCAAAAGCTGTGGAGGTGTTAGCTCAGTGTTAAGTTGCATTTTAGAAATATATCCAGATGAATAGTCATTTCTTTTAGTCAAAACAATCTTTCCAGACTTCGAAGCCATTGGTGTTTCAAAAGAGTACAAAAAAGAGAAAAAGCCAGATGCCTGATTAAAGTTCTTTCCAGTTTAAAAATCAGATAGTCTTTTATTATTGGAAATATTTCTATTGTAACTTTAATCCAGAGTTAGGAGACAGAGAGAGAAAAAACCATTTTTCCAAGTTAAAAGTTTCCATAAGAGAGAGAGAGGAAAAAAAAAAGCCTCTGGGAAAACGAAAGTCACTTTCACTTCTCAATCGCCATATTGTTACTCTGTTTCCTTTGTTCCCTTGCCGAAGTGAAAGCTTCCCCAGGAGTTGAAAAAAAAAGGAAAAAAGAGGTTTCAGTACTTGCCCATCTCACGCCTGTTTCTCTCTGTCTGCTTCTGTAGTTTAAATATAATTATAAATCCCATTCTTGAAGCAGCGGCTGGTCACGACATCTAGCTCTGCAAAGGCAGAGGTTTCCTGATCTTCGGAGCTGGAGACAGGCTGCATGGGGAGCTCTCCCTTCGCGCCCTACCAGATGGCTCCTAGGGCGCTGGGGGGGCTCTACCCCTCCTGTCAGGCTCTCATCTCTCCCCTTTGCCCGGGGAAGAGATTACAAAGATCGGAAAGGCGTCCGACGAAGGGACATCCGCGATGAAGCGCTCCAAACCGGAAGTCCAGCTTCCAATAAGTTTTGACACCTCCAAATGGTAATAAGGAGGAAGATACCCAAGGATATTGTTCATCTCCAGTCAATTATGGTTTATTCGGTAAATTATAATTAAGTGAATTATTATATGCACATTGAACCCCCCCCCCACACACACTCACTCAGTTCTGCTTTATTTATCAGAGTATGCAATAAAATGCCATGCCCGGCATTAGTTTAGCATGTTGTGCATTGAAGCTATTGTGATTTATAAATCATGGTTTATAGATAAACATGTGTTGCCATATAACACTTATTTATTATTTATTTATTAGTGAGACTTATATACCGCCTCATAGTGCAAGCACTCTCTAAGCGGTTTACACCATTAAGTAATGTATATTTACATTGCCCCCAACAATCTGGGTCCTCATTTTACCTACCTCGGAAGGCTGGAAGGCTGAGTCAACTCTGAGCCGGTGAGATTTGAACAGCTGACCTGCGGATCACAGTCAGCTAAAGTAGCCTGCAGTACTGCACTCTAACTGCTGCGCCACCTCGGCTCTTACTTGAAAAACTTGAAAAACTCTCACTTGAAAAACCCATTAGATAAATAGTAATATTGATTTATTTCTGTCCATACGCCGCCCTGAGTCCTTCGGGAGTTGGGCAGCATATAAGAACACCATAATAAATAAATAAATAAATAAATAAATAAATAAATAAATAAATAAATAAATAAATAAATAAATAAATAAATAAATAAATAAATAAATAAATAAATAAATTTCCAAAAATATCTATACAACCCAATCCTAAAACTCTGCAATATAAAATAGAAAAGTGACATTACAATTGTCTTAACTCAGCCATTCCAACACAGCTACAAAATCTACTTGATGGACTCTTGACATAGCTAAATACCAAAAGGAAGGCTTTGTCACATCTTGAATATGGAAGATGGGAGACCAGGTTCATCTCTGGGACAGCGTTTTCCAAAATGTGGGGAGTATCACTTAAAAGTCCACACTCCTTTTCCTTCATGTCAGGACTGGATCTTGAGCAACCTCTCCCACGGGGCAAGCAGATTAAATATGGGTAAGATAATCTCTTGCTTTTTACTTGAGGAACTTGTGCAATCATGAGCAACACTGACAATTTTAGGTTGCTGTTCTGCAATTGGAAATTATCGTCGTCGTCAATCACTAATTTATTGTATGGCACATTCACATATTTCAATTAAAAACACAAGAGATAAAAATATAAAATCTAAAATGTTATAAACATACGTTTAGCTTACAGATATAATTTTTTGCTTCATTTGTCACAGCCAGGAAATCAGAATGTCTCCATTATAGAGTCTATTTTGGCACTTTATCACTATATGTTAGATACTTCGTTGTTCAGCCCAGCAGTGGTTTCTAAAACCCGTTGCTACTGGTTCTCGTGAGCATGTGCGCTTGCGCGCAATGCTTTTGTGCATGCGCAGAAGTGTCTTGGGCAGGTAGGCGGAGCCTCCCGCCGCCGCTGCTACCAGTTCTAAGAACTGGGCCAAACCAGGAACAACACACTGCTGGTGCAGCCCCACTGTCATAATTCAGTGATGGTATTTCGCCCCACTTATAGGGCAGCTGCACATCTACCATGACTTTTTCAGTGTTGTTCATTTGATTCAGTGTTGTCCATATTGCACACGGCTGGTCAAATCCAGGTGGTTTTTCCAAGACAAAAGGCAAACGTCAACATTGTGGGTGGCAATTTTCCATCCAAATATTGTTTCCACATATTGTGTATGTTAAAATCATCTTCTACAAGTAATTTATTTTTATTTTATTTTATTTTATTTTTGCAAATGGCAAAAATCTTGTCCTTTACTCTGGTATGCCAGAATATTCTCATGTATGCTCTATCAATAAAAGATTCTTGCTATTTTCAAATTTGAAATATTTATATTTAGATGTATACAGTATGTGCATCTGACTAACCCATAACTCATATACCCTCATATATTTCATATGAGATCACTGATAGGCTCTGGCCATTAAAAGAAAAAAAAACCACCTAAAATGTATTTTATTTTTAGGTGCTAAAAGTATATTGTTCACATCCATCTCACTATGGTTTATCCAATAAAGCTTAGTTAAACAAAGCATAGTTTGGTAAAATCTGTGGACCAAGTCAAAAAGAAACAAAATGCTAGTGTAAATCTAGACCTGGTTCATATACCACAACTGGTTTGATTGATTTTGACTTAGTTTCTTATGTGACCCCCAAACTAGTTATCATAATGTGTGAACTCAGCTTTACGTGATCTATTAACTAAATCATGGTCAAACAAATTGGCTTAGCAAGATGCATGAACCCCATCAGAAAAAAATATATGCCTGAAATAAGGACATGATCCATTGCCCATCCAATTAAAGGTACTGAAAGCATTTCATCATAGTTCACCAGTGTGTTTCAATGACTATGGTATTTCTGGGCAAAGGAAATCACGTCCACAGTTCACCATTGTAATGGATCAGCAAATAAAATATTAAGTTAGGCATCTGTGTTTCACACTCTAAACTATGTCTCTCACTAAGCAGTATAGAGTGGACACTGAAATTCAATCACTTTATTATTTATATCCCTCCTTCGGGCCAGAATGGATCAGCGGTTAAAGATGCTGAGCTTGTCAGCTGGAAAGCTGGAAAGTTCACACCCTGGGTTCGATACCCAAGTGCCGCACAAAGGGGTGAACTCCCATTACTTGCCCTAGCCTAGCTCCTGCCCACCTAGCAGTTCGAAAGCCTGCAAATGCAAATAGATTAATATTGGCATATACCAGTGATGGCGAACCTATAGCACGCGTGCCACAGGTGGCACACGGAGCCATATCTGCTGGCACGCGAGCCATTGCCTAGCTCAGCTCCAGCGCGCATGTGCGTGCCAGCCAGCTGATTTTTGGCTCGCACGGAGGCTCTGGGAGGGTGTTTTCGGCTTCCAGAGAGCCTCCGGGGGATGGGGGAGGGCATTTTTGCCTTCCCCAGGCTCCAGGGAAGCCTCTGGAGCCTGGGGAGGGCGAAAAATGGGCCTACCGGGCCCACCAGAAAGTGGGAAATGGGCCATTTCCGGCCTCCAGAGGGCCTCCATGGGGGAGTGGGAGGCCGTTTTCGCCCTCCCCAGGCATTGAATTATGGGTGTGGGCACTCGTGCATGTGCAATAGTGGACGCGCATGCACTTTTGGCACCTGAGGAAAAAAAGGTTCGCCATCACTGGCATATACGAAGGTCCCACTTCTGTGGGAAGGTAACGCCATTCCAGAGCCTGGGTGTATAGTCATGTTGGTCACATGACCACAAAAAAGGTCTTTGGACAACACTGCTCCCTCAGCTAAGAAATGGAGATGAGCACATCCCCCTAGAATCGGACAGGACTTATCTTTATCCCTCCTTTATTACCGTATTTTTTTGAGTATAAGACGCACCTTTTTCCTCCCTAAAAGTGGCTGAAAATTTGGGTGCGTCTTATACTTCGAATGTAGCTTTTTTTTCCAGCCCTAACTAGGTGCTAGCAGATCTTCCCAGCTCTTACCTTGCAAGCTTTTTCATTGTTACTCTCTCCAAAGAATGATTTTCCAGCCCTAAGTCTTTGCAGAATTTTTTTTCATTGCTCTACTTGCTCTGAATAAGTTTTTTTCTAGCCCTAACCAGGTGCTAACGATCTTCCCAGCTCTCACCGGCTTGCAGGCTCTTTCATTGTTATTCTCTCAGAAGAAGGTTTTTTTCAGTCCTAACCAGGGGATAAAATAATGTGCTGAAGCTGCTCCGAATAAGTTTTTTTTTTAGCCCTAACCAGGTGCTAATGATCTTCCCAGCTCTTACTGGCTTGCAGGTTCTTTCATTGTTACTCTCTCCGAAGAAGGTTTTTTTTAAGTCCTAACCAGGGGATAAAATAATGTGCTGAAGCTGACCAGACTAAAGATGCTAGCCAGATGAATACCTGGTAGGCAGATTTTTTCCCCCTATTTTCCTCCCCAAAAACTAAGGTGCGTCTTATACTCCGGTGCGTCTTATACTCCGAAAAATACGGTATTTTTATAAATAAGTCAAGGAGGTGAACATACCCAGTACTCATTTCTCCCCCTATTTTCCTCACAGCAACAGTCCTGTGGGCTGAGAGAGTGAGTAACTGGCCCAAATTCACCCAGTTGGTATTCATGTCTAAGGTAGGACTAGAACTTACCTTCTCCTGGTTTCTAACCTAGTGCCTTAACCACTACTTTACTATGAAGGGAAGGGACAGATTCCATAATCTAGTTTAAATTTCAGATCCTCATTCAGACAAAAGCTCTTAAACACATTCCCTTCTCGGGAAAGAGGGATAATAATATGCTGCCTACCGCAGGGGGTATTGTGAGAGTTAGTGTGGGGAGACACACCTTCTCACCAATGAACACAGTGTCAGTTCCCATAAGGTGGAAAATGGATTTCTCAGAAAAGTAAGGATTTAATATTAAATCCTTGCAATACTTTTCTGAGAAATCCATTTCCCATCTTGTGGAACTGACTCTGGATTAATTGTGAGCAGAAGGGGGTTAAAAATTCTTCCCGGGCTTCCCATGACATGCTACCTCTTGATATCACCCTGTCTTTTTTGTTTTGTTCAAACGATATATGTCTGCATGTGCATGTTTTCCTTGCAATGAATTTATGTGCCCCTACTTTACAGACAGCCTCGTCACTTTTGTGCCATCCAACAGGAGCACTCTCCTATAAATATCAAACCCTTTGTCTTGTTAAGATGACAAACAGGAGCTTCATATCAGAGGCTGTGAATCAGCAGTGAGGGCTTTCAAATGTGGCCAGCTAAAATGTCTCTGTAAAAATGTGTTAACCTTTTAAGAGGACCTTAATTTGGTATTTCATTTGCATTCTCCAAAATGTTGGAAGTGGTGTTGTGAGAAAAAAAATTCCCTGCAATTTTTCCCCTCCGTTCTCATTCATTTCTGACGACAGAATTTGCTTTCAAAAACTTTTCAGAGAAATTTGTGAGGGTAGACTCAGATGTCTTTGCACTTATTTGGATATATATGAGAAAGCTCCCCCTTTAAGTGTTTAACCTTTCGAACTCAGGCTTGAGTTTAATTACAGGTATTTAAAGACCTGTGTTCTGACAGACGAGCACAATTCAAAACGCACTGACAACGTCTCCTCGAATGGTGACGAAACGTTTGCAACCAAATTGCCAAGCTCAGAGCTCAAACCAACAGCTTAGCTACCAACCCAAGCTACTGATATTCAAACACATTTCATTCTTTCGAACTGTCTGCAGCCTCCTTTGGCTTCCCATGATTCAGATAAACACAACAGAAAACATCATGAAGGACCTCCTCCTTACTGGACCCCTTGTTGGCTGACTTTTCCTTCCCTTAAGAGAAATTTGGAGAAGTTATCCAGCTGATTTATCTGCCAACAAATTTAATAGACAATTTTGAAAGGCCAGATGTCCCCATCTCCGTCTGTAATGGTTCATAAACTTTACATAGACTAATTGCTTCTCCTAACTAAAGTAGTGGAAGAGGTGCTAGGGGCAATGTTCACAATTATTCCTCTTCAAGAAGAACTTGAAATCATTGATTCTTTCCTAAGCTGACAGCTAGGAAAGATTGTAAGTTTCCTTTTAGCATTTCTGGGTTGATAATACAATGCTGCTCTTCTCTTTTTTTGTTTCTGGGGGCGCTCTAGAGGATAGAAGGGTTTCCAACTTGCCTAAACAAAAAAAAAGATTACGTATTATTTCCTTTTATAATACGGCCTGGGGAATAAAACAAAGTGTGCATTATGAACCAAGACAAGAGACAAACATACCCAAAACAAAAGTTCTTTTTCAAGTTTTTCTTACTTGTCCTTCAAAATTTCCTCCTTGCTTTGGCTGTTATCCTGAGTCATTGTTTTATAGGGATAAATAAAAGAGTATGTTAATTTAGATGACTTCTTGTAAAGCAATTGGGCTTTCTTATTTTTGGTATTTTTGACCAGGAAATTACTTCCATAATTTTTTTTAAAAGTATTGGTAACTCTTAAGGAAGTAGACAGAATTCTTTGCGCTGTTAGTTCGGCCACATGTTTTTTGCATCCAGGCCCCATGTTGGTGCATTAAGACAGGTGGGGGCATAGCCTGTAGTTGGGTCCATGGAGTCGCACTTCCCCATTAAGGAGTGGTATGTAACCCAGAGGTCTTCTTGACTCAACTCTTGCTTAAAGAGCAATTATTAGCCATGTCTAATGTAAATAGGGCTTTTGTACAACTCCATCTGGTGTATCAGCTACACCTCTTCTTGGATCAATTGGCCCTCCAGACAGTCACTCATGGCTTGTCCTTATCACCTCATGGCTTGGCTATTGCAATATGCTTTACAGGGGGCTGCCCTTGAAGGCCATTCTGAAGCCTCAACTCGTTCAGAATGCAGCAACGTGGTGAATCACTGACCATGCCTTTACCATGCCTTAGCATACCCATGTGACACCCTGCTTTTCCCCCATGGATGATTAGTTTTTTAACTTTTGTACTTTTTTAAACTGTTTTATTGTATTCTGATTGTTCTTTTTTTCTGTTGTACACCGCCCTGAGTCCTACGGGATTGGGCGGCTTATAAGAACAATAAATAATAAAATAATAAAATAATAAAATAATGCGCACCCACGAGATGCAGCCACGCGGCATGGGAGGAAGCGAACCGGCAGCAAGGTAAGTTAGAATCCAACCCTGCCTTGGCTAGAGGGTCTCCCATTGATAGGAATTCCCAGCAGAGTTCCAGGCTTTCCCACTTCTTCCTGATGCCTTATTGCCCTGTCCAAATTTGTCTTGATGGGAAGGCTAACACAGTAAGGAAATAATAAGAGTGGAGGATAGGTGCTGGCTGATGCCCCAATTTTTCTGCTCTCCCGTTGGCTGGCTGGAAGCCTATATTATCTATCTCTTTCTTCAGCCTTTTTAGCTCTCAGAAATAGTAGTGAAGACTGTTGAGTGGCAGCCCCCAGAGGTATTAGGCTAAAGTCCAGAAGCTGTGCCTCAAGTTGGCAGTGTTGAGAAGCAAGTTGATTTATTTATGCTTTAGCTGTGATATATTTGAAAGAGCAATGGGTGTTTTCTATGCAACACATCAAAACACTGAGCTCGTACGTGGTTTGTAGCCAAACAGAGAGAAATAAACATGAAACTCTTATCGTTTTCAGCTATGTCAGTTTTACATGATTGACCATATCCCAGAGAAGAGTTACAAGGATATTCATTCAACATTGCTAAGTGAGTTCTAGTAGCATTATCCACCTCTGCTGGCACAGAGGATTGTGCCACCACCAAAGGAGAAGAAAGGACTCATTGGAAAAGACCCTGATGTTAAGAAACATCGAAGGCAAAAGGAGAAGGGGACGGCAGAGGAGGAGATGGTTAGATAATGTCATTGATGCAATGAACATTTATTTATTTATTTATTTATTTATTTATTTATTTATTTATTTATTTATTTATTTATTTATTTATTTATTTATTTATTTATTTATTTATTTATTTATTTATTTATTAAAATTTCTATGCCGCCCAACTCCCGGGGGACTCTGGGTGGCTAACAACAGGTATAGAAATATAATCAATAAAAAACAATTTTAAAAACATGTTAAAATACTATCAATCTTTTAAAAGAACTTTCACTCATACCCTGCCTGCCGGAAGAGCCAAGTTTTTATTGCTTTACGGAAGGCCAGCAGGGTGGGGATAGTCCTGATCTCTGGAGGGAGTTGGTTCCAAAGGGAGGGGGCTCCCACAGAGAAGGCTCTCCCCCTCGGCCCCGCCAACCGGCATTGCTTGGTCGATGGGACCTGGAGGAGACCAACTCTGTGGGACCTAACCGGTCGTAGGGAGGTATGCGGCAGGATGCGGTCCCGAAAGTAACCTGGCCCTGAACAACATGAATTTGGGCAACTTCTGGGAGACAACGGAGGACAAGGGAGCCTGACGTGCTATGTCTATGGGATATGGCTTAGAGCACGGGTGTCAAACTCACTATGTCATTGTCATCATGTGATGTATCACGACTTTCCCTCTTCGCTAAACCGGGGGTGGGCGTGGCCAGTGTGTGACGCATCCGGCCCATGGGCTGCGAGTTTGACACCCCTGACTGAATAACAACAATAGCAACAGCTATTGTGAACAGCACCCATTTGCAAAAGTTGCAACATACAGTAGCATTATTTTTATTTCACAGTTTATAATAACTTTAGAATAGAAGGAATCCAATCTTTGTTCTGGGCAGAATCTTCTCATAGCAACAGTTCAGATCTTTTGAAATAGACTGGACAAATACCCCATAATATATTAAAAATATTCAATTTATTTTCCTTTCCCCATGTGGATTGGGTTAAAGTGAGTTTTCCCATCCCAGTTCAGACTAAGAAACACTGATGTGATTATTGGATCCTCCAGTTGGTCAGCTGGAGGGAGCATTGATTGACTCATGGTGTTTTCTGAGATTCATTTCCATTTCCCACTACTAACATTTGCCAGGAATGTTTTGCCCATTGTTTATTCTTTAAAAAGTATTACATTTTTAGGAATAAACATAATATGTGCCATGGTATAAAAGAAACAAACTGACACATACTTTTGTAAAAAAGCATGAGGATTCACTTAATAAAAATATAGGATTTTATTTCTCTTTTGGTGGTTTGTCCAAAAAACTTAGAACATTTATATTATTGCAGAATGTTTTTGAAGGTTAAGCAGGCTCCCACTAACAATTTCAGCATTCAAAAATAATGTCATTAGAAGGAAAGCTAAAATATTTATTTGCCTTTTCTGACAATCATTTCACTGCTTTTGATACTTCATGAGTATGAAACTCAATTTTGGCTGTTTGATGAATTTAAAGGAAACGAAAACTGCCATGGCAGATTCTGAAATGGTCTGCTATATGTCTAGGTCAACGTTTGTCTCTAGTTGAACGTGAGAATAAGAAATTAACAGAAGTATCATATCATCAGAAGTGTAGTAAGAATATAACAGGAGCATCCTTTGCCTTGCTACTATGACAGTTCTGAAGACTTGTAGTTGAGGAGCTAGTTGGAGAAAGATTTTGCCTTCATGTCCTACTTGGTATTCCTATCGTCATCTGCTTGGAAGAAAGAACACTAGACAAAGTAAACATTGTTAACTTTGATAGTATAATGCAGAGCGGAAGTTATCATACAAGACATAGAAAGAAATATGCAGAAGAGTTCCGGCTAATAATGTTTGCATTTCCTCTCAGTTATATCTTTTCATTTATGAGACATTGCCCACAAATAGTGAACACAAAGGGTCATCTCAAGCACAAATTAATAACCACATCCACTTTTCTTCATATCTCTGTTACTGTTACTAATAGAATAGGTAGACCAGGATGGAGAGCTTCATCAAGAGTTTCCTCATGGAAGAAATTTTTTCTTTTCTGATACTTTCCTCCTTCACCCCATTTTTCTATTCCCCCTCTTAGTATTAATTTTCACATGCATTCACTCTCTCTGTGGCTCATCCCGGTGGTGAATCAAATAAATAAGAAATTGCTAGCAAGGTTGAAAGACAGATTTCTGAGGTTATTTGTCCAGAGTTATTTCTTTTGACTACAACACCCAGTACGAGTCCTGCCCTACACATTTCACTCTGCTGTTATCTGCATTGTGTTGATACCAATTTTGTGCTCTAGTGGCAGCTTCCCAATGGCTTTTTTTTTTTTGGCTTACCTTTGACAAATAGGTAACCAAGTCTCATTGATGCCACACTCAGGCATTTATCCTTCTACAATCAGTAGAATTTTATATCTCATTCACAATCAATTCTGTATTCATTAACAACCACATTTTAATTTCTGGAAGAACACAAACAAAGGTCACACTAAGAAAAATTTCCCAGCATTTTATATACCAATGACTAATTTAGTTTCTGCAAATTTTAATTTGTGCATTCAAGAAAAAAAATGTAAGTGTAGATGGAGCTTTCCAGATAGCTGTGGGACAACAGAAGAGGGCTAATAGAAAAGGCTGCCGTATTATCACCCCAAATAAGCTACTTGAGGAAGTGACTCAAATCTTTATTGACCATGTGAATTTATTACTTTCCTGTCAGGCTCCTGATTCAAGAAAGGGAAATAAGTAATTTATATTCTGGCATGTATGAAGGTTCTTTTCTAATATATGAAAAAGAAAAGACAACACAGAGCAACAATCCCCCCCCCCCGCCATCTCTGTGTAGTTACACTGTGAAATTGTTGGATAGCAACAGTCTAGAAGAGGGCTCAAGTGGAGAATTAGTCTGGGCTTGTTATGTAAACACAAGAGAGCAATGCTTGTGTCAAGACTGAACCGCTTTGCTTCTGCAAACCTTATCGCTATGCAACCTGCCATTTAACTGGGGGGAGGAAAGGAGGGAGTGGAGTGCTGAGAAGTTGTGCACAGATCGTGAGAGCCTGGAAACCATCAAGGTCACCACTGCAGGTGCTTGAGAAGGAGGTGCATTGTTCCCATAACAAAAGGACGTCTCATAATTGGACAGTGTGATCACCCAGGGGTGAGGAGAAAGGGAAACTATTGTTTAACAAGGTAAGCATTTCCACGGGAAAACCAGAGCTGGTTTTGATTTTTCAGTACAAAAATGGTGTATCCAATAAAGTTTTACTTTACGGAATTCAAAGCTCCTGAGAGTGTTTACTTATTTTGGTTTCATTAGTCAGACAGTTGACAGTCTGACACCTCCGCCACCACCCCTGCCCCCAAAATGCCTTTGCACCTTATCTAGGTCTTTTCAAGGTGAAAGCTGTTGATCTGAGGAGATTCCTGTATCATAGATGAAGGATAATAAAGTAGCTAGTTTGAACTCTACACTTGTGGGACTGGTTGTTTATGCATGACAGAAATCTATTTTTCCTTACTTATTTTTTGCCATCCCTGCTCATTTAAAATCTGATTTTTTGTTAATATGCATCAGTTACAAAGGAGTTTGGAGAACTGCCTTTGATGACAATGTTGCCAGGGTTTATACAAAGGCAAGTACAAATAGATGTGGAGATAATGCCTGCATAATCTAAGAAAGGATCATCGGTTCATACAGACATTTTATTTTGCATTTGTTTATTAGATTGCCTCTTTATAGTCCAGTGATGTCTCCTTACCACTATTTTAAGCAGTAATGTCCCAGTTTTTTTTGACATAACATCATTTAACAGGGTTATGATGGGATGATATAATTGCACCTTTCTGCATGCAAAGTGTGTGCAGAATCACTATAGCAGTAGGCAACTTTGCCTTGACCCAGTTTGAAATGATTTGCCACCTTAAGTAGCATGCATTTGGGAGGAGGGATGACACAGAGAATAATGTTTTTTAAAGTTTTCCCTGGCATATCTTGATAGCCTTATATCCATTCACATTGATGAAGACACTTTCTTTTATTGCACCCATGTAATCTTCCTTGAGTTTCACTTGTCCTACATCTACTTCATTGTATTACCCATAAGAGGAAGCTGCTTAGAAACCAGAGTGCCTAGTGCATTCTTGCAAAGTAATCAAAGTAATAAAGCAAAGCATGAGATTGGCAGCTGCAAGAGAGATTTAAATCTGCTTTCAATTCAGCAATGGGGAAGTTGTGTCTATCCAATATTGAAAACTACACCTCCCAGACTCCTTCACCAATGACCAATTGCCTTGAGCTAGCAGTAGATTTTATGCCGCACCATTTTAAGGTGCCACATTCCCCTGGCTTTGTCTTAATTTCCTTTAATCCAGTTCACCAAAAACAAACAAACGAACAAACAAGGCAATCCGCCCTGCTTCAGTTTTATGGATTTGTTGAAAAGAGTTTGCATAATTGTTTTCTGGCACTCTGCCATTCAGAGTTAGAGGTGTGAGTATCACCATTTGGAGAGTCATAGGAAGTGGTTTTATATCATGTAAAGTCATGCTACAAGTAGCTTATTATCATGTCCTCTCCTCTAATTAGTGGCTCAAAATCAGGAGAAAGGAGTCTTCACAATGACTTGAAGTTATTGCATACCAGAATTGCTCGCTACCTCTTTTTTTGGGTGGCATTTAACAGATAAAATAATTATTTTCTATGACCCTTAGCCTTTATGTTATGGCTTCCTCAACCATTTGATAAAGAGAAAAAAATATTAATTGGACTCCAGAATTTTGCACTAAAATGAGCCACAAGGAATACAATGTATTTTTGTAAATATAATTTTGATAACTTTTGGGTACAGTTATCCCAAAAATATGTATTGTACATATCCAATGATGATTTTTTTCCCTTCTCTTGCTTCTAATCAAGGCCTAAACGTATTTTGTAATTTCTTCTGTTCTGCTTCTCTTCTAGTAGTGTCTCCATGTTGTGTCCAAAATCTTGTCTCCAGCTCATGTTCAAAATAATGATTCTTAAGTCATCCTTAGCAGTAATGTCCACTAATGTACTAGTGCTTTCTCTTTTCTCACAATATCCAGGGACAATCTCAGAGCAGCTTTGATACCTTGGAGGGAAATCATGGCAAAGAAAAAAGGCAATAAACGTAGGAATCCAAAATATTTGCTGTTAAAGATAAGAATATCTTCAGTGATGATCCCTTCAGACTGAACGACTTTATATGGCATAAAAAAAAAACCTCCTCATTTAACTTTTACTATAGAGGTGAAACTATAGAAATATGGGAGGGATAAAGTGAGGCATAAAAATGAATGATGACCTTTAAGAGCTGTCACTGTATAAGTGATCAGGATAATGAATGAGTTAATTACAGTAGCATTTGAGGCCCTTGCAATCCATTTACTGTTGTAATTAATTAATCTTCTAACTTAGGATAGAGGAACCTGATATAGAAGTGCTTAATTGCAAGAGATTGAATTATGTCTACTGGTTTCCTTACTTAGCAGAGTTGGCAAAAAGCAGACTGGAGATACTCGGAGCTGCAGCAGCATTGCCAATGCAATATTTGATCGCATTAATTGATATATGTCTATATGGCTGGCCTATGAACCATATTTTGCAGGCAATCAAACTGCATGGAAATCAGTCCATGAATAGAAGAGCCTTAATTACTCCTCAATTAGCTCTATGGTTTATATGGGCATTTCAGGGGATGAGAGCTTTCTACCTCAGATGACCGGGAAAAGGAGGTTCTCTACCTGAATAATCTTCTCCTGCAAAGCGAAGCAATGACTTCGCAGTATGATTGCTCAGCTTGAGCATTGGCCAAGGGTGCCAATCAGAATAGAGCTGGAAAGGATCATGGAGGTCTTCTAGTCCAACCCCCTGCTCAAGCAGGAAACCTTCTACCATTTCAGATAGGTAGCTGTCCAGTCTCTTCTTAAAAACCTCCAGTGATGGAGCACCCACGATATCTGAAGGCAAGCTGTTCCACTGGTTAATTGTCTTCACTGTTAGGAAGTTTCTCCTTAATTCCAGGTTGCTTCTCTCCTCTTTTAGTTTCCAACCATTGTTTCTTGTCTTGCCTTCTAATGCTTTCTGAGACTGCTTTTATGCTAGCAAGGTGTTGGATCAGGGGCGGGTTCCTAATTTTTTTACTACCACTCTGTGGGTGTGGCTTATTTTGTGGGTGTGGCTTGTCAGCCATGTGACCAGGTAGGCGTGGCTTGCTGGTCATGTGACCGGGTGGGCGTGGCTTGTCGGTCATATATTAGTTATTTCAGAGAGATGTTACTAATATTTTTGCTATTTTATACCTTACATGAAAAGCTTTGCATACAAAGTGTGTGTTACACCATGGCAACACAGCAACCTTTATATGCAGAAAATGCTATAGTTAAAAGACAAGCAAGTCTCATACAGCATTTTTGGTTTCAGTCATGGATTCCTTAGACAAAAATATTGAGGACTGTTAAAAGAACTATCTTTTAACAGTCCTCAATGTTTTTGTCTAAAGAATAACAGTATAAAACTGTATAAAATTAACAGTATAAAAGGTTAAGCTTTCGGAAAACGTCCACTTTGGGAAGCTTTAGGCAAAAGCAAAGGAAAAGTGTCAAATGCGAGCTTCTTATTATTTTCAAGCGAAGGGACGGGGAAAATTGTCAGGTTTCTGGGCATGCGCAGAAGAATTTTTTTAAAAAAAATTAATTTTTTTTTAAAAATGGCAGCGCCCAGGCACCGGCAACCAACCGCACTGGTACTGTGATGTCACCAGCGGGCCACTACCGGTGCTATAGAGTGGACTGCACCGGTAGGAACCCACCACTGTGTTGGATGCAGTGATATATGTGTCTGCTTTCCATATATATTTTTTTCATTCCAGGGGCGCCCTTATCTACTTTTCTCAAAGGCAATATTGTAAAATATGGAGGAACCCTTGTGGGAGCTCTTAACCACCATATTATTTTCTTACCTTGATGCTGGAGGGAGGGAAATAGAGAGCCAATAAGAGCATATGCTGGAAAGAAGAAAAATGCAAAATGCTTGTTTGGTCTACTGGCATCTGCATTTTGACACTGCAATTTTGTAAATATTTTATTTATTTATTAGATTTATGTGTTGCCCATCTAGTATTGTCTAGGGGCAACTGTGTGGATTACAAACATTAAAACATTAAAATGATAAAACAATAACAAAACAAGCATAAATATAAAGTATACATTTTACGTAAATTTCTATACATAAGTCTAACTTTTTGCATGCATGCATACTGTACATACTAATGTTGCAAACACAGAGTAATATATGAACATCCAAGAAGACCTGCCTGCATGATATGTTTTCCTGATATACAAAGCTAGGAAGGCACAGCAACAGAAAAATTACCCTGTAGGAAGACATAGGAGCCTTGCAACCTAGATTGAATGCCTTGGAAGCTGTGTCCAAATCATCTCAGTTTGGACAGATTTTCTTAAGCCAGTTTAAATCAAGCCAGCATGAGCACAGGACAGCAACAGTTTAAATGGTAAGTGCGGATATGTGGATATGCCCTTCCAAGGGGTAAACAAAATTGAGCATGGCTATTTGTATAAATGCATTTCATCTTTTGCTTTTTCCACAATCCCAGTCCAAATTGAATGGCTGTCTTTCTTTCTGTGGCTCTATTGTAAACCAACTGGTAATATAAGCTGCTACACCATTCCTTTTCAAAAAACGAGTTATGCAATGTAGCTTTGTTCTGAGTCTCTTATGTATTTTAGCACTTGGATTTAATTAAGGGCAGAGCTCACAAATGCAAGTAGCTTTATACTTAAGGCTCCTTTTTGTTGATATTAAATGAGAATAGACTTCAACATTATTCATTCAACCAACTGGATGTCAAGAAATCCAATGTAAAGTGACACAATGAAAAAGAAGTGTCACATCAAATCAGAAATTTGCCAGAGCCTTATCTACCAATGAATATTTGCCATCACAAAAAGAGCCAATGGGTGTTTTTTAAAGTCATTGGGTCCATGTGTTCATCTACATAGAACCTTCATCAATCAGCCTATTTCACAATTCATGTGGCTTAATTTCCATCTCTCTCCCAGGATTGTTGTTATGTGGAAAAATCGAAGGATGGAGTGAATGAAAGGCAGGATAAAAATATAAATAAATAATTTGGAAATGTCAATGAAAAACAAAAGGGTTAAACTGGGAGTTTCTAATCTCTCCAGAACAATTTGAAAACATCAGAGCAGTGGTCACCAACTGGTGATCTGTGGACCACTGATGGTCCGTGAGAAAATTTTGGTGGTCTGTAGAAAAATTATTTGCATTTTTTATATTGCACTAAATCAGCGGTCCTCAAACTACGGCCCTGGGCCGGATACGTGCAATGAATGCTTGTGTTGCTGCAGAGAGTCTCCCCCTTTGGGGTCTTTTTGTGTGGGTCGGAAGGAGGCAGAAATTCCGACTTGGGGTCTGCTTCAGCCTCCTGGTGCGGGGCTTTGGGCGAAGGCTGGAGGGAAGTGCTGCTGATGGTGAAGAGCCGGAGGACCTTGTTCCAGTGGGACTGCATCATGGCCTGGAACTGGCTGACGATCTCAGCCCGCTGAGCCTCCAGGCGCCGGTAACCTGGCCTTGCACTCCCACAGGTCTTCCCTCTGCTTGGAAAGCCTATGCTCCTAGTCCTCAGTGAGGTGCTTCTGCTGAGCCTCCTTCTCGGTCAGATCCAATTTGAACTGAGCCAGCTGTTTTGACAACTCTTTCTCATGGTGGCTGCTTAGCTCCAACAACTGCTTCCTGTAGGGGGCCTAAGGAGCCCAGGCAGGCAGGCAAGGAATGGCTGGGGGGGAGGGGCGAGTAGAGGCCGGCGAGGAGCCCCTCGACGTGAGTGGCATCAAGTTGGCCATGCCCACTCAGTCACATGACCACCTAGCCACAGACACCCAGCCGGTCATTAGGCAGATGTTAGTGGTCCGGGGGATTTAAAATTATGAATTTAGTGGTCCCTGAGATCCAAAAAGTTGGGGACCCCTGCGAGGGTTATGACAATGTAAGAGCAACAGTTAGTGGAGTGACATTTCTTCCTGGAACTAATTTGAATGCCTATGTTATTGTTTTTATTTGCTAACTTGAAATACTGAGAGCAAAGAATGAAAATCCTGATTTGCTTTGAACTACTATTTTCTGGGTTCTTTTAGGACAATAAACATTCCCAGGATTCTAATGAAAAAGGGAGGGAAGGGAGAAAAAAAACCCACAAATATTGCTGCCTGGTCCTTTGATGTGTGACATGTGTGGAAGAGAAAGAAGACAGCAAACTTGTTTGTTCCTTTGGGCTAAGGCTGAGGATAGCTGCAACGTGGGCAGCAGGTGGATGAGATAAGAGTTCCCTCAAAGGAGAGAAAGAAAACTATAGGGTTTCAAAATGAAAAATTGGAAATAAATCAGCTTAGTTCTTCAAAACTCCTGACACCAGGGAACCGGTGACTTGGAGTTTTGTTTCACATTAGTTCAGAACATATGGAAATATCTTGAAAGTTTGAATGTTTAAAATAATAGCAGTTTGGAAGCACCAAACTTTTTCTGAACTGTGTATGTCCATCTGTTTTCTTCAGTCATGGTGTCCAGCCCTGGAGGCCATTTTTTTCTTTGGCTCTTCAGGGCTGCCACACTTGGAGGATGGGCATGCTGTGGAAACTGGGAGGGGGGGTTGGATGGCGACAGGGTGAGATGTATAGCCATAACAACAACAACATTCTTGCACTGGGAGTCAAGAACGTTCAGCCTGCACCTGGAGAGGCATGACTGGGAAACTACTCGTTAGGATGGTGACCTGATTGGACCATGTGATGGACACGTGGGTGCAGGGGAAGGGGTTTGGACTTTCCTTTGTGTGGGCAAAACCCGGGGGGGGGGGTTCTGATTTCTGATTGCCAATATGACACCTCTAATAAAATGGAACTTTGAGGAAATGCCAGCCTTGGAGTTTTACTTGGTTGGGGCAGCGATGGGTTGCTCCCGGTTCGGACCGGTTCTTAGAACCAGTAGCGCTGGTGGCAGGAGGCTCCGCCCACCCACCCGGGATGCTTCTGCGCATGCGAAATATTTTTCAACCCACCACTGGGTTGGGGGTATTACTTGGAATCCTGACACATGGTTATCCAAGCCAAATTAGCGCGTTTCCTACGTAGGATAACGATATCTCAAAAGACAAAGAGTACTGTACAAGCTCAGTCAAAGTTATCAAAGCAAGTTTCAACAACCCTGCTGCTTTCACTAACTTTCGCCTTGTTGTAATCATGAGGATTACATGATTGATAAAAGGTCATGCACAGCAACCCCTAAGTTTTGTGTACATAAGGCAAAGTCTGTTATAATGATGTTTTTGTTACAGGGAGGGACAACATTAAACAGGTCTGCAAAATTTTGTAACTCATAAATTGAATGCAACCAAACCCCAAAAACTTTAACCTTAGACTGTCTACAGTTGACCTCTCCCCGTTTCTAAGAGGTCTGTAAGGGGCGTGCATAAGCGCACCATTGTGCCTACCGTCCCTGTCCTACTGTCCTATTGTCCTCTTTTATCTTTACTTTTTACTTATGTTTATACAAACTACTACTATCCTATACATGTTTGACAAATAAATAAATAAATAAATAAATAAAATAAACCAACTAGCCTTGCACAAGGTGATACTGAAATTTGCTGCAAAACAAAAAGCATTTGGCAAATTTCAGTATATGACTGCTGGTTTCTATTTAATATGGTGGATCATCCCTTGTGTGGCCTGCTCTGGAACATCAAGCATACCACTGACGCTTTTCTTCTCCTGCCAGTGTCTTTAATTCCTCCAAGTAATTCTAAGAACTGAGGGCAAATGACCAAATAATTAGCTTTTGTTATCTGGCCAGTCTTAGCTTGATCTTGGAGACACTCCTGTTTTTCTTTTACATTAAGTTCGCAAGCAGCTGAAATACTCAATCATTGGTTCATGGGATTAGTCAGACAAGTAATTCTTCTAGCTGAAATTTCTTCAAGAAAGGAAGGGTCATGAATGAAATTAAAGCCAGTCAGCTGCTCTTTGTAATTCTCATCTCTCTGAGCGATATCCCATATTTAGCATGATTCCATCCTTGCCGTTTATATCCTCTCCTTCTGCCTACAGAAGGCAGAAAAGCAGCTAACAATTAAAAAAAGAACAATTAAAATCTCATAAAAGCGCTACTAAAATCACTCAGTCCAAGAAAGCTTGACTAAAGAGAAAGAAATTGATTACTTTTGTGAAAGCAGAAAAAGTATGTTGAGCACAATTCCACAGCTTGGGAGCAAGGCAAGAGTCTTTCTGTCTCTTTCCTCCCAGCACAAGGCCTTTTGAAAATGAAGTCTTTTTAAATTCTCACATAGATTAAGTTCAAAACTGGTAAGCCTTAAGATAGCTTGACTTCAAACTGCTCAGGGTTTTAAAGTTTAAAATGTACGTCTTGAATTGTGCCCAGAAGACACCTGGCAACCAGTAAGGTCTTTCAAAATAGAAAAAAAAATGCTGTTAGTATAATGCATTTGGCTTCATTGGATTTACTCCCCCAGCAGATCAAGAAAGACCAATTTTGGATTATAATTTCTCTAGGCTGAAATCAGTTTTTGAGAGAGGAAATTTCCATTTTATTTTCTTACAAATCCAGCAAGCTACCATGTTCCTCCAAAAAGACGACCCATCTTGAAAAGAAGCCCTGTCATGTTTTTGAGCACATGTGATCAAATTAAGCCCCACCCACAAAATTAGCCCTAATTAAGACCCTGCCCATCCAGGGGGGCAGGGAGTGGGGTGAGGCACACAGGTAAAAAATAAGCTAGGGTGGGGATAGGGGGGTGGAGCTGCCCTACTTACCAGGCCTCGCACACCCCGATACCTGCCTCACCTTCTTCTGCGGCCGCTTGCTGCCACTCGCATGCATCGCCCTGGCCTCCATTTCGCCTTGAGATGCCTTCCAGCAGGCATCTGATGGTGAAACAGAGGCCAGGGCGATGCGTGCGAGTGGCGGCAAGCGGCCGCAGAAGTGGCTAGCACTGGGCTCCTGCTGGGCGGGGCTGTCGGTGCCACTGCCGCGAGATTAGTCAATAATTAGAACCCTCCAAAAAGAAGGCCTAGCCGTTTTTCCGGGGGCCAAAAGAAAATAAGATCTGGCCTTCTTTTTGGAGAAACACAGTAGGTAGTAGGTTTCTCCAGTCTGAAGTGGTCAGTTCTATGGTTAAGAAAAGCCAGCTTCAAGGCATGTGAGTTCTGAATTGAATAGAGAACTATTCAGTGTTTCACCCTACAGTGAATAGGATGAAGGTAACCATTGACACCAAAAGAACTCCAGGCTTCCAGCCATCTTCACTAACCCACAAAAGAATAAGAGAATTTGTCAACTCTAAAAACAGATCGATCCCGTGGCAGCCATCTTCTGTTTCTCAAGTTGTCACACAGTTCAGGAAGGGGGGAGAGGAAGTGGAATGCGAACTAGCCAAAACAACCTACTATCTCGTGGGAACCAAGATCGCTCCCAACAGGTGCCAGCCAGAGACTAAGACTGGTCGCCATGGAGACACCAGAACACCTTATTGGACAATGTGATCTGTGACACAAGGGGAGGGGGAATCTCTAACATTTAATTATACTGAAACCGCAGGAAATAACTAGAGCTGGTTTTAAGATCATCCGTGCCGAAATGACGTGCTCAATAAAGCAGTTCTTTGAGGAAACAGAAAGTCTCAGATTGCTTACTTGTTTGGGTTCATTAGTCAGAAACTTGATAGAATTACTAGGAAATGGGTGGATTCCCTTGGTTTTGTTTTTCCTTTCACCAAGTATTGCTTGCAAGAGTGAAAACCCACCACCCATCACTTTCCTTAAACATGACAATGGGATTGGATTGTGCAATTATCTGGGATGCAGGATTTGGGCATGTTTCAAATAGCAGATGTGACAGATTATAGGTGCAGAAGTGCTCAGTACCTATGGTCTTTCAGTCAAGTTATTTCTAAACACAGCTCTGGTGCTTTGCTGAAAGAGTGCTCCACAGGTTTAGTGCTGTTCGGAAAAAGCACTAAAACCACGTCCAAAAATAGTCTGGGGAAGCGGGGTGGGGGTGGCGACAGCTCAAAATTGCCATGGAAGGCAGATCCCAGCGATAGAGGGGCATATCTGCAGCAGGCTAAAGTAGCCAGTAGGAGATGGGCAGATGCAACTGTGTTATCAACCTCATCACCATTGAAGGCTTCTAGTCCATATCCATGCAAAAATTATATTGGGAGAAGAGGAAAAACTGGAACAACTAGACCTGACCTCATGTTGCCTCCATTGATGACTGAGAATATGATGAAGACAACATGAGGAGAATCATTTAAAAATATTTAGCAGCACACCTCCATGCATGTGCAAAAGGATGACCCCAATAATGAATAGACCAAAATATCTCAGGAGGGAAATTAATGCTTTTGTGGACATCTCCTTACTATATTTGCTAAACAAGAAAATAAAATTAACTGGTTCTCTTCTCAGGGTCTCACATTTCAATTTCAGCTTGGGCCGAGTCCCGAAAAGAGAATCCAAAATTATTCTGAATGGCAATGCCAGCCATTGCTGTTCACGTTTCCCTCCCTACAGAATCACAATCTACTTCTATTGCTGCAGAGAAGATTGTTTTTATTCTGAGCATTCATGCGGTTCCAAAAGAGTCACAGGCTTGCTCTGAAGGCTTGCCAATAAATAAAACCAATAAATAAACAGGCAATAGCAAACAATAAACACAAGAGAATGGGTACGAGCAAATTTCCAGTCCTTCCTTTCACCTGGAGAAGACATAGGCCCGGGCAAAAATTTTTGCAGCTCATCCATAACAAAGAGCTCAAGGCTGGAGATGTTTGCTCCCACCGTCTGCTTTATAGCTTAAGATATTAGGCATTAAAACGGGCGAGTTGTTCAAACACCATTACTGACACTGCCGTTAACCCAAATAACAAATGTCTTCAGAGAATCCAATTTAAAAGCGTTTCTGCCACTTGTTCAGAATGTGAGAGGCGATTTCCTTACAACCATATGCCATAGCCCGAGCTTGCTGAATGTGAGATAAGCGTGACAATTTCCAAGTTCTATTGGTAAATATCTATTATGCATTTCTTCTCGGGGTGTTAGTTGCCCCATTGCCAGACCAATAATACAATTCCGGGGCTTTCAGGGTGCTGCTGAATGGAGTGAAGCCCAGTGTGTAAACGCCTAATTTTTCTTAATTCTAAACACAGCAGCAGATGTGTCAGTGGTTGTACCTCTAGCTATAAGAAGAAATTATTTTCAAGGCTTTAAGCATGTGCATTTGTTCAAGTGCCAACAGAGAAATATATGGGAAAACAACAGGCTCCAAGTGGTGGCACCGATGCGCTATCTCTCTCTATAGCATCACATCCTGAATGCAGAATTGCCCCTGTAGGAAATATTTGAAACAAATAGTTAAGGCAACAGTGTGTTGAGAAGGATGAGCAAGAAAAAATGTGATAGGAAAAGCACTCCTATAAATAGGTGACACCCGTCAAAAAGTCTGTACATTTAAAGGTGCCAGACATTGATTTGTCTGGTATCAGAACGTAGCTACAAGAAGCACATAAAAGACAGAATGTTAGTATTTAATTGTTGTCAATTCACCAAGGTCAGGGAGAAAAAGCTATTATTTTTACTTGGTTCCAATCTGATAAGCTATTCTGTATTCCTTTTCTTATCGTGAAAGAAGCACCAAAGCATTGTTCAATTCAATTCAACAAAATTGCTGGATACACAAAACACGCTAAGCTCTAAGTGTGGATTAGGGAATCTATTCCAAATATTGAACAGCAACTCCAAGAAACTCTAGGAAGCATGGCCAACAATAACCCCTCAACTACTATGATCATTCATTGGTGGATCCTTAAAAAAATATCTTTCTCCCCTGACCTAACAGTGATTTGCACTATCCTGGACATTTATCCTGGTTCTCCCATTCTCTATATCTCATAGGGCAGTGATGGCGAACCTATGGCTCAGGTGGCACGTGAACCTATGGCACAGGTGGCACGCGGAGCCATATTTGCCGGCACGCGAGGCGTTGCCTAGCTCAGCTCCAGCGCGCATGTGCGTGCCAGCCAGCTGATTTTTGGCTCGCACGGAAGCTCTGGGAGGGTGTTTTCGGCTTCCAGAGAGCCTCCGGGGGACGGGGGAGGGCGTTTTTGCCTTCCCCAGGCTCCAGAGAAGTCTCTGGAGCCTGGGAAGGGCGAAAAATGGGCCTACCGGGCCCACCAGAAGTTGGGAAACGGGCCATTTCCGGCCTCCAGAGGGCCTCCGTGGGGGAGTGGGAGGCAGTTTTCGCCCTCCCCAGGCATTGAATTATGGGTGTGGGCACTCGCGCATGTGCAATAGCGCACACACATGCACTTTTGGCACCCGAGGAAAAAAAGGTTTGCCATCACTGTCATAGGGTATTTCACTGGCTCCCTATAAAGACAACACAACACTTCATCTTGCTTTAGCTCTCTTACTTCTTGGTACATTCCTCACATGGATTTGTGACAGTATCAGTAGTGGGTTATAAAACCCGTTGCTACCAGTTCGCGCTCGCTCGCGACACTTCTGCACATACACAGAAGTGTCCCGATCAGGTGGGCAGACCGTCCTGCCGCTGGCGCTACCGGTTCACAGAACTGGGCCGAACCGGGAGCAACCCACCGCTGGACAGTATTGATATATTTATATTTCTAGAGATTCGTCTTGAAGTTTATATTTCCGGAACTGTACTTTTCAATGTCCAGTTTGGCAGTCTCAGCATATAGTTTTTCTTCCTGGGTCTTTATATGAGGCATAAGATATTTCTCTGTCATTTACTGTTCTGTAAAACCTTTCCTAATTCTATGAAATAATTTATAAGCTATAATTTCTAAGCTGCCCAAAGTAACTTTGTAAGAGAGACGGGTGGCATAGAAATGAAATGAAATGAAATGAATGAATGAATGAATGAATGAATGAATGAATGAATGAATGAATGAATGAATGAATGAATGAATGAATGTCTTTGGAGTTGAAGGATCTGTCTTGTTTGTTTTCAAGAGACAAAAATTTCTCTCAGGACTACAACTCCATAAGGAGGAGGAAATGTGAAAGCTGGAAAGATAGAAATATAAAAGGGTGTAGGAAAAGAATGTATAGCTTTCCACAGAAGAAAAATATTTGCCATTAAGCACTGATCCAATAGTGTTCTTCCAATAAGGCACAAGTAAAGAAAAACTAATCCTATAATAATAATTTTAAAAAATCAAAACAAATTGCTATGCTATCAAAGGTTAGCTTTTCTTTTATATACAGGCAAATAATTATATTACACCAGAAAATATGTATTTTCATTGGAACAAAAACTGAAGTCCTGTTCAGGCAACAGAACAGAATAGAATTCAGTATGTAATCTGAAAAGCAGTCCCTACCTTCTCAAAGTTGTGACACTAGTGAAATATTGATGCATTTCTCCAAAACGTACATCATTATTATCACTCATGGGAGCCTCCAGGTGTCATGTGTCATAGAAATGAGAATTTTCATCTGATAGGTCACATGCAAGGCAATTTGCTACATACCATTTATTACATTATTAAATATGTAACCTATACCACTCATGCCTCCTCCCCCCACCAGGCAGCAGCCGTCTCCACTCCATACCTTACCTCCCTGCCAGCCTGCTTGCAAAACACCTAGAATTTGCTAAATGACTCAAATCCTCGCTTAACAATGGCAACCATGAGTGCCAGGATTGCCATCGCTTCATGATGCAGTGACATGATGTTGTGCTTTATGACTGTATTGCTTAGTGATGAAAATTCCAGTCCCAGTGACCATTGTTAACTGAGGACAACCTTGTACTCTTAAAGCCAATCTTTGTTGATAGGAATGGACCTCTCTTTACTAACCGTGAAGTCATCGTGAGTTGGACCCCCAAAGCAAATATTTTATGTTTATGTTACAACAGTAATTTAAGCTACAGATGGACCTTGCATGAGTACTTATAACTCCAAAGCATGTGAAGACAGATTCTGGCAGACTGAGCGTATGAAATCTACTAGAATAGGACAATGGTCATGAAGATGGCCTCTGCAAGCGATGTGGTACGCTAAGAGCACAGAAAGACACGAAAGACACCCTGGTCAACCACTGCACCCAGCCCATCTCCAACTGTCTTGACTCTTGTCCTGCTATTGGAGCAAGATGGAATCTGGGAAGAGAGAGTGAGGCTGACTATGTGCACCTCTCTCTCACTTTAATCCAATTCACGCGCAAGTCTTCACCCCCACCCCCACCCCGATTAGATGTCAAGGTCCTCTTCGAACACGATGGACGAACATCATCCTAACTCTTCCTTGAAAGGATGCCCAATTGCCCATGGCACCTTGTGTATAGGCAATGAACCTGAACATAAAAGCTGGACTGTGATGATTCAGCATCGATCGTATTAAGACGGCCCACCCAAATCATGAGTATGCTCAAATGATATTATGCTAAGGAGTTTTTTTACTTGGTTACAGTTTATAAACCTTCAGAATAGACTATAAAACTCTTAAACAAAGTTCTTAACATTTACAATAGCTCCAAGCCCGTAACATTTCAGCAACACACTAAAAATGCATATACTGTATATATTTCTAGATATAAAGTCCGCTGAGATTCCACACTGATACCATGTCCTCTCCAAGCAGTGAAGGAAAATTGAGACAGTAAAATATTGTGGCTTGCATTGGCAATTTTTCTTAAGACTTCTGCTGATCAAGATTTAAAGCTTGCAAGCAATTTCTTTGGAACTGGTGCTTTTTCTGGAGCTGAACACTTCACATGTACTGGTTATCAAATGCTGCTTGCCTATTTAAATCATGTCCAGCTGCAAAAGAACAAAAAACAGCATTTGAAAAGAAACTATCAATTGTGGAAAAACATAAAAACAACTTTCGAAAAATAAATATTCTTTTTCAGGTTTTTTTTGTTTTTTTTAATATTCTGGCTTTCTTCCACTAAGGAGGACAATTCACTAAAATTTGGACTCATTATTTTAAGTGTTGAGGATAGATTTTGTGTATAATGATTCAGAATTTAACAGAAGCCTGAACTCTATTGCTTACAGAGAGTAAGCATTATGTTCACAAAATACATTGATTATATTTTTCTACTATTCTTTGATCTGTATCTATACATACACCTATACACTCAAGCGGAGTGCATATTAAATTATAAGTATTTTCTATAAAATATATTCCTTAGCCTAGTAATCAACAACACATGTATTAGAAACCATACAGAAATTGGGAATAATTACCGTGCAGGCCTACCTTACTACCTAAGCTTCCAACAAAAGAAAAAATTGGAAATACATTGACTACACTCTAAATAAACAGAGTTATGAAATGACACACAGAGGCAGAAGCAAACTGTGAATAACTGCTTGATGAGAGGAGAATTACTCCATGTTATTTTGATTCTCCAAATGTTATACTACAGTTGGAGTGGCCCGTTCTTATATTCCTGAAGTGCTTCTGCATTGAGGTGCTCTGTTCCATTGAGGGTGAAACTTTATAAGAGTGGCATCCTAATAGCAATGAAGTTTTCAAATGATATAAATCAGTAGCTGAGGTTCAGAAACATTGACATAGGTAATGGATAATCTTTGCATCTTTGAGGAAGACGTTATGAGACACATTGGGTTATGTTTTATTTTTTAAAAAATGTGGATTACTACAAGAATAGGTATATTGCTTCTATCACTTACAATTCGATAATGAGCCACAAATATGTAGACTCGGGCCCTCTTTTACAATGTATATCCTTAAAAAACAAAATCCAATAAAAAGCCATTTTTTGGATAGAAGGCAAGAGTCAGATTTCTGGCCTACAGCTTCACCATGCAACTATATACAGCACTTGTGCTTAGCCGTCCATATTCCTAGATCTGTTTATTAGGAAATGAATCCAACTGGAACCGTATAAGTCAACTGAAGTGAAGCATCTGACTTCTGCTCCTAAAACCACTGAGCCAGAGGAGGAAAGCGAGAGAAAGGAGAAGCTGTTCTAGTTAGAAACTCTAATATATTTTCTACCTATTTGCCACATAGGTATTTTGATGGGTACAATGCTAAACCTGGAAGGAACGTATCTTTCGCTCCAACTGCTACAGGATCTCTCCATCTCCTAATCAGGGCTCTTTTGGAAAGCTATTTGCTTAAAGATGTCAGCCTTGTAATTTGTTACTTACTGAGGATGAGCAAAAACACTTCAGGGCGAGATGCAGAGTCAGGTCCAGGCAAAGCAGAATTAGTGCCTCACCTTCTAACACAACCGAATTATGCGTCCTTTGAGAGCCTTCTCCACAATTTGAATTTCCTTTTTTTATAAATTCCCTGATTAAAATCCGAGGGCCCCAAATTCAGGTAAGCTTTGGTTTAAGAGGCCAATCTGCCAATCGGGAGACAAGAGACCAGCCAATGCTATAGGGCAGGGGTGTCAAACTCAAGGCCTATGGGCCACATCTAAGCCAGTGGGGTGCTTAGATCTAGCCTGTGGGGTTGCCCTGGAAACAGCGAAGGACTGGCCCACAGTGCCTCTTCCAGCAAAAATGGAGCTTGGGAGGGGTGCTGGCAGAGGGTTGCCATAGGCCATCGCAGCTGAAAACGCAGCTCACGAGAGCCATGGGCAGCCCTCCCGAGCTCCATTTTCATTGGCAGAAGGTTTCAGGAGGCTGTCGCAGCCAAAAACAGGGCTTGGGAGCCCGTTTTCGCTGGAAGAGCGCTCGGGACACCACGGGCGCCTCCGACATGAGTTGGCCACGCTCACCCTGGTCACGCCCATCCCGGCCCCCCGAGGTCGAACACAACCCTGATGCAGCCCTCAATGAAATCGAGTTTGACACCCCTACTATAGGGTATCGAAGGGTGAGCAATATTTCTGACTCTATGTCTCACTGTGCAGCACATGTACATTACCAAAATTAAAATACTTACCAGATCATCAACATCACCACCCTCTTCTGCCACTGGTGAAATTTCCATGGGCTTTTCTTTGGGAGCCAAAAACTACAAACAAAATTCATTTGCATGTAATCAGCAACATATTTTTATTTATTTACATCCCACCTTTATTATTTATTATTAAACAACCAAGGCAGTGAACATATATAATGCTGTCAGTGAACGTATCTAACTCCTTCCTCCTCCTATTTTCCCAACAACAACCCCACCTTGCAATGTGTGTTATTAAAGATTAATTTCCCCTCCCTTCCTTATTAATAAAAACAACAACAAGTTACAGAACAGGAAGAAAAATATCTGAATCAGGAATGTTTAAAGGTTTGGAAAAACAGATGTCACCCTTTTGGATAATATATTTCAATCAGGAAGTAAGATAGGCTCTTGATAATAAAAATAACGCTCTTACATGCATTTTCTATAGACCATCTTTCATTTGAGTAAGCAAGCATACACACTGCACTCTACATCACTCTTAGCTTCCTCACCGTTACTGAAAAAACCATCTATGAGCCATGTGGCTTATAAGCCACGATGGCGTAATGGCTAGAGCGCAGTACTGCAGGTTACTTCTGCAGACTGCCAGCTGCCTGCAATTTGGCAGTCCAAATCTCATCAGGCTCAAGGTTGTCTCAGCCTTCCATCCTTCCGAGGTTAGTAAAATGAGGACCCTAATTGTTGGGGGCAATATGCTGACTCTGTAAACCGCTTAGACAGGACTGTAAAGCACTGTAAAGCGGTATGTAAGTCTAAGGACTATTGCTATTGCTACTGTATTTGGACACTAGACAGAAAGACAAAACTAGACAAAACAGACTAGACTAGAAAGAAGGACCAAAATGTAAGAAGAAATTAAAGAATGAAAGAAATGCTTTAGGTTGTGTGAAAAATCTCCAATAGAGATCATTGCCTCTGCATGAAATGGGTGACTCAAGGAAGAAAAGGCCTAAGAGGGTCAAGACAAAATTCTGGTCTCCTTCCACACTATCACACTCATGTACAACATTCCTGCTTTAATACCCCACATAATATTCATCCATCAAATGTAGAATTGCAGAATGTAAAGAGTAGAAAACCTACCAGTAGTAAATATACTGTGAATACTAGAAACAGCAAATATCCTATCAAATGCTTGTATTAGACTAATGGGTACCAATTATAATTTTATTCTTAAAGTTGAATACGAATAAATGATTTGAGTAAATTGCCCATCAACCAATTAATTCTACATCACAAAAAAAAGATCAACAGTATTTGACTTCTGGGATTTTTTTTCCTTTTTAGCACAAGCTTTGTTTTGATTCAATTTCCCAGTTAGAATACAAACAGAACATTAATTTAGCAGTATTACTTTTGGTGCTTTTGATTACCATCTACAATATATGTGATGGATTGCATCCTACGGTGCCTTTTCACAGAGTGCAATAGAAACCACTGATGTCAGAGATTTCCACTCGTAGCCCTCGGTCATTTATCTGTAGAATTGCTGGTATGAGAATTTTTTTCCCATATCAATTGGAATGACTGTTATCAAAACAGAGAACAGATACAAACTACTTTGCCTTCACAGAAGAGCTATTACCAATCTAGGGATAGATCAACTAGTAACAGACAATACTAGACTCAGCAATTGTCTTGATCTCATCTTCTGCAACAACTTACACTCAATTTACGAACTACAAATAAAAGAACCCTTTTCCAACAGTGATCACAGCATGATTGACTTTTGTCTCAATATATGTCCTTACAGAAACCAACTTAATAATGGGATAACCAATTATAACTTTAAAAAAGCCAACTATGATATCATAGAAGCCGACCTCTCATCTCTTGATTGGCATACACTATTCTCTGGTTGTAATACTGCCGAAGACTACTACAATATATTTTTGCTCGAGATCCAAAGAGTCATTAAATTACATGTACCACTAATAATCACCAAAACCAAGAAAAATAAATTACCCATAAAAATAAGGACGCTTCAATCCGAAAAAAGATATCTTTGGCGAAAAAATAAAACAGGCCACATTGCAAACTTTAAAAGCCGCTACAAAAATCTGCGTCACCAAATAAAGACTGAATGCACAAATTATCACATCAATCAAGAAGAAAACCTTCTACGCACGAAGTCCACACTTGCCTTCTATAACTTTGTAAACAACCAACTCAAAGACTCAAGATCCATCCCACCCCTTAAAGGACCGAATGGTAAAGACTATAACGATGAAACAGCTAAAGCCAACCTCTTTAACACATTCTTCGGCTCAGTCTTTGTAAACAGCAATGGCTCATGCCCAATATTTCCTAGTCGTACCACAATTAACTGCAACGATCTAACACAAATCGATTTTACAGAAGATAACGTCAGAAAGGCATTACGCAACCAAAAACCATCTCTATCTATTGGACGTGATGGACTATGTGCATACTTTTTAAAAAAGCTCTCCACAACCTTGGCTGAACCTCTAAGCATAATTTTTAAAAAATCCTTCAGGACTAGCTCCTTACCCAGCCTATGGTCACTAGCCACAATCATCCCTACCTTCAAAAAAGGAGAGCCAAATAACATTGAAAATTACAGACCAATCTCTTTGGGTTGCGTCACCTGTAAAGTCATGGAATCAATCATAAACCAATCCATTACACTCCACTCAGAAACTAATAACCTACTCTCCAACAAACAATTTGGTTTCAGAAAAAAAATATCCTGTAATCTGCAACTCTTGCACTGCAAAAACATATGGACCACTCAACCTGATCAGGATAAAACAATAGATGCAATTTACATAGACTTTTGTAAAGCCTTTGATTCAATAGTACACGACAAACTACTTCTGAAACTAAAATCCTATGGCATTTCTGGACCCCTACATGATTGGATAACTGTGTTCCTGTCTAACAGACAACAAGTAGTCAAAATAGGAAGTGCCGTATCAAATCCTGCTCCTGTCAACAGTGGTGTCCCTCAAGACAGTGTTCTAGGACCAACACTCTTCATACTCTACATAAACGATCTTTGTGATCATATTATAAGCAACTGCGTTCTCTTTGCTGATGATGTTAAACTATTTAACACCACCGACAATGTTGCTACCCTTCAAAAAGACCTTGATCATGTAGCAGAATGGTCAAACAACTGGCAACTTCAAATCTCAACCAACGAATGCTCTTTCTTACACATTGGCAAAAAAAATCAGAATACAAAATACAAACTTGGAGGAAACGAACTTGTAGATGACCCTCACTCTGCAAAGACCTTGGAGTACTCATATCCAATGACCTAAGTGCTAGAGCCCACTGTAACAACATTGCCAAAAAGGCACTAAGAGTTGTTAATCTAATCTTGTGTAGCTTCTTCTCTGGCAACATTACATTGCTAACCAAAGCATACAAAACATTTGTTAGACCAATTCTGGAATACAGCTCACCTGTCTGGAACCCGCACTGCATATCAGACATAAATACAATCGCGAGAGTCCAGAAATATTTCACAAGAAGAGTCCTTCACTCCTCCACTCACAACAAAATACCTTATTCCACCAGACTTGAAATACTGGGATTAGACAATTTACAACTACGTCGCCTCCGATCTGATCTAAATGTAGTTCATAAAATCATATACCAAAATGTCCTTCCTGTTAATGACTACTTCAGCTTCAACCGCAACAATACACGAGCATGTAATAGATTCAAACTAAATGTAAACCGCTCCAAACTCGACTGCAGAAAATACGACTTCAGCAACAGAGTGATCAATGCCTGGAATGCACTACCTGACTCTGTGGTTTCTTCCCCAAACCCCAAAAACTTTAACCTTAGACTGTCTACAGTCGACCTCTCCCCATTTCTAAGAGGTCCATAAGGGGCGTGCATAAGCGCACCACTGTGCCTACCGTCCCTGTCCTACTGTCCTATTGTCCTCTTTTATTGTTACTTTTTACTTATGTTTATACAAACTACTACTATTCTATACATGTTTGACAAATAAATAAATGAATAAATAAATAAAAATAAAATAAGAGGCAAATTTTAGCCCTCAATCCAAAAAAACAAACAAACACCAAACAAAGCAGAAGGAAATGAATAAGAATTTTACTGCCCTAAATGATATAGAGAGAGGTATCTCATTTGAAAGCAGGATACGCACTTGGAATTGTGACCTTAACCTTACTTCTAAAAACACTGTTTAACAGAGATCTTGAATCTTCTTTCTTTATATTAGTTCCAGTCTAGCTTGCAAAGAGAGAATTCTGGCAAGGGAACCCCTGAAGCAAATGCGCAATAGAAGTGGAACCAACTACCTCACATTTCAAAAACGAGGCTACATCCTTACGATGTTGGATCTAACCAGATGGCTGCTTTATTTGTATCAATATCCAATATTTGGTAACCTACAGGCAAACTCTACGCTCAAAAAAATGTTTATTTTTAAGGCTGATTCCACAGCCTTTTACAACAAAACGAAACCCACAGAAAGGTTTATACAGTAAGAAAGATTGCACAGTTGTGACACAGCATGCCTAGATGCTCCTCTTTCTCTGACATTGTGGATGTAATGCAATTATTGTACAGGCAATGTTGAAGTAACAGCACACTGTCAAATTTAAACTCCTTTTCTGCACTGGAGCAAATCCCATTTTATAGTTAATTAAGGTAAAATGCTATTTTTGAAAACATATTTACTCCGTGGCCTTCCAAAGTGGCACCATAACACTAAATGAAATGTAAACAACACATAACTGAAATGTGTTACGTCATGATGAGGAGAAATTGCTTAGCAACTATGTTAAACTTTTTTATTTTGAATCAAAAATCCACTGAGCATCAGCAAAGTGTTCCCCCCCCCCCCGCTTTCTGACACGATCTGCTTTACATTGATACAAAACGAAATTACATATAATAATCGTGTTGAAATCCTTCACTTTTCACAAGATAAGTGACAGAAAATGCTTGGCCCACCTCTCTTATCGACAGTGGAACACTTTATGTGTTTGCTCTTTTGAGTGCATATATCAGTTTTAATGAAAATTCTACCTTCTCAGTGAAAAAGACTGAGGGCTGATGTAGGGCATGAGTCACAGGACAAGTTGTACAGTATCAACTTTTTACAAATGCCTGCTTACTAGGACCATTCATGCTTTGGAAATAATTCTGAAGACAGGCTTCTGATGTTGCTGTTTCTGTTGCTTTTGTTGTTCGGAAAAGCAGTTTCAATGTTATCAGACTTTGCATGAGAGTGTAAAAAGGGTATTGTTACTTGAAAAGTCACATCATTTCTTAAAGCAGGGGTCCCCAACCCCCGGTCCATGGACCGACACCAGTCCGTGGTGTGCCAGAAACCAGGCCGGGCAAACAAGTGAAGCGCCATCCACAGGATATAGGCAGCACATGAAACCACACCCCCTCCTGTTCGTGGGAAAACCTCTCTCCATGGAACCAGTCCCTGGTGCCCAAAAGGTTGTCTTAAAGCATAAGTCTCTTGTTTTCAGGCACCCACAGAAATTTGAAAAAAGTTGGTCTACTTTAATGAATAGTAGAGCGGGGCCATGCTCACACAAGCTCTGAAGCTTTTCTTCCAAATCATTTGCAAAACATGTATAGACTTGCTGGTCACAATTTAAATACAACATGCACCCTTTAATGGCAGGTGCTTTAGATGTGTGTTATACATCTATGACATATTAAGTGCCTTTAAGTCAAGCTAGTTGCACATAGAAATAAATGTAGCCTATGAACTGAACAGGAGCTGATCTACAGCCTGATTAACTGTATTGAAATTCAAGGCCTGGTTCACATGTTTGTTCATTTATTTGGTCTGTTTGTACAGCCATCTTCCTCAAATACTTGACTCTGGGCAGCTATCAATGATTAAAAAGAGGATAAAAACATTATAAAGAAAGCAATGAGCAGCGCACATAGCAGCTGAGATAAAGGAATAACCAACACCACTAATACAACTATGATACTGGTTTGATCACACACAGGGGTCCCAGGCTCAGTAACAAAAGATCTTACAAAAGTCCAGCAGGGTTGAACCAAATGGTGTACTCCCCATGTTAGTGAGTAGGCTAAATGTTTCATTAATGATGCTTCACCAACACTAAATGTTCTTGTTCAACTATCAGTAGTAAATATAATTAAATCATACAACGGTGCCCACTGATGATCCAGGACTACATGTAATTAGGCAATATTACAAGAAACAGTCCTACTCCATATCTACACAATATGAGCAGAAATCTCTTAACATCACCTTAAAGTTGGGCCTGAAATCTAAGTCATTTGGGGCTAGGGAAGACATTCCAAGAATAGACCTCCAATTGTTGTGTATTGAATGCAAGCTCTATTTATGATAGGTCTTAATTTTTATTGGTATGTATTACATGGATCCCAAATCATAGATACTCCATTCAGTGCTTTGTGGCCAAATTGTGATGGCTGTCCTGAGAAGAAAGATTTGGGGATGCAGCATGTGATCCATATATTGTCCTCTCTTGATCTAGAGCTGGCATGAATAAATGATTCCTATAAGGGGTGGGTTCCTCCCGGTTCGGACCGGTTCACCTGAACCGGTAGCGGCCCTCTGGTGATGTCACAATGATGTCACCAACCCGGTTCGGTCAATGCAGGTCCGTGGGCGCCGCCATCTTTTTTAAAAAAAAAATGTAAGATTTTTTTTTAAAAAAATTTCTTCTGAGCATGCGGTCGCCATCTTGTTTTCGGCTTTATTTATTTATTTCGGATTTTGGCACTGCACATGCGCGTGTGCATGAGGCGCGCCCACGCGGCATGGGAGGAAGCGAACCGGCAGCGAGGTAAGTAGGAACCCGCCCCTGATTCCTATCCTTGTCAGTTTGATCTATATGTCCTTACTATTGGCCTTGTTATAAAAAGGAACAAACTATTATTAATATATGAACAATAAAGATTTAACAAAGAAGAGGTTGGAATTCTCAGCAGTTTCCTTAACAACATAAATGTAGTGAAGCAGAATGCAAGGTTGATTTTATTTTTCAACCTGTACATGCTTATTTCCACAACAGAATATTCCTATAAAGAAGGGCAGGATGATGAAAATAATGTGCTAGTTAAAAGTGCTAACAATGAAAAGGATATAGGATAGTTGACTCAGAATAGCAGAATATAGGGATCTTCTATCACATCCTGTAGGAGCATACATCTATATTTACGTAAGGGAAATATAAAGCTAGAACTTTTTCCCCAGAAATTAATTTACTAGAATTAAAAATGGTATCATTTGTATCATGGGACTAAGTAGTGACAATATTCCATATTTACCAAGAGCCTAATGCAAACCATGCATTTTGAGTATAAAAATGCTACACCCTGATACCTTTTTGGCATCTTCAGCTGTTAGAGAGCTTCCTTCAGCTTCTTCATTGGTGATCAATGAAATTCCTTCTAAAAGTAAGCAAGTAATTTACATTTAACCTTTTTCACATTAGCTAAAGCACATCAGATCAAAGTATCATAGTCAGAAATCAAAATATTTTTTGAGATCCACATGACAGCATCACTCATATATTGGCTAAGTACCATATACCTAATTCAACTATTAAATAAATATAACCCATTAACAATATTTTTTTAAAGCAAGGCATTCTGGTCTTCCACAGAACTATTCTACAATCCAGATTATCTGGATTAAAAAGAATAAAACTAGCTGAAGCAAATTGGTAATGGGGGAAACAGACATTTTTAGTCCTTCTCATCTTATCAGATATGTTTAAATCTTCCTTAAGAGATAAATCGATTTTGATCTGGCTTACTGCGGATTTTCCCCCCAACATCAGCCGGACTCACCTCTACTACTAACATTTCTGTAGCCCAGTTGCTTACTTCTTCAGAGGAGAGCCAAAACTGAATTAGGCTACAAATGTCACTGTCACGTAGTGAATATTGCCAGTTGTATGTCTATGCAGGGTGATGCATCCCTATCCTAATATTATGGTACATTCCAAAACAAGCAGGACACGTGATGTGATCTCCTGCGCATGTGTGCATTCCTGATTCTCCATTATTATTATTCTGCCTTTGATTCTGACTGGGAGCGGTCACGATTTATTAAAAAGAATGTAACTATTCAGGATTTATTGTTTTTATACCGAAATAAATATTTTCTATTAGACTTTTAATCTCGGCTTTATTTCTGAATGTCTGAATTCCAAGGAAAGATCCACATCGCCTCTATGAGATTTATTCTCACTTTAACAGTCACGACCCGTATTCAAGAGATGAGAATGGTTATAACCAATCTCTAATTGATGGCAACTCCCTCCCTATATAAGTAACCAGGTGTTTATGAATTTTGATTGCCTCTACAATTATTATGGGGAAACATCTGCTAGCTTGTTCGGGAAGCTGATTTTCTATTTTATGATTTAGCACCTATATTTGATATACAGCCAAGATTGACTGTCCTATGTTTTTAGCCAAATATTTCTTTCATACTCTTTAATTTGTCATTAATGTAAAAATCATTTAGCTGGGAAGGATTTATATAAACTAAGTGGCTTTCTGTTTTTGGGGATGCAAAGTCTTTACGTATGTGCCTATTAAAAGTAAAAGCTATATGGGCATGAATGCTTGAGTTATTGTTTGCCATTTTTAAAATTAGCTTACACAAAACATTCCTTTTGATTGATTATTCCCCACTTGATTGAAGCATGACACATAAATCTGCCATACCTCTATAAATGCTTTCTGCATTACATCTATGAAAAATTTCCCTCATTCCATCTGGAGATGCCTACCCAAATTTCAATACGCATGGGAACAAGAACGTGCAATAACACTTTTATTTTAAGTGGCTGGCCAAATGTAACAGGTAAGTTATGATCTGTTATAAGTTATGCATAAAGAAGTACAAGCAGATCCAATGGAAAGTAGGAGGATACCTCAGCTAAAAAGTAAGTACAACGAAGTACGTAAGTACAAATTTATTCAAACATTCTGGCTACAGGTGATTCCCCCCCCCCCTCCATTCACTATGCCCCAAAACATTCACAATGGAATATATTGTTTGAATGCTGCTTGCATGGAATATTTTGTTCAAATATTTTACCATTATAGTGAATGAGTTGAATGCATCAAACAATTTTTAGGGATGAAATACTATAACGCCTCTGCTGTGGGAAGCTTTTGATCTAGTGGCTGAACAGCAGAGGAACTGTTCTCTGCCAATTCGCTATGCTCCACCAATGCCCTTTGGAGTAGTGGAAAAAACGAAGCTAGGGATAATAATGGGATGAAGGGATTAGTGAAGCATTCCATGACTCACATCCCTTCTACCTGCAGGATAACACAATATGGATTGAAATGTGGTTTTACAATAGTACAGGGTTTAATATTACAATTACTGGTAGCAGAATGACTATCGTGTGCCCATTCCTTTCATCAAATTCATTGCACACCTGAACTTGTATTTAAAAATGAATACTTTCTATAAGCACATGTGTTTGTGCACATAGGAGTACACACACACACACACACACACACACACACACACACACAAACCACACACACACAGGAGTACAAAAGGAATATATGTATATGTATGTCTGTTTGTGTTCCTGTATGTATGTATGTATGTATGTATGTATGTATGTATGTATGTATGGAGAGAGAGAGAGAGAGAGAGAGAGAGAGAGAGAGAGAGAGAGAGAGAGAGAGAGAGAGAGAGAGAGAGAGAGAGAGAGAGAGAGAGAGAGAGAGAGAGAGAGAGAGAGAGAATAGGAAATAGGATAGGATAGGATAGGATAGGATAGAAGAACAGAACAGAATTCTTTATTGACAAAGAGTGATTAGACACACAAGAAATGTGTGTGTGCGTGCATGCATGTATGTGTGCATATGTATATGTATATGTATTCCTGTGTGCACACACACGTGTGCATACAGGAACACAAACAGACATACATATACATATATTTCTTTTGTACTCCTGTGTGTGTGTGGTTTTGTGTGTGTGTGTGTGTGTGTGTGTGTGTGTGTGTGTGTGTGTGTGTGTGTGTGTGTGAAGTCTACATTTATCACCCAGACAATAAGATGGGTGGTATCTAAATTTGATAAATAAATACAATAAATTAAAAAAATAATTATTTTGAATAGAAGTATTTTTCCTTCACATTTCTGTTATGCTTTACAATTAAATCCTGTCTTCGTCTGCTGCATACCATAAACTAATATTTGACATACCTTGTATCATAATCTCCCAGAAATCTGCTAAGTTTTTGTCGTCCACCTTTTTTTTCAACGCCTCCAAAAAATCATTAAAGCACTGCACTTCTGACAGCTGACATGGTGACAACAGCAAAGGAAGAAGACAGGGAAATAAAAGTTAGCTTGACACCAAAGAGACACCATATTCTTAATTCATCATGATACTCTGAATGAAGGGGGTATAGAAGAGAATTTCAAACCACCACACAGACATTCATCTGCCCCCACTTGGATTCAAGCTTCTAGTATGCAGTGAATCACAAAAGAAATGTGATCTATCAAATCATATATCAAAGGAACAGTGCTTCTTTGGTGGCTCGAACTAAGAAATTATTTTAGATGAAACTTCTATTTCACCTAACAGTTACAGGTAATTGAAAATTTTAAGAAAGCTTGATCTGTTCAGAATATGGACCTCAGATCGAAAACAGAGCACAGCCATATCTTTTCTATCTCTAGCAATTTATAACCATTTCGTTCTGTGCATTTTTTGATGCCACTTCATCAGTTTTCAATTAAAAAATGCATATCTCTTTGATCTTGGTTTCCAGAAAAGATTATGCCTTTAATATCCATGTTTACCTTAATAGCGTCCTCTCTGAAAACTTTTATGCAATCGATGCTCTTCATATAATACACAGTCCCTCTGTTTTCCAAAAACTGGAAAATGTGTTTTATCAGCTGCTGACTAACTGGAAGACAAGAATCATAAAATTCAGATATATCATTTGGAATGCGTAATCAGTGTAATTTAATTTAATTCATTTAAATTGTGCAATGTATTACAATGCTGATAATTCAAGCGTTAACTTTAAGAAACCCATCCCTGGACTCAATGCTACTTTATAGCTTTCATCATTCCCTTTTGCAGGAAGGCTGTTGAGAATATAGTCAAACGGCAACATAAGACGGTCCTGGAGGAAGCAGATTACCTGGCCCCTTTTCAGTCAGAATTCAGATCAGGTTATAGTACCGAGATAACATTGATTACACTTGCTGATTGCCTCTGGAGAAACCAGGATGGTTGTTTCTATCCTGGCCCTCTTTGATTTCTCAGTGGTTTTCAGTATGATTGATCATGGTATGTGTTGAGGTTATGTATTTATGAAATGAATATATGCAACGGAATGTGGCGTTGCTATTCGATACTATAGAGCAGGGGTCGGGAACCTATGGCTCGCGAGCCAGATGTGGCTCTTTTGATGATTGCATATGGCTCGCAGCAGGGGTGAAATCCTCCCGGTTCGCCCGGGCCAGTCCTTCGGCGTATAGCCGATGGAACTGGCGGCGGTTGCGGCGCGGAGCTTCTCCTGCCCGCTTTCCCGTCCCGGCTGAACACAATCACCGCTTTCCCGTCCCGGCTGACCACAATCATTGGTCAGGCCGGTGGGCCAATAAGAGAGCCCGCTGATGGGGCCACGTGAGGGAAGTTTGTGTGGAAAGACGGTTGGGAAACCAAGGAAACGGTAGCGGGAGTGAAGCGGTGAGAGGGCGTGGCCGGGGCCGAGCATGCGCGGCAGGTGAGGGGCTTTGTGTGAGAGTGTAGACTTGGCTTTCTTGCTTCCCTTCGCGCGTCGTCCCGCCGCTCTGTTAATTGTCAGGCCGTATCAACCTCCCAAAATCACGTTCAGGTACCGTATGTATCGGCGTATAAGACGACTTTTTACCCCTTGAAAAACTTTTCAAAAGTCGGGGGTTGTCTTATATGCCAGGTACTGAAAGTTCCAAGCCGGGCGGGAGCTCAAAAACGGCCGCGGCTGCATCCCTGCCATTCTCCCTGACATTCAAGCGGCCGAAGGAGCGCCGACGCTGCCCTCCGTCTTGGTCTCCTGCCGCCACCGCCAGCTGCAGCCTTCCCAGCAGGTGGGCGCGCGCGGAAAGGGTCGCGGAGCAGAGGCGCCCGGCGGTTTTAGGCAAGAGGCGGGCGGGAGCCTGCTGCCGCCGATGCCACTTCCGGTATCCCTGCGCCTCTCGCACAGCTCGCCGGGCGCCTCTGCTCCGCGATCCATCCCCCGCGCGCCCACCTGCTGGGAAGGCTGCAGCTGGCGGTGGCGGCAGGAGACCAAGACGGAGGGCAGCGTCAGGGCTCCGGGACTCCTTCGGCCGCTTGAATGGCAGGGAGAATGGCAGGGATGCAGCCGCGGCCGTTTTTGAGCTCCCCGCCCCCCCCCCCCAGCTCAGAAGTTTCAGCGGTGGCGGTAGCACGCTCTCCTTCCCTCCCATGCGTGTTAACCCTGCCGGCGCCGCGGTCGAGGACTCAGTCGGGTGGCTGGAGTCCCGTGGGAGATGGCGACAGCGGCTCCTTCTGCCTCCGAGGGGAGGGGAGGGGAGAAACCCACCCACCTGCCCTGCTTCCACTTGGCATCTGGGAAGAGGGCTGGGCGAGGGAGAAAGGAGCCACGGTGGTTATTGGTTTGCAGGGAGAAAGAAAGAAAGAAAGAGAGAAAGAGAGAAAGAAAGAAAAAAGAAAGAAATAAGTTAGGAAGGAAGACAGACAGACAGACAGAAAGAAAGAAAGAAAAAAAGAAAGAAAGACAGACAGAAAGAAAGAAAGAAAGAAGGAAGACAGAAAGAAAGAAAGAAAGAAAGAAAGAAAGAAAGAAAGAAAGAAAGAAAGAAAGAAAGAAAGAAAGAAAGAAAGAAAGAAAGAAAGAAAGAAAGAAAGAAAGAAGTTAGGAAGGAAGGAAGACAGACAGACAGAAAGAAAGAAAGAGAAAGAAAGAAAGAAGTTAGGAAGGAAGACAGACAGACAGACAGAAAGAAAGCTTAACCTCACCAAGTACCAACCCGACTACAAAGACATCAGCAAATTCATGCAGCACCAGAAGTCGCATTAATGGTGAGTGTTATAACAACATTATTTAAAAGAATAAATTCAGAGGCTTATTATACTGACATTTAGTTGAATTCACTTTTAAAATATATTATATGGCTCTCACTGAAATAAATTTCCAAATTTTTTGCTTTCATGGCTCTCTTAGTCAAAAAGGTTCCCGACCCCTGCTATAGAGTCAATAAACAGAAGTCTTCAAAGTGTTAAATATAATTTACTTAAATAAACTTGTAAAACTTCAAAACAAACATTCCACGAAGAATCTTTCTTTAACTTATCTTCTTTTTGAAATATACAGACACAAAGTCACACTCTTAGCACTTAGCTATTAATCAACTCTTAGCACTTAGCTATTCACTCAGCAAACAGTTCATCAAAAACCTTGAACTTCTTTCCGGTAGCGTCTTAAGTCTTCAAACAGATACAGAAGCAATGAGTAGAAGCAATCACTAAGCACACAGCCCACTGACGCCCACACAGCACACAGCCTAGGCACACAGCCCACTGACGCCCAAATTACTCAAGCTAACCTGTTCTCTTTTATAATTATCAGCAAGCCTACAATGCTTACAATTTAAAGCAATACCACCTTTTTATATAAACATAGATTAGTGGTTTATTTATACATTAGTAACCCAATCAGTTTTAAACATAGTACTGACAGCATGCAGGGGCGGGTTGCTCTCTTACCTCGCTACTGGAGCTCTGCACGCGCATCACCACATTTGGTGTGTGCACGCTTGCTATGTGCCTTCCTTCGCTACGCACACACGCATGTGCGCGATTTTGCCGAGATTTTGCTTCCGCGCATGCACAGAAGCAAAAAGCCCCAAAAATACAGCACCGGAGCAGCCGCGCTCAAATAGCGCCATCTGCTGGCCGCTACCGGTACTGTAGAGTGGGCTGCACCAGTAGGAACCCACCACTGATGGCATGGCTCAACCTAGGAGACTGGGAGTTTAGGGGAAAGTGTTTCAGTATTCTTTTGGGGGTGGGGCGGGATCAATACCAGTTGGTGATTTTAGATGGGGTGGGGGAGGGTAGCCATAACCCTCTGCTTTGAGGAGTTCTACATAACTTTACTACCTCTCCACTCATTTAGCATCAATATGAGGCTACCAAGCAATGTCATCCAATAGCATGGAATTCAGTATCATCGCTATGATCGAGTGTATATCTGTGCCCCAGGCTGACAAATGATCCCATCAAGATGCTTCTGAAGTGTCTAGAAAATGTAGGAGCCTGAGAGTGGAGGAACAAGCTCAGGCTCAATCAAGGCAAGACAGAATGGCTGTGGGTTTGGAGTCTTCTCAGATCTTCTCAGATTGTTTTGAATGGAGTAGACCTTTCCAAGACCAAGCTAGTATGCAACCGGTACTTAAGGAGTAGCTGACTGCCATGGCTAGGAAGGCTTTGCTCAGTTCCATCTTTCTCCAATCGTTTCTGCTTGTCCCATGGTGTCTGAGACACCATGCCTTCTCCAGGTCTCTTCCGTTAAAAGGTCACTTAATGGGACCCCAAAACGGTGTCTTCCCTGTTGTGGTACCTGCCCCATGATGCTGATCTTTCATTAATGCTGAAGACCTGGTTGTTGTCTGGATGTTAGCTATGGGGTGAGTTCATCTTAATGCTACGGTTGTATAATTTCTAAGTGTAATACTGTATGTCAAGCTGTATTTTTAAGGAAAAAGATTCATATAAAAAAAAAGATGAGGGTGTGCTATCACAACCCTGTGATATTTTGAAGAAACACATCTGCCAATCTGTAACTGTTAAGTCAAATTAGAGAGCCAAAATAAGTTATTTCTTTTGTTCAGATGCTTTAGAGCTAGATATACCGTATGTTCCGGCGTATAAGACGACTGGGCGTATAACTTTTCCAGTTAAAATATAGAGTTTGGGATATACTAGCCGTATAAGACTACCCCTCCTACCATCTTTCTTTTTCTTTCTGTCTTTCTTCCTTCCTAACATCTTTCTTTCTTTCTTTCTTTCTTTCTTTCTTTCTTTCTTTCTTTCTTTCTTTCTTTCTTTCTTTCTTTCTTTCTTTCTTTCCTTTCCTTTCCTGTCCTGTCTGTCTTCCGCCCGGCGAGCGGTGCGAGAGGCACAGGGATGCCAGAAGTGGCATCGGCAGCCTGCGTCTCCCGCCTGCCTCTTGCCTTAAGCTGCCGGGTGCCTCTGCTCCGCGGTCCCTCCCGCGCACGCCCACCTGCTGGGAAGGCTGCGGCTGGCGGTGGCGGCAGGAGACTGAGACGCAGGGCAGCGTCGGGGCTCCGGGGCTCCTTCGGCCGCTTGGCTGGAGAATGGCAGGGATGCAGCCATGGCCGTTTTTTAGCTCCCCCCATCTCGGAAGTTTCAGTACCCGGCGTATAAGACGACCCCCGACTTTTGAGAAGATTTTCAAGGGGTAAAAAGGTGTCTTATACACCGGAACATACAGTATCTAAGATATTCTCAAAGGAAGGTAATGCAATAAAGGAAATTGCACAGCGTGTTAAATTTTCAAGAACAACCTCCCCCTATGCCTGAAAAGTTTTCCATCAATGTGTGCTACCTTCTCTAACATATGCCAGTGAAACATGGACACTAACCTCACAATCGACACACAAGCTACGAGTGGCACAAAGAGCCATGGAAAGATACATGTTCGGCATTACAAGACAAGAAAGACAGACCTGTACATGGATTAGAGAACAAACGAATGTATACGATATTGTCAAGAGAGTAAAAGAATGGAAATGGAAATGGGCTGGTCACATAGCAAAAAGAACAGATGCCAGGTGGACCAAGGCAGTCATACAATGGATCCCACTTGATAAAAAGTGTCCACAAAAGAGTACTAAAACAAGATGGATCAACGACATCAGCAAGTACTGCGGGCCCAGTTGGCAACAAGGTGAGAACATGAATAGGTTCTTTCTTTCATCTGATTTTGATTTATGTTAGATTTAAAAAAAAATTAAAAATCGATAAGATACTAGCAAACTACAAAAAAAAGCTCTTGTCCTAGCATCAATTCCAGTGATGGCTTTCGAGCTCAGGTGACTTTAGATTCTTAAAAAAATAAAAAAGTTGGTTGGCTGCAACCGAGTGTGTTCAGCTGGAAGAAAACATAAGTTGGCCTTCTAGTATTTTATGTGCCATTAATTTTCTTCACCCACCACAACAGCCATTTTATAAATAGACAAGCTCTGCAAGGCACTGTTTGATGAGAACACAAACCTCATGCTTTCAAAAATTCCAAATAATCTGATTCGCAAAAATGTTTCCTAAACATACATATGCTACCAGTCTTTGAAGGAGCTCAGTGTGGTTTTTGCAAGGCATATACCCGTATATACTCGAGTATAGGTCGACCCGAATATAAGCCGAGACACCTAATTTTACCACAAAAAACTGGAAAAGTTATTGACTCGAGTATAAGCCTAGGGTGGGAAATGCAGCAGCTACTGGTAAATTTCAAAAATAAAAATAGATACCAATAATGTTTTTGAATATTTATTTCAAAGAAAAACAGTAAACTAGCTCTGTAAGTGGAAAAGAGGGTCAATAAAAACAATATGGTATCAACAATAACTAAGGAGGAGGTGGGACATCGTTGCAGAGTGGCAGGAGGGGGAGGAAGGGGAATCGTAAGACAGCCCTGCATTACATTAGAACGTGAGGAGGGGGGATGGTGCGGTGCGCGCTGCGCGGCAAACTGACACAGAGGGAGGGGAAACTCACAGGGGCGCCGGGCCATTCACGAGCGTCACCCAGCGGCATAGCCCCGCCCCTTTTTCTCCTCCATTTCAGGCAAATTTTTCACTGACTCAAGTATAAGCCGAGGCGGCTTTTTTCAGCCCAAAAAGTGGGCTGAAAAACTCGGCTTATACTCGAGTATATACGGTAAATAACAAAACAGTATTTAATCTGGATCATCATTGATGGACAAGGTCTAAACAGCATCTTTCTTAATTTACGAAGCATTGTTAAATCACAGACAGACATCATCAGAGAAGGGATCACAAGCACAAAAAAGTAAATAGGTGGAAAAAAAGTGCTTGTAAAACTATCCAACATTGTGACACTCAATATGCTAGCATCCAGACAGTTATTTGGATCTAGATTCTCCTCTGTTCACTAAGTTAAATTTGCCACTCCATCTCATTATATTTTACACTATTCCTAAAAGTCACACACAATATCTATGAGAAATCTATTCATGAGCAAAAGGATAGGGTGATAGGAAAAGTTTTATTCTAAGATCAGAAAAAGTTTCATTAACAGAAAGTCAGTTAGAATCAAGGCCAGGGGAATACCAATTGAAAGGCTGCTCCTAACCTTACCTCAACATGAATTAATTATCTTTTGCCCAACAACTATTCAAAAGCAAAATGCTAAACCAAACCGAGATGTATTCCTTTTTATATTTTTATACTGCGACATGAGCAAAGAGGAAAGATATTTTTGTATGGCTTAACTAATAGGGCAATGCAGCTAATCTGAATTGAAAGGGCAAAATGAGATCTGAAACACACATAGGCACAGAAGTATATCTTTAAGGTGTTTCCAACAGAGGCTACAGAGATACCCACAAATCACATTTTGGCTTTTGAATCTGGATCACCAAATAGTCCTATTATATTAGACTGAATAATTTACATATTGTTTTCATTTAAAACATGTTTTAGACTATATGACCTTTGTCACCGACCTGAAACACATTCTTGCCAATCTGAACAACCTAAGCCTCAAAACATTAATTTATTTTTTTGTTTTTAAAGTCATTGTTTTAATAGCAACTCTTTAAGGCAGGGGTGTCAAACTCGCATCGTCACGGCGGCGCCACATGATGTATTGGGACTTTTCCCCCCTTCAATAAACCGGGCAAGGGCGGGGCCAGCATGTGACACAACTGGCCCGCGGCCCGCAAGTTTGACACCCCTGCTTTAAGGTATAATAGTATGAAATAGCAGCACTGAAAGCTCCATTACAATTTATTCATCTCACATGATGTGAAGTATCTCAACTCCTTGTTGCATCTTACAGTGTAAATGACGGTACTTTGAAAAATACTTTCAAGGAACATTACCTTGCAAAGAAGCTAGTAACAGAGTAAATGCTTTTTAAAATTAATTATGCATGCCCTTGTGATAACATATAGATGTGTACATGTGTATATATTACTCTAAGGGAAGAAAATCCATCTCTGATAACAACTCTTCCAGCATCTTGTGGTCAGATGTTATATGTGAGTTTCTTTAGGGGTTATATACCAGTGAGGGGAGATTTTAAAATCTAATTCTTCCACTTAGGCACAAAGCAATTCCCCAAGTTTCATTAAAGACATGCTGTATTGCATCCTCCAGCTGTTTACCTAAATCTGGCTCCCAAACTTATTTTAAACCTCCTATAGCTGTGATGGCGAACCTATGGCACACGTGCCACAGGTGGCACGCAGAGCCCTCTCTGCGGGCACGCAAGCCATCACCCCAGTTCAGCTCTACCGCGCATGCGTGCGTGCCTCCCACCGGCCAGCTGGTTTTTGGGTCTCTGCCGCGCATGTGTGCGGCGCATGCGGGAGATGTACGTGCATGTGGGGGGTCATGCGAGGTCACGCACACATGCGCGGGGTGGGGCACATGCAGGGGGTTGCACGCACATGTGCAGGGGTGGGGGGCACACGGGGAGTCGTACGTGTATGCATGGGGCGCACACGGGTTGCATGTGCATGCATGGGGCGCACGCGGGGGTTTGCAGGCACACTCGCAGGGAGGTCACACGGGCATTGCATTATGGGTGCACGCGGCGACAAAAAGGTTAGCCATCACAGTCCTATAGGGTTACCTAGATCTATTTTCAAGAAGTAATGAGTAATTTTGTAATGCTACACTTTTGAATTATGCTAAATAACTGATAGGTAACCATTACTTTCTCAAATGTAGTGTGCAGTTCACAAGTTCTATCACCTTGGGTCTCTCATCAGAAGAGTTGGCAGAGAAACATCCAGTAAAAGTGCCAAGCACCTCTTATTTCACAAATTAAATCTAGGTATCCAAGCATGCATAACAGGGAAGCTAATCCATAAACAAAATAGGCTTCTGTGCGTGAATAAAATAGACTATTAACATTCTTTCTTTATAGGATGGGCTATGCCAAGTTCCATGTACGCAAAAGACATTGTTGTTTCTGTTAATTGTAAAAGAGTGTTGCATTATAACATAGCAATTGATGGCAACCATCGTGCCTACCGTCCCTGTCCTAATATCTCCATGTATTCGTAACCATCTCATGTATTCATAACCATGTTTATACATTTTATGTATTCACAATCATGCTTAAACGTTTTCTGTAATCTTATATATGCTTGACAAATAAATAAATAAATAAATAAATAAATAAATAAATAAATAAATAAATAAATAAAAATAAAAATAAAAATAAAAATAGAATAGGTCTGTGAGGAAGACATCTTCCAAATCTTTGACTTGCAGAAAGTATTGCACCTAATTATTAGATGAAACCTTTGGACCTCAGCTCTTGCAGCTGCTTAGAATGACCAAGCAGTCAATTAGTAAGCAATACTGACAGGCCTTCACAAAGGATTTAATTAAATTTTAGAGATTGGCCTGGCCAGCTGTGTTCATGGCTCTTCAGATTGAATCCTGAAAGTTAAAGCTTCCAAACAGATCTAGACACTTCCCTAAACAATTAAGGGTACTTGTGAGTCATCCTATGGAAACAGAGCTATTTTTGTCCATAAAAACCAGGAAATAATAGCCTTTATGTTGGCTTTTTATTTTGTCAAATAAACAACAGTTTCAAAACTGATGGGGAAAGAAATAAGCTATCTTGACATGTATATAATAGCTGCAGCTCCCCTCCTTTTAAAGAATAAATTTAATCTTTATAATTGCTACAACAAATTTAACTGCATAATGAATACACATAATTTCATAGAAAGCTACTTCTCACAACAATTAGTTTATTGTGCTTAAGACTTTTGCCTGTCTTTCCCCCCCCCAAATACCATTATAGAATTCCCACAGTTCAAAACAAAAATATAGCTATGTCATATGTGAGAAACCAAACAATCAACATTTTTCAATACTGTGTATTACAGCAAAAATATTTTCCAAAATGTAGTTGCTTAGTAAAAACCATTGTTACAAAATAGAGTTAGATGGTTTTTTGTACTGCAGGAAACTATGCCATGTGCTAGACCAGGGGTAGGCAAAGTTGGCTCTTTTATGACTCGTGGACTTCAACTCCCAGAATTTCTGAGCCAATCATGCTAGCTTAGGAATTCTGGGAGTTGAAGTCCACGAGTCATAGAAGAGCCAACTTTGCCTACCCCTGTGCTAGACAGAGCACTCACAGAATACCTGCAAGGAAACGTTGTTATTAGTGACAGTGAGGAAATCATTGTAGTGCCACAACCAGAATGTCTGGGGAATGTGGGTTTAAAAATATGTTGGATAATGCAGACAACAGCCAATCCTCCAGTTCAGGGGCCTGAAGTATCTTTGGAAGCATTTCAGGAACTGGAACATTTTGATTGCTTCCCAGATGATAGGTATGGCATTATTAAAATTTGACAGCTTCAAACCTAGTAAGCCCTCCTGGTTAGGCCTTCATCAATTTGACTAGCTTATATAGGTCTAAACTATAATTAAGCACACCTACTTTTCAATGGAGAAAGACAACAAGCCTATCTCATCTTGGAATGCTTGCATTTCTGCCAAGAGTGAGACCATCAAGGTTCAAGGTTGTGAAATCTTGTCAAAAATGAGACAATCAAAACTGAGGAGTTTTTGTTTATAACAGGTGGTGATGAGACCGCCTCAGAGATAAGAAGTATCTGTTTCTCAAGGTTAATTGGACTGAAATGAGGAAAATAATCCTACTCAACAAAGGTGTCTCACCCAAGCATGGGACAAAACAAAATATGAGCCAAGTTTAACCTAGTGACAAAAAATAAATGCTTAATTCTAAACCACAATACTGAAGCACTACAGGAAAATATAAAATCATACAGATTTCTAAGGAAAAGAAGCAGATACCACTACAGGTAGTCCTCGAATTACGACCACAATTGAGCCCAAAATTTCTGTTATTAAGTAAGATTTTTATTAAGTGAGTTTTGCCCCATTTTATGATCTTTCTTGCCACAGTTGTTAAGTGAATCACTGCAGTTGATAAGTTGGTAAACCAGTTGATAAGTGAATTTGGCTTCCCCATTGACTTTGCTTGAAAGAAGGTCGCAAAAGGTGATCACATGATCTTGGGACACTGCAACGGTCATAAATGTGAAGCAGTTGCCAGGCATCTGAATTTTGATCACATGATCATGGGGATGCTGCAAAGGTCTCAACTGTGAAAAATGGTCATAAGTCACATTTTTCAGTGTACTTGTAACTTTTAACGGTCACTAAATGAACTGTTGTAAGTTGAGGACTATCAGTAATCAATTTCTCCTTGCCAAACTTCTAGGTCCGTGATGGTGAATCTATGGCATGCGGAGCCATATCTGCCGGGACGCAAGCAGTTGCCCTAGCTCAGCTCCAGCGTGCATGTGCATGCCGGCAAGCTGATTTTTGGCTTGCGCAGAAGCTCTGGGCGGATGTTTTCAGCCTCCGGAGGGCCTCTGGGGGGCGGGGGAGGGCATTTTTGCCCTCCCCAGGCTCTAAGAAAACCTCTGGAGCCTGGAGAGGTCAAAAAAACGGGTCTACCGGGCCCACCAGAAGTCAGGAAATGGGGTCATATACGGGGTCATGCGCGGGGAATGGGGCAGCATGAGGGGGGTTCGCGTGCTCATGTGCAGGGGGGCGGGGCACATGGGGGGCATTGAATTATGGGTTTGGGCATGTGTGTGCATGTGATGGAGCCGGTGGGGAAGGTAAGAGCCGAGGTGGCGCAGTGGTTAGAGTGCAGCACTGCAGGCTACTTCAGCTGACTGCTAGCTGCAGTTCAGCTGTTCAAATCTCACCCGCTCAAGCCTTCCATCCTTCTGAGGTGGGTAAAATGAGGACCCAGATTGTTGGGGGCAATATGCTGACTCTGTAAACCGCTTAGAGAGGGCTGTAAAGCACTATGAAGCGGTATATAAATCTAAGTGCTATTGCTAAGTGCTATGGCACGCGCGAGCACACTTTCGGCACCCGAGGAAAAAAAGGTTCGCCATCACTGTTCTAGGGAAACCAGCGATGCTATATCTTGAGGTTCAAAAAAATAGTGAAGAACCTATTCTGTTCCATTCTGCCCAAGAGGAGGGTGTGTTATAACTGAGAGTGGAGCACATGGTGTTTCTATATTAGGTTTTATCTTCTGTTTTTTTGTGATTTGTCTTGGAGTATTACAGTATTTCACTTTATGCTGACATTGTTAGTCACCCTCTGTGAACGGGCAGTATAAATATATAAGAAATATATAAATTGAATAATAATCTGTCATTCTAAGGCGCTTGTCCATCACTAAGATCAGAGGACAAAAAAAACCTGTCTCTGATATGAATCCCTAGAATTCACTGGAGCACCATTTGAAGCAACCAATGTAGCGCACGTACATATTAATCCATATTAATTGGATGCTAATTCGGGGACCATAACACTTATTTTGTAACACTTAATGTGATCCAATAATGGCAGCAGCTATACTGACCTGCAGCAAAAAGAAACTGGGCCAGGATGTACCAATGCTGCTTCCTTTATAGCATAGTCAGATTCTTTCTTTTATAAGTTCATCCCCTCCATACCTAATGATCCTGTCATAAATTATAATTTCTTATAAACTGCAGCAATAAAAATGAAATCCTGCTGGTTCCCCCCCCCTCTATTTTTAGAATGCTGCCTCTTCGGTGATGTGTTAAATTAAAACCCCAGGCATCAGGAAAGTATAGAAGTCTTTATTGTGAAGGCACTCCCAATTGTCAATGAATTTTCAAGTTCGTTTTGATCCACCGACTTCCCCATTGAAGCAGCAACCTGCTCCAGTGGTGGGTTGCTGCCGGTTCGGACCGGTTCTTTAGAACCGGTAGCGGAAATTTGGCGCCGCTCGCTGAACCGGCAGTGATGATCGGCGGTCCACGCTCCCGAACCAGTCCTCTGGTCGCCGCGGATTGCAAAAAAACCCTATGTGCAAGCGCAAAGTCTTCTGCAGATGTGCAGAGGGTCATTTCCAGGAAGTGATGCGCATGCACAAAAAGGTGCACTTCCGTCGCGATGGGAACTGGTGGGAAAGATAAGTAGAACCCACCCCTGACCTATTCCCTTTCTGAAAAATACTTAGCCACTTAAGTGACAGCATTCTTTGTAGCTACTTTTTGGAACCGAAACATGGAACGATATAATTCACTCTATGTATTAAAAAATAAGAGAAAACAATTGGATAGTTTCAATCCGTTGTGAAATATGCTAACATGACTCCAACAGAAACCTTAATCCATTCTTGAATCTTTCAGGAAAGTGGATGGGTGAAGGAAGCTGAGGACCTGTTGAATTCAAATTAATGACCTTAGTAATACTGGAAGAATTTTCTTTGACAATAGTTGATATAGATTTAGACTAGGATTAGGCTGGAATGGGGAACTTATTATGTTTATTATACTTATTATTCTATTTATTATACTTATCATTATTGATCATTTCACAATCAGCCAGATGTTCAGACTGGGTTTGGCATTTTTGTTTACCTATTGAGTCCTTTCCAAGGACCTGGGACAGGCAAATCTGGATGTTTGACGGTGTTACAGATATTGTTGCAGGATGTTCCAAGTAAAGCTGCCTTCTGCAATTGACTGATGGCAAATTTGTCAATACCTATGGTGTTCAAGTGGTGCTCCAGTTGTTTTGGGATTGCACCCAAGGCACCCATTACTATTGGTACTACCCTTGCTTGCCTTTGCCATAGTCGTTCTATTTCTATTTGTAGATTTTTGTATTTTGTTATCTTCTCCAGTTCTTTTTCTTCTATTCTGCTGTCTCCAGGCACTGCCACATCCACTATCTAGACTTTGTCTTTTTTATCGACAACTGTTAAGTCCGGGGTGTTATGTGGCAGGTGCCTGTCTGGATTCTGAAGTCTCAGAGCAATTTAACTTCTTCATTTTTTATGACATTCTTGCTTACAGGCAAATGATATTCCAATGCACCATTGTTGCTACTGTGTCATGCCGCTGCTTGTAATCAGTCTGTGCGATCTTCTTGCAGCAGCTTACCAGGTGGTCCACTGTTTCTTCAGCTTCTTTGCAAAGGCGGCACTTACTGTCTGTTGCTGTCTTCTCAATTCTGGCTTTGTATACATTTGTCCTTAAGGCTTGGGCTTGTGCAGCCAGAATTAATCCCTTGGTCTCTTTCTTTAACTTTTCTGCTCTTAGCCATTGCCAGGTCTTGTTGTTGTTGTTGTTGTTGTTGCTGTTAAACTCTTATGTTGATAATATGTGTTTGTGGAGGGGGGAGTTGGTTTATTGGTTATGTGCCATCAGGTTGTTGTCAATTCCAGGGGCGGGTTGCTCTTACCTTGCTACCATTGCGCTGCGCGCGCATCGCCACATTTCGCATGCACGGAAGCAAAAAATCGCCGAAATCTTGCACGCGCGTCCCCTCGCGAGATTTTGCTTCCGCGCATGCACAGGAAGCAAAAAAAGCCCCAAAATTCCCCAAAAAAGATGGCGCCGCACGACAGACTGACGAGGACGGCACCAGAGCCATTTCGCAATCCGCCGGCTGCTACCGGTGCCATAGAGAAGACCGCACCGGTAGGAACCCACCCCTGGTCAACTCTTAGCAAATTGTGTAGATCTCCTCCAGCATGATCTGTTCCTAACTTGGTATTGCTAACCTAGTCCTTCAGCTCTTCCAACCATGCACTCATTGCCACCCTAACTGAATCCATTCACCTTGCTGCTGGTCATCCTCTTCTTCTCTTTCCTTCCACCTTTCCCAGCATTAGAGTTCTTCCAAAGAGATAGCTCTTCGCATATTGTGTCCAAATTTTTGTTTAAGATGGTTTATATTCTATTTTACTGATTTATCCAGACTATGCTTAGTTTTAAGTGCACACTAAGTAAAATTATTACTGCTTGTCAACACACAAGATTATATTTTTACCCCTAACTAGAAATCGAGATATGTTTCTGAAATCCATATGGTTCTCACTTCTTGGATTTTCCAGCTATATTAGGCCTGACAACAATCTTGAACACTGTAGGAGTAAATCCCCAGGCAGAAGTATAGTGAGCCAATTAAAACAGAGTCTCTTTGAAATGACTCCTTTGAAATCTGGGCTGTGAAGCTTCTTCTTGCAGTCACTGAACTTCTGCTCTCCCACTTCCTTCCCATAGTCTCTGAAATAGGTCTTTCATAGCTGGCTAGGGTTTCCTGTGTTGCCCTACCACTACATAGGACCGATGGCAAGCCAGAAGCAATCATTTGTGCTTTCATATTGATCCCCATTGACCACAGGAATATGAGCTGACAACTTATTCCCAACTGGCACCAGCTCCATTTCTTCACTTTCCTCAGCAGGCAGGCTAAGGGTGGCAACCTTCCAACTAGCTCTCAGAGGTTAGGGGGATTACCAAAACCCACTGCTGTTCTTGGCCACTTCACTTCTAATGCCTCATGTTGATCTCTCTAGTTGCCCTGTTGTTCGAATGCCAAGAGCCTGTTTAATTAGGATTTGTTAATAGTCCTTTCCAACACATCTGTTTTACTTTCCATCTTGGCTTTCTCTGTCTTAAGTTCTTCCAATTCTCCTCTTGCCTCCTTTCACATCCAACTGGATCCTTTATTTCTATGCCTCCAATTCTCATCAGTATTGCCATCCACTCAATCGGTGCTAAGCCCTCTTCCGTTATCACACTGTCTTCTTATTCTCTTCATTCAGTGTTCATTTATTTGTGACAGACGAGGGTTTTTGTGTCGTATTCCTCCATCTCTCTATTCCTTCTGCCTAGCAATCTTCTATCTCCTTGGAGGCTTCTTAATACTTGTCCCTTTATAAGCACTTCCTGCACTCAGTCCAAGAATCTTTTATCTTTCTTGTTAAGTGGATGGTGGGCAGGTTCACCTGTAGACACTTTACATCTTCTTCCAGTGTAGTGTACTTAAAGCAATGACAAACCATTCAATTCCTAGCTGAATTCAGTCTTTTTGGAAAGCTCAGTAGGTAGATTTTCTTCACATGAAGTTCTATTCCTCATGTTTTAGACCATGGGTGTCAAACTCGCGGCATCATGTGATGCTACTTGACATTTTTCCCTTTGCAGAGCTGAAGTGGGCGTGGCCTGCATGTGACACATCCAGTCCGTGGGCCGCCAGTTTGACCCTCCCTGTTTTAGACTAAGAAGAGGTTTTTGTTTTTAAATCAAACTCATTTTTCAACTTTTATTTATTTATTTATTTATAAGAGTTCTTATAGGCCGCCCAATCCCGTGGGACTCAGGGCGGCTTAGAGCAGAGATTAGAACTACACATTAAAATAGCATCTAAAAACATCATGTTACAATTTAAAAAATACCATTCATACATGGGGGAGTCATCTCTTCACCCCGCCTGCCGGAAGAGCCATGTTTTTACTGCCTTGCGGAAGGCCAGTAGGGTGGGGATAGTCCGGATCTCTGGCGGGAGTTGGTTCCAGAGAGATGGGGCTCCCACAGAGAAAGCCCTCCCCCGTGGGCCCGACCAGCCAGCATTGTTTGTGGGACCTCACTGGTCGTAGGGAGGAATGTTCAAGGATTCCTTGGAAACTTTGTTCAAGGATTCCTTGGAAAGTCACCATAGGTTTGTCAATGAAAATGATCAATAATGGTAAGCAAACTACTCTGAAGCTTGTTTTCAATTATTAACATCACCCTATAGTTATGTACTTCTGAAGGCATTTTTAATACATTTTGGACATATCCTCCATGCCCACAAAGCCAAAACTGGATTAGTAAGTTCTCTGCAGAAATTCAGGGTCCATATGCACATGTCAGATGAAACATCCCATGCAGAAACTTTGGCTCTGTATATATGACACCAGAAAAGAGAAATCTGGAGCCCTGAGATGAATTTCCAAAGCCATCTACAAGCGAAGGCCTCAAATCACTATTAGAGCATGGCTTTTAGAAAAGACAAAAGAAAAAGAGATGAAAAAGTGAATACGGCCCCACCCATTTCTTGTTTCAGCTTCTCATCACTGGTACAATCCTCTTAGTAGATGTCCAGGTAGTTCTTGAGAGGGGAAAAAAAGATTCCTTAATCTGGGTTTTAAAAGTTAATTGGTACTCTACCATTTTACCTCTACTCTCACTTAATTTCTCCCTTTGGATCTTACTCGGAAGTTTACGGTCTCACACATTTTTGGGGCGCAGCTCCCAGCAAACCAAGGATGTGTGAATCTGGTTTTGAGCTCTAAAAATTGTCTAAAAAAATGTTAGAACAACCCTCCTTAAATTAAGGGCTTTTATACATGAAGAGCTTGTCAGTCAGCATAGCTGATTTCCATCACAGTTGGTGATACAATGACATGACCTACACAATCAGTGTAGATCATGTGAAATCAAATCCAGCAATTACAGATATGCATGGCACTAGGAACCATGTGCTAAAATTATTAAAACACTGTCCTCTACCTCTTACCACATAGTAGCTGACAAAGCTTCAAAAATACTGAGTCCAGGACAACTCATCTATCACCACTTCTTCGCATTTTTAAGATACTTCTCCCTGAAATCAATTCACATATATACTATCTTCCGGGCTGCCATAGAACTCAGTGCATGAATTTGCCTCTCGTCTTATTCCAGTGTCACAAGAAGCAGCATTGCTTTGCTAACCTTAGCTGATCTTGAAAAGCATTAAAAAAAAAACCTGGTTAATAAGTTGTAACAAGACTAGGAAGTGAAAGAAAGAAAAAAAGAAATCACTTCAGAAGAACATTGCCAGGAAAACAACATGGACAGGTTCAGATAGTCACCAGAGTTGGCTTTCAATCTGAGAGATTCTTTACCTTCACCTTATTTCACTGCCTATCCTCCAACCTGCATGTTTTTCCCCCATCATTGCTTTTCACATCATGCGAATCTATTTAACCTACCTCCAGTTCAATTTGGTCCACTTGACCTATTTTCATGGCTTTTAAAGCTACTGAAAACAAATCCAACGTATTATTTTCAACCCAGCATCAGATTGTGTCTGATGACATTTTAACAACAGTGCACATGCTGGACTGCTGCGTGATCACCTTATTTATTTACTTTAGAAATGTATAAGGCTGCCCAATCCTGTGACGACTTTGGGCAACGCAAAAACAATCATACAATCATAATAATACAAAAAAAGGGGGGGGGGAAGTATCCATTAAAAGACAGTCAAACATGCAGAACCTGCCACTCACTCGAACCAAGACAGATTAGAACACAGCCAGGGTAAGTATGGATTTTAATTTTTAATTTATGGTTCAATGTGTTATAGAAACCGGGGCAATATGTAATATTTCCTTGTCCCACTTCAATCTTGGGTCTGAGGCTGTGATTTTCATATTTTCCCATCCTCTTTTACTGCCTTCTACATTTTGCAAGTTAGAAATGTAATTGTTATCTGATCTTCATCATGGTTTTTTTTGTAACACAAATATGTTTGTAGGGCTATAAAAACAGACTCTGTTCTTCAGGTATAATTACCCACCCACCAGGGGTGGGTTCCTCCCAGTTTGGACCGGTTCGCCCAAACCGGTAGTAACCCGCTGGTGACGTCATGATGACATCACCAAACTGGTTGGTGCTGGTCCGCGGGCGCTGCCATCTTTTTTTTGAATTTATTTTATTTTATTTTTTTTGAATTTTTTTAGACTTTTTTTTCTTCTGAGCATGCGCAGAAGCCGAGTTCCGGCACTGTGCATGCAGTCGCCATTTTTTTTTCAGCTTTGTTTTTTTCTGGATTTTTCGTTACTGCGAATGCGCGCGTCCACAAGCCGCGCCCACGCGGCATGGGAGGGAGCAAACCGGCAGCGAGGTAAGTTGGAACCCGCCCCTGCCACCCACCCACCACCATTACCCTTCAGGCTCATTTCAGAGTCAGGACCTAGGAAATCCACGGCCAATTTTGTAAGTACTTATATATAAACTGCCGAAGTATCTTAAAAGTTTACACTAGGCCATACTTAAGCTGCTGCAAAAGAGGGAACATGTGCATGTCTGAGAAGCACACCAGAAATATTTTGTACAGTTATAAATGTATTCCCAAGTTATGGACAAGAGAGATTTCTTTTTGAAGAAAAACGTATTTCCACTCTTTTTACATTTTTCCCCACATAAAATGGAAAAAAGCATTTATCAGGGGAAAACCAACATGATTAATTGCATCCTTAAGATAATAATGAAAATACATTAGTGCAGGAAGTTAGCATAATGTATTTAGTTCATTTTATTTGAAGCTAAGTTTCTCTATTTATAATGTAAAATTCTCGTTTTACTGAATAGGAATCTTTAAGAATATCACCACATTCTTTTTCTTAATGAGAAGGTGAACACAATTGACAGAAGCTTCCTTGTAATTATAAACCATTCTGCAAATTGTTGGTAAATTAGTGTTAGGTATGCAAGAGGTTCAAGCACAGACATCAAATGCTTCTGAGACAGCTGAGCAGTTTCCCATTATTGAATTTACTTTAATAAATGCATGTTAAAAATGCCCTTGTCTTCCAGATCTAATCATCCTAATGCTCTATTTATTTCATTAGCCAAGCCTTTGTGTATGTGCACATTAAAACTTGCATTTCAATGAACCACATTTCTGCTGCTTGATTTGATTAAAATAGCAGCAGTTCCAGGAGTACACCATATTTGTGTACTCTTGTGGATCAGATGGAGAGACGAATTGCAAAAGGCGGGGGGGGGGAGCTTTGGAGAGTGTGCCATCACTTTTCTGTATGCAGAAAACTAAACTATCATAAAGTAATCTCATTATAAAAGTAAAGCTTTTATAAAGTAAATCTTGGGGTGCACCGAGGAGCTCAGAGCTGTGAGGCTGGTTAGTGCTATGAAAGTCTTCCCCTTGCCTTTTAATTAATTTTTGACAATGAATTTTAATCATCCTTGCTTCTTTTTATATACTGTTTTTAAGTTTTAATAGTTTACTTGTATACCATCCAGAGTACAAATTTAAAGCAATTCTTATTTAAAAAGATGTCTGCATAATGTAGACATTATCCTTAATCAACTGCTAAGTCACATTTTAGATTTTATAAAATAATATACATTTATCCAGAAATGCTGAATAGCAATACATATACAAAACATTTCTTATATACCTTGTGTTCTGAATATGTTACAAAAGGCTTTTACTGAAACTCAACCATCAATTTATTATTATTTATTACATTTTAAAGAAAATTTAGGATAATATACAGTACATATATACATATGTACATATATTATTGCAGAAATTTAGGATTACAGTCGTATACAAACTTGCTATAGGAAAATCCTACTAAAAGTAGGATTAAATTCTAAATAAATAGTGCTACGTTTATTATATGTGAAGAGTTCCATTTTCCCCAATACTTCCAATATTTTTCTCAATACTTTTTCTAATACTTCCTCACATCTTCAAGATAAGAAAGATAAGGGAATCAATTAAGAATAGTTAACATCGAGCAACTCAGTTGGAACATACCAGTATGACTCAGTCTGCACTTAGAAAGATTTCTGCATTAAATCTCAGTATTATGTAATACATGGGAGTAGTGGAATTTGATTGATTAGTTTTTTAAAATGGCAATATTCTGGAGTCAGGACACCTGGATCCCAGCAGTATTATCAATGTTTTTCATTCAAATAAATGAACTTCCATTTACCTTCTTTGAAGTCAGCATTCTTCTTCCTCACTAGCACGCTGAAGTTTTCCGCTGGCTTGACACTTCCAACCTACAAAATACTTCAGTAAGTCGCATCCTCGGCCCCAGCTTTCATAGCCTTCTTCCCAATTTTAATGACATACAAAGCTTAACTCTGGTTTTTCTCATTTCTAGCTAAGCATCTCATAAAGTGCAATGTCTTGGTCAAACCAGGACTTGAAAGGAAGAGCTCTGTAAGATGAACCTACAATATGATGCCCTCACCTGAAATTGTCATACTGTTTAAAGATTACCGCAAGAAAGGTTTATGTTGCTTTCATATGCAACTTTCCCCAAATTTGAAGTTAATTATTCATTCTTACTTATGCTTACTTACAAGTCAAACATATCAGCCAAATGGATACAAAATAGCTGCCCTAGCCATCTAATGTTAGAAGAGCAAACATCCATATGGCTTTCTAGGAATACTTAAAACTCAGAAATTCCAAAATGTGAACTATAACCGGTGAAAAAAAAGGCTAAGCCACAGGTAGCTCCTATAGCAGTGATGGCGAACCTAGCAGTGATGGCGAACACGGAGCCATATTGGAGGGCACGTGAGGCGTTGCCCTATATCAGCTCCAGTGCACATGCGCTTGCTGGCCAGCTGATTTTCGGCCTTGGGGAAGGCCGTTTCGCTCTCCGGAGGCTTCAGGGAAGCTTCCTGAAGACCCGGAGTGTGAAAAACGGCCCAAGGAGAAACCGGAATTTCGGAAAAATGGACTGAAGCCTGCGGAGTGCAAAAAAACAGCACAACGGGCAAACCGGAAGTCTGTTTTTCCGAACTTCCAGTTTGCCCGTTGGGCCGTTTCTCACCATCCCAGGCTTCAGTAAGGCCTGTGCGCATGGGGAGGCAGTTGTGCGCATGCGCAGCGTGTGTGTGCGCATGCGTGGGGGGAGGGAATTGGTGTGGGTACGTGCACGCACGCTAGTGCGCACACACACACCCTTTTGGCACGCGGACCAAAAAAGGTTCACCATCACTGTCCTATAGGAATTAAGAGGTCAGAAGAAATAATGTATTTCACGGAATACATAGAATTGATAGAGAAACCAAAAAATAGTGTCCACCAAGTACATGGAAGGGCTAATTTCAAACAAGGATTACTTAAAATGTTTTTAAATGGGCAACAATTGTTTTGTTTTTTAATACTGTAAAGGGGGGGTTCCTTGGTGCTCTCTGAGCTTGCTTGTTTTCTTGAAGATGGTTCATTACCCAAACTAGGTAATATCATCCATGCAGTAAGGAGTGCTGTTTGCTGTCAGTTTTATATTCTAGGGGGCTTGCCTGTCAGTGTTGGTGAGGGTAGTCTTAGAGATTCTTTGCTTGGGCTGTTTGTTGTTGGCTTCTTTGGCAGTTTCTTGATTGGGGTATTTCTTACTTGACTGTTCGTCTGATGTTTACCTTGGAGTTAATCTATGCTGATCTGGTTGCTGATTGCTGGTGGAGAGTTGCTTGGGTCTTTTATCTCTCCACCAGCAATCAGCACCCAGTTCAGCATAGATTAACTCCAAGGTTAACATCAGACCAGCAATCAAGTAAACAATACCCCAATCAGGAAACTGCCAAAGAAGCCAACAGCAAATAGCCCAACCAAAGAATCCCTAAGACCACCCTCACCTACACTGACAGGCAAGCCACTAGAACAGGGGTTGGCAACCTTAAACACTCAAAGAGCCATTTGGACCTGTTTCCCACAGAAAAGAAAACACCGGGAGCCACAAAACCCTTTTGACATCTAAAATGAAGATAACACTGCATATATCATTTTTAACCTTTATGCTATGTATAAAAAAACTATAGTGTGTTGCATTTATGAAATCAATGACCTGCTACAGAGAAAACACATTTTTATTTCTGCATGCAACAAAAAAAATTTGAACTCCGGAAAAAAAGATGGGTCAAAAAGCTCAATAAATCATGTGCCAGTGGATGTCGCACATTGGCGGTTGTGATGCATATTTTGAGCGACGGAGCCACAGCAGAGGGATGAAAGAGCCACATGCGGCTCCAGAGCCGCGGGCTGCAGACCCCTGCACTAGAATATAAAACTGACAGCAAACAGCACTCCTTACTGGCACTGATGATGTTACCTAGTTTGGGTAATGAAACGCCTGCAAGAAAACAAGCTCAGAGAGCATCAAGGATTCCCCCTCATGTCAACCCTGAGATACAAGTATTCTCCTTTATTAGTTTAATCCTGTAAAGAGTGAAAAAGTGATCTTGAGTCAATCACATTCACTCACTGGAAGCAGGCAATGGCAAACCACTTCCAAAAAAAACCTTGCAAGAAAACTGCAGGGACTTGTCCAAGCAGTCTCCAGGACCAAAACTGATGAAGCAGAAGCGGAGAAGGAGGAGGAGGGAGGAGGAGGAGGAGGAGAAGGAGGAGGAGGAGGGAGGAGGAGGAGGAGGAGAAGGAGGAGGAGGGAGGAGGAGGAGGAGGAGAAGGAGGAGGAGGGAGGAGGAGGAGGAGGAGAAGGAGGAGGAGGAGGGAGGAGGAGGAGGAGGAGAAGGAGGAGGAGGAGAAGAAGGAGGAGAAGGAGGAGGAGGAGGAGGAGGAGAAGGGCCAATGCCAATCAAGCCCAGAATTGTGTGCTACACAAGGGGCAAACAGATGCATAAGGAAAAGTCGCAAACATGTTTCATCATTTCTTCAAGTATTTAAGGCACTTGTCTGTGATGCAGAATCATCAATACTTATAACCATTAGCATGTATGTTAAAATCCATGCATGTAATTGGGTCTTCAGAGACAACATGCATCTTTTTGCATTTCTTTATATTGAACAGCGTTTGCCACAATCCCATCTCTACACTGTACATCTTTCTGCTGAGGAAGCATACAACTAATGGCTCTAAATCCACAGAAGGCTGAATTAGTTAAGGAACTATTTTGTGTTCTGGTAAATATGCCATTTAAATCTTTTTTTAAAAAAGAGAACGTATACTTAAAGAGAGATCACGGTTTCGAAGAATAGGATGTAGTTGGCATGCTTTGTTAATCACTAAATCTATTGTATTTTAAATCAAAAGTGTGTTCAAAAGGCACATTATGAGGAAACCATTCATAGGCTCTTAACTTTACCCAGTTGCGGGCTAATAATCTACAACACTCTTTCAATCATCACACTGGATAACTGTATGGAAAAAAATGACCATAGAGGCCATTGGATATGGCCTAAGAAATAGGCCAATCATCCAGTTCTTGGTATTTGCATCAAGAAAAGATACCTTTAACACAGTAGTCAATCCAACCTCTTCTACGGCAGAATCTTTGCCAAGAATACTTACTGTAATCACATTGCCCTCAGAGAGGCTTGCAATCCTGAAACTGGCTTCACCATCTTCTGTTTTTGCCTTTTTAGCATTTTGGCCATCTTCATTACTGGAACAAGAGAAGCCCATCAATCTGAAGAAATTCTTCTCAAGATAAATTATCTAGTAATTACATCTACTGTGAGAATAGTTTTAGATTCTAAAAATTCATTGCTGGCTGGGGAATTCTGGGAGTTGAAGTCCACACATCTTCAAACTGCCAAGGTTGAGAAACACCGTTTTAGAAGATACGTATTAGGCATTCAAGGTGTCCTTTAAGCTCCTTCCAAATTATACTTTGCTTCAGAGATTATTCAGAAAAATAAGGAATCAAACCAGATGTCTGAATGATGAGATATCCACTCGAACTACGACACTACCGTGTCTCCCCCAAAATAAGACCCTGTCTTATATTTTTTTGAACCCTGAAATAAGCGATTGGCCTTATTGCCATGCACTCAAAAGCCCGATTGGGCTTATTATCAGGGGATATCTTATTTTGGGGGAAACAGGATAGCTACATAATGCTTTTACTGAATACCCGAAAATCAAATATTATTGTCTCTGTATTTTACCAATATAGCCTCCTCTTGACATGTGTATATATGTGAATACTTTAATAGTACTTTGCAATCACATCCGATTCTTTTTTAATGTTTAAATTGACATTAGTGATAATGGGAATTTTATATTTAAGGGGAAAATCTATTTACCCTTCTAATATAATTTGCTAGTTCCCATCTTCAAACTGATAGCTACTAAGTACTTCTGTACACAGAAACCCGGAATGTCTTCTAAACCATCTTTCAGATTAGTATACCTAAGAGCTTATTAAACATCAGTTTGCAGTTGTAGTACTTATGAGAAAAACTCCCAGTTAAATATGCTCTTGTGCTGGATGACCTTCAAGAACATTCAAATCTGCTTCCTGAAAACAAGCCTTAGGGTTTAGCAAGATGCAATTTTAATGTCATTATCTGTACCTTCTCTCCATTAGACAGAAGAAATGAACATTATGTACACATATCATTATGACAAAAGGCCTGCTTGTGGCTTGGTCCCCTATTTTTTTTTTCTAGTACAGGATATGCAGATGGAAGACATCCTTTTCATGTCAGATTTTCCTTTCCTGTGAGGAAAAAAATTCCATGTCTCCAGAATGTGTTGATCGTTCATTATTCTTCTGCAACTGGGCTAAACCCCTGAAGTACTATGTAGAAAATTACGCTATAAACTCATTAAAAAGAGCAAGTCCAATTTAGCTCTTACATATTAGCATCTGGATCTTTTTGGAGCAGAGATGGATATCTTTCCAAAGCTGGGGTATGAATATTTCTGCCCTATGTTTAGGTGGGTGGGTGAATTTTTTTTTAAAAAGCACATTAAGTCCTAAACAAACATTAAGATGCTTATTTGAGATGCTATTATTTGTTCGTAGGAAAACCTGTACCCCAGTGGTGGGTTGCTCCCGGTTCGGCCCGGTTCTAAGAACCGGTAGCGCCGGTAGCAGGAGGCTCTGCCCACCCACCTGGGACACTCCGCCCACTCGCCCAGGACGCTCCGCCCACCCACCTGGAATGCTCCGCTCACCCGCCCGGGATGCTCGCCCACCCACCCAGGACGCTTCTGCACATGTGCAGAAGTGTCACGGGCTCACGCGCGCAAGCACACACACAAACCAGTAGCAAAGGGTTTTAGATTGTTGTACCCAATGATGCCATTGGCAAATTCTAAAGAGGCTTGACCATTGCTGGAGATCTATAAGTTTCCAGACATACTTCAGAGAAATAAAATGCATATGTGTAGGACAAATAAAGGATTTGCCATTCCAAAACATTCAGGGATCTTTTTTGTGTCTTCTTTATTTTCCAGACCAGACCAGCCTAGACCTAGAACCAAGTCCAGCCCTATTCGGCCAGATACTACCACTTGCTATTGTTCCACTAAAGAGCTCTAGCAGACATTAAGTCTTTAAGGATGCAAAAGACAGAAGCTAGCTTTACATACAATTAGAACATTAAGAGCTTCTTCCCATACCATGTTATTGAACAAACACTTTCAGCCAGGCCAGCCATCCAAGAGGCAATGATGTGCCCCCTATAGAAAGAAGTACCGAAGGAGATGAAAGATGACAAACAGCTAAAGAACTATTTTTGCAGTGCTGCTAACTCACTTGTCTTTGAAGATGGACTGAGCTGTCTTCTGCTCTTTTGTTTTGCCTTCCTCCTTCAAGGGGAAAAGAGCTTTTACTTTCTGAAGGGGAGCCTGGCATTTTTCCGTCACTTCCTGAGGAGCCTCCAACATGTCTAAGAGGTGGTTTTCAATGGGGGGCAGAGGCGCATCAGGATGAAAAGCTTTATGTTGCAAGCACTGATGAAAGATCACAAGAGAATAAGCAAATCAGTAAATTAATGGAACTATCTATGAACCAGTCTATCTATGACTCATTCAATCAATGAAAGGTATACTTTGCACTTTTCTTGTTATGATGGAAGATACTTTTCAATGAAAGTAAGATTGCTGTAGAGGACAAATATTTATTTATTTATTTATTTATTTATTATTTATTTATTTATTATTTATTTATTTTGTGAGATTTATATACCGCCTCACAGTGCAAGCACTCTCTAAGCGGTTTACACCATTAAGCTATGTATATATTTACATTGCCCCCAACAATCTGGGTCCTCGTTTTACCTACCTCGGAAGGATGGAAGGCTGAGTCAACCTTGAGCAGGTGAGATTTGAACCGCTGACCTGCGGATCAGTGTCAGCTAAAGTGACCTGCAGTACTGCCTCTAACCGCTGCGCCACCTCGGCTCAATATAAACTTGTCCTTGACTACATTTTGAAAGTAGATGATATTGAATGATATGATTTGTGATGAAAGGTTTAAAATATTGCAAACATTCATGGTCACTATTGTCAGCGTGTCAGCAATCAAGCTCTCATTGAGGAGTCCACATTAGATTACCCAAAATTGTGTGGAGTCCTGATAAATGAATAAAACTATGGAACAACTTCCCATTGAATGTAGAACTTTTCCATTCTTTGTTGAAGTTCAAGAGGAAGCTGAAAGAATTTATCTTTTACCAAAATTTTTGTGGAAGTAATATTGAAACACTGGACTGAAACTAGAATACAATACTAAAAAATATGGCTGTATCAGAATTTAGGTCTATCATATATTTCCTGGTAAAGCAAAAAGTAAATGATTAAAGCCTCTAACATTTAGATTCATTTGTGAAGCCCCCAACTTCTCTGTAGTAACTCCCATGAAGCTATCCAGTCCTTGCAATACAGAAATGTTAATTTTTCCATGCATCATTCATATTTTCCTGTGAGACTAGAATAAGTAATCAGGGGTGGGTTCCACTTACCTTCACCACCAGTTCGCATCGCGTCATTTTGCACGCGCACGCCCGCTCCGCTCACGCGCACATTCCCTTGTGCAATTTGGCTTTCGCGCATGCTCAGTAGCTGGAATCAGCCCGAAACACAGCTGATCAGCTGTGCTTCGGCCGAAGGAATAAAGGTCAGTTTAAACCCGGGGACGGGCGGGAGGGCCCTTTTACAAGCAGCAGAATAGGAAAAACCTTCAAAACAGTAAAAGAAATTCGCAAAAATTCCCAAAAAAAGATGGCGGCACCCACGGACCGGCACCAGCCAATCCAGCTCAGTGACGTCACCAGCGGGTTGCTACCAGTTCGGGCGATCCAGTCCGAACCGGGAGGAACCCACCCCTGTAAGTAATGAAGGGATATGCATAGGCTAGTCTACTTGGGACTCGGTGGATTAAGCAGTGCAGGAGGAAATGCTACATAGCTTATGTGAATTGCTGTTATATGTGTTTCCTGATGCACAAAAATCCAGAGCATTCTGTCCTCAATACACATTGCTAATTTGCCAACCACAAAGAATCTGGGGTAATCTGACAGTATGCTAATAATAATTTATTAAACCTGGATGCCACCCAACCCTCAACGACTCACAAAAATCAAAGAATTTACTATAAAGACAATAAAACATAACAGCGCTTTTTACTGAAATAATGAACGTACTTCATTCTTGCATAGAGGAGCTTGTTTCATGCTATTATAGCTTATATTGTTATGAAGAGGCATATTAATCTAAATTGGGTAATGACCGGTTCCAATAAAATTGTGGGTCCTTCTCTCTTTTTATTTTGGATTACAGATTAGCCTGGGTATTTGGTATATGCAAAGGTGGTCCGAAGGTGTTGATGGGTTTGGTGGTTGAGGATATTTACTTATGTTCTTATAAATTGTAATTACTTTGCTGAAATTAACATTGTTGTGGTTGTTTTTATTATTTACTCCCACTATTTTAAACAGAAGGCTTTACGTTTTCCACTGACTCCTCTCATTATTAATTAAATGATCTGGATCAATCTTAATCTTGATCGGGTTTTTTTTAATAGTGTAGTGAGTTGTAAAAACCCAATCAGTGTGGTCTACTTACTGTATCACAGAGTGTTGTGCAACCCAATAAATTTTGTCTTTCAGTAAACATAAATTAAGATAGTTTAATACGTCATGCTATTATTTGATTCAAACGTGATTCTAATCCCACCCTCATAGCAGATGGGAGGAGGGGGGGAAATCTCAGAAAGAAATTTCCCAATTTTAGTTTTGTACTGACATACTTTATTTCCTCCCCTTTATTCAAAGAGTTCTCTAACCATCTTTTCAGCCACTAAATTCAAATCATTCTTTTGGTCTATTGGGCAATTGGTTGTTTTTTTTACTGATCGTATCAGGTTTTTCAACCTAGTAAGCAGCTCACAAACTCAGCTCTCATTATGGAGCACAGGAAATGAGAGAACTGTGAGATTCTGCATCGTTTCCATTAAGCAAGGTGGGCCCAGGACATGTAAGGAAGGCAATAAGGTGGGGAATTCATACAGCCATGGTTGGACTGCTGGACAGCTGCTGGCCCCAACAGAGTTTGGCCAAGTTACATTGGTGGAGGGGGGAAATCAATCAATTCACACAAGATGAACCCAAGTGACCACATAACCCACCTGGCTGAGAAGAATGAGGGAAAGTTTTAGTATCTTACCTGGTACAATCTTTGAAACAGAGGATTTGGGAATTTGTTGGGTTTAAATATATCCACAACAGTCCCTTCACTATCATCTTCACAAACCAGAGACATAGAATCAATCAGGGAGTCAACTGCAGACAGCTGATCCTCTGGATTATCAAATATAAATAGAGAAATAGTTAATATGATGCAATAGATTTTTCCTGCCATTTTATACATTTATTTACTCAATGTGCAGTCTGTATCTCTGTTCATATTTAACCTTTCATAGCATAGCAGTACATAGCATAGCATAGACACAACAAAAGTAAAAGTAATAAAGATACAAGATAAAAGCAAAACACTAAAAATGCAAAGAGCACGCAGCAACATCATTAGTATTTAAAGGCTTGCCTAAAGAGTGGTACTACACTTTGACTCATCTTTGAAGACATTGTTCTCCAACGTCCCCTTCAGATCAGGGGTGAAATGCTATCGGTTCAGGAGTAACGGTAACGGTGGCTGCCGGTGGTTCGGAGAACCGGTAGTGGCGGCAGCGCAAGGCTCCGCCCACCTGCTCGGATGTCGCCATTTTCTTTTTTTTAACCCTCTGCGCATGCGCGAAATCTTCTGCACATGCACAGAGGGTGAAAAAACGCACGCTTCCGAACTGGTAGAGAAGGTAAGTAGATTTCACTGGTACTTCAGATGTGTGAAGCTCAATAATTTTCAGCAATGGCCAAGTTATAAGGAGAAATCTGGGAGATGAATTCCACAAACCTAGAAGGGAACCCTGGTTTTAGGAAATCTATCACGAAAGATTGGGTATTTTCTTTCTTTCTTTTTTGGGGTGGGTGGGGGTGGAGAGAAAACTCTTCTGGAATGCAAGCAGCACTCAACTGCAGCCTCCCCTTCTTCCTAATCCTAACAGATTCAGACTATGTGTCATTCATAAACATTGGTATATAAATTGAAAATTGGTTTTCAATTTTTATCCCTATAACAAAAATCCCTATAACAAAAATTCTATTGAGTTTGATGGGCTGAGAATGAGTGTATCATAACTGATCCAATTTGGACCATTGAGTGGATACTTGAATCTCTGCCTCGCAAGTTCTAGTACAACCCTATTACAGGTAATAAATGCGCAGTATCAAACTACAAAAGAGAAGCACAAAACTATATACAATGAATATAAATAGGCAATTTCTAGATATTCCTGACATCATCCCTGTTTTGCTTTATAAAGCTAAATTGTCCTGGGATTCTCTGCACAAATACTAAAAGATGTCACATTTTCTGCTTAGTTTCATCCTATTTTTCTGCCATGTGTTCTCTCACTATAGGTTGTTTTTAAATACAACTAAAAGAATTATTTTAATGTCAAGCATCTTCAGAAACTTATCTTCGTTCTTCTGATCACAGCACTCTCATTTCTCCCATTAGGAAAGAGCCTGTCTTTCATCTGACAGCTTTTATTCCTAAATATATATTTTAACATTACAGTATTTTACTTTAGGAGTGTCATTTATGTCAACTACACTTAGGATAAGGAACAATCTTTTTTTTCATCTTTAAAAAAAAACCAGTTTAGAGCTCATAATCACTCTCAAACTGCTAGTCATAACAGAATAATCCTCAAACCGCATTTCTACGTAGAGCACATCACCAACCATTTAAATGGTTTCAATCTTTTAAATGATAGAGAGAACCCAGTTACAAAAGAAATGCTGGATTGATAATGTCGCAATGCATAGTGCTGCTAATAAAAAACATACACACACCCTAAACCCAATCTTAATGTGACAGGAAATGTAACAAATTCTATAATTTAGGAAGAGGGAGGGCAGACCAGCAAATCACAGGAAAAACTGTATCTCAGACTATGCACTGTATCACAAACCCATCATTTGTTGTATGAATACAAAGGACTCTTTCAGTCAGATGAAAGACACCAGGAAGCACACTGTTGTTGTTTTTTAAGTTTTATTGGATTTTTATTTTTAAATATACATCAGTATCAATATATGAACAGTGTGGCCTCTGGGTATAATTCATTTTGATACAAACAGCAATAATGTTAATGTTAATAATATTAACCAGAAAACCAGCAGTGGTAATTCCAGTGGTGATTGGAACACTGGGTGCTGTCCCAAAAGCACTGGAATTTAAAACAGCTCAAAATCGACAAAATCACCATCAGTCAAATGCAGAAAGCCGCACTGCTCGGTTCCGCACATATACTTCGAAAGTACATTATGACATCCTAGGCCCCTGGTTAGGGCTTGACTAGTAATCAATGCCAAATCCGGCGAAACAACTGGCATTTGTGATACAGTTGTGAATAATAATAATAATAATAATAATAATAATAATAATAATAATAATAATAATAATAATAATAATAATAATAATAATAATAATAATAATAATAATAATAATAACAACAATGTTAATCAAACTTATATAATCCTAGTATTGATATACATGTTTGTTTTAGAGTAGTTATTCAATATTTAAATGTTCCATTTTAATGCCAATGATATTATTAAGCGTACATAGTAATACCATCTTTCAACCTCTAATCTTTCCATATAATTATTACTTATATTCTATTATATAAAAATTATATTTGCTGATATTCCCCCTATTTCTTTTTTCTACCTCTATTCTAGCTTCTAGTCAGGCCACCATTACTAATCCTAGTGTTAATACACATTTATATTAAGACATAGTCCTTCATTATTTGGTTATTCAAAGTCACATTACGCCATTCTAGTACCAATCATCCTATTGTTTAAACATACCTAATAATACCATCTTTCAACCTCCAATCTTTCCATCTAACTATTGCTTTATATAAAGGTGTGTATTCTTATTTCTACCTCTATTCTAGTTTTTAATCAGGCCATCATTAGAGAGAGAAAAGGGGGGGGGATAGTTCCTTTCTATCCATCATCTCTTGCCCGTTTTAATACTTAAATTCTTATTCATTTTTTAGCTTGCGTCCCATGCTCCTCTCTTGGATCTTTGTCTCTATCAGCATCTGTGTCTTCACCATTCAGTCTGAATATTTCTCCCATCTCTATCCTCCTAAGCTGCCAGGTCTCCAGAGTGTCCACCCAAACCCCTATCTCCCTTTCAAAAGTATCTTCCAAGTTATCAAATTTCATTTGTAAATCTCTTAAAGTACTTTTCCCTTGGTTTATTTTATCAGTCATTATTATCTTTATTGTGTCCTCCTTCTCATCTTCTTGCTTTATTTGCTGGTTTGTCTGTTCTATTTTTTCCTCCATTCTTTCTGCTGTCTCCTGTCTTTCCTGGACTCTTTGATCTTCATTCATTATCAGTTGTAGGATATTTTCTATTTTCCCATGTATGCCTTGCAATAGGTTCTTTATCTCTCTGTGATTCTTTGTCATAATATCCCTAATGCTTTGAAACATCAATGCCATTTCTTTCAAAATCTCATTCATTTCCCCTCTGATGGAGCATCTTGTCTTATTTTAGTAAGTCCCGCTCTTACTCAATAGTCCAAAAACAATATATTCAAGTCCAATATTGCTCCTCAGAAGGTTCAATAATCATAATTCTTTACATCTCAGGGTTATTAATCAGTTCCATTTAAGTAGTCCAGGCAGCTTCCACAAATCAAAAGTCACTTTACTTTACTTACGAGTCTTCCTTATTCTCACAATAGAGTCTCCAGTAATCATAAAGTAGATAGTAATAGAACAGTAAGTATCACCACAGTCCTTCAGATGGGTCTTGTTTATTTCTCTTAACAGGAATTTTCCTAGGCTTGTAGAGGTATGGTATATTTTCCATTTACCAGTAGATGGCGCCCTCAGCTTAGGTTTCAGTGTTGTTTCAAGTCTGATAAATTGATTAATCCAATTTTAATTCAATTTATGAAAGCAAAGTCGGCTATTCAAGTAGATAGTTCCAGCATTTAATAATGCCTTTCCAAAACAACACCTATCCAGTTTAAAAAACCAATTTTCTATGTTTTAAAATGTCTTTAGTTTTTCTCCCCTTAGTTCCTTTCTTTCGGGTCTATGATTTTTCTCTATGGTTGTTCGCTGCTTTAAGAAATAGTTCTAAAAGTCTCTTTTCCTGGATTTTCCTCTTTTGTTTTTTCTTTTAAAGTTAGAGTCTAAATACAAAAGGAATCTTCTCACCCATCTCCAGTCACTGTTCATCTACAATGCTCTTGCACATTTCTTTGTTGCCTCGGCTGTCCCAGCTTCGTGGCAGCCATGATGGCTGCCTCTTCTCCTCGTCATGGAGGGAAGAAGCCCTGGGTCAAACAGGGGAGTCGCTGCTCTTTGCAACCTGCAGGGCACCCCTCTTTTCTTCACCACCTCTACAGGGTTGCTTTAGCTCATTTCGGAGCCCTCCAATGGGGAGAACTCAGCGTAGGAGTGCAGAGACCCACTCCTCATGTCCGATCTCTCCGTAACGTCAGCCGGAAGTCCCAGGAAGCACACTGTTGAACAGTATATTCTGTACTCTCCCCTTGCTAGATTTGATGACTCCATTTTTATAGCAACTAAAGGATATGTTGGAGTTGAATAATGGTGAACTACCCTGACTATCCTTAGGCACTTAAGATTGGTGCCAAAGACTGGGGAGGAAGCTTAAAACTAAACAAAAATGTCTGGAAAATAATCTAGACATCTGAATATATATTGAGAAGCCATGATTTCTAATAAAATAAAGGATCCACACATTATAGACACATGATTCAAAATGCAAGCTCACCTGTCGGGGTACACTTTTTATTATTTTTTAAGGAGGAAAACATGTAGTGCCTCAAATCTTCCATATAGGGTAGCTGCACATAAGCCAAACACTAGAACAAAATGGAAGAACATGGCAAGAAAATGCAGTTGGAATAAAAGCATGTTGTGGATTTAAAACAACAAATAATAGAATATAAATTACTATTTAATTAAAACATTCAATATAGTACAGGAAGATAGGCTGGGTGACCGGCCCATCACTCTCTCTCAGCCCAACCCACATCACAGGGTTGATATTGTGAGGAAAATAGGAGGAAGGAGCATTAGGTATTTTTGCGTTATTTATAAAATAGATTTGTATTTATAAAAAACGCAGGAATCAAAATATCACCATCATTATCTTGGTCTGGTCTGCATTTCTCGGAAGACTATAACCATCAACTACTCTCAATAGACAGAGACTTTTCTTCTTGTATTCAATACAATCTTAAATCATTTACTTTCATATCTGATACTATGCATCAGAAGAACTTGACATTACTGACCACGTTAAATAATTTTACTCTAGATCAGGGGTCTGCAACCTGTGGCTCTGGAGCCGCATGTGGCTCTTTCATCCCTCTGCTGCAGCTCCCTGTCGCTCAAAATATGTGTCACAACCACCAATGTGCGACACCCGCTGGCATGTGATTTATTGAGCTTTTCGACCCATCTTTTTTTTTCCGGAGTTCAAAATGTTTTTGTTGCATGCAGAAATAAAAATGTGTTTTCTCTGTAGCAGGTCATTGATTTCATAAATGCAACACACTATAGTTTTTTTATACATAGCATAATGGTAAAAAATGATATATGCAGTGTTATCTTCATTTTAGATGTCAAAAGGGTTTTGTGGCTCCCGGTGGTTTTTTTTTTTTCTGTGGGAAATGGGTCCAAATGGCTCTTTGAGTGTTTAAGGTTGCTGACCTCTGCTCTAGATGAACCAAGCCTTAGATATTTATACTGACAGATGCAGTGTTCCTTAGCTTTTCTAAAGTATAATTGCCTCTGCCTCCTAAATTGCTCCTAGGGACGTTTTTTACTTTAGCAAGAATTGGGGCACTACCCTTTAGGATGACAACTGACAGATAGACTAACCTCCCACACAAACGCTGTACTTTTCTGCACTCAGAATTGAGTCTCCATTACATGTGCTATCATAATACCCATTGCCGTGCATAGCTAATAGCCACTGAAACTCATAGCCTCAATTAACACTAACTTAACTGCTCCTGTGATTATGTGCTTATGGCTTTCCTTCTATGTGTTCAAATCTCAGAAATCTTTTAAAAAGGTTGCAAATTCTTATTGACGGTCTTGGCTTTTAGACACCACCTGGTGCATCCTTCTCTTTATTAATTGTTGGGGTGTTTTGTCTTATTTTATTTCTTTTATTCATTATGTTTGCTGACCTTTATTTTATAACTGGTCTTGAGCTATAAATAAAGAAATAAAGTAAAATAAAATAAAATCGCTGTTATGTACTTCCGATTTATTCTAACCAACTCTTAATACGTCCCCCATTGTTAAATGTAAATGCTGCAGAGATGACACAGCAGTACAAATATTTTTGCTGGACTTACCCACTGTAGAGTATTTTAATAGGATACAAAAATGGCTTCTTGTATGAATCATAATGGTTTGCTGACTGAGTCATAATGGCCTGACTCATACATAATGTCAAGCCGTTAGGGGTGGGTTCACATGTTGTTCTAACGAAAAAAACAACCCTAAAATGAACTATATTACTCTTTAATGACGAATATTATGTGTAACACAAACCTCACAGTGATGCAGAATTTATTTCAATGACACAGAAACTGCATAAAGACTTTTTAAAAACTCCTCTGAAAATTGATCCAGATTCAAAATGAAAAGCCTGAACAATTAGACCAAAATGAGATCTAAAATCTTTTGAAAATATTAAACTGAAATTCTTTCTGCGATTTACTGTATCCTATGTAGCGTTCTTTCTCTCTGTTCTAACGATAGGCAATTGAATACAATGGAGGAACTATATCTTCATAAACATTATTGCTCTGAATTATATTCCCACGCTCTTCAGTCATCAATATTACCTCATATTCATTCTTAATTAGTGGAAAGGCTGCTCCAACCTGTGGCTGCGATCTCCGATCATAAACATACCGTACTATAGCCACCATGTCCAACTCATTTAAAGCATTAATTAGGGCAGAAAGTGCAACTGCAGCAGCCTATCCAAAAAACAAACAAACCCCACAGTTATTTCTAATGTCATTAAAACTTAGCAACTGGAATATTAACAAAGAATCAAAGAAATGAAGACACATTATCACCTAGAACTAAACTCTTAACTTTTGACTTGAAGCTCAGCTTTGCCTCTTCAAAAGCTTAGCAAACCATTATATGGCACAGTCAGGTCACAAAATCAAGTTTTCAGTTAAGATGCTACTTTTAAAACATACCAGTACTATCTTTCAAATGAAGGGGGGATTATATAGTGCTAAGCACACATATACAAATGTGGTAATTATCTTCCCAAAGTTGCTTTGGATGAAAAGTTAACGCAACAAAAAGGAGTCATACAAAAACCCCTCAGTAAAAGATAATTTCAGTTCCATGTGGTCACTATCTATTCACTATTTATAGCATTTCTCAAAAAGACTAACCTCTTGAACAAATACTCTTTTAGACAGAACTATTCAGTACAGATATCAAAAATTTATCTCTTTTCGAAATTACATATACTGTATATCCTCTCTCTCTCTCTCTCTCACCAACATACCCAATAAATACCCGCCAACATACCCAATAAATACAAATACTTTCTTGGTGTTATTTGCTCTTGGATTAAAGCTGGGTTGTTTTTCAACTCCATGCTGTTCTTTATTATTCCTATAGTAACTGAGCTTTCTTTCATTTTGCAAAACTAAATGGAAAAATGTCAACTCAGCTTTTGTTCAGTAAGCTGACTGTTTAAAGATGCATGAATAATTTATCCAGTATTAAGCTTAGTTTATCTCACCTCATCATCCTTTGCAGCAAAGACTTTCAGGACTTGGTTCCCCATATATCGGTATGTCTGAACCTAGAATGTTTGCAGAAAGTTAGCTATGATACTGAGCTCCTTAAGGAAACAAGTGCAAGTGTTTAAAAATAGGCCAATCCAGCATTTGAAAGATTAAATGGAACAGTGTATTATATTCGTATACATAGCTTTTTTAAGGAGTTGACTTGACAATAGTTGGTGTATTCCTGTGTTTCTCAACCTTGGCAGCTAAAAGATGTGTAGACTTCAACTCTCAGATGCAGGCTGGAGAAGTCTGGGAGTTGAAGTCCACCCATCTTGAAGTTGCCAAACTTGAGAAATACTGAGGTAGACAGACTGACAAACTGTTAATTGTAAACTAAAGATGGATAACCCACAGAACCTATTTTTCAATTTCCAGTGACCCCCAGAATGAGTGAATCCAAGATGTTGGTCCTACCTATTTTGGGGATGTCCTTTAGCTATGCCATTCTTAAAGAAAAGTGAGAAGCCTCACGAATGAATAAGCTCAGTGAAGGAGAATTTTGAGGGTCAAGTAAAAAGCCTCTAGCCCAAAAACATATCTACAAAGGAAACTAGGCATATGACTAGTATATGGAATCAGTTTAAACAAAACTAACTCTTTCCAAAAAATACTTTCCCAGGAAACTAAAACTGCCAGTTCAGCCATAAAAACATTTAGAAATATGATAATGATGATAAGTTGTGAAAAGATACTGGGAAGCAAGTGAAGTTCCAAGAAAACAAAAGAAAACTAACTTCCTAGAAAGAAACTATGTTCATGAAATATTGCCTCTTTGTTCCTTCCTTATTCTCTTTGAAGGCCTGTCCCACTACACCAGAGCTACCCTATTGGGCTCACCAAACCTATTAAGCACATGATGATTTATATCCAACTAAATACAATGCTAAATACCATTGAGGGAGCCGAGGTGGCACAGTGGTTAAAAGCAGCACTGCAACTACTTCAGTGACTGCTAGTTCAGCAGTTCAGCTGTTCAAATCTCACCAGGCTCAAGGTTGACTCAGCCTTCCATCCTTCTGAGGTCGGTAAAATGAGGACCCAGATTGTTGGGGGCAATATGCTGAACTCTGTAAACCGCTTAGAGAGGGCTGTAAAGCACTATGAAGCGGTATATAAGTCTAAGTGCTATTGCTATTGCTAATGCTATATCCAATCATATGTGTATTCTAAGCCTGTCTTTGTCTTCACTGCTGTCAATAAACCAATGTATGCCTCAATATCAAGTGTCCTACTATTTGGTTTACGCAAATAAGAGAGCCGAGGTGGCGCAGCGGTTAGAGGCAGTACTGCAGGCCACTTTAGCTGACTGTGATCCGCAGGTCAGCAGTTCAAATCTCACCGGCTCAAGGTTGACTCAGCCTTCCATCCTTCTGAGGTAGGTAAAATGAGGACCCAGATTGTTGGGGGCAATATAAATATACATTGCTTACTGGTGTAAACTGCTTAGAGAGTGCTTGCACTGTGAGGCGGTATATAAATCTCACAAATAAATAAATAAATACTGTAAATCTCCTTTCGAGTACATGGTTCTACTACATCAGTCCTAAACTAGAGCTAAAAGGAAATAAAAATACGAGCAGCAAGTAATCCAGAAATCTAGTTTTGACCTTCTAGCAGCATCTCCCTCAGGCAGCCGGCAAACAGCTAAGCAGTTGTGATTGCCCCATGCATAATAACAACATGGGAGAATGGATTAGGCAAAATGTACACTCATATACACTCCAAACCAAGGGTGACATGGTACATTGCACAATCACAGGAATTGATATGTTCCTGTCAGTGTTTAATGGCCAGGGCAATAGTTGCAGTACTTGTGCGCAAGCTCTCAGAAATCATAAAAGCAGTGAACACAACACAACACAAAACAACAAAACAAAACAAAAGACAGCCACATGAATATCCTATTGGCAAAAACTGCAGAAAGCTAGTTCATGAGCACAACAGTGAGAGAACCAGCAATGTGCACAGATGGAATTTGGGTCTCATTCCGCATGTGAATCAATCTTCTGGGGCCTGCACTCAAGAGAATGTTTAAGCCCTGTTTAAACAGCAGACCTAGTGATTTTTCAAAACAGCATTAAATCTGTGTTTATAAGGAACACAATAAAATCTGACAAGCACTGTGGGAAGTATCAATCAAGCATTTACATGAGTAAATATGTAGCAATAGCAACAGCACTTGGACTTATATACCGCTTCACATTGTTTTACAGGCCTCTCTCTAAGTGGTTTTCAGATTCAGCATATTGCCCCCAACAATCTGGGTCCTCATTTTACCAACCTCCGAAGGATGGAAGGCTGAGTCAAATACCTGTGAAAACAGGGATCTGATCTCTCCTGTAGCCTAAGCCAAAATGGGGCAAGTGAGGAACAATCATGGGTATGTTTTGCTTTGTGTGAACCTTTTGCAGCAACTTTGGCTGTCTTCTACAAATACTGCACAACGCTAACATCAAGCAGATCTTTTTGGTTTCTGATTTCCTTCATCTTCCTTTATTAGTCTGAATAAATTCTTTTACCACTATTTCTAATATGGAGACAGATGGGGCATTTAAACTATGAGCATTGACAAACTGATTCAGTAAAGCCTGTGGGCTTCTCAGATTTCAGCATGTAGTTTTTAAGTTTTTTATTATAACATCCACAGACTTCTAACTGAGACAAACAGGAGGAGGAGGAGGAGGAGGACTTCACCATACACAATATACATGGAAGGAGAACATATCACATCATTATAATACAAACCAATTTGAAAGCACTATTTCTGTCACAAATTAGTAGTCAGATAATATGCAACTCATCTGTAGCAATCCGTCTGGCCTGTTTAAATATGCAACTGGATAACACCTGAATTTTGGACACACCAGAGAAGATCGGCAGAATCCCAAAACAGCAAAGCATTTCCCATCCGTCTTATATTTCATCTGTTCCTCATCCACTTTAGAGAAAGGAATGATGTCACTCCCATACCTGAATCCTACAAAATTAAAGAATGATTTTCGATGTTAGTGGATGTTCTAAGAAAACTTAAAATAGACAGTGAGAGTGGACAATATGATGAGTTACCCTTCCGGGAAAAGCCCTTTCTGATGAAAGTGGACTGAATTTTCACTAAAACAAAGATAGGGGAACAAAATGGCAGAATATTCTTAGTGGCAAGTATCTAAACACAATTTCTTTTCTATTATTTCACAATTTCTTTTATATAGACCTAGTGGACTCAATCAAAATTCTTTTCACTGAGGTGCAGGTTTGACACCAAGTTATTGCAACTTAAAATATTTAGGGAACTAGGAAGAAGACTGTCTTATACAAATGGTCTGCTACACAATGGTTTTGGTGGTTGATGATTTTGAAGAGTTTGATAAGCTTTCTGTGTGTTTAATTATGGGCATGTGTCCCAAAGCCATTTTTAATTCTCTCCTTCCTGGAATGCATATCACATTAACCTATTCTGTCACAAATCATACATCTGCTCGCTTTGACTTACTATATTCCATCCTAATGTTTATGCCACAGGGTACACACAAAATGGAAAATGAGTTTCATTTTGAGCTCAAAACAATCACATTTCAAAGTTCTGCCAAAGATTGGTCATAGTTCAGCAGAAACAAAACCTGGAACATCTGTGTTTGGGTCAGATAAAACTTGCAGATATCCCACAGTGATTTTATAGAGTAAGTAGGGCACACTGATGTGATTTTCCCCCTCTCTCCTGTAAGAAGTTCCTAAAGTTTGATATCCTGCCGCCATCCCTGATCTTTCAGAGCTTGGCTTTCCTTTCTCTCTGACTCTTCTCAGCTTCCATCATCCTTGGTTCCCCGCCCCTTATCCTCCCAAACTACTGTACATTTTGATCCATATCCAGAACAAAGCTTCTCTGTTTTGTTTCATATCCAGATTACATTTTTTTTGTTTCTGGCACCAGCCACATGAATGAGGTATTTCACCCTGAGAACAATTTATGTCTGAACCATTTTCACACTCTTATTCTGCCATATTCACTGAGTGCACTGATTTCTTTTTTATTCTTTTCTTTTGCAAAATTAGAATCAGTGGCAAAACAAATCAGCAGAAGATTCAGAAAAGCGCTCGGAGGAATTTACAGAACAAAAGGCGGTAAGGTACACCAGTGTCCCATGACAAAATGAAGAATCTACTGAGGAAATGTGCAGGGTTGGGGGGAGGGGTGTTTCTACATTTTTTTTCTTTTATTATTTAGCTTTGAAAAACAGCAAGGCTGCAATTTTATTTGCATCGTACGGTTTCACAGAAATTGATACCTGCCACCTAAAGCCCTTAGAGATCCAAGACATTTTTGTGGAATATCTAAAACACTTTAGGTGTGAATGTCTAAGATGTCTCAAAAGGACACTCTGAAGAAACGAGAGATGCAAAGAGAACAAGAGCAAACAATTTCATATGGAGAGGCAAGAACGGGGCTCAGGTATGCTGCTTTACTGGGGCTGAATGTTTTTCGGCATTCAATTTCTGTGTTTAAAGAAAGTAAGCAAAAAGTGTGATAAATAGTGAAATTCAATTAGCTTTTTCTACTGACGTCATTCCTTCTATTAGTACAAATGACAGAGGATGAGTCCTCTCTGGTGTGGGGGCCACATATATCTTTGAAACTTTTTCTGGGAGTGTTCCAATCTCCAGTGATTTATGAGCTGCGGTGGCGCAGTGGTGAGAGTGAAGTACTGCAGGCTACTTCTGCTGACTGCCAGCTGACTGCAATTTGGCAGTTCAAATCTCACCAGGCTCAAGATTGAATCAGCCTTCCATCCTTCCGAGGTGGGTAAAATGAGGACCCAAATTGTTGGGGGAAATACGCTGACTCTGTAAACTGCTTAGAGACTCTGTAAACGTAAAGCACTGTGAAGCAGTATAGAAGTCTAAGTGCTATTGCTAAGTGCTATTTGGCAAATACAAAAGAGGGGAGGAGGAAACTGTTTCCTGTTGCATGTGAAAAATCTGCTTGTCCAATATTAGATTTCACTCAAGGCAACTTGCAAACAAGAGCAGCAGATCAGAAAAGTGAGAGGGTACCAATACTCAAACTGCTTCTGTTGTCAATACATTTGACCAAACTAACTGCTGAAACCTGTTAACACTTAAACCAAAAAGCTCCCTATGAGAAAATTAATCAACAAACTCCTTTTGAACTCTAATGATAAATCATTCTTCTTAAATTGGCAGATGATAAATCCGATATCATCATCTGCCAATTTAAAACGAGCCCGTGTGAGCTATTGTGTTCATCTTCCTCCCATTCTTGTCCACAAACAGACAAAAATTATTGCTTTCAAACTCAGGGCAGCTTCCCATTAAATCTGAATTTGACAGTAACTGTTCTCACCATGGCTGGTTAATAAAACTTTGTATATAAGCAGCACCTTAGACCACAAAAGTCAATCATGCTAGAATAACCTAGAGCAGTGGCCCCCAACCTTTTGGGCACTAGGGACCGGTTCCGTGGAGAGAGGTTTTTCCGCGGAGCGGCAGGGTGTGGTTTGGTTTTGCATGCTACCTGCATCCCGCACATGGGGTTTCATTTGTTTGCGCGGCATGGTTGTTGGCATGCCAGCATGGTGCCGGTCCATGGACTGGGGGCTGGGGACCCCTGACCTAGAGTTGTCCAAAAATGGAAAAGTTGCAGTGATTTCAAAAGTTAAAAGTTTCAGGTCTGTTCCTTTTCCAGGCAACGGAAGAGAGGAAGATTTATAGGCTGAAACTCATATGACTAGAAATTAAGATTCTCAGGCAAGATAGAATTGTTATATAAACATACTTTAATTGCACTGTTACCTCTTATGGTTTATTTTCTGTGGATGAGACACATACCCACATAGCCACACACCTTAATTGCTTTGAATTGCAGTATGCAGGTTTTCAGTGTGCAGATAAGTCTTTGCTTACTGACCACACTTGGGACCAGCAACTACCGTGTTTACAACCTACCCTGAAACTAAGTCCTAGCTTGATTTTTACACATGCACTCAATATAAGTCCTACCCCCCCAAATAAGACCTAATTAAGACCCCCTTTTTAGGGTGGGGATAGGGGGTGGAGCTGCACTACTTACCTTCGGACAGTTACAGCCAGGGGTTGCACACCCAGACACCTGCCTTGCTGGCCCATTTCTTCTGCAGCTGGCAAGGCTGGCAAGACTTTCCTGAAGGCCTCTGCAGCCGATAACAGAGCTCCGGATCGATCCGGAGCTCTGCTATCAGCTGCAGAAGCCTTCAGGAAAGCCTTGCCGGGTGCAGAAGTTGTTCCTGAAGGCCTCTGACAGCAAAAAGGAGGCTGGGGGCGACAGGCACAAGTGAGGTGAGTCAGTGCCTTTTTTGGTGTATGTATGTATGTATGTATGTATGTATGTATGTATGTATGTATGTACACCAAAAAAGGCACCAGGTCTTATTTTCGGGGGATGTCATCCACTGACTCACCTCACTTGTGCCTGTCGCCCCCAGCCTCCTTTTTGCTGTATATATATATATATATATATATATATATATATATATATATATATATATATATATATATATATATATATATATATATATATATATATATATATATATATATATATATATATATATATATATGCTTATATATATATAAGACAGGGTCTTATTTCCCCGTCTTATTTTTGGGGAAACACGGTAAGTGGAAAACCATCTGATTGCTACAGACTTATTTCCTATTCTGTCAGTAAGCAAGCCATCAAGGTTGTTAAGCAAGACATCATGTGACCACAATTTATGATTTTATTTTTGTGTTCTCCATTAACTTGGCTTACTGGAAGCCAACTGTGAACAACACAAATGGCAATCACATGACCACAGGATGTTGCAATGGTTTTAAATGAGCACCAGCTGCAAAGCACTCCAAATGGCGATCACATGACTGTGGGATATTGCAATGGTCATAATGTGAGGACTGGTTGTAAAGCTGGTTTTTTTACATCATCATAAGGTTGAACGGTCATTAAACAAGGAAGTTAGTAAGCGAGGACTACCTGTATGTATAAATACTATCTATCCATGTCAATATGAAGAACCTGCTTTTAGCTAACTGTAGGATAACTTCAGAAATTTGGCCTAGAAGAGAAATCTGACAAAATGTCAGACAGAATATAGTTTCCACAATAAAACATTTTCATTCTGTCTGAACTGAGCAAAATAATGGATTATAAAAAGACTCACAGTCTTCCCTGGAAAACGCTGAACTCATACCTTGAATAACATCTTCTTTCTGAACTTCTGTTTCATCATCATCATTCAAACAATAAACTGTTTCTTTCTGTATGTCCTCTTTTTTATGAGTCTTGGCATCAACGACTATCCAGGATTTTTTCACAGTTTCCTCTGTGAACTTGGAACCACATTGAGAGAAAGAAAAAGACGGTGTTTAATTTTAATTTATGAATGAAAAAACAAACCTCAACTATTAGATTTTACTGCCTAGAATTACAGGTGACAGAATAATGGAATGATCTTATTTAACAGTATATCTTTCATTGATTACAAGAGATCAGAGCAGGTCTATAAAACTGTCTTTATTATACTGCCTAAATACAATATATGTATATTTTTATAAATGCAAAAAGTTTCCCAAATGAATTAAGGAAAATTGTTAATTCCTAATAGTTTCTCAACTCCAAGGCATTTGATTTCTCCAAATTAATATGACATTTTGAAACCAGACTAGGAGTTTTTGTCTGATTTATGAAAAATGCCTGCATTCTAGCTGTCTCAGCTATTCCATTTAGTACTTGAACATGCATTTAGCTCAGATCAGTTATTCTGGCAATGTCTATGAATGTGAATGTGAAACTAATTAGTCCTCGATATGGATATTAGTCCCATTTTACTTGGCATCTCTGTTGGACTGTATCCAGCTATGCTAACACTGGATTAAAATGAATTCTAGTCACTTACTGTTTTGTAGCCCACAATCCTGATAGACAAGTTAGAACCAATTGTAAGCTGGCAGGGCCATGGCATAGGTCTCCGTTCAACTTTCTTAAACATTGAAAGACGCTCCAGACTCTCCCTTAATAAGCAAACATGGAAGAAATGAGACCCAGTTAAAAAAACAAGAACAATTCCATAATGAGCAATTCTGTTTGCCCGTTTTCACCAAATTTATTAGCTGCTGCAGTCCCCAAACCACTCCTAAATTATGGTCTAAATATTATCCTTTCAGATTGTCTCATACAGAGAGATCAAGCAATCACTTCTCCATCTGCTCACTAATCTCTGGGTCAGAACTGACATATTTTTCATGGATAGAAATCCGACAAAATCCTCATATGGCAGCAAATGCAATGCCTCTTCCATAGAGATTATTCACACATTCAGATTCCATTTATCAAGCCCTACGTAGGAATGCACGTTACAGTACTAAACTTGTGTCATCACGTAAGGGTCCCTCTACATCACGGGTGTCAAACTTGAGAAGTCACGTTGTCATCACGTCATGTATTGCGACCTTTTGCTAAACTGGGGGTGGGCGTGGCCAGCACGTGACGCATCCGGCCCATGGGCTGCGAGTTTGGCACCCCTGCTCTACATTCTCACAGTTTGTGTCTTGATTAACATAGAATTTCAAGTACAGTAGCACATGTCTCATGAACACAAAGTGGTCTTCCACACTTCCTGCTTGTAAAATTACTCATCTTTTTCTGGCTTCCTATCTAAAGCCATGAACTCCCACAGTGCACACTATGCCTAACAGACCTTCTGCTACACTTCAGGTTGTTGTACTCCATCTGGTAAATATACACCCTGATGGGACATTTCCCTCATCAATGCTACTAATTGTCCTCCAGAGCCACTTTGCCATGGGCTGCTGAGTGTCGGCTCCCTCTTCCGAAAGAATCTTCCCAGAATAGAAATGGCCTCTTTTTCCTCACCTTTTTGCTCATGAAATGATGGACTTTTTATTTTATTTTACCAATTTCACATAAAAAAGTGCTCATCTCTGCTTGATGTCCTATAGAGAAATATCTCTAGTGTAAATGTAAATGCAGCAAGGCAGTGCCATGTTCTCTACCGTAACACCATTCAGTGTAGTTCATGGCATACTCAGGAGCCACAATGCTCGCTTGTGACTACCCTAGGGCAGTGTTTCTCAACCACAGCAGCTTGAATGCATGTGGAATTCAACTCCCAGAATTCTCCAGGCAGTATGTAGGGGAAGGGGTATTGAAGGAGTGGTTAGGGATTGGGGTGAAATTAATAAGAGTGCTGCTAGCTTTCCCTTCTATGTTGACAGGATTTGGGGAGCGGGTTCCCCCCTACCAATAGATTGTGAAACACTGGGCTGGCTTCTTGCCAGTTTTGATTTTAGCTCAAGTGATAATAAAAACAGTAAAATGGTAGTGTTTCTTCCCCATCTACTGTTGTAATGAAGCATTTATCAAGACCAAGCAACTCCTGCATGGAACAAGGGAGTGGACTAATGACCTTTATGGACCCTTCCGAGTCTATGCTTCCCTGACAGCTGTGTGTTCACTCATGCAAATGGAAACCATACCTTGTCCTAACAGAGGTTGGCAGAATAAAGACGCTGGGTATCAACTTGCAAAGATTTCAAGTTGCCATGAAAAGGAGGGGGGGAAAGCTGGAGGAATGGCTGACTGCCCTAACTGAACCTACATTCCACAGATGTTTCTCTTACTGATTGTGTCCTAGGTTACTGGAGTCAGAAGGAGGGGTGTGGGGTTCACAACCCGCCAATGTGATTAATTGGAGAATGTGATTTATGACATCTCCAATGAGAAGTGGGGAAACAGGGTCATGAGGGCGTGAACTCAGCCTGTGTGAACTCAGTTCTGGCTGCAACGGAGTATTGCCGAGATGTCGCTTTTAATACATCTTTGTATTTCTTTTGGACTTTGGCTCACGGCTCTTGAATTAATTAGGGCAGTGATGGCGGAACCTATGGCACGTGTGCCACAGTGGCAAGCAGAGCCATATTGGAGGGCACGCGAGGCATTGCCCTATGTCAGCTCCATGGGCAAACCGGAAGTTCAGAAAAACGCACTTCCGGTTTGCCATTGGGCTGTTTTTCGCACTCCGGAGGGTTCAGGGAAGCTTCCTGAACCCTCCGGAATGCAAAAAACAGCAAAACGGGCAAACCAGAAGTTCGGAAAAACGCACTTCTGGTTTGCCGTTGGGCTGTTTTTAGCACTCCGGAGGGTTCAGGGAAGTTTCCTGAAGCTCCGGAGTGCGAAAAACAGCCCAACGGGCAAACCGGAAGTGCATTTTTCCGAACTTCCGGTTTGCCTGTTTTGCCGTTTTTCACCATCCCAGGCTTCAGTAAGACTTTTGCATGGGGGTGGGGGGTGTGCGCATGCGCAGGGGGCAGCGTGGGGGGGGTTGTGCGCATGGGGGTGGGGGAGGGAATGGGTGTGGGCACGTGTGCGCGTGCTAGCGCGCGCACACACACCCTTTTGGCATGCAAACCAAAAAAGGTTCGCCATCACTGAATTAGGGCGTCTTTCGGAAACTTCACACTGGGGAATCCACCAGTCAAGGACCATAGTAGCTATTTTTCAGACAAAACACCTGGCCATCATCACTGCCAAAGTGATAAACTCTGAACAGAATTTTTAAGGTTTCATTTTCAGTCAGGATTAGCATAGGAGAAAAGCAGTGGAAGGCTGTCATGCGGAATTATCCCAAAAGGTAAAATCTCTTTTGCGTTGAATTTGTCTCCTGATGATTCACAGACACCTTTATGTGCTTTTCTTGGCGAGAGCAAGCAAGTAGTTTGCCCTTGTCTCTTTTTGCTATTTTTGTCATGTTCTTTGGCTTTCATTTCCCAACCTGTTCTACTGATATTTCTTAGCACTCCCCCAATCAAATACTAATGGAGCTGTAATAAGTTTTGCATCTAAGCTCAGACATGGCTGGCTAGCTACTGCTATATTACTCTAACAACTTTATAACAGGAGCGGGCTTTTGTATGAGTGCTCGCCGATCATAGCATCCATCAATCTGGAAACTCAGCCTGGGTTAAAGTAGATAAGTGATAAGGTGCAAAAGAGGAAGGTGAAGCATAGCAGGTAAGGCAGAAGGAAACTCTAGATATTCCTTTTTACACGAGTAATATAGTTTAGGAGAAGGAGAAAAAAACTTTCATTGATGCTACTGAAGCCTCAAGTAAGGAAAACATATCCCCAAATAGTAGAGTTCTTTTCACAAGAACTGGAGGATTTTTATTTTACCTGAAAGTATAAACGTCCTCCAGACCTTCTTCTTGGTCTAATGAAAACATTAGTTTTTTCACCATCTGGAGCCCTTCCTTTTGCTGTTCACTTAGACCCTTTCCTGGAAAAGAATTTCTGTTTCTGCTATCATGAGTACCGGCAGATGCATGATCACCTCTGTCTTCGTCATTCATTGGAAACGGCAAACTAAAGAAATAATTAAAAGTGATTTCAATTTACATCTCTGATTCGTCAGGAAACAAGTGAAATAACTTTTCTAATTTAAAAAAAAAAAGAACCTAGAAGTAAAATTGCAAACTGACACTTTGAATGCATCTTTTGATATAACTTAAAAATAAAAATGTCATTGTCAAGTCATAGCAAACAATTGCTGCTGATAGGTATTGCCGCAGTATTAGTCATGGGGAGCATGACTATACAATTTCTTGTTAGTTTGCAAATTTTAAAGGATTTGTTAAAAGTGCACATATTTTCCTCTATGGGGAATTTACTCCAGTATCAGAAATTCTATTGTGTTGTAATTTGTACATTGATGCCAACTCCAAATCTATATGTTATAGTAAATACTCTTAATAGCAACTAGTGAGACAGAAAATGTCCCATCATGATCAGTTCAGGATAAAGAAAAAGGCCTTAGAGCCGTAATGGCGAACCTATGGCACGCGTGCCCAAAGTGGCACACGGAGCCATGTCGCCTGGCATGCGCGGAGTCACCCGTTCCTCTTCTGGGTTTCAGGCACGCATGCACACGTGACGATCAGCTGGCCTTTGTGCGTGCGGCAGTGCAGGAAACCGGAAGAGCTGGTCTTCCATTTTCCGGTGTGAGCATGCGCGCAGGCCAGCTGATCGGCACTTGCGCATGCGTAGCCCAGACGATGAAAAGTGCTCCCTTTTGGGCACTCGGTGCCACGCGCACTCCCTTTTCGGCACTCGGTGCTGAAAAGGTTCGCCATCACTGCCTTAGAGAGAGAAGGTAATATATTTGCAATTGCTTTTAAGAAGACTGGAAGGTACTTCTTTATCACTTTTTCTTTCCTTTCCTTTTTTTCCTGTTCTCTATTTTCTCTTTGCACTTTAACTTATTCCTTTTCTTTCCTTACTTTTCTCTTTCAAAATGTGTATTGTTTTTATTCTTTTAAAAATTTCTTTAACAAAAAATATATGCATAAAAACAAGATAATGGAAAAGGATGAAATTAATATTGGACTCCCCAATAAGCAGCCATTTATCCCTGGAGTGATTATCTAGAAACACATTCACATAACAGAAGCTTCAGGAAGAATATGATGAGTGGTAAAGCATTTAACATTCCCTCTCCCAAAAAACGGTGTCCCAAAGACGATCACTTTCACCATGTCCAAGGTAACCATTAAGAGGCAAAAAGAAAGAGGTGCAATTTATACAGAGTCATTTCTGATTTTCTAGTAAGAACACAGCTACCGAATGAAAGATGAAGCTTAAGTTTCCCTAACTCTTAAATTAAATATATATCTAAGAAGACTGGGTATTCCTGGTTTGCCAGAAATGGTAATCTGACCCGTTGCATCTCACTGACTTACAGAAAATAAAACATAGACCAGAATGAGTTCCATTTTCTTTTTTAGGTTACAATTCTATTCATGCTTATTGAGAACGGAGTGCCACAGTGTGTCTTTTCTGAGCAGACTGTATAATTCTGTATATTTAATATAACTGCCTATTATTTTCAACTACCTGGTGGCTTTTGAAGGATTAATATAATCTAAACATTATTATTAAGTGAACGCAATTCTCAGCATTATTTGAACTAAAACAACCTGTTTCACATACCTATGTGTGTATGAGTCACCACTTTTCCCACCCCCTAATATTTAAAAATCTAGGGACAGGAACAATTTCCCATAACTGCCCATTTCCGGGCCTATATTAATAGCCAGAGCTGCCTGTATTCTGTACAAGCAGGGAAAACAGTACAAAAATGTAGTATTAGGTGAGACATTTAATTTTCTGAATGTCAGCTATATTTTTTAAACTTTTTTTAAAAATAATAATCTGAAAAAGATAATTTGACCCGTTTGTTCTGAAAACTAACCGTGCATTTCAAGTGCCCAGGAAACAGACAGTTGGTTGACCTGTTATTCTAAGCACATGATTCATTTTGCTATGGCTTTCTGAATAAACTACAACTCATATAATATGCTAAGCCATAAGCAAGCAAATCACATTTGGCTTAGCCTGATGAATAAACCCAGCCAGAGTTTATGTTCTCCATAACTCTCTCCCTCTTTGTAAATCTACTAAAAACAGAGTAAGGGTATGCAGAATAATCAATGTATGGAAATTCATTTAATTTACATATATAATTTGCCAAGATCAGCTTTCCTGGATTCAAGATTTGTTTGTTTTTATTGTAATTGGGACTGGTTATGGCAAGCTGCAGGAGCTATTCCACAAGAGAGAAAAAGCACAGAGAGCATGTTTTCTTGAATGCTTTCCAATCCTTTCACCAGGACCGGCCATAAGAAGTATCTGCATTTCCTCCTGTGTAACTAACTCTGCACCTGTCTATGTTTCTGCTCTCCCTTTCTGTTGCATCTGTGTGACTTAGTGGGTATGGGTGCACGGCAGGGGTGGGTTCCACTCACCTTTGTCACCGGTTCGCATCGCGACGTTTTGTGCGCGTGCCCTCGTGCAATTTGGCTTCCGCGCATGTTTAGAAGCAGGAATCAGCCCGAAACACAGCTGAGGAGCTGATCAGCTGTGCTTCGAGCGAAGAAATAAAGGTCAGTGTTAACCCGCAGGCGGGTCGGAGGGCCCTTTTTCAAACAGCGGAAGGGGAAAAAATTCGCAAAAAAACCCCAGAAAGAAGATGGCAGCGCGCATGGACAGGCACCAACAGTGACATCAGCAGCGGGTCGCTACCGGTTCGGGCGATCCGGTCCAAACCGGGAGGAACCCATCCCTGATGCACGAGTAAAGACAGAGTAGACTGCGTGTGTTCTACAATTGGTCACCTGGCAAGGAAGAATGTGAGGACGTAGAATAGAACAATCAGCAGCCTTCTGAACCACTGCCAGCCAGACCGTCTCTTAAAGATGCATTGGGGGAGATTTTTTCCCCCCAACCCCTGGTTGAATCCTGCCCATTTCCAAACTCAGTCTTTCTATCTCCACCTTCCCTGCCATTGTCAAAATTGATCCTGCTGCTGAATTTTCAGAGTGGTCTGGTAATGGATAGACATAGCTCTGATTCCTGGGCATGATCTCTTTTTAGCAATGAGCTGGAAAGATTACTGTATACAGGTAGTCCTTGACGTACGACCACAATTGACCCCAAAATTTCTGTTGCTAAGTGAGACATTTATTAAGTGAACGTTGTCCCCATTTTACGACCTTTCTTGCCACAACTATTAAGTGAATCATTACAGTTGATAAGTTAGTAACGTAAACATAAGTAACATAAGTTAGATAAGTTGTTAAGTGAATCTGGCTTTCCCACTGACTTTGTCAGAAGGTTGCCTAAAGTGATCACATGACCCCAGGACACTGCAACATTATAAATATGCACCGGTTGCGAAGCATCTGAATTTTGATCACATGACCATGGGGATGCTGCAGTAGTGAAAAAAATGTCATAAGTCACTTTTTTCAGTGCCGTTGTAACGTCATACAGTCACTAAACGAACTGCTGTTAAGTCTAGGACTACCTGCAATAAAAACATTAAGAATGCTTAAGTTAAGAGTAGGGAGACATTCTTTTCCGGTTATGATTTGTAACAGTTCTTTCTTCACTCACAAAAATTGAAGGGAGTTGCCGGTTTTCTTCAAGTTAGCTATGATAATATCCAGTTGATCTTCACTGAAGGGACTCCCAAGATCAGTAAAAACCTCAATGTGCCGTTTGTCATATTTTTTTCCTCTAAAAAGTAAAAAAAAAAAGTTTCAATGACATGATTATCCACATGGAATACTGTGCTTCCTAACAGAAAGTAGACTTATACTTCTAACGACGTCAGTCCATGTGCTTCAAAAATTAAAAAGCCAATATAAAATATGTTTAATTAATACCATATTCTCTGACTGTTGTTAATCATTTTCTCGAAGGGTCGAATAGAAAATCGTCAAAATATTAAATAACTAGTGAAAACAGAACTACATTGTCTTACAGCCTGTAGCATGAACTACTAACTTCTAGTTATTGTAAATCAGGATAGCTGAACCGAGGTTAATGAGTACTCCTTATCCTGACAACTTCCAAAAACATTTGGAGTTCATTTCCCAAAATTCCCATCCAAATGTTACCCCATTGCCACTGATCCGTTGGGCAATACATTAAACTGATAGGCCGCTTTGTAAGATAAGATACTTCTCATGTTCAGCTCATGTTTTGAAAAAATGAAAACGTTTATTATTTAAGCCATTTCCAGGGTTTTTCTTGGTACAGACACAAATCTATAAACAATGATTATGAGGAATCACTTATTGCGAGGAATCTCTCATTGCCCCCATTGACCAAGTGGACTTATTTTTAACCTGAGGGGCAACTTCCAAAATATCAATTATGCATTAGGTTAATTAGCTAAGAAATTATACGTGTTATTCAGTGGTGGGTTCCTACCGGTGCGGTCCAGTGCTCCGTTCCGGTAGGGACCTGCCGATTGCGCAATTTGCGCGCGACGGCTCCAGTGCCGTCTTCACCGGTCCATCGCATAGCACCATCTTTTTTTTCTGAATTTTTGGCCTTTTTTTTGCTTCCTGCGCATGCGCGGAAGCAAAATCTCGCAAGGGGACACTCGCGCACGTAAGATTTCGGCGAGTGGATGTGCGCGCATAGCGAGCATGCACATGCACGAAACATGATGATGCGCCTGCAGCGCACTGGTTGCCAGGTAAGAGGAACCCGCCCCTGGTGTTATTGAACAATGCTGATCTATCGTTACAAAAAGGGAGATGCTCCCAAAGAAAGCAAAATTTCTCAGGCATTTTATTGGGCAACTTAATACATACGTTTAAGTGCCTAATAAAATGCCTGAGAAATTTTGCTTTCTTTGTGAGCTCCTCTCTTTTTGTGATGATGAATTAGCTTTGTTCAATAGCACGCATAATTTCTTAACAAATATAAAATGCTGCATCCGTCTCCACTTCACCTCATTTGATATTCTAACTATGGAAGAATGCTGTTATAGCAGTTTTCAGAATTCTTAAATACAGTCATATACTTACATTGTTTCTTTCTGAAGCAAATCCATGCACACAATCAGCGCATCAAGAACTTCAGTATGTTAAGAAAAGATAATTTTTAAAAATGAGACATTTCAAAATATGCTGGCCAGGATTTGTTATGCAACATTTATTGAGGGCAACTTTGCTCAGCTTCACAATCCTCAGCTTTGGTGGCTACAGCTTCTGACATCCTTCAGCTAGCACAGACGTTGGGGAAAGCAAAACTAGTATCTTTCAAGTAAGCAGAATTGTTAACATGTACAATAAAGCAGGCTTTATGGATGAGATGTCTGGGATGGAGAGAATATTTAATTCTTCTTCCCGTATGTAGCTGTTATTATTTTTGTTTCCATATTATACAGGAGAAAAGGTAATTCAAATGTAATTTGGTATCATAACATAGTACAGAAATGTCAGAGTTTCCTCATTGGGCAAAGGAGCTATGAAGCCTGTATTGAACCTCTTCTTCTACATTTACCTTTTTTTTCTCTATCAAAGGAAAAATCTGATGAACATGCACTAAAGAAAACTAATTTTTATGAGACAACCTCACAAAAAGAGGAGGTTTCATGAGTGTCTAAGAACATGTATGGAATTGTAAACTGAAAATCCTATCATTTAAAATTCTACCAACAGTGCAGTAAAAAACATGTCATGAATGAAGGCAAATATACATGTCCCAGGATAATGTTGCAGGATCCAATCTAGGTTGGTCACCGGGACCAGAGGTTTAATCTTCCAGGCTTTCAGTCTCATACTGGAGCCCATCCTCAGGGAACTTCGCTCTACCAGAATGTATGCTTTGGGCTATTCTATGTGTAGTATTTTTGTGGTGCCTGGTTTTTTGTAGCTTTTATTTGTTGATTGGGGTGTTGATCACCACCTATTAAATTGTTGGCTGTTTTGTTTCTGGATCTGGGTATCCACACATCACCCAGCAGCTACCATACAAGGACAAATCATCCACTGCAAAGATCACTTGGAGGTGGGAGCAGAGGTGGGTTGCTACCGGTGCGGCCCACTCTACAGTACGGGTAGCGGCCAGCAGATGACGCTGTTTGCACACGCTCACTCCGGTGCTGTATTTTTGGGTGATTTTGCTTCTGCACATGCGCGGAAGCAAAATCTCACCGAAATCTCACGAGGGGACACGCACGCATGCGCTATTTTGGCGAGATTTTGCTTCCGCGCATGCGCAGAAGCAAAATCTCACCAAAATCACATGCACATGCGCATCCCCTCGTGAGATTTCGGTGAGATTTTGCTTCTGCGCATGCGCAGAACCAAAATTGTGCGAGGGGACGTGCGCGCATAGCGAGCGCGCACGCGCACCAAATGTGGTGATGCACGCGCAGGGCTCCGGTAGCGAGGTAAGAGAGCAACCCGCCCATGGGTGGGAGATAGGTCTAATGTAATCTACTGGATCCCCTGCATGTAGGACAGATGGGGAGGAAGCTAACCACCAGATTGCAAGAACACAAGCCAGCATTCAGATGAAGAGACCCAAACTCATTGGTAGCCTCACATTGCAGTGAACAAGGACATACATTTAATTTCAATCAGCTACTAAGATTGTTGGCCAGGGAAATGATTGAAATTTCGCAGCTACTAAGATAGCCAGGGAAATGATTGAAGCCTGGGAAATGAGCCTGTTGTCAGTCAACAGAAGTTCTAATTTACCATCAGCTTATCAAGTGCTTAGGAGCTGAGGACTTGGCACAAGGAAACAATAGCCAACGACTTAATAGCACATAAAAGACGCACATCAACACATAAAAGACACACACAACCAGGCACCACATAAACACTACACACAGAATAGCCCAAAGCATACATTCCAGTACAGAGAAGTTTCCTGAGGATGGGTTCTGGCACAAGTCTGAAAGCTTGACAAACTAAATCTCTGGTCCTGGTGACCGACTCAGATTGGATCCTACAAAACAACATCAATGTCTATTTAATTCTAAAGGTTTCAGATTTTTGTTTTGTTTTGTTTACGTAATAGAAATTCTATGTACAAATCTCTGCTGTTCAACCATCTTCAGTGTTCAAAAAAGATACTGTCGCCTTGTTCAGAGCCCAGTGGAGTCAAGTTTTGTATGTCTTCCAACAAATCAAAATCCGGCAGCATCAAGTGTCTATGCACAGTGATATGCTGGTACTGGTCTCCATGTGCAAGACTATTGGCAGTCCTCTCGGTGCCGAATAAAACCAAAGAAACTTCATCTTTATTCTCAGCAAATACCTACAGATGGTTGAAAAATGAAAGGCAAATACAAGGGAGCAGTGTAGACTTTACCATAAAATCCTTCATTGCTACAGCTTCATTTCCCCATTTTATCTGCATCGTATTATATATAAGCTTTCGTGCTCAACTGCCAGTATATTGGGAGGATGGAGAGTAAATATGTTGAAACAATTTTGTTAATCTAAATAATATATTTAAAAAGTCTGCTCTCATTGGGTAAGAAGTGTATTTAAAAAACAACACTCATCAGCTTCTGGATTGTAAAACAACACATTGCCTTCTTCCTTCTGCATCAGAAGACTAATAAAATAAATAATGTGTTAGGATGTGAAAGAAGGTATCTTCTTTAGTTTTAGCTTCGTTTACTGTATATTTCTGCTTTAGGTAACTCTGGGGAATGAGATACAAATGCTACGGTAGAAGAAATGTTCGTGAAGCACATGCACCTCCCTCTCAAGTGGCTGAAAAATGTCAATTTCCCACCAGCACTTCACTTCATTAACCCAGAAGAGGCTTGAAGCTAGGTTTGACCCAGGGCTTTCAAGTACTGGACCGTAACATACATCCGGTTGTACTGTGCCACATCTCCCTAATAAACATATTTTCAGCTAAGCACTGCAAGAAATGTGCAAGAGCTTCATGCAAGAAATGTGCAAGACAGCCTTTTCTCCAATTTGTCTTCCACCCTCTAAGGTAGAATACTGATACTGAGGTTTTCCCAACATCATGGCATCCATGGCAATAGAATTCCTTGACTCTCTAGAACAGGGGTGTCAAACTCACGTGGTCATGGAGGCATCACGTGACGTATTGGGACTTTCCCCCCCTTCACTAAACCAGGTGGGGGAGTGGCCAGCACGTGATGCATCCGGCCCGCGGGCTGAGAGTTTGACAGCCCTGCTCTAGAACAACTGATTGATGGCTTCCAGAAGTGGGAGCACATAGCTAGAAGCCATCTATTACAGAAACAAAAATGTAAATAGACTTGCAGTTTGCAACCGTCTGTAGTGATTTCTTGCTTATAACTTATATCATTATTGGTGTCCTTCTTTTACCTGTCGCTGCACAAACATTGTCATCACTTTCTTGGCTTGTTCAAAAGGAGACTCTTCTCCAGGAGCAGAATTGCTCATTGAAAAACCAACATCCATGCATAGCACCACAGCCGTCTTTGAGGGGGGGGAAAGACACAAACACAGATGGAATGAGATTAGTGACTGGTAGATGACATAATGCAAGCAACCTACACTTAGTCCTTGTTTAGCGACCACAATTGGGACTGGTTGTTACCTGAAGCAGTCGTGACTGCTTATGATCTTACTCCAGCTTTCCTTTGCCTCACAGACTTGCAAAGGCCATAATGCAGGCATTGGTCACAAAGTTCTTTTTCCATTACCATCGTAACTGTGAACAGTTGCTGTGTGAGGCAATTGCTAAACAAGGGGTGTATTTCTATTTGCTGTACCTTATTTATGGTACTCAGTGGAATTTTCTTGAGCAACAATATTTTATATATATACATGCCAGGTACAAACAGACCAGGTCCATAGTGAAGGTTCAATTAAACTGATTTATTGATAAAAAGCCTATGCTCTTCTCAACTAATGGTTAGCATCTGCTTGGAGTTAGATAAGGATCAATAGAATTCAAGGGGTGGGGGTGGGTTTGGACTTAGTCTACTTGTGAGTATGTAGGGATTCTTGGCTGATCCTTCTTTTAACTCTGCCCCCAGGTTCTGCCACTGGTTATCCTACAATACAATCACATTGCAAAGAAAGATACAGCCCTATAAGCAATCTCCTGAAAGTAAACACTGCACCTGTGAGATGTACTTCTGGGAAAACATTCACCTAATTGTTCTATCAAACTATACAACAGTTTCAAAATGTTTATCTGTATCAGAAAAAAGGCCATAAAAAAATAAACTAAAATATTTTTAAAGGAGGATAAAAAATCTATTCAATTATCTTTGCAGAATAAATTTTATTGCCATCAGAATAAAATGCTGTTCAATGTGAAACAGCAAAAGTAAACATGGAATATTTCATTTCAGAGGAAGAAAAAAAAAACCTTATCTTTATCTCTGCCTATTTCTTTTTTCTTCCCCTTAGGATGACCTTATCCCAATGCAAATTTTGTAATGTTGCGCCCACAGGGATTTATTTACTAGAAACAGAAGCAGAACAAAAATGAAATATGCTGTATATATGAAGATAAAAGGCCTGGGAAAGTCAGATAATGCTGCATTTGCAAAACATTCCACCTTTCTTCTCTTTCATAAATGTGAATAATGTTCTTTTAAAAACATACTATCTTTACTTGTTAAAGAAATCACTACTCAAAATACATAAATTCTTCCGAATGCTTTTTGTTCAAATTTAAATGTACTACTTACAGTACATTATACCTGTATTATTTTTTAAATCCTGTTGACTACCTTAAAGGGTAAGTTACAGGTAGTCCTCGACTTACAACAGTTCATTTAGTGACCATTTGAAGTTACAAGGAACTGAAAAAAGTGATTAATGACCATTTTTCACACTTATGACCTTTGTAGCATCTCCATGGTTGTGTAATTAACATTTGGATGCTTGACAACTGACTCACATTTATGACAGTTGCAGTGTCCAGGAGTCATGTGATCCCCTTTTGCAACCTTCTGACAAGCAAAGTCAGTGGGGAAACCAGATTCACTTAACAACCATGTTATTAATTTAACAATTGCAGTGATTCACTTAACAAAACTGGCCAAAAAAAGTTGTAAAATGGGGCAAAACTCACTTAACAAATTTCTCACTTAACAACATACATTTTGGACTCAATTGTGGTTGTAAGCTGAGGACTACTTGTATTTGGGGTACCAATAATGAACCACTAAAATAAAAGACAGCACTAGCATTAAATATTCTAGTTCAAATCTCACCTCCTCTTCTATGTAAAAGGATAGCTCATGGATATGGATAGCTAAACCTACTCTGTTTATCCCAGTTGCTGTTTTGGCTCAATTAGTGTGTGACTTTCACAGCAGAGGAGTTAAAACACAAATTAAACAAATTAAAATCCCTGTACAGTAAAACTAGTCTCATCAGTGACAGGATTTAAAAGCAGTTTCCTACAAATAAATAATGAAGCTGCTGCTCAAAACTGGTTTTTAGCCAGAAAGTTTCTTCAAAATGGATGCACCAATATGTTGGAATATTACAAGGCCCCTTGAGTTGACTGCTACTCTACATCCTAAAATTAATTTCATGCTTGAACCTAATCAGGTTTTGGTACCGAAACTGCCATGCTAAGATGACATTTGCCAGAAGAAAGAACCATGGCTAATTATATAGGGCATCCCAACCTTCTTTTAAAAATTACCCACTCCACTCAGCCTCCCTCCTCACCGACACGATAATTGGAATTACCTAAATAGTTTTTGCTCCCAATATGGTCCGATTCTGATAAAAATGAAGGATTGGTCCTTTATGGCTTTAACCCTAAACATTAAAGACCATTTTAACATATCCTTTTAAGTGGGTAAAATCTTTAACAGAAGGATCAAAAAGGCACAAAAGCAGATGCTTTCAAGTTTTGCTTTTAGCTCTGCATTAGGCTAGTTTGTCCCAAAGGCCATCCTTCTGGACCCCTTTAGATGACTCACCCAGCTCCAACCTATTCATTTCAATCCTATCCTTTCAATTCCAGGCTCTCTTACTTTTCCTAGGAGCTGGTCACCTACCCCATGCTGCCTACATCTGTGTGTGTTTGTGCACGCACGTGTCTGTGCATGTGCATGCATATGCACATGCACCTTCAAATCAGCATTGACTTCTAGGATCCCTCCAGTTTTCTTGACAAGGTTTTCAGAAGTGGTTTGCCCTTGTCTGCTTCCTAGGGCTGAGTGACAGTGACTGACACATGGGTTACCCAGATGATTTTGTGCCTGAGATGGAAATAGAATTCAGTCTTCTGGTTTTTAGCCTGGTGCTCAAGCATCACACCGCTCTGGTTCTCAGTGGTTTTCAGCTTTCCTCTCTGGGGAAACTGAGAAACTGTCTCATGGACACCAGCTGGCTCTGGCACTTAAGAGAGGACTAGAACTAACTAGAATATGGCAATCTGTAAATGCTTTTGGGGGGAGGGGCTGGAGATATCTTTGACTTTGACTCAGAGTTGACTCTCAATGGCTGTCTGGACTAGTCCCTGAGGTTTTCTTGACAAGAGTTCCAGAAGTGGTTCACCACTGCCTGCTTCCTGGGGCTGAAAGAGAGGGAGCAGCCCAAGATCACCCAGCTGCTTTGTGCCTATGGTGGGACTAAAATTCAGTCTCCCATTTTCTAGCCTGATGCTATAACCATTATGCCAAACTGGCCCTCACATCTATTATTATATATTTAACAATGTGAAATTACAGTCGCCATTGTTTGGCTAGTATTGGCCTTCAATCCCCTCAAGTTCTTTTCAAAAGACCTAGGATGTCATAATGTATCGATGCAGATCCCGACAATGGGGCCTTTTGTAACTGACAGATGGAAAATTTGTCAATGCACAGATTTTATTATCTATTATTCTTTAATTTATTTTATGTAAAGATTTGATGATGATGATTCAGCCCGACTTCCCAGCAACGGACAAGGGACCCTCATCTGTCATTTAATAGCAGAAACTGCAGCATGAACTATCTTATTTCCTGGGGGATCCACCTCCGGCTTATTTTTATTTATTTATTTTGTCAAGTACGTATTTTGTAATATACATAGATATAACATTGTTTATATACATAAGATGAGTACTGATAAGAGAGAACATTAGGACAGGGACGGTAGGCACGCTGGTGCACTTATGCACGCCCCTTAATAGATAGCTCCTGCTCACTTGACTTGATTTCCTGCAACCTGTTACATCAACTTCCCTACGTAGTAGCTGGATCCATTTACACCCGTTTACTTCTAGTAAGTTTCGAAAGCTCTCATTCAAAAACAAAACGCTCTACGGCGGGGGGAGGACATAGGAGGGAAAAGTCCAGTCGCTAAGCGTCGTCGACTACAGAGCCAACATGGTGATGGTTAAGAGGTAACCAATCCGGATCGAGCAGCCCCAATACACGAGGAGGACGGTGATCAGTTGATCCCGAGTTCTGCATGCTAAGAGGTTCCCTTCGTGCTACCCGGCTGCTACCGCCGCCGCTTGTGGCGGGAAAAGGCAGGCATTTATAAACACCCTAACCGCCAATCTTCCAGATCTAAACCCGGTTTCTCACGTTACCTTTGCCCGCGACATCCTATAAAGTTCTCACGGTCTTCCGCCACAATCCCGGCGCGCCTTTTCCTTGTCGCCTTGCTTTACGGCAGCGAAACTTGTCCCGCCTTCCGGACTGACAATAAAGCCAACAGCGACGCTCGATGGCTGCGCCTCAATTAAGCTGGAGCGGCTAGGAAAGGAAGTAGCCGGAGACCGCAGGACGAATAGCAGCAGTGATGTCTGTGGAGATTGTCCATCGATCCAGGTCACTGTTGTCCCAAAGGCTACTTTTTCCAAAAGGCAGTTGGACTTTCTTAGTTTTCCCCCCCTCCTTTGAAAACGTTTCGCTTCCGTTAGAACTGAAGAAGTTTCTTTGATAAGAAGCGAAACGTTTTCAAAGTAAACACCAAGAAAGTCCAGTTGCCCTTTGGAAAAAAGCACCTTTGGAACAGCAATGGTGGGTGGATCTCTCAAAATAAAGCCAACCCTGGACTGATGCTGTCTGGACATATAGTTAAATAACCTTATCAATTTAATAAATGCCAGAAACTGTTAGCTTCTTTATCAGAAGCCCTATTGATAGCAAGAATCTATGTATTAATCCCAATCAGTGTTTGTTTCATGAAATCTTTCAAGGACATTTTAGCTCCAACAATCCTTATTTGCATAATAATATATTGGTGTTTCAGATAGTTATCTGTGTAGGACGTCTCTTGTGCTTGTTTATCACAAGATTGGAAACCCTTGCTAACAGATACCTATTAAATATGTAATAGTCATCATGCACATCATTGAAACTGGTGAATTTACATGCAATGTAGATATTAATGCCCAATTAATTTCATTTGGATGAAAGGCAACATTGAACTCACCCCATTCCTAAGAGGTCGGTAAGGGGCATGCATAAGCGCACAATCGTGCCTACCGTTCCTGTCCTAATGTACCCATATATTCATACCTCTTTTACTCTTATTCATGCTTGTACTATTACATATATATTCAATCATGTTTTACTGCTTATACTTTGCTTATAATCATATATGCTTGACAAATAAACAAATACAAATACAAAATGCAATCTCCATGAACAAGGGAGCAAATGACAAAGTCTGTCATCTTATGCACCTAGTCTTGGCAGTATTTGTGATAACTCCACTGTTCACGTGCTCCTATTTTGGCATTGCTAGCTTCTTGCAAATATTACTGAAAATCTTTTTTCAGATTAAACTCAAATCTTGGAAAGTTTCATGAACACATCCAGGAAGGGGGTTTTTTTTGACAGCAGTCCAGAAATGCTTAACCATTTCCTTCTGGCTTTTGGATGGGAGGATGCAAGTGTACAATTTCTTAATTTAGCATACAACACTAGAGACTAGTAGTCTCTCCTCTAAGAGCTAACTAGGTCTCCCCTGAAGGTAGCTTTCAGAAGGTGCAACCTGCGGTGACCATTTGGAGACAGACAGTCCAACTAAGGAACTGAAGGTGGACCTCCTACAGGTCAACATACCCATGTTTTGTAGCCATTGCACCATTCTAGGTTTTCCCCCCAACATCTTAATCTAGGTTACAGCCTTGGATTCCTTAATGGACTTTCTTAATGGATTTTTTTTTCTGGCCCAGTGAAGGTTGGGTAGGTACAATTCCTTGCAGTTCTGAGATTCAGCTGGGCCAGTGTACAGGAAATTTTTGACTTACAACTATTTGTTTAGCAACCATTCAAAATTACAACTGCACTGAAATTAGTAACTTACAACCTGTTGTCGCATTGACCACCATTGTAACATCCCCATGGTCATGTGATCAAAATTCAGGCACTTGGCAACCAGCATGTATTTAATTGAAGTGTCCCATGATTGCCATGCACAACCTTCTCAGCTGGCTTCCCACAAACGAAGTAAATAAGGAGAAGCTGGATTCACTTAATGACTACCTGATTCACTTAACAATTGCAGCAATTTCCTTAACAGCCATGGCAAGACAGATCATAAACTCAGGTGCAAGTCACTTAGCAAATACCTTGCTTAGCTACAAACATTCTGGTCCCAATTGTGATTGTTAAGGTGATGTAGAAAGTTAGTACCCACCCCTCTCCTAGAAGAATGAAATATTTTGAGAAATATTAAAAAGGCAGAATATTATATTTCCCTAAAGGAGAAACATGCTCTTAGAAAGCAGCCCCCACCTTTGTTAATAGCCCCAGCAGGACTGGGCCAGCCTATCTACAAGACATTAGACCTTCAGCTCCAGGGTGATGGGATTAAGACATGACCCTCCAGGACATGATAGGATTATCTAGCAGCAGGGGTCACTGCATTGCAAAATCACCTGGGGACATTACATCAGCCCAAGGTTCAACCAAACTTGATTCAAACATGGGAGTCTGACTACAGCCAATAGAATACATTTCTTGCACAGGAAGAGGAAGCTCAAGGGCAAAGCCCAAGAGAGGGTATAAATATCTCTCTCTTCCATGTGTTCAGCTGTCCAGGACCTCAAACCCATGTGGTCCTGTCCATCAATAAACTGTATTTCCAATCAGCCTCCATGTTTCCAGTGTCTTTCTCTCCACTTGGAACTGAACCAGATGGATATTTCTTCCAACAGTGAGGACTACTTATAAAGTTAAATATAAGACATAGAGCAAAAGGTGAACAAACTTCATTCTGGCTTAGTACTGTACAGTAAGGTGACCAATCGTCCTCCTTTAGGGAGGACAGTCCTTCTTTTGTAAGTTCTGTCCTCCCTCGAAAAGTGCCCTCCTACATGTCCTCCTTTTCGATATTTGAAGACTAATCTGTTGTGTGTTATGTGACGTATTTGTATTTGACATGACGATTCATCAAGGCTCAGTACAGTGCAGTATAAGACGCGATTATGAGACGCATGCGCTCCGCATGGGAGACCTTGAGAGAGAGTGCCGCGTGCAAGTGGCTTTGTTTACTTCTTATGTTATGTGCTATGTTTACTTCTTATGTTATGTTGATACTCTAGCTGCAGCACTTGCCGTAAAATTCAATACGAAGGATATTTCTTGTTCAGATATTTCCAATATATTGTTAGAAGATAATACATTGACAAAAAATATTAATTCAATGGAAAAGTACTCATTTAAATAATAATTAACAGGCATGTAAGCATAATTACAATATAAAATGTTACAAATGTTTTTATTATGCATACAATATATCATATTATAGTGTATTATTGTTGCAATGAATAAAATGTTTCTTTTATTTACGATATTTTTTTTCAATTTATTTGTCCTCCTTTTCATTGTAAAAAAGTTGGTCACCTTATGTACAGGGGTCCTTGGTGCTCTCTGAACTTGCTTATTTTCTTGCAGATGTTTCATTACCCAAGCTAGGTAACATCATCAGTGCTAGTGTTACCTAGTTTGGGTAATGAAATATCTACAAGAAAACAAGCAAGCACAGAGAGCACCAAGGAACCCTCGTGTCAACCCTGAGCTACAAATATTCTCCTTTATTAGTACTGTACTGTATATATTTGCCAGGAAGAATACATGATGTTAAATAGCATTTTTAGATTGTACCATTTCTAAACTTATATAATGTTTAGAAATTTTGCCAATAGCAATAGCAATAGCACTTAGACTCATATACCGCTTCATTGTGCTTTACAGCCCTCTCTAAGTGGTTTACAGAGTTCAGCATATTGCCCCCAACAATCTGGGTCCTCATTTTACCGACCTCAGAAGGATGGAAGCTGAGTCAACCTTGAGCCTGGTGAGATTTGAACAGCTGAACTGCTGAACTAGCAGTAGCCTGCAGTGCTGCATTTAACCACTGCGCCACCTCGGCTCTTTATACAGATGAAGGAATTGTGGATTTCGAAAGAATCTTGCTCATTTCCACTGACAAGTGTGATCTCCATTTAAACAAGGCCTGATTTTGCCATACCCAGGTCTGAAGCAAGAGCACACACCATTAAACTTTAAAATGAAAAACAATAAGCTGCTTGCTGTATCCAAAGAAAGAGCGCTTCATTTCAAGAACTGCAGCTGTGGCCTGGATCTGTATGAATGGATTCTGTGTGATGTTAAATAACCCACTTCCTCCATGTTGAAGCAATGTATTCATTGACACTCTAACTGAAGCTTGCTCCGGGTGGAAATAACATAAGCAGATGAAGATGTGGACAGGTTTTGATGTGGCAGAAACATTTTATTGAAATAAATCATAGCAAGGAACTCTCCAGGAAGTAATTATGTTCTGAGATTTGTAAAAATGTTTTGAGAAAAGGCTGGCCACACATAAGAATCAGGAAACATATAGCTGAGTAAAATTCCATGATATTTGTAGGGGATTGTTATGGGGAACAGTTGTAGCTTAGTGGTGGAACATTTGTTTTATATGTAGAAAGTTCCAATTCAATCCCAAAATAAATCTCACAGGTTAGGTATAATACTTAATACTAATACTTAATACTAAAACAGGACATTTCAGATTATACTTTTACAGATCTTTAAAATTGATGTGGCTTTCTGGAAGTATTCTCTGCTATTTAAAAGAAGATACAGTAGCACTGGGCCTCTTCAGAGCAAGCATTTATTTTAAAAAGCTTCTTCATTTTGTTAAGTTGTCTAGAACAATAATAAAGCAGTCTTTAAAAAATAAGGCTAATAATTTGAACACTCTACAAACATTTAACAAAATAACATATTAACAGAATCTGTCTCTACCTAGGATAGAACTCACAACCTCCTGATTGTGAGGCAAGAGCTCTAGCTCTGAGCCATAGCAGCTATAGCTTGCCTCCTTGCAATTTCAGCAGTCTAATATTGCCAGCAGTTTATTTCCCAGCAATTTGTCACATTACAGCCACCGTAGTTAGTTTCATTTTATCACGTGGCTTGCAAGCCTCCATTAGCTGTAGGTCGGGAGGCAGTTTATCTCTTCTTGTGCTCTTCTTGTGCTTTGCCCTGTTTGCTGCAAAGAGGTAAATTGCTGGCAGGCAGAGGCCAAAGGGTGGGGGTGGCTGGGTGGGGCTACATTTGGTGTATAAGACGCACCCAAGTTTTCACCCTCTTTTTGAGGGTAAAAAGGTGCGTCTTATACTCCAAAAAATACAGTAATTCAGAAGAAACTGTATTTTCCAAACATCCAGGTAGCCTGCCTTTGTCTCCCAGGTTAAATTATTTTTTTTGAACCAACACTTTCCAATCATATATTTATTTTACCTTATGTACCACATCATAATTTCAACATGTGGTCAACAATTGTCCCTAAGGAAGCCTGTGTTCCTTAAGTTCAACATTTATTGCAAATCAGCAGAAAGCCCAAAAAATCCAGTGCAAGCTAATTAAGCATATGGTTTAATTAATTACCGGTAATTAAATTTCTTGGGAGTTACACAGTTCTCTGGAAATGAATTGGGAATTATCCTTCCTGAAACTTTATTTTATTTATATTTCATATTTCTTAACAGCTCATCTCCCTTAGCTTTATTTTACAATTTCTTTTCCCAAGAGTTAATTCTTTTTTAAAAGATGAAGAGTGGGTCTTCCACTCTCCCGAATACACTTCCAACAGTGGTGGGATTCAATTTTTTTTTACTACCGGTTCTGTGGGCATGGCTTGGTGGGTGTGGCGTGGCTTGGTGGGCGTGGCTAGGTGGGCATGGCAGGGGAAGGATACTGCAAAATTCCCATTCCCTCCCCACTCCTGGGGGAAGGCTATTGCAAAATCTCCATTCCCACCCCACTCTGGGGCCAGCCAAAGGTGGTATTTGCTGGTTCTCCGAACTACTCCAAATTTCTGCTACCGGTTCTCCAGAACCTGTAAGAACCTGCTGAATCCCACCTCTGACTTCCAAACTAAGAAGAACGAAGAAGATAAAAGTTGGCTAGTTAAAGTACCTTTTTTCTTTAACAAATGACATTGTTTCTATTTTAAAAAATCACAGATTCTTCTGGTTCTGAAGGAGCCACAAAGAAGCATCATTTCTTCCTGTTCATTCTGATGTTACTTAACCTATTTTAACATCACTGAAGCCCTTGAAAATGAATGAAAGTGGAATTAAATCCAAAGTTTTGAAAGACTTTTTTTTAGTAGCAGACTATTTAAAGAAGTAGTGGGGGGGGGAGTAGTAAAGTACGGTAAATCTTCAGAAGTAAATCTGGAAAAAAATGTACAGAAAGAAGTTACAGAAAGACAGCATAAATCCATCTAAAGCAGTTTAATATAAGTGAAATGAGGGGATGGTACACTTTGGGGCCATTGTTCAAGAATAAGGAGACCTGCTTCCCCAAAGCAAAATTATGCAATGCATCATTAAATCACCCACCACAAATATTCAGCTATTAAGACTCATGGGACATTCCAGCAAAATAACAAATGGGTGATACAGTACAGATGTAACATTTAAAATAGCTGTCATAGCAAAATTGTTCAGCCAACTTAATTGAAAGATATAACTAGGGAAATATGATGTAAATGATGGTAATGAATATCAATGGATCTAATACAACAATATGGCTCCATCCATGTTTGCAGCAGGATTTTTTTTTTTTGCTGTAAAAAATTATTATTTTTCAAAAGTTTATTCATTACCATTGTCTTTTAAGCATTTCTTTTATTTTTTTAAATGCCAAACTATTTCAATCGTGGAAAGAATGGAGTGGTAATATTACAGGCTTTACCTAGTCAGTGCTACGAACAGATAAGGTTTGTTCTTGTTGTTTTTGACAACTTGCCAAAAATTGTTCCTGAGAAAATAATTTGCCTGGACAGAATGTAGCAAAAAGGTTTTTGTTTTGTTTTTAAAAAAACGTTTCTCCATAATGTTACATCAGTATACACTCAAAGTATGAGTAAAGGAAGGAAAGAACATTGTGCTTTTTCAATTATAGCATGGCTTTTAATAGATAGTCAGATTTGCAAACACGTCGTAATAGTAGGCAACCAAAGATTTGTTATGAGAAAAAGACTGTACTGTTTAGACAGGCATAAAATAGACTAATACAATAGCACCACCAATTGGGCACAGCTTTCTTTACTTCACAGAAGACAACAGATCTGTTCTGAAGTAAGATGGCTATTAATGCATATACTAGAAGAAAATGTATATTCTGCATCATAGGTAGCTCCACATTCTATGGCATTTGCCCCACAGAAATGGCTAGATTGGATAGGTTGTGTAATTTCTGACATCAGTTCAGGGGTGGGTTCCTCCCAGTTCGGACTGGTTCGCCCGAACCGGTAGCGACCTGCTGGTGACGTCACGATGATGTCATGGATCCAGTTAGGTCGGTGCCGGTCCGTGGGCGCCGACATCTTTAAAAAATTTTTTTTTTCTTCTGAGCATGCGCAGAAGCCGAGTTTCCGGCATGCAGTCGCCATCTTGTTTTCGGCATTTTTTCCAGATTTTTTGGCACTGCGCATGCACGCACACGCAAAGCATGCGCGCACCCACGTGGCGCTGGAGGAAGCGAACCGGTAGCAAGGTAAGTTAGAACCCACCCCTGCATCAGTTCTACAGTTTATGTAATTGAGGGGGTCAACAAGGCGTGTACTCATGATGTATCCCATGACTGCTAATTTGAGGTGGGAAAGTCTGGTAGATACATATAGGTTTTGAAGAGGTAGGCTCTCTCATTAAAATGTTGGCTGGGAAAATGCCTTGTCCTTACACAAACGCCATTGGGGATAAAATCAGTTACAAAACAAGGATTTACCAAAATTCCACCTACTACTTTTTGTATCTCTGCCCTTCCAGGCGGTTCCCTGTTATTTTTGTTTTATAGGTATTGCATAGGTAGGTGGAACTTTCACAGTAAGCAGTGGAAGTAAGTTGCCCATTGATTTCAGTAAGTAAGCATATGGGCCTCATATTTAGAAAAAGTCGACACAGCACGCTGATACTTTATTGCATAGCCAGCTTCTTCTTGAGCAATTTATTTTTTTTAAATCATGTGGGCAAAATGTTTGGCGAGCATTAGAATGATTTCCCATGAGCAGAAAACTTGATGAGCATCTGAAGTCTACATTGAAGACGTCATATGTTGGAGATTCCAGTTTTGGACATTGTGTCATCCCAAGTACACTGCATTTATTTCCTCTAGATCAGAGGTGTCAAACTTGATTTCCTTGGGGGTTGTGTTTCACCTCGGGGGGCCGGAGTGGGCATGGCCAGGGTGGGCGTGGCCAGCATGACATCACTCGTGTCAGGGGGCACCTGTGGTGGCCCGAGCAGTCTGCCAGTGAAAATGGGCTCCCGAGCCCCATTTTTGGCTGCAATGGCGTCCTGCAACACTCCTCCAGTGAAAACAGAACTCGGAAGGGCTGCACATGACCCTTGCAAGCTCCATTTTTGCTGGTAGAGGCACCGTGGGCCGGTCCTTCGCTGTTTCCAGGGCGGCCCCCGGGCCTTGAGTTTGACGCCCCTGCTCTAGATACTTCACTTGATTTAATTATTGCTTTCATTAATTAATTTAAATTCACCTTGGCTTTCTGCTCACATATTAAATCAGATGTGACCACTGATACCCCATAACCAACAATATATTGCCTTAAAATTCAGTTGGCAATTGAAATTGGAAGAGGCTGGATAAAATGAGAAGCAGATTCCACATACCTTTGTATATGTTAGGCTCATGGCTTCTTTCATGAAAATCATATTTGTGGTTCTAATTTATAAGGCAAGCTGTGGATTCTTGTATCTAACAGGAATCACTCTCAGTTAAATGCATTTCAGCTATCAGCGTTTGTCAGCCATTGTTTGAAAGATGGACAAGAATGTCCCCAGTGAAAGATTTGTGAAAAAGCAGCAAACTTTGCACCCTGTTTTCTCTTTGTACTACTCTTCTCCCACAGAAGCAATCACAATAACTTCTGGGCTGCAAAAAATTCAGAAAAACACTAGATGGCAGCAAAGAAATTCATTTTTCTGTAACCTTTTACCGTACTACTATCCAATAGTTAACCAAATGACTGCAGCCCAGCTCTATTATCCTGCTTAATACTGTTCAACTGAAATTGATCAGACTAGCTAAAAACTCATAAGCTAATTAACCATATTCATCCTAACAAGGAATAGGACATTTTTCTCCAGCGTACTAATATTTCATGATCCCTTGGTTCATACATACAAGTAGAAAATGGATGGAATCGTTTCATTCTAGGCAGGAGCCTAGAATTAAATATGTGATCTCGTAAAAATCCAGGAAACAAGCTGACCAGATAAAAGGCTTCAACTCAGCCTTGCTAAAAATTGCTCTTAATTTTTAGATGTGCAGAGAGATTTTTCTAGGCATCAAACATGCATCTCTTCCTTGGAGCCTATCGCTGTATCAAAGCACATCATGTTCAATATTAGCAAGACATAGAAAATGCAGCTGGGCTAGAATCTTTCTACAGGTGATGCCTGCTTTCTACAAAAAAGATCATTTCCCACAGAAATGGAAACAAACGTTTCATGTTGACATACTATGCTGAAATGACCAATGTGTGGTCTTATTTCCGAACGCTCGAGTTGGCACCAGAGTTTTTGTGCATGCTTCAAACAATCAGTTTATGTATATTCATAATCTCAGACAGCCGAAACCTCTTCACCCTGTGTCGAACCTTTGGCTGACAGACTCCCTGAGACATTATCTGAATCTAGCAACTCAACAATGCTATATGGAGAACAATCTTCCAGGCCCACCTTGCTACAGAGCCAGCCACAAAACCCTTTCTCCATATCCCTCACCGCATGCCACCAATCTCCAAAGGCCCAGGAGACTTGAGTTATTGCTGTATAAACCCCCAGAGAGGAAGAAACCACCATGATGAAGATAGGATAGAAGATAATTAGAAATGGGCAGAAGGTGATCTTGTGCCAAAAGGTCCTCTCTTCATTGTACACCAAGAAGACATTGTACCAAGTAATGGTCCCATAGTAAAAGGAAACAATAAAGGACATAATGAAGATAATAGGGAGGCAGGCAAGGCTCCAGAGAAGAACGTGGGGTCCTTTATCCATCCCAACTTCACAAGCCTTCTTCCTTTCAGGCATCTCTGTTTTTGGAAGCTCCTTTGACCGAGCCAGTTCTTGCAGCTCTTTGTCGGTGAGTGTAACATGGATGTCTACCATCTGTCCTTTCTTCTTTCCTCTTGTGATGGTTCCAGTTAAAGTAACATACCTGCTATCTAAAGGCATAGCCCATGAACCTGGGAATACAGAAGAGCTAAATCAGTACAAGACAAAAGGAAAGCCGAGATTCACTGTTTTGATACAAATTCTGCTGCATTTTCGGCAGATTTCACTAACCTGGCATTCTCCGGGTTGTGGTTTTGTTTTGTTTTGTTTTTTGCTTAACATGGTATGTGAACCTATCTGTCAATGCCTCAGTAATCCTTGTGAAGCAAGCCACTCTGGGAATGGATTTAAACTATCCTTCCTTGGCATGGGGTAAATTGGGAGTTACTTCAATAATTGCAATCACATTCATACCTGGAAAGCTTATCCAGGGACATGTATCAAGCCACTAAACTGTAATGTTACTATACTAGCTTGTTATGATAGTCATGATATTATGTAGCATAGAGCTGTTGTCCATGAAAATTGGAGATCGCCAGGGAAAGTTGGCTTAACAAACGGTAAAAGAAATGAACAAAATGGAAGGAAGAGGAAGAGAAATCAATCCAAATAGTGAGGAAAGACAACTCATAAGCAGGAAAATATTTTGTTTTAAATAATATATATATTATTTAAATTTAGTCCCTCAATAGTTATTTTTTTATGTGTCCTTTAAAATTAGAAAGAACTTTCTACATTTCAATTAGGAGACTGTGTAAGAAAATTAACATAAGCTTCAGCTATAGAATGAACTTTTAATCTAAGGCACTGACAAACATACCAAACTACATTGAAAAAAATCTGATCAAATACAGTACAGAATGTACTGTATAATGGCACATATAATGGCACAAAAAAGCCAGAAGCATATTGTAACATGGTTTGGTAGTTCAATCTGTTTGTCGAAGTATTGTGCTTCTTATTCTAAGGCTGAAAATAAAGGGGTCTAAAAAATGAAATGCAAAGTTCTTGGTTAAGGTTTCCCTCTTGTTGCTCCAAAGTAGACCCTTATATTTACCCATGTATCCTTTTCAGACAGTATGGAGAGTTATGAAGTTGACTTTGATATAGATGTGTAAGATCCATTAGGGCAATGAGGAATGAAAAATATTTTAAGTGCAAAACAGATATATAATATTTGGAAGCATCTTAACAGACATTTCCCCAAATCACTGAACTATAAACACAATATAATCAGACTTGCAAGATTCTGTTATTCTAGCCAATTTCAATAATAACAGTTTTAACCTTCCTATGGAGTTGATTACTTGGTCTCATCTGCCTATTGAGGTAGACAGAGAACAAAAAAAATGCCCTTTGGGCAGATAATACAAACACTATAACAAACAATATCATCAAGTGATATTGAGGCCACTTTACAGAAATGGAAATGAGTACCGTATTTTTCGGAGTATAACACACACCTTTTTCCTCCCTAAAAGAGGCTGAAAATTTGGGTGTGTCTTATACTCAGAATGTAGCTTTTTCAAAGCTTTTTTCCCCAGACCTAATGAGGTGCTAACGATCTTCCCAGCTTCCTATTCCCTCTGAAGAAGTTTTTTTCCAGCCCTAAATCTTTGCAGGCTTGTTTTCATTCCTTCTCCCTCTGAAAAAGGTTTTTTTAGCCCTAACCAGGGGATAAAATAATGTGCTGAAGCTGAACAGACTAAGGACGCTAGCCAGATGAATACCTGGTAGGTAGATTTTTTCCCCTAGTTTCCTCCCCCAAAACTAAGGTGCATCTTATACTCCAGTGCGCCTTATACTCCAAAAAATACGGTACTTTTCAATAGTTTCTGAATGGAAAATATAGAAGCAAAACAATGTGTGTCATGCTCTTCTCCATTTTTTTTACAAAACAGAAAGCTCTGGGAATCAAAGTTCTATGGATGGCTTTGTACAAAAGTTTGTAACTTGTTTGGGCTAAGTATGATGTGTGAATACAGCTGTAGTGGCTTGCAAACCATGGATGATGGCTTAGCAATGTGAAAATTCAGGGACTGCAGCTTGTTCCAGCACTGACTGCAAAATAACCATGGTTTAACACAATATGTGTAGACTGTACTACTACTAGCTGTAGACTGTGCTAAGTTAGCACCTGAAAACTGAGCAAAAAGCTGTCATTTCCTTCCCTAATACATCTATCGGAACAAATAAAACACGAACAACAAACGTTTAACCACTTATTCCCAGGAATTTACCATCTCCTAGAGTGTGTCCCAAAAATTTGGAGCCTTCCTCGGAAGTTTTCTCACCCCCATCCTCCTCTGCCTGTTCTTCTTCCACCTTGTTTTCTGTCCCTGACCGATAAACGATGATTGATTCTGGCCTGGACTCTTTCCTCCTCTTTTTCCTTTTTTCAGTGCTGGCTTCTCCCTCGAAGGTCACAGCCGTAGCCACAGCTCTATGTAAGGAGTTGCAAGGAGAGCTCTGCACCTTGTTCTTGCTCTCCCCAGAAATTTGGGCTTCTGGCCCATAGTTACTCTGAACTCTTTCACTGGGCATCTTGTTGACTTTTTCTGCTATCTTCTAAAATGTTTTCTCTTCCCTTATGAGCCAAAAACAATCATTGGAAAAGGGACGGGTTCAGTTCAGCAGTACAAACCAATGCCTTTCCAGCCTTGAATGAATTCCGTCTGCTCTGAATCCTAAAAATGAGAGGAAAAGAGAGAAAATGCTCAGGGAACGTGACCCCATCATGAATATAAAATGAGCAGCCTTGAGATGAATTTGAATCAGCATCCAAAGTTAACACTCTTGCTGGAGTCACACTTATCACACAAAGCCATCTGGCTTTGCACATTGCATTAAGCCAGTTACTCTGGCTTTAGAACCACATCTGGAGTCCAATGTGTATGTTTATTTGTACCATGTTTATAAATAGCCTCTGGCACAATCAGAAGATTATGAGATGGGAAAGGAGATTTTATTTCTAAGGAGTCCAGAGAATTTCCTCCCCTCCCTCCCAAACCTCAGGTGAATTTAGGTAAGACAGGAACAGATGAACCTGGTATTTGTATTATATCTGGGTAAGAGACTCTCAGGCTATTAATAGGCCAGAAAGGAAATCCTTAAAAAATTAAACCAGAAGTCTATAAATAGCAAGCCACTTTGCTAATGCTCCCAAGAAAGCTGTATGGTTTGCCCAGTGCAATTCTCAGAAATCAAGTTCAACTTGAGGGCATTTTAATCTTCTTATTGGAAAAGTATATTGCAACCCTTCTAAAACTCTTTTTGTTTGGTAGCTGATAAGAAAAGCACATTGTTACCCTGCATACAAGAACTTACACTGGACTATTCAAAGCAACTGTTCCAGTTATCTGAATAGTATTTGCGGAAATTAGATTTGGAGATCATCTTCCTGAAAATCTATTTCACTTCACTAGCAAGAAATCAGTGGTGGGGTGCTGCCGGTTCGGACCGGTTCTCACGTACCGGTGGCGGAAATTTCTACCCACTCGCCGAACCGGCAGCAATGGTCAGCTGTCCACGCCCCCCGAACCGGTTCTCCAGTCGCCACAGCCGGCAAAGAACCCTCTGCCCATGCGCAGAGGGTCATTTGCGCGATATGATGGGGAAAAACACGCACTTCCGTCGCAATGCAAACCGATAGGGAAGGTAAGTGGAACCCACCCCTGCAAGAAATGTATAGATTTCATTTGTTCTGGAAAAGGCTGAGTTGGGCTGAGCCAGGTTAGCCCTTAGATCAGCGGTTCTCAACCTGTGGGTCGCGACCCCTTTGGGGGTCGAATGACCCTTTCACAGGGGTCACCTAAGACCATCGGAAAACACATATTTCTGATGGTCTTAGGAACCGAGACACCCCTCCTCTATCCGTCTCCAGGCGGGTCCACCCACATGTAAATAAGACTACTGCAAAAAAAATCTATACCATGGGAACTTCTGAGCATGCGCAGAAGCCGAATTTCCGGCACTGTGCATGTGCCGCCATCTGGTTTTTGGCTTTTTTTTGCAATTTTTAAAAAAACTTTCGGCACTGCGCATACGTGCGCATGCAAAGCACCCATGCGCCCGCGAGGCATAGCCATGCAGCACAGGAGGAAGTGAACCGGCACCAAGGTAAGTTAGAACTCACCCCTGATTTTCCTAATAATGTTATTATTTTATGATTGGGGGTCACCACAACATGAGGAACTGTATTAAAGGTAGCAGCATTAGGAAGGTTGAGAACCACTGCTTAGATGATAAAGAAGCAGGAAGTCGCAGGGAACTCGTAAAGTGAAAATCATCTCACAAAGCACTGACAAGCTTCTTCCATATCTAGTAAATGTATCTGCTGTATATAGATGTGTTCATGAATTCAACAAGAGGAAATGCTGAATCCAAGGATGTTTTATTTTTATCTTATTAAGCGATGTAACAAGTCAGATTAAAGGCTTGTTTCAAAAGAACACTGCCAGCAGTCAAGAGAAGAATAAAGAACAAATAAAGAATAAGAGATGATTACCAGAACAACTGAATGCTATGCCACTGAGTTATATGACCCAAGCCAATGTGATCGGCTTAACAAATAATGACTTAGCTAATCAAGGCTCAGCATGATGCATTATCTCACTTTTGTTGCTTGACCACAGCAAAAAAATTTCAACCAATTTCAAATTAACCACAGATGCCAATTCCAAAGCAAGGCAAGTTTGTAAACCTTGTGGATCACAAGCTTCCTAGCAGACAGGAAGCAGCAGGTGAAGCTAGGCAAATCACATCAGATATCTGTACAATTAGCATAGGGGGCCCCCAAGGCTGTGTGCTCTCACCACTTCTCTTCTCTCTCTATACCAATGACTGCATCTCAAACGATCCATCTGTTAAACTACTGAAGTTTGCAGATGATACAACAGTGATTGGTCACCCAACATCAAAAACGTCATCAAAAAAGCACAACAAATAATGTTCTTTCTGCGCCAACTCAAGAAGCTCAAACTGCCCAAGGAGCTGCTGATACAGTTCTACAGAGGAATTATTGAGTCTGTCATCTGCACCTCTATAACTGTCTGGTTCAGTTCTGCAACCCAACAAGACAGACACAGACTTCAGAGGATAATCAGAACTGCAGAAAAAACAATTACTGCAACCTGCCTTCCATTGAGGACCTGTATACTGCACGAGTCAAAAAGAAGGCTGTGAAAATATTTACTGATCCCTCGCATCCTGGACATAAACTGTTTCAACTCCTACCCTCAAAATGACACTATAGAGCACTGCACACCAAGACACTCAAGAACAGTTTTTTCCCGAACGCCATCACTCTGCTAAACAAATAATTCCCTCACCACTGTCAAACTATTCACTAAGGCTGCATTACTATTACTATTAGTTTTTTCTCATCGTTCCTATCACCCACCTCCTCCCACTTATGACTGTATGACTGTAAGTTGTTGTTTGTATCCTTATGATTTATATAAATATTGATTGTTTCCTGATTGCTTATTTGAACCCTATGATAATCATTAAGTGTTGTACCTCATGATTCTTGACAAATGTATATTTTCTTTTATGTACACTGAGACCATATGCACCAAATACAAATTCCTTGTGTGTCCAATCACACTTGGCCAATAAAGAATTCTATTCTATTCTATTCTATTCTGTTCTGTTCTGTTCTGTTCTGTTCTGTTCTGTTCTGTTCTGTTCTATTCTATTCTATTCTGCTAAACAAATAATTCCCTCACCACTGTCTAACTATTCACTAAGACTGCATTACTATTACTATTAGTCTTCTCATTGTTCCTATCACCCATCTCCTCCCACTTATAACTTGTTGCTTGTATCCTTACGATTTATATCAATATTGATTGTTCCCGATTGCTTATTGTACCCTATGACAATCATTAAGTGTTGTACCTCATGATTCTTGACAAATATATCTTTTCTTTTATGTACACTGAGAGCATATGCACCAAAGACAAATTCCTTGTGTGTCCAATCACACTTGGCCAATAAAGAATTCTATTCTATTCTATTCTATTCTATTCTATTCTATTCTATTCTATTCTATTCTATTCTATTCTATTCTATTCTAAATATGGCCAAGTTTGCTGGAGCACAGTTTATTGAATCACCCACCTTGTGATTTCTAAGCAGCCTGAGCTTTAGCTTGCAAGCTGCAATGTCAATGGGCATGCAATGTGCTAAGCCCCAAACCAAATAAACCATATTATGCTTTGTGTAATGTGCAGAAGTGTAAGACTACCAGATGGGAAAACAACATTTTTGGGAGGTGGTGTTTGTATCACTGTGCAACAGTGTTATTGAAGAAATGTAAGACAATAGGAAAATGTTCACTCAAGTGATATAAAGGGCAAAAGAAAATATAAGCATCCTATTAAAAAAAACATGTCCCAATTCCTTCCTGAATTCTAGCTGTTTGATAAAAAGACCCATTTTGCACTTTCATAATCTATTCATTTGTGTCCATTTATATAAATCAAAATCGTCCAATCAGAGAAAATAATTTGTTACTAATATAATATTAATGAAATGTATCCTTCAGAAATTCATTTTGCCCTTTCTGTACTTTCATGTTTTTTCGGATTCTTACTCTGGGTTTTATTTCTTTAGCCTTTTGAGAATTTCCTTGTAGAAACATATGTAAACTGTTTTTTGTGTGTTCCCTATATATCTATTTGAATATCTATAAACTTTTTATGGTAGTACATTTAATCTGAACTGATTAATTTTGTTCATACATCTCTATCATTGATTTTTATTTATTTATTTTAAACCAGTCACTTGAGTTCAATATTTGCAGTAAAAGAAGAGGAAAGTAACCACTCCAGGGTTACTTACCTTCCCTACTGGTTCGCATCGCATTGAAAGTGCGTCACGTTGCGGAAATGACCCTCTGTGCATGCGCAGAGGGTTCTTTACAAGGCGCTTTCAAGGAGCGGCAACCAGAGGACTGGTTCAGGGGTGTGGCCAGCCGGCCATCGCTACCAGTTTGGCGAGCGGGGCAAATTTCCGCCACTGGTACGGGCGAACCAGCAGCAACCCACCACTGAACCACTCTGATATTCTCTTATGAATTGAAAAAGATCTGGTTTATTTGAGTTTATAAGAGACTGATTAAAATGTAGGAGATTTAAGTTACTCCAGTGTTTTTCAACCACTGTGCCGCGGCACACTAGTGTGCCGTGACATAGTGTAAGGTGTGCCGTGGGAAAAACACCCGCCGGGTGTTTTTGCTACGGGACATCCCAGCTGATTCACTGCTCTGGGGGCAGCTCAAAAACGGGCGGGCGCATCCCTGCTGTTCTCCGGCCAAGCGGCCGAAGGAGCCCTGGAGCCCTGACGCCGCCCTGCATCTCGGTCTCTTGGGGCTTGTCCGGCAGCCTGCTGGGAAGGCTGCGACGCAGGGAGGGAAGGAGCTGCTATTGCCGCTCCGGCATGTCTCTGTGGCTGACCGGGGAGCCGCGTCCTTGTTAACAATGGAGAAGCTGCGCGGAGCAGAGGCGCCTGGCGAGCGAGGTGAGTGGCTACATCGGCTGCAGGCTCCTGCCCGCGTCTCCCGCCCGCCCGCCTCTCATTCTTTTAAATGCTAAGGCAAGAGGTGGGCAAGCGGGCGGGAGACGCGGGCAGGAGCCTGCCGCCGATGCAGCCACTCGCCTCGCTCGCCAGGCACCTCTGCTCCGCGCAGCTTCTCCATTGTTAACAAGGACGCGGCTCCCCGGTCAGCCACAGAGACATGCCGGAGCGGCAATAGCAGCTCCTTCCCTCCCTGCGTCGCAGCCTTCCCAGCAGGCTGCCGGACAAGCCCCAAGAGACCGAGATGCAGGGCGGCATCAGGGCTCCAGGGCTCCTTTGCCGCTTGGCCGGAGAACAGCAGGGATGCTGCCACGGTCGGGGACTCAGTCGGGTGGCTGCAGCCCCGCGGGAGACGGCAACAGAGGTTCCTTCTTTCTCCTACAGGGAGAAAGACAGAAGAAAGGAAGGAAGGAAGGAAGGAAGGAAGGAAGGAAGGAAGGAAGGAAGGAAGGAAGGAAGGAAGGAAGGAAGGAAGGAAGGAAGGAAGGAGAAGACAGACAGACGGACAGAAAGAAAGAAAGAAAGAAAGAAAGAAAGAAAGAAAGAAAGAAAGAAAGAAAGAAAGAGAAGTTAGGAAGGAAGACAGACAGACAGAAAGAGAAAGAAAAAGAAAGAAAGACAGAAAGACAGAAAGAAAGAAAGAAAGAAAGAAAGAAAGAAAGAAAGAAAGAAAGAAAGAAAGAAAGAAAGAAAGAAAAAGAAAGAAGTTAGAAAGGAAGGAAGGAAGACAGAAAGAAAGAAAAAGAGATGTTAGGAAGGAAGGAAAGAAGAAGAAAGAAGACAGACAGAGAGAAAGAAAGAAGTTAGGAAGGAAGGAAGACAGAAAGAAAGAAAAAGAGATGTTAGGAAGGAAGGAAAGAAGAAGAAAGAAGACAGACAGACAGACAGAAAGAAAGAAAAATAATTTCTTTTTGTTTATTTGATTCCTATTCAAGAGAATTACTTTATATATAGTCAATATAGGCACAGAGTTAAATTTTTTTAACATTTTCAAATGGTGGTGTGCCTCGTGATTTTTTTCATGAAAAAAGTGTGCCTTTGCACAAAAAAGGTTGAAAAACACTGAGTTACTCATTAGTAATTTAGACTAATGACTAATTTAGTAATTTAGACTTGACTTTTATTCTAACTATTCTTAAATCTGAGTTGAAACATGTAACATGGAGATAATTTCTATGCAGAATAAAACTGTTTTCATATACCAGGAAGCATATAAAAGCTACCACTAAAATATAGATGTGTATGTGGACATGTCTATTCATTTTATGCCTTTGTTTTAAATTGTCGGCTTTTATTTAAGAAATAAATTAAAGTGATAATACTTTCAATGAATTACACAGGCTTGTCTGCTTGAGGATATTAATCAAGATCTGGCTTTCAATTTGTGCTCCAATGAACCTGTGCACACAAAAGCTGGAGTCTCACATTGCTATTTAAGCCAACTTGAGAGTCTAAAGCAAATGTGCTTCGCAATCCACCCTTGGATTATAAATAATGGACAAAAAGTAACAGCATAGCTTCCCACCACTTGAAATCTCCGACAAGCCCTAAAATCAGCATTATGAAGTTCTTTGGGAACTTTTTTTGGGGGGGAGAAATGGGGTGCTGGTGGAAAGAACCATTTTTTAAAAGGAGAAAAAATGTGGCTGTTCTTGCATGGGCAACAACATTCTGTCCTCTTTGCATTATCACCAACCTCCTTGCTATCCTCCTTTCCCTCAAATGCTATTATTACATCCTCCAGTCACCTCTGCCTTAGTGAATTGCACAAATCCAGATTGTGTAAATGTTCATGTGGCCATTTTGAAATCACTGCGTAGGAACACCTCTTTTTTCTGTACATTTCTGTATAAATCTGACCCTGAGAAAATAAAAGGATTAGGATTTCAAAGAAAAGAATGTGAACGAAGAGAGATACTGTAGAGACAGTGGCAGCAGCAGCCTAGTTCACAAGCAACAGACAGTAGTCTCTCTATTGCAAAAACCCCAGGGAGTGTTTGCTGTGAAAACAGGGAATTTTTAGAAATAGGGAATTGACTGTTACTATGCAGAATTCTTCCAGCGGGCTTTGTTGAAGTTCTTGTCTTTTCTTTAGATAACTGCCTATTGCACAGCACAATCTGCATACATTCTTTATAAGAATCTTGGTAAATTTGAAGTGTGTCAATATACTAAATACAATGGACATGCTGTAATTGCCCAAAGAAACATTGAGACAATTTGCAATCTAAAAAGAAGCAGTTAAGTGATTTCACACAGGAAAACCTATGTTTAAACCAGTATCATAATTAATTTCAATAGAGGTTCAGCATTGGCAGAAAACCTTAGAAATAGTAATATTTATTTTTACATGAATTTGCAGATGTCAAACATCTATGTCTCCCCAGTTCAGCTACTACCAATGAAGACTTAAGCTGTCTTGCCAACCTGATGTCCCCCAGATGTGATGAGGTTCAGCTTCCACAAGATGGTAATGCTGAGAGGAGAAATCCTTCTGCATCTGGGAAACTTCACATTGGAAAAGACTGGGTTAAACCACAAATGCCTCAAAGCACTTTTGGGCGATCTGAGTTTAAGCGTGTTAAGGGTTTCAACATTGGGATGGCAGGAAAACCTTAGAACAGTACAAAGAAACAATTCAAAACAGTTCCACCAATGAGTTTCTAAACAGCTAGTTTTTGGGAGTTAGTTGAATCGATGCTGAATTTATGCTTATTTGTTTGTTTATATCATGTTTATTGTTTTTATAAGTAACTTAAGATGGTGACTATACCTAATATTCCTTCCTCCTCCTATTTTCCCTACCAACAATAACCTTGTGAGGCAAGTTGGGCTGAGAGAGAGTGATGTTCGTCCATCGTATTCGAAGAGGACCTTGACATCTATTAATTGGGGGGGATGTCAAGACTTGCGAGTGAATTGGATTAAAGTGAGGGAGAGGTGCGCATAGTCAGCCTCACTCTCTCTTCCCAGATTCCATCTTGCTCCAAATAGCAGGACAAGAGTCGAGACATTTGGAGATGGGCTGGGCGGAGTGGTTGACCAGGGCGTCTTTCGTGTCTTGCCGTGCTCTTAGCGTACCACATCGCTTACAGAGACCGCCTTCATGACCGTTGACCTAGCCCTGAGAGAGAGTGACTGGACCAAGAACACCACAGACTCCTTGTTTGTAGCCTGGTGCCTTAACCATTAGATAAAATTGGCTTCTATTGTTGAATAACCGTAGATAAAAACTGCATTATAGTTCGGTTAAATGTATGGTTCCTATTATTATGTGATATTGAGCAAAATAATACCTCTTAAGCGCAATTTGTACCAACTAATCTTGTGAAGTCGAGCTCCATCTCTCTGGAACCAACTTCCCCCAGAGATCCGGACTATCCCCACCCTACTGGCCTTCCGTAAAGCAGTTAAAACATGGCTCTTCCTGTAGGCTGGGTGAAATAGAGATCAATCCCCCATGTATGAATGATGATTTGTTTTAATTTTTGTAATTATTTTAACTATTTTAATCATTTTTATAAATTGTTCTTTCATTATGTTGTAAGCCGTCCTGAGTCCCGCGGGAGTTGCGCGGCCTATAAGAACGATTAATAAATAAAATAAATAAATAAATAAATTTCTTGGAACCCAAAACTGCCTATTATCAAGATAGTAGTACAAAACATAAAAAGTTGGTTCCTGGTAACTTCATGGACATTGACCATGTAGTGAACCTGGTAACAGTACAGGAATGATTTGCTGTTGACTTCTTCTGCAATGTTTTTCTTCAATTTCCCAGTCTAGCTTCTTGCTCTGGGATTTTCATTGAAGTACTAATTAGGTCTGTTATTGCTTAATCTTTTGAGTCAAGCTCATCTATGTATTGCCTTCTATTTGGGCTCTTGTACAAGAGACTAAAATGATAATATTGCTAAGGTTTGCAAATGTTGATATAGTATGGTTTTCAAGTAAAATCATATACTGCCTGCAAAATGAACCACTATATATATATATATATATATATATATATATATATATATATATATATATATATATATATATATATATATATGAAACCTGTACAGTAGAACTTCAGTATTTTTTAAAGTGCACATATATCTAAGCACAGTTCAAAGCCTATTTTTACAATATATTTCTATTATAAATAAAAAAAACGATATTGTTCATGCATATTCTATCAATTCAAATTAATACTTTTCAATGGGGTTAGCTTAAACATTCATTTGAAAGTCTCCAAAACTAAATTATTTATATTATGCATGAATGTCCTGGACCATATTCCCAATGAAGTGCAAGAAACATGTATATAAATGAATTAACAAATAGCAAAGCAATGCAAACTTGGGTAATTTACTTTACTGATACTATACTGCTGTGGAAAACAGTAGAAGCACATTTAATGCAGGGCAATACCAGTAACTCTTTTTAATACTCCTAAGCTATAAAAAGTACCAGTTACATCAAGCTATGGGAACTTGCAGCTCACAGGAAAACTAGCACTCTTAATTATAAAAGACCTAGTTTTTCTAGCCCAGATTAATGTTTCTTATGGAACTAATAAACTATGTTATATACTCCATCTGAGACGTGATGGACATACAAAAATAATAAAATAGGATTGGTATGCATTATCACAGTGTAACAGGGAAGAAGATGTAAAACACTAGTGTTTCTCAACCTTAGCTACTTTAAAATGAGTGGACTTCAACTCCCAGAATTCTTCAGCAGCATGGTTCAAATTCACACATCTTAAGTGACTAAGATTGAGAAACACTGCATTAAAGTAGTTTAGAATAAGCAGGTAAGACTAGATAAAGCATTAGATGCAGATGGCATCTAAATATGAAATCCCAGTATCCTCAACTTTCCTTTATTAGTTAATATCAGGTGAAGGATAGTTTAATCTTTTCTACTCTCCGAAAAAGGAAGCTCTGAGCAAAACAAATCAGGAATCTCAAGAACCGAGTTCAACAGTGTTGCCTTTGAGCAGATGTCAGAGGAAGTAAAATCTTTTATCGTTACAGTTCAATCTCTTTGATAATTGGCAGGTCACACTTGAAAAGCATCATCCACATTTTTGCATCTTCTCCTTGGTTAAGCGACAATAGATAGAGGATGGCTTTTATTCCATCCTCCAATTATTTTAACCCAGATGCCTCTCTTCAGTATAATCATATTAATTCACTAGGATTTTGGAACAGGCTTGTATACTTTTAATATACTGTATAACTCCTTCTTTTCAACTCACTCCAAACACTCTCTTTGCTGCCATCTAGTGGCCATGCAGATTTTTGTATCTAAGCTGATACCGGTAGCTCTTTATATTCCAGTTGTGGAAATAAATCATAGATTACATTATAGCCATTAAATTGCATTTGCCTTCATGTACCCATAGTTCAAGTTCTTGTACTTAGCTTTCATACTTCAACTAATATTGAATAGATAAAAAGACCATGATTTTTTTCTTTTTTTCTATTAAATTTTGTTTAATTGCATAGGAAAAAAGAAAAGGGAAAAAAATCACAGAAATAATATCTTTAAAGTACTAAGCAAAATTAGCTTGGCACCCCTATCCACGCCTCTTCTTATTCAATTACTCCAATTTAAATGAGCATAATGACTGTAAAAAATACGATTTTTGTAATAGAGTTGTCAAAGTCTGGAATGCTCTACCTGATTCAGTTGTCTCAGCTACAAATTTTCAGTTTTAGTCACAAATTGACTTCTGTGGACCTCACTTCATACTTAAGAGGTCCGTAGAGGGTGTGTGCATAAGCGCACTAACGTGCCTATCGTCCCTGTCATTGTATTTTTATATTATTCCTGTTTGCATTTCTGTTTGACAAATTACAACAAAAATACCGTATTTTTCGGAGTATAAGACGCACCTTTTTACCCTCAAAAAGAGGGTGAAAACCTGGGTGCGTCTTATACACCGAATGCAGCCCCACTCAGCCACCCCCACCCTTTGGCCTCTGCCTGCCAGTAATTTACCTCTTTGCAGCAAACAGGGCAAAGCACAAGAAGAGCACAAGAAGAGATAAACTGCCTCCCGACCTACAGCTGACGGAGGCTTGCAAGCCACGTGGTAAAATGAAACTAACTACGGTGGCTGTAATGTGACAAATTGCTGGGAGATAAACTGCTGGCAATATTAGACTGCTGAAATTGAAAGAAGGCAAGCTATAGCTGCTATGGCTCAGAGCTAGAGCTCTTGCCTCACAATCAGGAGGTTGTGAGTTCTATCCTAGGTAGAGGCAGATTCTGTTAATATGTTATTTTGTTAAATGTTTGTAGAGTGTTCAAATTATTAGACTTATTTTTTAAAGACTGCTTTATTATTGTTCTAGACAACTTAACAAAATGAAGAAGCTTTTTAAAATAAATGCTTGCTCTGAAGAGGCCCAGTGCTATTGTATCTTCTTTTAAATAGCAGAGAATACTTCCAGAAAGCCACATCAATTTTAAAGATCTGTAAAAGTATAATCTGAAATGTCCTGTTTTAGTATTAAGTATTAGTATTAAGTATTAGTATTAAAAGAAGGCAGCTGAGAAACCCTGACTTAGTCATGTTTGGAGTAGATCTATTTAAATAATTGGGAGGAGTTAGTGTGATTACATTTAAGAAAACTTTCTGGGATTAATATACTGCCATAAATGTACATTTCTCCAATTCTTTGCCATTTCTATGGGTCAGGCACACATGCACAGAAATACACAGCAAACAGTGTTTATCATCTGTACTGTTTGCTGTTTGCTGTTTGGCAAATTGCTGGGAGGCAGAGGCCTTTTTTCCTTGTTTTCCTCCCCCAAAACTAAGGTGCGTCTTATACTCCGGTGCCTCTTATACTCCGAAAAATACGGTAATAGGAAAGAAATGGAAAATTGAACTTATATAATTCATATGTATAAATAGTCTATGTTTAGTGGTATTAATGGTAAATTAAAATCCACTTCAATAGAAGTCAAGAGGCTGTACAATTATGTTGGTTTGCATCACAGACAAAGCAATAGAACTACTTATTAGAAAGTAAGTGCCATTAAACTCCCTAAGACAACATTTGGATGAATCAGACTATGGTTAACTCAACAAGCTTCCATTCAGATGAAGCTCTGGCAAGATGACTAAGAATTCAGACTGTAATTTGGCTAGCAGACAATGTGTTTAAGTCTGTTCAGGATGGCTGACAGCAGTCTTTTAAAATACGTTTATTCAACAGAATAAGACTTTTTACTCAGAATAAACCTTAAGAGTATGAAGGTGACAGATAATTTATACAGCTATTGGGGGGGTGTATCATCAATAGTGATTTATTACTACCTTGAAAAATCTACACTGTTCGGGAAAACCTCAGAATGTTAGATGATATATTGTTTGAAAATATAACAAAGGTTCCACTCTACTCCAGACTCTGTAAACTAGAGAGGATTAATTCACTAGACCAGGGGTGTCAAACTCGATTTCATTGAGGGCCGCATCAGGGTTGTGTTTGACCTCGGGGAGCCGGAGTGGGCATGGCCATGGTGAGCATGGCCAGCTCGACATCACTCATGTCACAGGCGCCTGTGGTGGCCAGAGCGCTCTGCCAAAGAAAACGTGTTCCTGAGCTCCGTTTTCAGCTGCGACGGCCTCCTGCAACCCTCTGCCAGCGAAAACGGAGTTCGGGGGGGGGGCTCCATTTTTGCTGGCAAAGGCATTGCGGGCCGGTCCTTCACTGTTTCCAGGGTGACTCCACTAGCCGGATCCAGCCCCCGGGCCTTGAGTTTGACACCCCTGCACTAGACCAAGCCAGTCATGATGATCAAAAGATTGCACTCAATGGTTTTTAAAATGACCCATGCTGTATAAAGTGTTATTATTTTTGCATACTGAACATCTGGATAACTTTTAGCGTGAAGCAGACATGATAGTTGCCAGAATCAAGTATTTGTTCATATAACTATTCTATGCCTGGATTCATACAACACCTAGCTACAAGTAGCCAACCACAGCCTAGCCTATGAAATTGGTGAAAATTTTTTTATTTATTTACTTATTTACTTATTTACTTGTTTACTTATTGCTTTTACTATTTTGATAAACAACTAAAGGCAGCTAACATACGTAATACTCCTTTTTCTTCCTATTTCCCCCACAACAATTACCCCTGTGTTGTAGGCTGAGCTGAGAGTGACTGGCCCCAGTTGGCTTTAATGCGAAGGGAGGCCTAGAACTCACTGTCTCCTGGTTTCTAGGCCAGCACCTTAACCACTGCATCAAATTGGCTCTCCGTGTGGATTAATGCCACCCATGTGGTTAGTATATGTGTCATGAAAATCCAGACAATTTGGCTAATTGAGTAAAGCACAATTCAGTTAATCATGGGTAAACATATGACACAAATATAGTTCATATGCGCTGCCATGTGTGGTGTAGAGTTAGCATAACAGCTGTTATAGCTTGGGTGTATATACCACTGGCATGCTAAGCAGCCATGCAAAAAGTGTGATTTGCAAGGAGCAGGGAATCAAAGAATAAACAGCTGATTAGACTCATAGTTAACCAGAAGAAAAGATTATTGATCTTTTTTCTCTTTCTAGACCTCACTGCTTCCCTTTCTGTCTATGACTGAGTCCCATGGGAGTTGGGCGGCCTATAAGGACCATTAATAAAATAAAATAAAAATAAATTACTTTGCCTGATACAACCAAAAGGAAAGGCAATCAGAGCTTCTTTTCTCTCCTAGGAATCCAGATCACAATCGTTGGTTTTTTTCCAGTGGGAAATCAGAAATTTGTAAGCAAGATCATGGGCTGGGGGCGAAGCCTTTTGCTTTTGTCTTCCTCATACTGTTCAAGACTATAAGATTAATAAAGGAGGAACGAAAGAGGAATGCCCCTGGTATTGCAGGAATGAACACATAACTGTGGTTTCCATATTAGTAACAGGATGGGGTCCTTCAGGCTGAAATAGTTAAGCAGTGAATTGGCTAGCTCCCATTCAAAGGGCATTTATATTATAATAAACTGGATTCTGAAGTGAGTATTCCCATTCTTTCTGGCTTTTTAATTGTACTGTATATTGCTTTGTATGTCTATTTATGTATATGAAATGTCAGTATGTTTCTTTCCAGATAAGGCAACATTGTATGATTTAGCCTCTTGGGCGTGAGAAATGGCTCTTTTGCCATTTCTCATTGGCAAATTACCATTGCCTCTTCTACTATGCAAACAGGTCCTTCCCACTCTGGCCCAGGTAGTACCCTACCTACCTATATATCTTGTTTTACACAGGAACGGTTCATGGTAAGCAAGCACTGGTAAACTTTATGTATCTTCAAAGCTAAAGGCTAATGCTTAGAAGAGCATTAGAATTCATTGACTTTTCCGTCATTCAAAAGCATAGCAAGCATCCCAATTACTATATTTATCAACAACTGAAGAAATCAAAAGACATGCAAAGGAGCAGTTATGACTAAGTTGATGTCATTAACATTTCTCTTTCTCCATTAAAAGCTCAAAATATTTAAATACATTTTCAAGGTTCCTCATATGAAAGAGAAATAGTAACTATTAACCTTTGCTGCAGAGGAGACTGTGAATGTAGTCTTTAATGACTTTAGGCCAGTCACTATCTCTCAGGAAAATTTCACAGGCTGTTGTGAGGAGACCACTATATTGTTTTGAGCTCACTAAGGTGGACAGAAAATTGTGGGAGAGAAAACATTATAGACCCTCCCCAAACTTGTAAAAGGATATTCATCTGATTTCAGATATACCCATGGAATCCCAATGCTTCCTTTTAAAAACCTCTCTCTCTCTCTCTCTCTCTCTCTCTCTCTCTCTCTCTCTCTCTCTCACACACACACACACACACACACACACACACACACACACACACACACACCTTTGCTTCAAAATAATTTCATCAGAATTGTATTCCAAAGGTCAGCCTGTCTAATATGATTCCCTTAAAAATATAGAAGGATTGATTATGCTGTCATTTCTAGACAGCAAAACCTTGCAATCCGCAGCAGGTGAGAGATTCCCGGTTTTCTCCTGCTTTTAATAGGCTTATAGGAAAGGATGGCGAAGTCGCATGATTTGTTCATGTTGAAAAAATCCCAATTCTCTTAAATCAAACCCACGCTTACCTGTTCCCACAAGATTGGCAAGGCCTGCAAAACGCCGGTTAAATTGCCCCACTGCCTACCTTGGGGTGGCACCTGGAGCGCCAAGGACAGAGGATGCCCTCCGCCTATTCGCGGGAAGGTAGCGCCGACCCTGTCCCTGAACCCGGCCGCTCCTCCTTTTTCCTCCGAGGGGGGTCGAGGTAGTTCGGAAAGGCGAAGGACCGCTCCTCCCTTCGCATCTGAAACCGATCGGAGGGAGAGATGTCTGCTCGATCCTTTTCAACGAGGACCGGGCGTTCTCCGCTTCGAGCGGCTCTTGTGCCCTGAAAGGAACGGGCTTTGCATCGCTTCGCCGGGAGACAATGCCGGGAGCGAAATCAAAAAGCAGAGGCGAAATCGATGGTCTCTAGCGCTCCATCACCGCCCTCTTCCACTTCTTTTGATATTATTGGGTGTTGGTGGTGGGAATCTGGCGCACGGATGGCGAATTCTATAGAATAGAATGGGCTGAGGGGGATCTACCCCGCCTGCCTTCCCCTCCGCTGTCTCAAGTAGGGGAGAGGAGGAACCCGGCGGAGACAGACCTTTTGTGCTTGCGAGGGAAAAAGGGGGAGGGTAAAGAATGAAGATTGTGTTCTTGCGACCCCCCTTTTTCCCTCCCTCTCATGCAACGAAAGGCGCGATCCCGTTCGCGTGCCATTAGCTTGCATTGAGCAAGAGACCCCCCACACACACACACCTCCGTCGCAAGCGGGTGGGCGTGGCAGGGAGGAGGCTGCCACTGTACTGTACGCTATTCCAGAGGGAGCGTTTCCGAAAGAGAAGGGAAAGGGGCGGGGCGGCTCAAGTCACGTGACTCGGAGCGCTCCCGGCGATATGAATGGCTTTAAGATGGTTCAGGCTCAAGAGTACGGCTGAAAGCTGTGAAGATGGCGGCGGCGGCGGCGGCGGCTAGTCACCGCGGTGGCAGGGGGATTCTGGCGGCTGGACTCCTTCGCAATCACGTGGCTATCGTGACGGGAGGGGGCACGGGCATCGGCAAGGCTATCGCTGCGGAGCTGCTACATCTCGGTGGGCAACGGATCTCCGAAAGGAGAGAGCCTAACCTCTCTGGGAGCGGGCTGATTTCTCCTCGCCTGGGGGAATGGGACAGGTGGAAAGGTCGAAGCTATCAATCAATGCCTGCTAAGTTACAGACTCTCCTGCGAGTCCTTCCTCCGTGTTATTGATAGTAGCTTTAGGACTTCGACAAGAGTGTCAGACAGGATGTCTATGGAGATTCTCAGTCATCCAGGGGTCATGGTTGTCCCAAAGATGAAACAGTGAGCTATAAATTAGCCATTGATAATCAGCTTCATTAGTATACCAGCTAATGAAATTAACTCCCAAGGAAGGCTTAAACAACTTCTATCGAGATTGGTTATAGGTTATAATATAAAATCTGGCAAGTCTGACTGCTGTAACTCTTCCCCCTTGTCATCCTTCAGTGGACTAGGGAACAGGGGTGGGTTGCTCTCTTACCTTGCTACCGGTGCGCTGTGCGCACATCTCCACGTTTAGTGGACGCGCTCGTTACGTGCGCACGCCCCCTCGCACAATTTTGCTTCTGCGCATGTGCGGAAGCAAAATCTCGCCGAAATCTCACGAGGGGACACGCGTGCGTGATTTCGGCAAGATTTTGCTTCTGCGCATGCGCAGAAGCAAAAAAGCCCAAAAATTATTTTAAAAAGATGGCAATGCGCGTGACGGACCGGTGAAGACGGCACTGGAGCGGCCGTGCGCAAATTGCGCAATCGGTCGCTCCCTACCGAAGCTACGCACCGGACCGCACCAGTAAGAACCCACCACTGCTAGGGAGGCATCTATCTGAACTGCTCCAAATATTGTCTAGATGTTCTGGATTTTAAAAAAAACCAATCAGTTCCTTTTACATAGGGATATCTGGTCAAGATCATCTTCCTTATTTTTCCTTATTCCTTACTGACATTTTGACTTAGTGTATGTAAAGCCAGAAAATTCCGCAGCCATCTTTGGGAATATGGGTTTGTGTGTGTATGTGTTTATTTGAACAATAAATAAATTAACTGAAGAAGCAGTTACAATATGTGGTTAATAGGAATGCATACGTGACATCTCCCCCTTGATGTGCATGCTTGATGTCTTGTCATCTGATTTAGGAATAGCTGTGATTTTAATTAGTATTAACTAGTCTTTTAAAATAAATAATTATAGTGTCAAATTCCGGCTTGTGCTAACTGGGTATAATAATTTGAATGGTATAACCATAGCAAAACATTGACAAAGAACTGGATGCTGGATAGAAGTGGGATAATGATAGGTGTTCTGTTAATTCTGTTCTGCAAAAAACTTCTGAAAATTAAACTATTGGATAATTGGCATTGAGTTGCAATGCATGCGATTTCCAGCTTGAAAATCACTGGGTTATTCTTAATATCATATGAACACTGTTTAAACTCTAATGCTGATATTATTTGAGAAATATCCATGGGTTATACTAGGAAGTTGCAATTTGTGTTGCTTGGATTTCAATTCAAGGACATGATAAAGCTACAAAGTCATTTTTATTGAAGATTGTATGCGTTTTGGTGGAATGAAATGTGCAGAAATATATTAAAGAGTATCAAAGAAGCTGAGTTCACACACTGCAATTAACTCATCATTCAAATTAGTTGGTTTTGGCTTAACCTATTACCGGTACTTAAAGTTGGCATTATGGACCAGTTCAACAATGGATTTCAATAGTCAATCCATTGAAGTTGTGAGTTTCCCATCTCTGGAAGTTTTTAAGAAGAATCTGGACAGCTAGTTTTGAGGATGGTTTAATTATTTTTCCAGCACATTGCAGAAAGTAGAACTACATGATTTTTATAGATCCCTCCAATTCCTCAATTCTGTGATTTCTGTGATTGTGTAACTATAAAATGTAGTTAAGAAGAGTCCACTACTGTATGCAGTTTTTACTATATACTGTAACTTAGGATTCCCAGCATGCTTTTGAAATGATTAGTATTAATTTATTAATGTACCATTAAAACTGATGAGGATTTGTTCTCCTTTCTCAAGAAACTTATCAAATTTGTATAGCTTCCCATTTCACCAAAAGGTAATTCTGAGCACCATACAACAATTAAATAAAGCAACACGGGTGGGTTCCTCCCAGTTCAGACTGGTTTGCCCGAACCGGTAGCGACCCGCTGATGATGTCACGATGACATCACCGACCCAGTTCAGTCGGTGCCGGTCTGTGGGTGCCGCCATCTTTTTATTTATTTATTTTTTGAATATATATTTTTCTTCTGAGCATGCGTAGAAGCCGAGTTTCTGGCATGAGGTCACCATCTTGTTTTTGGCTTTTCCCCCCTGATTTTTCAGCACTGCGCATGTGGAGGAAGCGAACTAACAGCGAGGTAAGTTAGAATTCACCCCTGAAGCAACAGATATAAAAACAACATATATTAAAATATAAAAATCCACATTAAAAATGAAGGCAAAGAGAATATTAAAAATGTCTACCTCAGAAAAGGAGCGATCTAAGCATGTCTTTGGTTCTTGGGGGGGCCCAGGCCTGATAAGATAAGCAGGTCTTTAGGAACTTCTGCAATATTAAAAGGGATGGAGCTAATCTAATCTTGGGGGGAAGAATGCTCTATAAAGTAGATGCCACAAAAAAGAAGATACATCTCCTAGGACTCACCAAATAGGTTAGGAGCTGATGGTGTCCTTTATTGCATGTTTTCTCTTCCAGATCTAATCGATGGGCTGATGTAACCAAGGAGAGAGAGATCCACAGATAACCTTGTCCCATAGCAAAAAAAGACTTTATACCTAAAACCAGCACATTGAATTGATCTAGAAACATGAAAAAGCAGCTTGGGGAACAGAACTATAACTTGTGCTGTTCTAGGAACACACATAACTGCTCATGCTGTTGCATTCTCTACCAGCTGAAGCTTCCCGATATTCTTCAAGGGTAGCCCCAAGTAGAGTGCATTGCAGTAGTCCAATCTGATGGTGACTAAAGAATCACCACCAGGGCCTGCTCAACCAGGAACAGATGTAACTGGCACACATACAAAGCTGTACAAAGGCTTCCTAGCCACAACTGCTATTTGCTCATCAGGCAAGAGTTGTGCGTCTTGGATGACTCCCAGCTTGCACATGGGGACAGTGCAACTCTACCCAGCATCAAAGATGGAATAGTCTGGAAACCAGTGGGCCAGTAGTGGGTTCTAAAACCCGTTACTACCAGTTCGCATGCACATGTGTGCATGCACGACGCTACTGTACATGTGCAGAAGCATCCCATGTGGGTGGGTGGGTGGAGCCTGCCGCTGCCGGCGCTACCAGTTCGCAGAACCGGGCCGAACCGGGAGCAACGCACCGCTGCAGTTGGCCTCAAAATCCAGTGGTATTCAGTCTTGCCAGTGTTTGGCTGAAGTCTATTCTCTATCCAGACCCTTTCTGTCTTCAAACACTGAACTAAGGCATTGATGGTATTCCCAGGGGTAGAGATATATAAGTGGCAATGGATAAACTTACCATTGTTGTTCAGATGTTAAACACAAAATACTTTTAGATGACCGCTCTTTTATTTAAATTTCAGGGCATTCTAATAGCTTTTATCTGCACTATCTGTTAAATAATCAAGATAAATGTATTTCTCCAAAAGTAATAAAATTTTGCTATAATATGTGTAAGCTTCTTCCACAAATACTGTATTTTTCGGAGTATAAGACGCACTGGAGTATAAGACGCACCTTAGTTTTGGGGGAGAAAAATAGGGAAACAAAATCTACCTACCAGGTATTCATCTGGCTAGTGTCCTTCGTCTGGTCAGCTTCAGCACATTATTTTATCCCCTGGTTAGGGCTGAAAAAGCCTTTTTCAGAGGGAGTAGGAATGAAAACAAGCCAGCAAAGACTTAAGGCTGGTAAAAAAACTACTTCCAGGGAGTAGGAATAAAAAAATGCTGCAAACCGGTAAGGTCATTAGAACCTCATTAGGGCTGAAAAGACCTTTTTCAGGGGAGTTGGAATGAAAACAAGCCTGCAAAGATGGAGTAGGAAGCCGGGAAGATCGTTAGCACCTCGTTAGGGCTGGAAAAAAAGCTTTGAAAAAGCTACATTCGGAGTATAAGACGCACCCAAATTTTCAGCCTCTTTTAGGGAGGAAAAGGTGCGTCTTATACTCCGAAAAATACGGTAGTTGCTAATAGTTCTTGTTCCTAGGGAATAGTTTTATCTTATTCAATTTATTATTTTCTTTTTATTGGTCAATGACTGAACTAAAGGTCTCTCTCTCCCCCTCCCTCCCTCCCCCCCTCCTTTAAGTCTTTAAGACAAGATATGGTTCTTTGGATCAACAGGTTTTGCTGTTAACTTATTCGAAGAAATATATTAGTCAAATTCCACTACTGAGCTAGGACATTATTGAAAAGTCTTTGTTCAATCTATAAATGAAAATGAGTGCGAGAAAATTGCTACCTTATGAATGGAGACAATAATAAAATTCCCTTATTCCTTTCATAGGTCCTCAAAATACAGCATATTCTAGGGAAGTGACACTCTTTGAAGACTCTGAAGAAAATTTAGAGGGGAGCAAGTTCAGTCATGAGACAGAACCTTGGCTCATGCATGTTTAATTGCACTTGCATCAACAGACTTTGAAGGACAGACTAATGTGATTTATTGTGGGAAAGCTAAAAAGCATTATGGAAGAATTTAGCAAATGCAAGCCTTGTTTATAATGAAATCAAGGTTCCAAACAATATGTGTAAAGGACTTGAAGCTACTCATTTTTTGGGGGGGCGCGTAATTTTGGACTGTTTCTTGCTTTGATAATTGACTTTTCTAGCTTCCGGTTGTTTGTTTGTTTGTGATGCTCTGAGAACTAGCCCTAATACCAAGAAGAGAATGCATGCTTTTCGTAAACTAAATATCAGATTAGAATAAGCACAATGTTCATGTTTTCTTTCTTTGTAGGTTTACAAGTAGCAGTAATCTCTTGATAAGCCTGAAAGTGATACTGAAGGGAAGATTAGCCCAGATGTAATACTTCAGCAAGAGATCTGGTTTAATCTTTGTACAACTTGTACTAATGTTGAAATGCCTCTCATTTTGTTTTGCAGGTAGTAATGTAGTGATTGCCTCTCGTAAATTTGACAGATTAAAGGCTGTAGCGACAGAGTTAGCTGCTGAAATTCCCTCCACCAGTTCTGTCCAGGTGACTCCCATACAATGCAACATTCGCAAAGAAGAAGAGGTAAAAATGCAATAGTCTTCCATATTTGACTAGTGTATTGTTCACTGGGTTATTCTTTTTATTATTACAGTGGAAAAATGGTATTTTCATCTCAATATTGGATGATTAAACCACAAAAAAGTGATCTAAATGCTAGTTCCTTTGCTGGAAATGGCAAATGTTGCCGTCTCCATTTGTTTTTACATCAGTTGGGGGTCAGTCAGCTTTTTTATACAATTTTAAATAATTGTAATTTTAAATATAGGAGGAGGCGTCCAGTGCTTTGTAAACTCTAAGATAGTTTACATTTTATTAATATATTTTTTAAATCCTATATGCTTTGTTGGTAACATCCATCTTTAACAATTGAAAAATATCTAAAAACATCATATTGAGGATCCCTGCTTTAGGTGAAGATCCATTTACTGAGATGGAAAAGGAATTATAATTTGGCAATTGCTTTGATTTTAGAAAAGGAAAAAACATTCTGGTTCAATGCTATAGTATTTTGTAGCATTTGTACTGCTGGTACAGGTAGTCCTTGACTTATAACAATTCATTTAGTGACCATTCGAAGTTATAGCAGCACTTAAAAAAGTGACATGATTGTTTTTCACAGTTATGACCATTGCAGAATCTCCGTGATCAAAATTTAGACCCTTGGCAACTGACTCATATTTATGATGGCTGATCCCAGGGTCATGTGATCACTTTTCCAACCTTCTGACAAGCAAAGTCAATGGGGAAGCCAGATTCATTTAACAACCATGTTACTAACTTAATTGGAATAATTCACTTTACAACTGTGGCAAGAATGGTCGTAAAATGGGGTAAAACTCACTTAACAACTGTCTCGTTTAGCAACAGAAATTTTGGGATCAATTGTGGTTGTAAGTCAAGGACTACCTGTATAGGTAAGCAATATTGAATTATATGAGTACCGGTAAGTAATCTGCCTCAATATAAGGTTTTTGTCTAGGCTTCATCTTCAACCATATGCTATTTTCAGCTATACTACACAATTTTAAATATATGTTGTGATCTCTAGCCTGAACCTCCTGTCTAGTGCATGACAGAGCTGTTAAATAAACAAATTGAGTATTAGGCTGGAAATGACAAAAAGGTAATTGATCCTAATTTAGGTCAAAGTGTATCCTAAAGGGTCAAACAGAAAGTGAGCTATCAAATGTACAAAACCCCAAACCAGAATCTATTGAGTCAAGAATCAATTCTAGCAAAGGATATAGAATAGAATAGAATAACAGAGTTGGAAGGGACCTTGGAGGTCTTCTAGTCCAACCCTCTGCTTAGGCAGGAAACCCTACACCACTTCAGACAAATGGTTTTCCAACATCTTCTTAAAAACTTCCAGTGTTGGAGCATTCACAACTTCTGGAGGCAAGCTGTTCCACGGATTAATTGTTCTAACTGTCAGGAAATTTCTTCTTAGTTCTAAGTTGCTTCACTCCTTTATTAGTTTCCACCCATTGCTTCTTGTTCTGCCCTCAGGTGCTTTAGAGAATAGTTTGACTCCCTCTTCTTTGTGGCAGCCCCTGAGATATTGGAACACTGCTAACATCTCTCCCCTAGTCCTTCTTTTCATTAAACTAGACATACCCAGTTCCTGCAACCGTTCTTCATATGTTTTAGCCTCCAGTCCCTCTAAATCATCTTTGCTGCTCTTCTCTGCACTCTTTCTAGAGTCTCAACATCCTTTTTACATTGTGGTGACCAAAATTGAATGCAGTATTCCAAGTGTGGCCTTACCAAGGCATTATAAAGGGGTATTAACACTTCACGTGATCTTGATTCTATCCCTCTGTTAATGCAACCTAGAACTGTGTTGGCTTTTTTGGCAGCTGCTGCACACTGCTGGCTCATATTTAAATGGTTGTCCACTAGGACTCCAAGATCCCTCTCACAGGATATGTTAAAAATAGCTTTTTAAATGATAGTTTAACTAGATTCATATACCATATTATAACACATTTTGCTCCGTGTGGTTTAGCATCTTGTGGTGTAATTGGTAAATAATAGTTAAACAAATTATGGCTTAGCATAATATCAGCATTCACTTTTATGTAGGATTGCCCAATACTTTAATACTTAGTTTAACTGTGATTTTCTAAATTAGTGCAGTTTGCTAGGTTGTATGCTATGATTTGAAGATCACAGATCTTTACATAGCATGCTAACTCAAATCACTGTTTCCAAGAACAAGGGGCACAAAACTTGAGAGAGTAATATATTACAAGTTGAATGCACTTTAATGAGAAAAATTTGGCATGCGTTTCCCTTTGGTGACAGAATCAGAAAAGGGGGTCTCTTCTTCCTGAAGATGTGGCTACAAAGATGTCTCTCTCAAGGAACTAAGATAACTTTATCACTCTGAAAGGGATCAATGCCCCTTTTTAAAAACTCTTTTTTATACAGCTTAAACTACCTTATTTTTCATATGTCTACATCTGTCAGCAGCTTTGTTTCTCTGAGTAATCTGTTACAGCAGATTCAAATAAACCAGGGGAAAACTTGTTGAATGCTGAGTTTTAATCTCTATCCACTAGGGCATCCTTGCCTTTTAATAAAGCTTTCCCATCATTGTGCTATAAATAATTCTGCTTGTTTGGCATACAGCTTCCAAGTGCAGCACTGCCTGCCAGCTTTCCTTTGTTAAGAGGACACCATTACAAGCTGTGACTTTTAGTGCAATAGTACATTGCTACATATATAAATTGTTGTATTCTAACTGTGGCTGGGCTTGATCATCTTTCCCAGGAAAGGAAACATCATGCTACCAGATGTCATGTGGAAACATAATTTGCTTTGTAGAGGCTTGTTCTGAAATATGCATCTGAAATGACAGGACTGATGGTTATTAAACCACTGCCATTGGATCCCTTTCAAAGAGTTGCTAAAGTCATAGACCTCTTGATCAACTTTCTGTCATTAGTAGCCGGGCAGATACAGTGAAAACACATTTTGCAGGACTATGATATATGATAAGGACCTTTGACTATAATTTTTATTATTGGTTTGTTTGTTTGTTTTCCGCCTTTTTTTTTACAAATAACTCAGGGCGGTGAGCATATCCAACACATCTTCCTCCTATTGTACCCACAATAACAATCATGTGAGGTAGTTTGGGCTGAGTAACAGTCACCCTGCTGGCTTTCATGACTAAGATGAGACTATAACATTATATAACAACTAAATAACATCATAACTACAGTATATGAGTTTTATAAGTAATATTAATCTTGTTTTCTTCTTTATAAATTATGTTTAAGAGTAAACTCTCAATAAACTTGTACAAATTCTTCTGCAGGCATACTATAGCCAAATCACAACAGTAATTTTGTCATTGTGATGAAATCTTGGGTTGTTGTGGAATTCCCTTCTTATACAATATTCTAGGTTATATTTTTAACTGCCATATCATGATTTCTAACAGTACTCAAAACTATTTTGTACAAAGGATTTTCTATTAAAGAAACACCACACTTATGTATGTTTATTGACAAATACTATATTTGATTTTAGAAAAAAGGCCAAGTAGTGATTTTAATCCTGTACAGAAATCTGCAAATGGAACATCAATCTTACCACTCCACTTTATTTTTCCTTGTAGGTGGAGGCACTGGTGAAAACAACATTAGATCTTCATGGTAGGATAGATTTTTTGGTCAACAATGGAGGAGGGCAATTTATTAGCCCATCTGAACTAATAAACGCAAAAGGCTGGCATGCTGTTATTGAAACCAACTTGACTGGAACTTTCTATTGCTGTAAAGCAGGTGATTCCTTACTATAACTTGAAGTTTTGTTCATAAAGCAATTTGAAGCATGATTACTTTGCATTTCTCATTTTCATGCCTTGACATTTTTTATATTTAGCCTTAAATATTCGCAGTTATGGTTTATTGTGACATATAGAATAGAATAGAATAGAATTTTTTATTGGCCAAGTGTGATTGGACACACAAGGAATTTGTCTTGGTGCATATGCTCTCAGTGTACATAAAAGAAAAGATACGTTCATCAAGAATCATAAGGTACAACACTTAATGACAGTCCGGGTACAAATGCAATCAAATCATATTAGGAACCAGTCAATATAAATTGTAAGGATACAAGCAACAAAGTTACTGTCATACAGTCATTAGTGGGAGGAGATGGGTGATGGGAACGATGAGAAGATTAGTAGTAGTGCAGACTTAGTAAATAGTTTGACAATGTTGAGGGAATTATTTGTTTAGCAGAACAGAAAAAACTGTTCTTGTGTCTAGTTGTTCTGGTGTGCAGTGCTCTTATAGCGTCGTTTTGATGGTAGGAGTTGAAACAGTTTGTGTCCAGGATGCGAGGGATCAGTAAATATTTTCACAGCCCTCTTTTTGACTCATGCAGTATACAGGTCTTCAATGGAAGGCAGGTTGGTAGCAATTGTTTTTTCTGCAGTTCTGATTATCCTCTGAAGTCTGTGTCTGTCTTGTTGGGTTGCAGAACCAAACCAGACAGTTATAGAGGTACAGATGACAGACTCAATAATTCCTCTGAAGAACTGTATCAGCAGCTCCTTCGGCAGTTTGAGCTTTCTGAGTTGGCGCAGAAAGAACATTCTTTGTTGTGCTTTTTTGATGACGTTTTTGATGTTAGGTGTCCATTTTAGATCTTGCAATATGGTAAAACCTAGAAATTTGAAGGTCTCTACTGTTGATACTGTGTTGTCTAGTAAGAAGTGGAAGTATGGGCGGGTTTCTCCTAAAGTCTACCACCATTTCTACGGTTTTGAGTGTATTCAGTTCCAGATTGTTCCGGTCGCATCACAAGGTTAGTTGTTCAACCTCCTGTGTGTATGCGGATTTGAGTATGTGTGACAGCAGCAGAGTGGACTTATATGTTTTCAGTAATGTGGGAAATGAACCTCCATTCATAGTTACTTGTGCCCTCTGGCAAATATCTGGATTTAATGTCATTGCTATGTTGTATATTACACCATCCCCCATATTGATACACTTAGTTATAGATGTTGTGTGTCTGGGGGTGGTGGTTTAACCCAAACAGAGACTGCATTTTGTACACATTCTGAAAATGTAAATAAAAATGTCACAATATTAATTAGTGCTCTTTTTTTCTTGTTTCCATATAGTGTACAATGCTTGGATGCGGGATCATGCGGGTGCCATTGTCAATATAGTGTCTAGTATGTGGAAAGGGATGCCTGGCATTTCGTAAGCTGTTATTAATATCTAAATGCATGCCTGTTATCACTTAAGTCAGGGGTGGGCTGCTGGGGGTTCGCAGAGGTTCGGGAGAACCTCTAGCTAAGATTCTGTGTAGTTCGGAGAACTATAAATCCCACTCCCCCAAATCCCACTCCTGGCTGGCCCCACTCATCCCACCCTGCCCCTCCCAGGAGTCCCCACACGGCCCATTTTGGATGCAGGTAAGTGCAGGGCACATGCGGAGGCTCGGGGAGGGCGAAAAACAGGCCTACTGGAGGTTCAGAAAATGGGACCGTTTCCAGCCTCCAGAGGGCCTCCGGAGCCTGGGGAGGCCGTTTTCACCCTCTTGGAGGCTCGACGAAAGACTCTGGAGCCTGGGGAGGGCAAAAAGCCCCACCCCACCCGAGTGGTGCAGGAGGCCAACTAGGCCACACCCACCATGGCCACGCCCACCCAGCAACCGGGCAGAGAACCCCTTGCTAAAATTTTTGAAGCCCACTCCTGACTTAAGTCTAAGTAAATGTATTTATTTTAATTTATTTATCAAATTCATTTGCCTCCTACTTTGCGGTTCAGGCAATTCTGAGCAGACACACATTTATAGACACAGAGACACTTCCCTACTTCCTGCAATATTGTTTTGCAGCTTGAAATTAATAGGCAGGGAAGATTGAAGCCTCTGCTCCCTAGCTGGCTCCCTTTTTTTCAGTATTGTATTGTATCCTTTCTAATTTTTTTAATGGTCTTGTTTTTGCAAAGCCCAGTGACTGTATAGATTTCCAATACAAAAATAACAATATCAGAAAGTTTTGAAGAAATCTGCTACAGTGGTGGATTATGAAGAACAGAAATAGCTAGGCCAACAATTCTGACGGGCCATGTGCAGCTTAGAGGAGATTGCCAAATCTGGACTTTAGAGATGAAGTCAGGAGTTGGTAGTCTTCAGACCCTGAGCGACATGACAACTCCAGAACTTTTGGTGTGTTCTAAGAGCACCAACATTATCTGGAGCACAATGGCTGGTTCTAAATCCATTGTTTCTTGATATATTTCCACAGATATCATAGGAATCTTTGAGAATTGAGGACTTTTGCCTATATTTATGATCCTCAAACTTGGATCCCACAAATAGTTCACAGCAACTGCTTGCAAAAGCATGGTTTGTTAGAGAATATTCACTCAGGAAGAAATAATGTTAATTGACTTATGTATTTGACTTATGACCACAACTGAGCCCAAAATTTCTATTGTTAAGCAAGATAATTGTTAAGTGAGTTTTGCCTCAGTTTACGACTTTTCTTGCCACAGTTGTTAGTGAATCATTTCAGTGGTTAAGTTAGCATCACAGTTAAATGAATCTGGCTTCTCCATGGACTTTGCTTGTCAGAAGATCACAAAACATGATCACATGACCCTGGGACACTGCAAAATATGGACCAGTTGCCAAGTGTCTGAATTTTGATCATGTGACCGTGGGGAAGCTGCAATGGTCGTAAATGTGAAAAACAGACATAAGTCACTTTTTTCAGGGCCATTATAACTTTGAACGGTCACTAAATGAATGGTTGTAGGTCAAGGACTACCTGTATGCTAATACACAATCACTGGGGCTAAATCCTGCTCACAATGAAACCACATCATGGAGTAACATGATATTTGAACCTGGCACATATTTCTTACCAACCAGTTGAAATACTATTTCTCTTTGCATAGACTTGTCTCCTGTGATTGTGTTAATTGAATTCTGATTATGAAATTATTGCAAACTTCCTGATTGCAGAACATTAACATGCACACAGAACATTAACATGCACACAGGTGCACACAGATATTTTTTGCCTGGAAAGAGTTTCATGTAATTACAAGTTGAAAGAGAATGAACATTTTGTTGGCCTCTAATTCTGTCCTGAGAACAATCCTAGCTGTAAGAGAAAAATATGCCTGATACCCCCTAAAATCTCAGAAATCTTAGAGATATTTGTATTTTGAAGATCCATAAAGGCAAATAAGCAATTTTATTATAGCTGGGGATACAGATTGGGTGCTATTTGTACAATCTGTGCTTAAATAACATAAATTAGACTGGAATAACTAAAAGGTGGGATTTTCAACCATCCTGACTCAGGCTAGCTAAACTATGATTGGAAATCAATCACTATTTCTGACAATTGCCCCGTGGCACCAAGATTAGATTAAATTACTGGGAGGAGGATAGCTTCTTGAACTCTAAACCCCAGTTAAGATAGCAAAGTATAGTTATAGGCATTTCATAATCACAACATCTAATTTCAGAGTGGTCTAATTTAACCTGTGGAAGGAAATTAAGTCTTCCTCTTCTTTTGCTTCCTTTGCAGGCACAGTGCAGCAGCAAGAGCTGGTGTTGCTAACCTGACCAAAAGTTTAGCCATTGAGTGGGCATGCAATGGAGTGAGGATTAACTCAGTTGCCCCGGTAGGTTATGAAATAAGTGATTTAGACAACATACTGGAAACAAATGTTCAAACTGATTCTAACAATCTTATTTGCCTAGTTTAATCTTGGATGGATGAAGATAGGAGCTTTTTCATAGGTTAGGAGATTTTGCTCACAATACAGTATCTATTGGAACTGCTAAGATTTTTATGTCTAAATCTTTAGCTATACCAAAGACTGAGACGGGGATTAGAAGCTCTAATCTACATTCAATGGAGTTTGTTTTTGGGGAAGAATCGCGAATGAAGGCAAATATACATGTCACATGATAATATTGCAGGATCCAATCTGGGTTGGTCACCTGGACCAGAGGTTTTGTCTTCTGAGCTTTCAGACTCATGCTGGAGCTCATCTTCATGGTCTCGGTGACCAACCCAAATTGAGGAAGAATATTTACAGAAGTATTTTAATATTAGCACTGGGGATGAAATTGCTCTTCAGATGTCTCTATAAAACATGTAGATATCTTTGGGTTGCTTTATAAATGTAGTATGTGTAATAATTCCATTTAGTAATTAATTAAATGTAATTACTACACGTACTACATTTATAAAAATAGAAACCCCAAGAGCTAAGCTAAATGTGGGATGTGTGGGAAGTAGGCAAACAAAATTGCATAAAGTCCCATGAAGTCGCCAAGAACGGAGCTTGAGTCGAATAGCACTTTACTTGCAAGGATATAATTCTTCCTTTCCAATGCAGTTTGCTTGTTGGTTTATAAATCCAGGTCATTTATTTTCAGTACTGATATTCAGAGTTTATAGTTTGTGAATGTCAAAAGTGATTGGAGTTTTTATTGCTGTGAAAAGCAATAAATGTTGAAGCTGTCCTTTCTTTGCAGGGAATTATATTTTCAGAAACTGCTGTTGCAAACTACAAAGATGGTGAAAATATCTTTAAAAACTATATTAAGAGGATTCCTTCAAAGAGATTAGGAGTTCCTGAAGAGGTATAGTACTATGTTGATTTAATTGTTATATTTTGAACTTCAGGGTTTTCAGGTGATTTTAAAACTTGGATTTTGTTCTCTCCATGTTATACGTTTTTATTGCTAATGTTCAGTGCAAACTGACTTTGTTATTAATTAGTGTTTTGGTTTACACAATACAATACACTTAATCTGAATTATTGACACAGTATACTAAACCAGAACTAAGCAAATTATGTGAACCTATTCAATGAGTAAATAAAATCTTGATTTAATGGATTACTATTTAATACACATTTGGATACGAAGCTAACATTCCCATTCAAAATGTGAGTAGGGTTCAGGGGTGGGTTCCAACTTACCTTGCTGCCGGTTCGCTCCCTCCCACACCGCGTGGGCGCACCTTGTGGGCGCCTGCAATCTTCATGCGTGCGCTTGCGCATTAACGAAAAATCCGGGGGAGAAAACCAAAGCCGAAAAAAAGATGGCAACTGCATCTTGGTTTCTGCGTATGCTCAGAAGGAAAATTTTTTTAATTTTTTTTTTTTAATTTCAAAAAAAGATGGCGGCACCCATGGACCAGCACCGACCAATCCAGTTCGGTGACTTCATCATGACGTCACCAGCGGGTCGCTACCAGTCCGGGTGAATGAGTCCGAACCGGGTGGAACCCACCCCTGCTAGGATTCTACACCAGGGTGGGTTCCTCCCGGTTCGGACCGGATCGGCCGAACCGGTAGCAACCCGCTGGTGACATCACTGAACTGGACTGGCTGGTGCCGGTCCATGGCCGCCACCATCTTTTTGTTGGAATTTTTTGCGAATTTTTTTACTTTTTTGAAGGTTTTTCTTGTTCTGCTGCTTGTAAAAGGGCTCTCCCGCCTGCCTCCGGGTTTAAACTGACATCGCGATGCGAACCGGTGGCGAAGGTAAGTGGAACTGTTCTACACCTTAAAAACATGTACCGGTATGTGAAAGCTAGCAAAATAGTGCTGGCAATATTATACTTGTCCTACACTTCACAATATCCAACTTCTTATGCTCACTTGCTTCTAAGTATATTAATGTTTCAGATGTGTATCACAATTTGCCTTGTCTACAGAAAAAGAAGCCAGATTATAAGTGTTGCTCTATTCTCAACATTTATCGAGCAGGGTCTCTTATTACACTAAGCTGTACTTCATCTTTTTGTGTTGTGTGAGCACAGGCTTTGTGGATAACCCATGGTTTGTGCCTTAACATAATATGAAAGCTGAGTCTGTCCACCAAACCACAGAGAATATGTGAATCCAGCAAGTGAAACCTGAACTGAACATCTGAAAGGCCCTGTGCTATAATGGTTAATACCGTAGTTATTTATTTATTTATTTGTTTGTTTGTTTGTTTAATTGACTCTTTGGTTATTGTTTGCTTGTTTGTTTGTTTGTTTAATGTGTCTCCCATCTTGTCCGGAGGCAACTAATGTAACAATGAATAATTCTTTTTCCCTTTTAAGGTATCAGCTTTGGTGTGTTTTCTGCTATCTCCAGCTGCCTCCTTTATAACTGGAGAAACTGTGATGGTTGATGGTGGACAAAGCCTATACAGTTCCCACTGGAACATTCCAGGTAAAACAATGCTTTAAAAATAGTGGTAAAATAGTAACCTGACTGTTTTAGCAGAGGTTGTCTGCTTTCCTTTTTTTCTGATGCTTTTACCCTGACATTAAAAACGAATTTATCTTTAGGACTTCTCCATCTTAATCAAATTCCACTTCACTTAGGAAATTAGTCCAGAAATTACCATATTGCACTTTCAGATTATGTGCTTTTTTCTGCTAAAATCGCTGACTCAAATGTTTTCACATTGCCTACTAAATGCTGAACTTGCCTATAAGGCTTCTATAAGCTTTAAACTCTCAATTCACACAGAAAGATAAACATAATCTGGACTTATTTTGAGCAAGATTTTTCCTGGTGTATATCACTTTTAGGTTTGTTAGAGATATTCAAGTAATCATGCTACAAGATAGAATTTAATGATATGTTTATATGAAAGAATTGAAAGTTTAACAATCTTTATTTAAATCCAAATTTCATTCTCCATCTTTGTGATCCCTAATTTGCTCCCTTAAAGCCAAGTTAGTACTTTTTAATTTATTTTCTTTCCTGGCTAAACTCTGCTAATGAAAGGAATCTAAATTTACTTAGATTGGAATTGTAAATGCTATAGGATCACAAGAACTGTTTCCCCTTTGTATGATTGACTTGTTAAATTAATTAATTAATTAATTAATTAAACTAAAACAAAACTGGCTAGATAAACACAGTACGCTATTGTAATTGGAATTGTAAAAGGGGTGGGTTCCTTCCGGTTCGGACTGGATCGCCCGAACCGGTAGTGACCCGCTGGTGACGTCACGATGGCGTCACGGATCCGGTTCGGTCGGTGTCGGTCCGTGGGTGCCGCCATCTTTTTTGGGGAATTTTTCCCGAATTTTTTTATTGTTTGGAAGTTTTTTCCTCTGCTGCTGCTTGAAAAAGGGCCCTCCCGCCTGCCCCCGGGTTTATACTTACCTTTATTCCTTCGCCCGAAGCACAGCTGATCAGCTCCTCAGTTGTGTTTCGGGCTGATTCTAGCTACTGAGCATGTGCAGAAGCAGAATTACATGAGGGGACGCGCATGTGTGCGCGAGCACAGCTGGCGCGCACGTGCGAAACATCACGATGCAAACCGGTGGCGAAGGTAAATGGAACCCACCCCTGAATTGTAAGTGCTATAGGATCACAAGAACTGTTTCCCCTTTCTATGATTGACTTGTTAAATTCATTCATTCATTCATTCATTCAATTTCTGTACTGTCCACCTCTGTCAAATACTCCTCTGTAGCTGTCCACATCTGTCAAATATTCTACCTGGCCTAGATTATTGTGATGCAAGTTTGCTTCTGGAAATCTTACATTACTTTTCATTTATTTCCTAATGTTAAGAATTTATTTACTCTCACACCTTTTACATCTCTGATTTACAGTAGTTTTAGGGTACATCTACTTTCTACAACAATTAGTCTCAACTCCCCTGGTTGTGTCATTCCACAGTTGTTGAAATTTTCTTTTGATTTTCCCTCCAAGAGAGCTTTCGTGTAATTGGTTTAATTTAGGAATCAGCTATTGTTTGGTTTGTGTTACAGCCACTTATTTTTATTTAATTTTGGGATGAGCGGAGGACCCATTTCCCTCATGTGAAACAAGGATGTGTGCAAATTGTCTCAGTTAAGGCATTTCCTTAATTTTGAATAGTATCATATCTGTCATGTAACACCGTATTTCAACCAGAACTTACAGCTTAGATTCACATATTGTGTGAAGTCCTGGTTTGCTTAATTTTGGTTGGCTAAAACAAAACTGGCTAGATAAACACGGTACGCTAAGCTGCCAACCTCAGTGATTGGGGGTCAAACAACATTCATATTTAAAGCAAAAATTACTAGAATTTATTGTGGGTTAAAATACAAATACAAACAAAAATTAAGAAAGTTTAAAAAGAAGAAAGAGAAGGTGCAAGAGAAGATAAAGAGGAAATTAAAAAGTAGTGACTTCCCACTACTTCCCACTTTCAGTGCAGTAGATAGAATACAAAAAACCTGTCAACCTTTTGTATTACAATTCTAAATATTTCAAGCCAGTTCTCCAACAACAAAATCATTCTAATAACCAAAATCTAAAATTAGATATTTTTTCAGTTTTGAGTTAAAAAAATCCAGAAGTGCTTCCAAATAGAAACAAAAATAGTTAATTCTTCTCTTTAATAAAAGTAATCAATTTTGCCATGTTTACCAATTCCATCACCTTCACCATTGATTCTTCAGTTGTGGGAATTAGTGTATCTTTCCATCTTTGTGTGCTGCTAACATATGTAGTAATAGCTATAGCACTTAGATTTATATACTGCTTCAGTGTTTTACAGCCTTTTCTAAGTGGTTTACAGTCAGCATATTGCCCCCAATAATCTGGGTCCTCATTTTACCCACCTCAGAAGGATGGAAGGCTGAGTAAAAAGTTCCAAATTTTCTGTCAATATCTTTGTTGAAGTTCCTTTATACATCTTTGACAATTACTCAGGTGTTAAGACTCAAATAACATTCTTAATTGAAACTTAGCAAACAGGATTTTGAATGTAGCTAAATGCCTGAACTATTTATTCTTCATTGAGAAGAAAATGATGCGAGGGTCACCCGTCCCCTTCCAGTCAGGTTTATTGTTTCTCTATGTCTTGGTAGCGTATAATAGTACTCAGAATAGATTTATGTTTAATTTTCTTTTTATATCTCCCTGACCAAGGGTAACGCCCTGTTTCACTTCTCTCTCTCCTTAGAGGTTTGATTTTACTGTTACAATATCCCTAAGCTCTGCAGAATTGCTTAAGATATACTTTATGTGAGAAATAGAAAGATTTTGACACGTTTCTTGAAAAAACAAGAAAACAGTTTATTTCAATACAAACTTCTCAGTGTAATGTCAAGTAAATTTCTTACAGCCACAACCAGCTATTTAATTCCTTTACACCTTTTCTTCCCCTCAGAGAACTTTCCTAGCTTTCCTGATTAAATCTAAGAAAACCCAGTTCTTCTTTGGATTAAGGCCTATAGATTAGAGCACGTCTCACCATTTATCTCTATCTACAAATAACACGATATATCAATCAATAAAGTCCCCTGACCCTGGCACCTGCTTCCCACAGAACTGCCTAGAGCCTATTTTCTCTCCTGTTAACTTCCCTCTTGGACAGTTAAACTCAGGCAGAGAATCACTATAAACCTTCCCTCTTGGAAGTTACCACAAACAGACCTCTCCTCAGCTCTTCCACCTAGGCTTTTTATAGTTCCTGGCCCTGCTATCTATGATCCGATTGGCTGGCTCCTTATGATGTAATCTATCCCCCCTCCCTTCTGGAGAACTGGGATAAACACCTCCCCTTTCTACTTACCATACATTTAAAAGCTGTTTGGCTCCATACTTACTTATGTATGCAATTCCTTTTAACCACACTTTAACTTTATTCAACAACTTAACTCTTTTACATTCAGTACCTGTATGTGGGCACCACAAATGACTATCACAATATTCTGAAATATTAAATATATTCATTTTTCTGTTTTTGAGATTATATAAAAGTGACTCTAACTCATTTCATTAGGCTTGTTTTAAGTGTTTTTCTTTGGAAAAAATTCTTTGAAATTTAAATCAATAGCATTGGTTTTGCTTTCTGAGGCAACTTTCTCTTTTCTCCTAGATCATGACAGATGGCCCCCAGCACCAGATGGACATAATGCCAAAGCACTCACAAGCATGCTTTCAGGAAAACCTAAATCAAAACTATAATTCAAAGAAATGGGATTTGTTCCCATTTTATTAGAAAAAAGCTATTTTTCAGTGATTAACTGCAATTTTAAAAATGTGTGCCTTAGAATAAAAACACCTTTGTAATGAAGTGTTAACGAACCTTTAGAACATTCACTAAGCACAATTATATGGTACCATATTATACTGTATTAAGCTACATTATTGAATGAATTCATTACCTGGTAAACATTATTGGATAAACTGAAAATCTTGTAACTGTTCTGTAAACGTTTGGATCACAGCTCTGTGTAAGGAGTTGCAAGGAGAGCTCTGCGCCTTGTTCTTGCTCTCCCCAGAAATTTGGGCTTCTGGCCCATAGTTACTCTGAACTCTTTCACTGGGCATCTTGTTGACTTTTTCTGCTATCTTCTAAAATGTTTTCTCTTCCCTTATGAGCCAAAAACAATCATTGGAAAAGGGACGGGTTCAGTTCAGCAGTACAGACCAATGCCTTTCCAGCCTTGAATGAATTCCGTCTGCTCTGAATCCTAAAAGTGAGAGGAAAAGAGAGAAAATGCTCAGGGAACGTGACCCCAGCATGAATATAAAATGAGCAGCCTTGAGATGAATTTGAATCAGCATCCAAAGTTTATACTCTTGCTGGAGTCACACTTATCACACAAAGCCATCTGGCTTTGCACATTGCATTAAGCCAGTTACTCTGGCTTTAGAACCACATCTGGAGTCCAATGTGTATGTTTATTTGTACCATGTTTATAAATAGCCTCTGGCACAATCAGAAGATTGTGAGATGGGAAAGGAGATTTTATTTCTAAGGAGTCCAGAGAATTTCCTCCCCTCCCTCCCAAACCTCAGGTGAATTTAGGTAAGAAAGGAACAGATGAACCTGGTATTTGTATTATATCTGGATAAGAGACTCTCAGGCTATTAAGAGGCCAGAAAGGAAATCCTTAAAAAAATAAACCAGAAGTCTATAAATAGCAAGCCACTTTGCTAATGCTCCCAAGAAAACTATGGTTTGCCCAATGCAATTCTCAGAAATCAAGTTCAACTTGAGGGCATTTTAATCTTCTTATTGGAAAAGTATATTGCAACCCTTCTAAAACTCTTTTTGTTTGGTAGCTGACAAGAAAAGCACATTGTTACCCTGCATACAAGAACTTACACTGGACTATTCAAAGCAACTGTTCCAGTTATCTGAATAGTGTTTGCGGAAATTAGATTTGAAGATCATCTTCCGGAAAATCTATTTCACTTCACTAGCAAGAAATCAGTGGTGGGTTGCTGCTGGTTTGGACCGGTTCTCACGTACCGGTGGCGGAAATTTCCACCCGCTCGCTGAACCGGCAGCAATGGTCAGCTGTCCAAGTCCCCGAACCAGTTCTCCGGTTGCCGCGGCTGGCAAAGAACCCTCTGCCCATGCGCAGAGGCTTCTGTGCATGTGCAGAGGATCATTTGTATGATATGATGTGGCGAAACGCGCACTTCCGTCGCGATGCAAACTGATAGGGAAGGTAAGTGGAACCCCTCCTGCAAGAAATGTATAGATTTCATTTGTTCTGGAAAAGGCTGAGTTGGGCTGAGCCAGGTTAGGCCTTAGTTCAGGGGTTGGCAATCTTAAACACTCAAAGAGCTGCAAAGGTCCTAACCGGAAGCCCCCTGTTCAATTCTGGAGCCAACCGGAAGTCCACTTCCCCTGCCATAGAGTCTCCTCCTAGCGTGGTGTCCTTTTTTCCTCTGCTGACCGGAAGTCCGATTCCCCCACCATAGAGTCTCCTCCTAGCCGGCATCCTTTTTCCTCTGCCTGTCCTAACCGAAAGCCCTATCAATTGTGGAGCCGCCTGGCGACAGGGAGCCGCAGCAGAGGGATGAAAGAGCCACAAACGGCTCCAGAGCCACGGGTTGCTGACCCCTGCCTTAGATGATAAAGAAGCAGGAAGTTGCAGGGAACTCGTAAAGTGAAAATCATCTCACAAAGCACTGACAAGCTTCTTCCATATCTAGTAAATGTATCTGCTGTATATAGATGTGTTCATGAATTCAACAAGAGGAAATGCTGAATCCAAGGATGTTTTATTTTTATCTTATTAAGCGATGTAACAAGTCAGATTAAAGGGTTGTTTCAAAAGAACACTGCCAGCAGTCAAGAGAAGAATAAAGAACAAATAAAGAATAAGAGATGATTACCAGAGCAACTGAATGCTATGCCATTGAGTTACAGTATATGACCCAAGCCAATGTGATCGGCTTAACAAATAATGACTTAGCTAATCAAGGCTCAGCATTATGCATTATCTCACTTTTGTTGCTTGACCACAACAAAAAATTTCAACCAATTTCAAATTGACCACAGACGCCAATTCCAAAGCAAGACAATATTTGTAAATATGGCCAGGTCTACTGGAGCACAGTTTATTGAATCACCCACCTTGTGATTTCTAAGCAGCCTGAGCTTTAGCTTGCAAGCTGCAATGACAATGGGCATGCAATGTGCTAAGCCCCAAACCAAATAAACCATATTATGCTTTGTGTAATGTGCAGAAGTGTAAGACTACCAGATGGGAAAACAAAATTTTTGGGAGGTGGTGTTTGTATCACTGTGGAACAGTGTTATTGAAGAAATGTAAGACAATAGGAAAATGTTCACTCAAGTGATATAAAGGGCAAAAGAAAAGGTAAGCATCCTATTAAAAAAAACACCATGTCCCAATTCCTTCCTGAATTGCGGCTGTTTGATAAAAAAAACCCATTTTGCACTTTCATAATCTAATCATTTGTGTCCAGTTATGTAAATCAAGATCGTCCAATCAGAGAAAATAATTTCTCTGTTACTAATATAATAATAGTGAAATGTATCCTTCAGAAATTCATTTTGCCCTTTCTATACTTTCATGTTTTTTCTGATACTTACTCTGGGTTTTATTTCTTTAGCCTTTGAGAATTTCCTTGTAGAAACATATGTAAACTGTTTTTTGTTTGTTCCCTATATATCTATTTGAATTTCTATAAACTTTTTATGGTAGTACATTTAATCTGAACTGATTAATTTTGTTCATACATCTCTATCATTGATTTTTATTTATTTATTTTAAATCACATTCACTTGAGTTCAATATTTGCAGTAAAAGAAGGGGAAAGTAACCACTCTGATATTCTCTTATGAATTGAAAAGATCTGCTTTATTTGAGTTTATAAGAGACTGATTAAAATGAAGGAGATTTAAGTTACTCATTAGTAATTTAGAACACTTGATTTAAGTCTGAGTTGAAATCTGTAACATGGAGATAATTTCTATGCAGAATAAAAACAATACATAAAACTGTTTTCATATACCAGGAAGAATATAAAAGCTACCACTAAAATATAGATGCTGTATGTGGACATGTCTATTCATTTTATGCCTTTGTTTTAAATTGTCTGCTTTTATTTAAGAAACAAATTAAAGTGATAATGCTTCTAATGAATTACACAGGTTTGTCTGCTTGGGGATATTAATCAGTGGTGGGATCCTACTGGTGTGGTCCACTCTATAGCACTGGTAGCGGCCCGCTGGTGACGTCACAGTACCGGTGCGGTCGGTTGCCGGTGCCTGGGTGGCGCCATTTTTTTTAAAAAAAATTATTATTTTTTCTTCTGCGCATGCCCAGAAGCCAAGCTTCCGGCACTGCACATGCGCTGCCTTCCTACTCCACAGTGAGTCCAAGCAGGGGAGGATGGCTGAGGGATCGCGTGAGACGCTGAAAGAACGGGTGGCAGGAGCTATCTCCATTCCCCTCCCTTCAGCAGTCCGAGAAGCCACGAATGCGCAATGATGATCCTAGGCATTTTTGCACGTTTGAGGCTTCTCGAGCTGCTGAGGGGAGGGGGAATGGGCGGCAGGACCTATCTCAGTTCCCCTCCCTTCAGCAGTCCGAGAAGCCACGCCCACCCGGTCACATGGCCAGCAAGCCACGCCACCCGGTCACATGGCTGGCAAGCCACACCCACAAAATAAGCCACGCCCATAGAGTGGTAGTAAAAAAATTAGGAACCCGCCCCTGATATTAATCAAGATCTGGCTTTCAATTTGTGCTCCAATGAACCTGTGTACACAAAAGCTAGATTCTCACATTGCTATTTCAGCCAACTTGAGACTCGCAATCCACCATTGGATTATAAATAATGGACAAAAAGTAACAGCATAGCTTCCCACCACTTGAAATCTCTGACAAGCCCTAAAATCAACATTATGAAGTTCTTTGGGAACTTTGGGGGGGGGGGAAATGGAGTGCTGGTGGAGAGAACCATTTTTTAAAAGGAGAAAACATGTGGCTGTCCTTGCATGGGCAACAACATTCTGTCCTCTTTGCATTCTATCCTCCTTTCCCTCAAATGCTATTGTTACGTGCTCCAGTCACCTTTGCCTTAGTGAATTGCACAAATCCAGATTGTGTAAATGCTCATGTGGCCATTTTGAAATCACTGCGTAGGAACACCTCTTTTTCTGTACATTTCTGTATAAATCTGACCCTGAGAAAATAAAAGGATTAGGATTTCAAAGAAAAGAATGTGAACGAAGAGAGATACTGTAGAGACAGTGGCAACAGCAGCCTATTTAATTTAATTTATTTGTGTTTGTCAAGTACGTATTGGTGATATACATAGATATAACATTGTTTATATACATATGATGGGTACTAATAAAAGGGAACATTAGGACAGGGACGGTAGGCACGCTGGTGAGCTTATGCACGCCCCTTACTGATCGGGTGAGGTCAACAGTGGACAGTCTAAGAGTAAAGTTTTTGGGGTTTGGTAATGAAACCACAATGTCAGGTAGTGAGTTCCAGGCATTAACCACTCTGTTGCTAAAGTCGTATTTTCTACAGTCAAGTTTGGAGTGGTTCACTTTGAGTTAGTATCTGTTGTGTGCTCGTGTATTGTTGTGGTTGACTATTACTATGCAGAATTCTTCCAGCGGGCTTTGTTGAAGTTCTTGTCTTTTCTTTAGATAACTGCCTATTGCACAGCACAAGCTGCATACATTCTTTATAAGAATCTTGGTAAATTAGAAGTGTGTCAATATACTAAATGCAATGGATATGCTGTAATTGGATCTGTCATATTGAACCTATTAGAAATGGAGCAGACACTCCTGCTCCTGGTAGCCCCTTCCCCTTAAATGCTGAATAGTCTTTTCACTTGGGGAAGAGGGAATCTTCTTCTCAAGCAAATGACATCCTCAGCAGAGTTAGAAAGGATGTCTATTCCCTTTGGTTGGGAATATGACAAGGTCTCCCTTATCCACTGCCCATTGCTTAAAAAGGGGGGGTGGGTGGGGCTGGGAGCAATGGGCAGTGGATAAGGGAGACCTTGTCATATTCCCAACCTTTCTAACTTTGCTGGGGGTGTCATTTGCTCGAGAAGAAGATTCCCCCTCCCCCAAGTGAAAAGACTATTCAGCATTTAAGGGGAAGGAGCTACCTGGAGCAGGAGTGTCTGCTCCGTTTCTAATAGGTTCAATATGTCAGATCTGTGGCTGACAGGCACCCTAAATGTTTGAAAAAAGGGGGTGTCTCCATAAGCTTTTTAATGTAAGGGTTGGGTGTTTTGAGTGGAAGGCAAACCAGATTAACTGAGCCTTCTCTTTAGCAATAGCCGTGTCTTGTTTAAGAAGGAAGCAATGGGAAATTTCTTTCAAAGGTCACTATTTGCTCAAGAAGAAGATTTCCCCCTCCCGAAGATTCCCCCTCCCGCAAGTGAAAAGACTATTCAGCATTTAAGGGGAAGGGGCTACCAGGAGCAGGAGTGTCTGCTCCATTTGGAGAAGGATGCTCTACTCACGGTCACTCATGCCCTTGTCACCTCCCGTTTGGACTATTGCAATGCGCTCTACATGGGGCTACCCTTGAAGAGTATTCGGAGACTTCAGTTGGTGCAAAATGCGGCTGCGCGTGCTGTGGTGGGTGTGCCAAGGTAAACCCACGTGACACCTATACTCCGCCAGCTGCATTGGTTGCCCATTGGTCTCCGGGTACAATTCAAGGTGTTGATTATCATCTTTAAAGCCCTTCATGGCTTAGGACCAGGTTACATTCGGGACCGCATTCTGCCTCATACTTCCCTTCGACCGGTTAGGGCCCACAGAGTGGGTCTCCTCCCGGTTCCGTCAGCCAAACAGTGTCGGCTGGCGGGCCCTAGGGGGAGGGCCTTCTCTGTGTGGGGGCCCGTGCTCTGGAACCAACTTCCCCCGGAGACCCGAACCATCCCCACCCTGCTGGCCTTCCGAAAAGCCGTCAAGACATGGCTCTTCCTGCATGTAGGGGGTTGAAACTAGTTCAATCTGAGCTCTCCCCCAGTATGTTTGATGGTGAATATTTTTAACTGTTTAATGTTTTTAACTTTTTAACTTGGTTTTAATTGCTATTTATTATCTGGTGTTCTTATACATTGCTGTACGCCGCCCTGAGTCCCTCGGGAGTAGGGCGGCATAGAAGAACCAATAAATAAATAAATAAATAAATAAATTTCTAATAGGTTTTTAATGTAAGGGTTGGGTGTTTTGAGTGGAAGGCAAACCAGATTAACTAAGCCTTCTCTTTAGCAATAGCAGAGTCTTGTTTAAGAAGGAAGCAATGGGAAATTTCTTTCAAAGGTCACCATTTCTGATCGACGCAGCATGTACAAGGAAACACCAATTGGGGAGGGGGGTCTTTGGGGACGAACACTCCTCCCCAAAACTCCATTTCTCTGCCCTCCTTCTTCCCCAAAATCTTCATCCCTTTTGCATCGTCTGCTGTTGCAATCTTCATAAGTCTCGGGAAGAGCAGCCAGCGAGCCAGCCCAGCCAGCGAGAGAGAGAGCCTACGCCAGGTTCCTAATTTTTATACTACCACTCTGTGGGCGTGGCTTATTTTGTGGGTGTGGCTTGCCAGCCATGTGACCGGGTGGGCGTGGACCTCAGGAGCTTGGCAGCGGCTGGAGAAGCGGGGGGGGGCATTGCCCACCCGCAAGGCAGCCCCCTGCAGCAGGAGCAGCAAGACCGCGGCAGCAGTTCTTCTAGGAGGCTCCAGCCGGCCTGAATGCTTCTCCCCATTCGATGATCCTAGGCTCCTGCCGCCCATTCCCCCTCCCCTCAGCAGCTCGAGAAGCCTCGAACGTGAAAAAATGCCTGGGATCATCACCGCGTGTTTGTGGCTTCTCGGATTGCTGAAGGGAGGGGAACTGAGATAGGTCCTGCCACCCATTCCCCCTCCCCTCAGCAGCTCGAGAAGCCTCGAACGTGCAAAAATGCCTGGGATCATCACCGCGCGTTCCTGGCTTCTCGGACTGCTGAAGGTAGGGGAATGGAGATAGCTCCTGCCGCCCATTCTTTCAGCGTCTCATGCGCTCGCTCAGCCATCCTCCCCTGCTTGGACTCACTGTGGGGTAGGAAGGAAGCGCATGCGCAGTGCCAGAAGCTCGGCTTCTGGGCATGCGCAGAAGAAAAAAAAAATTTAATATTAACTTTTTTTTTAAAAAAATGGCGGCGCCCAGGCACCGGCAACCGACCAAACCGGTACTGTGACGTCACCAGCGGGCCGCTACCGGTGCTATAGAGTGGACCGCACCGGTAGGAACCCACCACTGGCCTACGCGTGCAACATCCACCCCCCCTGCACCATCCTGCCACCCCATACACACACCGCACACACGGGGGGGGGGAATGAGAGAGAGAGGGAGGGAGGCTACCCCTTCCCGTTCCTTCTCCTAAAAAGGCTGCTTCCAAATACACATGCGAAAGGAAGAATGAAGAAGGGGGTGGGATTCTTGTTCCTCTGATTGGCTGGCGGCAAAGTGTCCCGTGCGCCCAAAAGCCTAGGGTGAACAGGCTTTTGGGCCCGTTCGGTGAATGGGCCAAGGAGAAAAGGCAGCGCCCGAATGGTTGGGGTTGGAAGCTTGGGGACAAAACAGGTGCGGCCAAGCAGAGGAGGCGAACAGTCCCATTCCGCTCTCAGGGCAATTTCACAGGCTGTTGTGAGGAGACCACTATATTGTTTTGAGCTCACTAAGGTGGACATACAATTGTGGGAGAGAAAACATTATAGATCCCCCCCCAAAACTTGTAAAAGGATATTCATCTGATTTCAGATATACCCATGGAATCCCAATGCTTCCTTTTAAACCCCCCCCCTCTCTCTCACACACACAGTTGCTTCAAAATAATTTCATCAGAATTGTATTTGAAAGGTCAGCCTGTCTAATCTTACTCCCTTAAAAATATGGAATGATTGATTACGCTATCATTTCCAGACAGCAAAACCTTGCAATCTGCAGCAGGTGAGAGATTCCCGGTTTTCTCCTGCTTTTAATAGGCTTATAGGAAAGGATGGCGAAGTCGCATGATTTGTTCATGTTGGAAAAATCCCAATTCTCTTAAATCAAACCCACGCTTACCTGTTCCCACAGGTAACTGCAATGCGCTCTACATGGGGCTACCCTTGAAGAGTAGTCAGATACTTCAGCTGGTGCAAAATGCGGCTGCGTGTGCTGTGGTGGGTGTGCCAAGGTACACCCACGTGACACCTATACTCTGCCAGCTGCATTGGTTGCCCATCGGTCTCCGGGTACAATTCAAGGTGTTGATCATCATCTTTAAAGCCCTTCATGGCTTAGGACCAGGTTACCTTCGGGACCGCATTCTGCCTCATACTTCCCTTCAACCGGTTAGGGTTCACAGAATATGTCTCTTCCAGGTCCCGTCAGCCAAACAATGCCGGCTCGCGGGCCCTAGGGGGAGGGCCTTCTCTGTGGGGGGCCCTGTGCTCTGGAACCAACTTCCCCCGGAGACCCGAACCATCCCCACCCTGCTGGCCTTCCGAAAAGTCGTCAAGACATGGCTTTTCCTGCAGGCAGGGGGAGGAGACTAGTTCCATCTGAGCTCCCCCCCCTATGACTGTTGGTGAACATTTTTTTAACGTTTGTGTATATGTTTTTTTTAAATTGCTGTTTTTAAATCGTTGTTTATTATTGATGTTCTCATAAAACTGCTGTACGCCGCCCTGAGTCCCTCGGGAGTAGGGCGGCCTAGAAGAACAAATAATAAATAAATAAATAAATAAATAAATAAATAAATAAATAAACAAACAAACAAACAAACAAATAAATAAATAAATAAATAAATAATAAAAGATTGGCAAGGCCTGCAAAACGCCGGTTAAATTGCCCCACTGCCTACCTTGGGGTGGCATCCGGAGCGCCAAGGACAGAGGATGCTCTTGTCCCTCCGCCTATTCGTGGGAAGGTAGCGCCGACCCTGTCCCCGAACCCGGCCGCTCCTCCTTTCTCCTCCGAGGGGGGTCGAGGTAGTTCGGAAAGGCGAAGGACCGCTCCTCCCTTCGCACCTGAAACCGATCGGAGGGAGAGATGTCTGCTCGATCCTTTTCAACGAGGAACGGGCGCTCTCCGCTTCGAGCGTCTCTTGTGCCCTGAAAGGAACGGGCTTTGCATCGCTTCGCCGGGAGACAATGCCGGGAGCGAAATCAAAAAGCAGAGGCGAAATCGATGGTCTCTAGCGCTCCATCACCGCCCTCTTCCACTTCTTTTGATATTATTGGGTGTTGGTGGTGGGAATCTGGCGCACGGATGGCGAATTCTATAGAATAGAATGGGCTGAGGGGGATCTACCCCGCCTGCCTTCCCCTCCGCTGTCTCAAGTAGGGGAGAGGAGGAACCCGGCGGAGACAGACCTTTTGTGCTTGCGAGGGGAAAAGGGGGAGGGTAAAGAATGAGGATTGTGTTCTTGCGACCCCCCCCCCTTTTCCCCTCCCTCTCATACAATGAAAGGCGCGATCCCGTTCGCGTGCCATTAGCTTGCATTGAGCAAGAGACCCCCCCACACACACACCTCCGTCGCAAGCGGGTGGGCGTGGCAGGGAGGAGGCTGCCACTGTACTGAACGCTATTCCAGAGGGAGCGTTCCGATTTCGAAAGAGAAGGGAAAAGGGCGCGGAGGGGCCGGGCGGCTCAAGTCACGTGACCCGGAGCGCTCCCGGCGACATGAATGGCTTTAAGAGGGTTCAGGCTCAAGAGTACGGCTGAAAGCTGTGAAGATGGCGGCGGCGGCGGCGGCGGCTAGTCACCGCGGTGGCAGGGGGATTCTGGCGGCTGGACTCCTTCGCAATCACGTGGCCATCGTGACGGGCGGGGGCACGGGCATCGGCAAGGCTATCGCTGCGGAGCTGCTACATCTCGGTGGGCAACGGATCTCCGAAAGGAGAGAGCCTAACCTCTCTGGGAGCGGGCTGATTTCTCCTCGCCTGGGGGAATGGGACAGGTGGAAAGGTCGAAGCTATCAATCAATGCCTGCTAAGTTACAGACTCTCCTGCGAGTCCTTCCTCCGTGCTATTGATAGTAGCTTTAGGACTTCGACAAGAGTGTCAGACAGGATGTCTATGGAGATTCTCAGTCATCCAGGGGTCATGGTTGTCCCAAAGGTGCTTTCTTTCAAAAGGCAACTGGACTTTCTTGATTTTTTTTGAAGACGTTTCACTTCTCCTCCAAGAAGCTTCTTCAGCTCTTACTGGATGGTGGGGAATTCCATGAGAAGCCAAACATCTTCAAAGAAAAACCAGAAAGTCCACTTGCCTCTTGAAAAAGCACCTCTTATTATGGATAGTTTTTCTGAGGCTGTATTCATGTGAAACAGTGAGCTATAAATTAGCCATTGATAATCAGCTTCATTAGTATACCAGTTAATGAAATTAACTCCCAAGGAAGGCTTAAACTACTTCTATCGAGATTGGTTATAATATAAAATCTGGCAAGTCTGACTGCTGTAACTCTTCCCCCTTGTCATCCTTCAGTGGACTAGGGAGCAGGGGCGGGTTGCTCTCTTACCTTGCTACTGGTGCGCTGCGCGCGCATCTCCACGTTTAGTGCACGCGCTCGCTACGCGTGCACACCCACTCGCACAATTTTGCTTCTGCGCATGTGTGGAAGCAAAATCTCACCGAAATCTCACGAGGAGACGCGCGTGCGTGATTTTGGCGAGATTTTGCTTCTGCGCATGCACAGAAGCAAAAAAGCCCAAAAATTCTTTAAAAAAGATGGCAACGCGTGCGACGGACCGGTGAAGACAGCACAGGAGCAGTCATGCGCAAATTGTGCAATCGGCCGCTCCCTACTGGAGCTACGCACCGGACCGCACCAGTAGGAACCCACCACTGCTAGGGAGGCATCTATCTGAACTGCTCCAAATATTGTCTAGATGTTCTGGATTTAAAAAAACCAATCAGTTCCTTTTACATAGGGATATCTGGTCAAGATCATCTTCCTTATTTTTCCTTATTCCTTACTGACATTTTGACTTAGTGTATGTAAAGCCAGAAAATTCCGCAGCCATCTTTGGGAATATAGGTTTGTGTGTGTGTGTGTGTTTATTTGAACAATAAATAAATTAACTGAAAAAGCAGATTGTGATCTCTAAAGCTTGGTTGGCATGACATATTAAGTTACAATATGTGGTTAATGGGAATGCATACGTGACATCTCCCCCTTGATGTGCATGCTTGATGTCTTGTCATCTGATTTAGGAATAGCTGTGATTTTAATTAATATTAACTAGTCTTTTAAAATAAATAATTATAGTATCAAATGCCAGCTTGTGCTAACTGGGTATAATGATTTGAATGGTATAACCATAGCAAAACATTGACAAAGAGCTGGATGCTGCATAGAAGTGGGATAATGATAGGTGTTCTGTTAATTCTGTTCTGCAAAAAACTTCTGAAAATTAAACTATTGGATAATTGGCATTGAGTTGTAATGCATGTGATTTCCAGCTTGAAAATCACTGGGTTATTCTTAATATCATATGAACACTGTTTAAACTCTAATGCTGATATTATTTGAGAAATATCCATGGGTTATTCTAGGAAGTTGCAATTTGTGTTGCTTGGATTTCAATTTCAAGGACATGATAAAGCTACAAAGTCATTTTTATTGAAGATTGTATGTGTTTTGGTGGAATGAAGTGTGCAGAAATATATTAAAGAGTATCAAAGAAGCTGAGTTCACACACTGCAATTAACTCATCATTCAAATTAGTTGGTTTTGGCTTAACCTATTACTTAAAGTAGGCATTATGGACCAGTTCAACAATGGATTTCAATAGTCAATCCATTGAAGTTGTGAGTTTCCCATCTCTGGACGTTTTTAAGAAGAATCTGGACAGCTAGTTTTGAGGCTGGTTTAATTGGTTTTCCAGCACATTGCAGAAAGTAGAACTACATGATTTTTATAGATCCCTCCAATTCCTCAATTCTGTGATTTCTGTAATTGTGTAACTATAAAATGTAGTTAAGAAGAGTCCACTACTGTATGCAGTTTTTACTATATACTGTAACTTAGGATTCCCAGCATGCTTTTGAAATGATTAGTATTAATTTATTAATGTACCATTAAAACTGATGAGGATTTGTTCTCCTTTCTCAAGAAACTTATCAAATTTGTATAGCTTTCCAGAATCACCAAAAGGTAATTCTGAGCACCATACAACAATGAAATAAAGCAACACGGGTGGGTTCCTCCCAGTTCAGACTGGTTTGCCCGAACCGGTAGCGACCCGCTGATTATGTCATGATGACATCACCGACCCAGTTCAGTCGGTGCCGGACCGTGGGTGCCGCCATCTTTTTTTTGAATTTATTTTTTGAATATATGTTTTTCTTCTGAGCATGCATAGAAGCCGAGTTTCTGGCATGCGGTCACCATCTTGTTTTCGGCTTTTCCCCCCTGATTTCTCAGCATTGCGCATGTGGAGGAAGCGAACCGGCAGCGAGGTAAGTTAGAATCCACCCCTGAAGCAACAGATATAAAAAGAACATATATTAAAATATAAAAATCCACATTAAAAATGAAGGCAAAGAGAATATTAAAAACGTCTACCTCAGAAAAGGAGCGATCTAAGCATGTCTTTGGTTCTTGGGGGGGCCCAGGCCTGATAAGATAAGCAGGTCTTTAGGAACTTCTGCAATATTAAAAGGGATGGAGCTAATCTAATCTTGGGGGGAAGAATGCTCCATAAAGTAGATGACACAAAAAAGAAGACGCATCTCCTAGGACTCACCAAATAGGTTAGGAGCTGATGGTGTCCTTTATTGCATGTTTTCTCTGCCAGATCTAATTGATGGGCTGATGTAACCAAGGAGAGACAGTTCCACAGATAACCTTGTCCCATAGCAAAAAAAGACTTTATACCTAAAACCAGCACATTGAATTGATCTAGAAACATGAAAAAGCAGCTTGGGGAACAGAACTATAACTTGTGCTGTTCTAGGAACACACATAACTGCTCATGCTGTTGCATTCTCTGCCAGCTGAAGCTTCCCGATATTCTTCAAGGGTAGCCCCAAGTAGAGTGCATTGCAGTAGTCCAATCTGATGGTGACTAAAGTATTAATCACCACCAGGGCCTGCTCAACCAGGAACAGATGTAACTGGCACACATACAAAGCTGTACAAAGGCTTCCTAGCCACAACTGCTATTTGCTCATCAGGCAAGAGTTGTGAGTCTTGGATGACTCCCAGCTTGCACATGGGGGCAGTGCAATTCTACCCAGCACCAAAGATGGAATAGTCTGGAAACCAGTGGGCCAGTAGTGGGTTCTAAAACCCGTTACTACCAGTTCGCGTGCATGTGTGTTTATGCATGACGCTACTGTACATGTGCAGAAGCGTCCCATGTGGGTGGGTGGGTGGAGCCTGCCGCTGCCGGTGCTACCAGTTCGCAGAACTGGGCCGAACCGGGAGCAACGCACCGCTGCAGTTGGCCTCAAAATCCAGTGGCATTCAGTCTTGCCAATGTTTGGCTGAAGTCTGTTCTCTATCCAGACCCTTTCTGTCTTCAAACATTGAACTAAGGCATTGATGGTATTCCCAGGGGTAGAGATATATAAGTGGCAATGGGTAAACTTACCATTGTTGTTCAGATGTTAAACACAAAATACTTTTAGATGACCGCTCTTTTATTTAAATTTCAGGGTATTCTGATAGCTTTTATCTGCACTATCTGTTAAATAATCAAGATAAATGTATTTCTCCAAAAGTAATAAAATTTTGCTATAATATGTGTAAGCTTCTTCCACAAATACTGTATTTTTCGGAGTATAAGACGCACTGGAGTATAAGACGCACCTTAGTTTTGGGGGAGGAAAATAGGGAAACAAAATCTACCTACCAGGTATTCATCTGGCTAGTATCCTTCGTCTGGTCAGCTTCAGCACATTATTTTATCCCCTGGTTAGGGCTGAAAACGCTTTTTTCAGAGGGAGTAGGAATGAAAACAAGCCTGCAAAGATGGAGTAGGAAGCCGGGAAGATCGCTAGCACCTCGTTAGGGCTGGAAAAAAAGCTTCGAAAAAGCTACATTCAGAGTATAAGACGCACCCAAATTTTCAGCCTCTTTTAGGGAGGAAAAAGGTGCGTCTTATACTCCAAAAATACGGTAGTTGCTAATAATTCTTGTTTCTAGGGAATAGTTTTCTCTTATTCAATTTATTATTTTCTTTTTATTGGTCAATGACTGAACTAAAGGTCTCTCTCTCCCACTCCCTCCCTCCCCCCCTTCTTTAAGTCTTTAAGACAAGATATGGGTCTTTGGATCAACAGGTTTTGCTGTTAACTTATTCGAAGAAATATATTAGTCAAATTCCACTACTGAGCTAGGACATTATTGAAAAGTCTTTGTTCAATCTAAAAATGAAAATGAGTGCAGAAAATTGCTACCTTATGAATGGAGACAAGAATAAAATTCCCATATTCCTCAAAATACAGTATATTCTGGGGAAGTGACACTCTTTGAAGACTCTGAAGAAGATTTAGAGGGGAGCAAGTTCAGTCATGGGACAGAACCTTGGCTCATGCATGTTTAATTGCACTTGCATCAACAGACTTTGAAGGACAGACTAATGTGATTTATTGTGGGAAAGCTAAAAAGCATTATGGAAGAATTTAGCAAATGCAAGCCTTGTTTATAATGAAATCAAGGTTCCAATTCCTGTCCCATTTTCTCCAAACAATATATGTAAAGGACTTGAAGCTACTCATTTTGGGAGGGGGAGGCGTAATTTTGGACTGTTTCTTGCTTTGATAATTGACTTTTCTAGCTTCCAGCTGTTAATAATGAGGAGGAGGAGGAGGAGGAGGAGGAGGAGGAGGAGGAGGACAACAACAACAACAACGGAGTTGGAAGGGACCTTGTAGGTCTTCTAGTCCAACCCCCTGCATAGGCAGGAAACCCTACATCACTTCAGACAAATGGTTGTCCAACATCTTCTTAAAAAGTCCAGTGTTGGAGCATTCATAACTTTTGGAGGCAAGCTGTTCCATTGATTAATTGTTCTGTCAGGAAATTTCTCCTTAGTTCTAAGTTGCTTCTCTCCTTGATTAGTTTCCACCCATTGCTTCTTGTTCTACCCTCAGGTGCTTTAGAGAATAGTTTGACTCCCTCTTCTTTATGGCAACCCCTGAGATATTGGAACACTGCTATGTTTGTTTGTGATGCCCTTAGAACTAGCCCTAATACCAAGAAGAGAATGCATGCTTTTTGTCAACTAAATATCAGATTAGAATAAGCACAATTTTCATGTTTTCTTTCTTTGTAGGTTTACAAGTAGCAGTAATCTCTTGATAAGCCTGAAAGTGATACTGAAAGGAAGATTAGCCCAGATGTAATACTTCAGCAAGAGATCTGGTTTAATCTTTGTACAACTTGTACTAATGTTGAAATGCCTCTCATTTTGTTTTGCAGGTAGTAATGTAGTGATTGCCTCTCGTAAATTTGACAGATTAAAGGCTGCAGCGACAGAGTTAGCTGCTGAAATTCCCTCCACCACTTCTGTCCAGGTGACTCCCATACAATGCAACATTCGCAAAGAAGAAGAGGTAAAAACACAATATTTGACCAGTGTATTGTTCACTGGGTTATTCTTTTTATTATTCCAGTGGAAAAAAAGGTATTTTCATCTCAATATTGGATGATTAAACCACAAAACAGTGATCTAAATACTAGTTCCTTTGCTGGAAATGGCAAATGTTGCTGTTTCCAGTTGTTTTTACATCAGTTGGGGGTCAGTCAGCTATATTATACAATTTTAAATAATTGTAATTTCAAATATAGGAGGAGGCTTCCAGTGCTTTGTAAACTCTAAGATAGTTTACATTTTATTAATATTTTTTTTAAATCCTATGTGCTTTGTTGGTAACATCCATCTTTAACAATTGGAAAATATCTAAAAACATCATATTGAGGATCCCTGCTTTAGGTGAAGATCCATTTACTGAGATGGAAAAGGAATTATAATTTGGCAATTGCTTTGATTTTAGAAAAGGGAAAAACATTCTGGTTCAATGCTATAGTATTTTGTAGCATTTGCACTGCTGGTACAGGTAGTCCTTGACTTATAACAATTCATTTAGTGACCATTCGAAGTTATAGCAGCACTAAAAAAAGTGACATGATTGTTTTTCACACTTATGACCATTGCAGAATCTCCGTGATCAAAATTTAGACCCTTGGCAACTGACTCATATTTATGATGGCTGTGGTATCCCAGGGTCATGTGATCACTTTTCCAACCTTCTGACAAGCAAAGTCAATGGGGAAGCCAGATTCATTTAACAACCATGTTACTAACTTAACTGGAATAATTCACTTTACAACTGTGGCAAGAATGGTCGTAAAATGGGGTAAAACTCACTTAACAACTGTCTTGTTTAGCAACAGAAATTTTGGGATCAATTGTGGTTGTAAGTCAAGGACTACCTGTATATGTAAGCAATATTGAATTATATGAGTACCGGTAAGTAATCTGCCTCAATATAAGGCTTTTGTCTAGGCTTCATCTTCAACCATATGCTATTTTCAGCTATACTACACAATTTTAAATATATGTTGTGATCTCTAGCCTGAACCTCCTGTCTAGTGCATGACAGAGCTGTTAAATAAACAAATTGAGTATTAGGCTGGAAGTGACAAAAAGGTAATTGATCCTAATTTAGGTCAAAGTGTATCCTAAAGGGTAAAACAGAAAGTGAGCTATCAAATGTACAAAACTCCAAACCAGAATCTATTGAGTCAAGAATCAATTCCAGCAAAGGATATAGAATAGAATAGAATAGAATAGAATAGAATAGAATAGAATAGAATAGAATAGAATAGAATAGAATAGAATAGAATAGAATAGAATAACAGAGTTCGAAGGGACCTTGGAGGTCTTCTAGTCCAACCCCCTGCTTAGGCAGGAAACCCTACACCACTTCAGACAAATGGTTTTCCAACATCTTCTTAAAAACTTCCAGTGTTGGAGCATTCACAACTTCTGGAGGCAAGCTGTTCCACGGATTAATTGTTCTAACTGTCAGGAAATTTCTTCTTAGTTCTAAGTTGCTTCACTCCTTTATTAGTTTCCACCCATTGCTTCTTGTTCTGCCCTCAGGTGCTTTAGAGTTTAGAGAATAGTTTGACTCCCTCTTCTTTGTGGCAGCCCCTGAGATATTGGAACACTGCTAACATCTCTCCCCTAATCCTTCTTTTCATTAAACTAGACATACCCAGTTCCTGCAACCGTTCTTCATATGTTTTAGCCTCCAGTCCCCTAATCATCTTTGTTGCTCTTCTCTACACTCTTTCTAGAGTCTCAACATCCTTTTTACATTGTGGTGACCAAAACTGAATGCAGTATTCCAAATGTGGCCTTACCAAAGCATTGTAAAGTGGTATTAACACTTCACATAATCTTGATTCTATCCCTCTGTTAATGCAACCTAGAACTGTGTTGGCTTTTTTGACAGCTGCTGGCTCATATTTAAATGGTTGTCCACTAGGACTCCAAGATCCCTCTCACAGGATATGTTAAAAATAGCTTTTTAAATGATAGTTTAACTAGATTCATATACCATATTATAACACATTTTGCTCCGTGTGGTTTAGCATCTTGTGGTGTAATTGGTAAATAATAGTTAAACAAATTATGGCTTAGCACAATATCAGCATTCACTTTTATGTAGGATTGCCCAATACTTTAAACTTAGTTTAACTGTGATTTTCTAAATTAGTGCAGTTTGCTAGGTTGTATGCTATGATTTGAAGATCACAGATCTTTACATAGCATGCTAACTCAAATCATTGTTTCCAAGAACAAAGGGCACAAAACCTGAGAGAGTAGTACGTTACAAGTTGAATGCACTTTAATGAGAAAAATTTGGCATGTGTTTCCCTTCGGTGACAGAATCAGAAAAGGGGGTCTCTTCTTCCTGAAGATGTGGCTACAAAGATGTCTCCCTCAAGGAACTAAGATAACATTATCACTCTGAAAGGGATCAATGCCCCTTTTTAAAAATTCTTTTTTATGCAGCTTAAACTACCTTATTTTTCATATGTCTACATCTGTCAGCAGCTTTGTTTCTCTGAGTAATCTGTTACAGATTACAGATTAATCTGAGTCCTTCGGGAGTTGGGCGGCATATAAGAATAACAAAATAAATAAATAAATAAATAAATACAGCAGATTCAAATAAACCACCTAGGGGAAAACTTGTTGAATGCTGAGTTTTAATCTCTATCCACTAGGGCATCCTTGCCTTCTAATAAAGCTTTCCCATCATTGTGCTATAAATAATTCTGCTTGTTTGGCATACAGCTTCCAAGTGCAGCACTGCCTGCCAGCTTTCCTTTGTTAAGAGGACACCATTACAAGCTGTGACTTTTAGTGCAATAGTACATTGCTACATATATAAATTGTTGTATTCTAACTGTGGCTGGGCTTGATCATCTTTCCCAGGAAAGGAAACATCATGCTACCAGATGTCATGTGGAAACATAATTTGCTTTGTAGAGGCTTGTTCTGAAATATGCATCTGAAATGACAGGACTGATGGTTATTAAACCACTGCCATTGGATCCCTTTCAAAGAGTTGCTAAAGTCATAGACCTCTTGATCAACTTTCTGTCATTAGTAGCCAGCAGATACAGTGAAAACACATTTTGCAGGACTATGATATATGATAAGGACCTTTGACTATAATTTTTATTATTTGTTTGTTTGTTTGTTTTCCGCCTTTTTTTTTACAAATAACTCAGGGCGGTGAGCATATGCAACACATCTTCCTCCTATTGTACCCACAATAACAATCATGTGAGGTAGTTTGGGCTGAGTAACAGTCACCCTGCTGGCTTTCATGACTAAGATGGGACAATAACATTATATAACAACTAAATAACATCATAACTACAGTATATGAGTTTTATAAGTAATATTAATCTTGTTTTCTTCTTTATAAATTATGTTTAAGAGAAAACTCTCAATAAACTTGTACAAATTCTTCTGCAGGCATACTATAGCCAAATCACAACAGACATTTTGTCATTGTGATGAAATCTTGGGTTGTTGTGGAATTCCCTTCTTATAGAATACTCTAGGTTATATTTTTAACTGCCATATCATGACTTCTAACAGTATTCAAAACTATTTTGTACAAAGGATTTTCTATTAAACAAACACCACACTTATGTATGTTTATTGACAAATACTATATTTGATTTTAGCCAAAAGGCCCAAGTATAAGGTGACCAGACGTCCCGATTTTGGCAGGACAGACCCGCTTTTTCATGATTTGTCCCGCGTCCCGCCCGTCCTCTAAAAAGTCCCGATTTTTTGAAAGAATGCACGACTAGGGCATTCTTTCAAAAAATCGGCCTGAAAGGCAGCAGGCCTCTCAGCTCGGGCCGGCCGTGGGCGGCGTTGGCGGCGTGCGTGCGTCCCGCGTTGTTGACTCCTCCGGCGGCGGCTGGAAGCTGGGGGGAGGGGGAAGGGAGGCTGCTCCTCCTCTCCTTCCCCCGCCCCATCCCTAGCCCCGCCCTCGGAGGCGCCGCTGCTGTTGGGAGGGGTGAGGGACGAGGAGCCGTCGCCGCTTTGAGCTTACGAGCGGCGCAAACAGCCCTTCCTCGTCCCCCTCCCCTTTCTTCCCCCCGTCGCCTCGCTGCCGCCGTTGCCCTGGGGCCGGGCGGGTGACCGGGAGACCGCGGCGCTTGGATGCTTGGAGCAGGTAAGCTGCCGGCTGCCTCCTTTCCCCGTCTCCCGCCTCCCGTTCGTTGCTTGCCAGCCCGGCCGAAGGGGAGGCGGGAGGCGAGGAAAGGCCTCCCGAAGGGGAGGCGGGCTCCCGAAGGGCTGCCGGCTCCCGAAGGGGAGGCGGGAGGCGAGGAAAGGCCTCCCGCCTCCCCTTCGGGAGCCGGCAGCCCTTCGGGAGCCCACCTCCCTTTCGGGAGGCCTTTCCTCGCCTCCCGCCTCCCCTTCGGCCGGGCTGGCAAGCAACGAACGGGAGGCGGGAGACGGGGAAAGGAGGCAGCCGGCAGCTTACCTGTCGCGAGCTCCAGGCATCCAAGCGCCCTCCCGCCTCCCCCCCTCTCCCCCCCACCTCACCTGGACGCCGACATTTGCTGTTTTGCCCTCTGCGCATGTGCAGCGTTCTGCGCATGTGCAGAGGGCAAAACAAATGGCGGCGCCCAGGCGGCCCCCCCCGTCCCGCTTAAAAATAAAAAAATCTGGTCACTTTGCCCAAGTAGTGATTTTAATCCTGTACAGGAATCTGCAAATGGAACATCAATCTTACCACTCCGCTTTATTTTTCCTTGTAGGTGGAGGCACTGGTGAAAACAACATTAGATCTTCATGGTAGGATAGATTTTTTGGTCAACAATGGAGGAGGGCAATTTATTAGCCCATCTGAACTAATAAGTGCAAAAGGTTGGCATGCTGTTATTGAAACCAACTTGACTGGAACTTTCTATTGCTGTAAAGCAGGTGATTCTTTACTATAACTTTAAGTTTTGTTCATAAAGCAATTTGAAGTATGATTACTTTGCATTTCTCATTTCCATGCCTTGACATTTTTTATATTTAGCCTTAAATATTCGCAGTTATGGTTTATTGTGACATAAAGAATAGAATAGAATAGAATTTTTTATTGGCCAAGTGTGATTGGGCACACAAGGAATTTGTCTTTGGTGCATATGCTCTCAGTGTACATAAAAGAAAAGATACATTCGTCAAGAATCATAAGGTACAACACTTAATGACAGTCTGGGTATAAATAAGCAATCAAATCATATTAGGAACCAGTCAATATAAATTGTAAGGATACAAGCAACAAAGTTACAGTCATACAGTCATTAGTGGGAGGAGATGGGTGATGGGAACGATGAGAAGATTAATAGTAGTGCAGACTTAGTAAATAGTTTGACAGTGTTGAGGGAATTATTTGTTTAGCAGAACAGTAAAAACTGTTCTTGTGTCTAGTTGTTCTGGTGTGCAGTGCTCTTATAGCGTCGTTTTGATGGTAGGAGTTGAAACAGTTTGTGTCCAGGATGCGAGTTGTCTGTAAATATTTTCACAGCCCTCTTTTTGATTCGTGCAGTATACAGGTCTTCAATGAAGGCAGGTTGGCAGTAATTGTTTTTTCTGCAGTTCTGATTATCCTCTGAAGTCTGTATCTGTCTTGTTGGGTTGCAGAACCAAACCAGACAGTTATAGAGGTGCAGATGACAGACTCAATAATTCCTCTGTAGAACTGTATCAGCATCTCCTTGGGCAGTTTGAGCTTTCAGAGTTGGCGCAGAAAGAACATTCTTTGTTGTGCTTTTTGATGTTAGATGTCCATTTTAGATTTTGCGATATGGTAAAACCTAGAAATTTGAAGGTCTCTAATGTTGATACTGTGTTGTCTAGTAAGAAGTGGAAGTATGGGCGGGTTTCTCCTAAAGTCTACCACCATTTGTACGGTTTTGAGTGTATTCAGTTCCAGTTTGTTCCGGTCGCACCACAAGGTTAGTTGTTCAACCTCCCGTCTGTATGCGGATTTGAGTATGTGTGACAGCAGCAGAGTGGACTTATATGTTTTTAGTAATGTGGGAAATGAACCTCCATTCATAGTTATTTGTGCCCTCTGGCAAATATCTGGATTTAATGTCATTGCTATGTTGTAAATTACATCATCCCCCATATTGATACACTTAGATATAGATGTGTGTGTGTGGGGGGGGTTTAACTCAAACAGAGACTGCATTTTGTACACATTCTTAAAATGTAAATAAAAATGTCACAATATTAATTAGTGCTCTTTTTTTCTTGTTTCCATATAGTGTACAATGCTTGGATGCGGGATCATGCGGGTGCCATTGTCAATATAGTGACTAATATGTGGAAAGGGATGCCTGGCTTTTCGTAAGCTGTTATTAATATCCAAATGCATGCTTGTTGTCACTTAAGTCAGGGGTAAGGTGACCAGATTTTTTTTTAAAGCGGGACACCATTGATGGGGGGCGAGCCCGCCTGGACGCCGCCATTTGAGTTTTGCCCTCTGCGCATGCGCAGAACGCTGTGCGCATGTGCAGAGGGCAAAAGAACGCAAATGTCGGCATTCAGGTGGGTGGGTGGGAGGCGGGAGGACTTTCCTCGCCTCCCGCCTCCCCTTCGGGAGCCGGCAGTGGCTTGGGCTGGCTGGCTGGCAAGCGAGCGAGCGAGCGGGGCTGGCTTGGGAAGGGGAGCAGCCCGGAGATGGTGCTCCAACCCAGCGTCTCTTGGCTCTCCTGCTCCCCCTCCGCCAGCGCTTGGCTGCTGGAATGACAGGGGGAGAAAAGAGATCAGGAGGCGGCGGCGGATCACAACAACCCCAGCGGCAGCTCCAGGCAGAGAGAGAGAGAGAGAGAGAAGCGAGCGAGCAAGTCACTCCTCCGCGCACGCTCACGAACACACACACACACAAACACAAGCGCGCACACAGGGGCAGCTCCCTGAGAGGCCGACACTTCTGCAGCGACGCCAAGCCGCAAACCCCTCCCCTAGCCGCCGTTGCTCCCAGCCCAGACACTCCGCCTGCTACGCTGACTGTTGCTTTCTGCCCAGGAGTCCGGAGCAGAGCCAAAAGGCGGAAGCCAGGGCGCGCTTCCTTTCCCTTTCGGCTCCGCTCCGGACTCCTGGGCAGAAAGCAACAGTAAGCGTAGCAGGCGGAGTGTCTGGGCTGGGAGTAGCGGCGGCTAGGGGAGGGGTTTGCGGCTTGGCGTCGCTGCAGAAGTATCGGCCTCTCAGGGAGCTGCCCCTGTATGCGTGCTTGTGTGTGTGTGTGTGTGTGTGTGTGTGTGTGTGTGTGTGTGTGTGTGTGTGTGTGTGTGTTCGTGAGCGCGTGCGGCGGAGTGACTTGCTCGCTTCTCTCTCTCTCTCTCTGCCTGGAGCTGCCGCTGGGGTTGTTGTGATCCGCCGCTGCCTCCTGATCTCCTTTCTCCCCCTGTCACTCCAGCACCCAAGCGCTGGCGGAGGGGGAGCAGGAGAGGCAAGAGACGCTGGGTTGGAGCACCATCTCCGGGCTGCTCCCCTTCCCAAACCAGCCCCGCTCGCTCACTCGCTTGCTAGCCAGCCAGCCCAAGCCACTGCCGGCTCCCGAAGGGGAGGCGGGAGGGGTGGAAAGGAGGCAGCCGGCAGAGCCGAAACCTCCCACCACCCCTTCGGCTCTGCGCGCGGCAAGGGGGAGAATCTGGGCAGGCAGAAGCCGCCGGGTATAGAGGGAATCCTCTGCAGCCGCTTTTTACCCGGCGGCTTCTGCCTGTCCTGATTCCCTCCCTTGCTGCGACGGGCGTCTCGCGGTGGGGGGAGCGTGTCCTACCTGAGACTTATTCCGTCACGTTCCTCAGTATTGTGTCCAGGGCAGCCCATTCTAAAAGAGAAAGTCTCGCGAGGTTTAAAAAGCGGGACTTTTTAGAAACGCCGCAGGACGCGTGATAAATATTTAAAAAGCGTGTCTGTCCCGCCAAAAGCGGGACGTCTGGTCACCTTAGTCAGGGGTGGGCTGCTGGGGGTTCACAGAGGTTTGGGAGAACTTCTAGCTAAGATTCTGTGTAGTTCGGAGAACCCCCAAATCCCACTCCTGGCTGGCCCCGCTTACCCCACCCCGCCCCTCCCAGGAGTCCCCACATGGCCCATTTTGGATGCAGGTAAGTGCAGGCCACATGCGGAGGCTCGGGGAGGGCGAAAAACAGGCCTACCGGAGGTTTGGAAAATGGGCCCGTTTCCGGCCTCCAGAGGGCCTCCGGGGCCTGGGGAGGCCGTTTTCGCCCTCCTGAAGGCTCGATGAAAAACTCTGGAGCCTGGGGAGGGCAAAAAGCCCTCCTCCCCCGCCATGGTGCAGGAGGCCAACTAGGCCACGCCCACCATGGCCACGCCCACCCAAAAATTTGCTAAATTTTTTGAAGCCCACTCCTGACTTAAGTCTAAGTAAATGTATTTATTTTAATTTATTTATCAAATTCATTTGCTTTCTATTTTGCCGTTCAGGCAATTCTGAGCAGACACACATTTATAGACACGGAGACACTTCCCTACTTCCTGCAATATTGTTTTGCAGCTTGAAATTAATTGACAGGGAAGGTTGAAACCTCTGCTCCCTAGCTGGCTCCTTTTTTTTCCAGTATTGTATGGTATCCTTTCTAATTTTTTAATGGTCTTGTTTTTGCAAAGCCCAGTGACTGTATAGATTTCCAATACAAAAATAACAATATCAGACAGTTTTGAAGAAATCTGCTACAATGGTGGATTATGAAGAACAGAAATAGCTAGGCCAAAAATTCTGAGGGGCCATGTGCAGCTTAGAGGTTGGAGATTGCCAAATCTGGACTTTAGAGATGAAGTCAGGAGTTGGTAGTCTTCAGACCCTGAGCAACATGACAACTCCAGAACTTTTGGTGTGTTCTAAGAGCACCAACATTATCTGGAGCACAATGGCTGGTTCTAAATCCATTGTTTCTTGATATATTTCCACAGACATCATAGGAATCTTTGAGAATTGAGGACTTTTGCCTATATTTATGATCCTCAAACTTGGATCCCATAAATAGTTCACAGCAACTGCTTGCAAAAGCATGGTTTGTTAGAGAATATTCACTCAGGAAGAAATAATGTTAATTGACTTATGTATTTGACTTATGACCACAATTGAGCCCAAAATTTCTATTGTTAAGCAAGATAATTGTTAAGTAAGTTTTGCCTCATTTTATGACTTTTCTTGCCAATTGTTAGTGAATCATTTCAGTGGTTAAGTTAGTATCACAGTTAAATGAATCTGGCTTCTCCATGGACTTTGCTTGTCAGAAGATCACAAAACATGATCACATGACCCTGGGACACTGCAAAATATGGACCAGTTGCCAAGTGTCTGAATTTTGATCATGTGACCGTGGGGATGCTGCAATGGTCGTAAATGTGAAAAACAGACATAAGTCACTTTTTTCAGGGCCATTATAACTTTGAACGGTCACTAAATGAATGGTTGTAGGTCAAGGACTACCTGTATGTTAATACACAATCACTGGGGCTAAATCCTGCTCACAATAAAACCACATCATGGAGTAACATGATATTTGAACCTGGCACATATTTCTTACCAACCAGTTGAAATACTATTTCTCTTTGCATAGACTTGTCTCCTGTGACTGTGTTAATTGAATTCTGATTATGAAATTATTGCAAACTTCCTGATTGCAGAACATTAACATGCACACAGAACATTAACATGCACACAGGTGCACACAGATATTTTTTGCCTGGGAAGAGTTTCATGTAATTACAAGTTGAAAGAGAATGAACATTTTGTTGGCCTCTAATTCTGTCCTGAGAACAATCCTAGCTGTAAGAGAAAATTATGCCTGATACCCCCTAAAATCTCAGAAATCTTAGAGATATTTGTATTTTGAAGATCCATAAAGGCAAATAAGCAATTTTATTATAGCTGGGGATACAGATTGGGTGCTATTTGTACAATCTGTGCTTAAATAACATAAATTAGACTGGAATAGCTAAAAGGTGGGATTTTCAACCATCCTGACTCAGGCTAGCTAAACTATGATTGGAAATCAATCACTATTTCTGACAATTGCCCCGTGGCACCAAGATTAGATTAAATTACTGGGAGGAGGATAGCTTCTTGAACTCTAAACCCCAGTTAAGATAGCAAAGTATAGTTATAGGCATTTCATAATCACAACATCTAATTTCAGAGTGGTCTAATTTAACCTGTGGAAGGAAATTAAGTCTTCCTCTTCTTTTGCTTCCTTTGCAGGCACAGTGCAGCAGCAAGAGCTGGTGTTGCTAACCTGACCAAAAGTTTAGCCATTGAGTGGGCATGCAATGGAGTGAGGATTAACTCAGTTGCCCCGGTAGGTTATGAAATAAGTGATTTAGACAACATACTGGAAACAAATGTTCAAACTGATTCTAACAATCTTATTTGCCTAGTTTAATCTTGGATGGATGAAGATAGGAGCTTTTTCATAGGTTAGGAGATTTTGCTCACAATACAGTATCTATTGGAACTGCTAAGATTTTTATGTCTAAATCTTTAGCTATACCAAAGACTGAGACTGGGATTAGAGGTGCTAATCTACATTCAATGGAGTTTGTTTTTGGGGAAGAATCGCGAATGAAGGCAAATATACATGTCACATGATAATATTGCAGGATCCAATCTGGGTTGGTCACCTGGACCAGAGGTTTTGTCTTCTGAGCTTTCAGACTCATGCTGGAGCTCATCTTCATGGTCTCGGTGACCAACCCAAATTGAGGAAGAATATTTACAGAAGTATTTTAATATTAGCACTGGGGATGAAATTGCTCTTCAGATGTCTCTATAAAACATGTAGATATCTTTGGGTTGCTTTATAAATGTAGTATGTGTAGTAATTCCATTTAGTAATTAATTAAATGTAATTACTACACGTACTACATTTATAAAAATAGAAACCCCAAGAGCTAAGCTAAATGTGGGATGTGTGGGAAGTAGGCAAACAAAATTGCATAAAGTCCCATGAAGTCGCCAAGAACGGAGCTTGAGTCGAATAGCACTTTACTTGCAAGGATATAATTCTTCCTTTCCAATGCAGTTTGCTTGTTGGTTTATAAATCCAGGTCATTTATTTTCAGTACTGATATTCAGAGTTTATAGTTTGTGAATGTCAAAAGTGATTGGAGTTTTTATTGCTGTGAAAAGCAATAAATGTTGAAGCTGTCCTTTCTTTGCAGGGAATTATATTTTCAGAAACTGCTGTTGCAAACTACAAAGGTGGTGAAAATTTGTTTAAAAACTATATTAAGGGGATTCCTTCAAAGAGATTAGGAGTTCCTGAAGAGGTATAGTACTATGTTGATTTAATTGTTATATTTTGAATTTCAGGGTTTTCAGGTGATTTTAAAACTTGGATTTTGTTCTCTCCATGTTATACGTTTTTATTGCTAATGTTCAGTGCAAACTGACTTTGTTATTAATTAATGTTTTGGTTTACACAATACACTTAATCTGAATTATTGACACAGTATACTAAACCAGAACTAAGCAAATTATGTGAACCTATTCAATGAGTAAATAAAATTTTGTTTTAAGGGATTACTATTTAATACACATTTGGATACGAAGCTAACATTCCCATTCAAAATGTGACTAGGGTTCAGGGGTGGGTCCAACTTACCTTGCTGCCGGTTCGCTCCCTCCCGCACCTTGTGGGCGCACCTTGTGGGCGCATGCAATCTTCGCATGTGCGCTTGCGCATTAACGAAAAATCCGGGGGGAAAAAACAAAGCCGAAAAAAAGATGGCACCTGCATCTCGGCTTCTGTGTATGCTCTAAAGGAAAATTTTAAAAAAAATTCAAAAAAAATTCAAAAAAAGATGGCGGCACCCATGGACCAGAACCGACCGATCCAGTTCAGTGACTTCATCGTGACGTCACTAGCGGGTCGCTACCAGTTCGGGTGAATGAATCAGAACCGGGAGGAACCCACCCCTGCTAGGGTTCTACACCAGGGTGGGTTCCTCCTGGTTCGGACCGGATCGCCCAAACCGGCAGCAGCCCGCTGGTGACATCACTGAACTGGACTGGCTGGTGCCGGTCCATGGCCGCCACCATCTTTTTGTTGGAATTTTTTCTGAATTTTTTTACTTTTTTGAAGGTTTTTCTTGTTCTGCTGCTTGTAAAAGGGCCCTCCCGCCTCCCCCCAGGTTTAAACTGATACCGCGATGCGAACCGGTGGCGTAGGTAAGTGGAACTGTTCAACAGCCTAAAAACATGTACCGGTATGTGAAAGCTAGACTTCACAATATCCAACTTCTTATGTTCACTTGCTTCTAAGTATATGAATGTTTCAGATGTGTATCACAATTTGCCTTGTCTGCAGAGAAAGAAGCCGGATTATAAGTGTTGCTCTATTCTCAACATTTGTCGAGCAGGGTCTCTTATTACACTAAGCTGTACTTCATCTTTTTGTGTTGTATGAGCACAGGCTTTGTGGATAACCCATGGTTTGTGCCATAACATAATATGAAAGCTCAGTCTGTCCACCAAACCACAGAAAATATGTGAATCCAGCAAGTGAAACCTAAACTGAACATCTGAAAGGCCCTGTGCTATAATGGTTAATACCTTAGTTATTTATTTGTTTATTTGTTTGTTTGTTTAATTGACTCTTTGGTTATTGTTTGTTTGTTTGTTTGTTTAATGTGTCTCTCATCTTGTCCAGAGGCAACTAATTTAACAATGAATAATTCTTTTTCCTTTTTAAGGTATCAGCTTTGGTGTGTTTTCTGCTATCTCCAGCTGCCTCCTTTATAACTGGAGAAACTGTGATGGTTGATGGTGGACAAAGCCTATACAGTTCCCACTGGAACATTCCAGGTAAAACAATGCTTTAAAAATAGTGGTAAAATAGTAACCTGACTGTTTTAGCAGAGGTTGTCTGCTTTCCTTTTTTCTGATGCTTTTACCTTGACATTAAAAATGAATTTATCTTTAGGACTTCTCCACCTTAATCAAATTCTACTTCACTTAGGAAATTAGTCCAGAAATTATCATATTGCATTTTCAGATTATGTGCTTTTTTCTGCTAAAATCGCTGACTCAAATGTTTTCACATTGCCTACTAAATGCTGAACTTGCCTATAAGGCTTCTATAAGCTTTAAACTCTCAATTCATACAGAAAGATAAACATAGTCTGGACTTATTTTGAGCAAGGTTTTTCCTGGTGTATATAACTTTTAGGTTTGTTAGAGATATTCAAGTAATCATGCTACAAGATAGAATTTAATCATATGTTTATATGAAAGAATTGGAAGTTTAACAATCTTTATTTAAATCCAAATTTCATTCTCCATCTTTGTGATCCCTAATTTGCTCCCTTAAAGCCAAGTTAGTACTTTTTAATTTATTTTCTTTCCTGGCTAAACTCTGCTAATGAAAGGAATCTAAATTTACTTAGATTAGAATTGTAAAAGGGGTGAGTTCTCCCAGTTCGGACTGGATCGCCCGAACTGGTAGTGACCCGCTGGAGACGTCATGATGGCGTCACGGATCCGGTTTGGTCGGTGTCGGTCTGTGGATGCCGCCATCTTTTGGGAGGAATTTTTCCCGAATTTTTTTATTGTTTGGAAGTTTTTTCCTCTGCTGCTGCTTGAAAAAAGGGCCCTCCCACCTGCCCCCGGGTTTATACTTACCTTTATTCCTTCGCCCGAAGCACAGCTGATCAGCTCCTCAGCTGTGTTTCGGGCTGAATCTAGGTAATGAGCATGTGCAGAAGCAGAATTTCATGAGGGGAAGCGCATGTGCGCGCGAGCACAGCTGGCGCGCACGTGCGAAACGTCACGATGCAAACCGGTGGCGAAGGTAAATGGAACTCTCCCCTGAATTATAAGTGCTATAGGATCACAAGAACTTTTCCCCCTTTGTATGATTGACTTGTTAAATTTATTCATTCATTCATTCATTCATTCATTCATTCATTCATTCATTCAATTTCTGTACTGTCCACCTCTGTCAAATACTCCTCTGTAGCTGTCCACATCTGTCAAATACTCTACCTGGCCTAGATTATTGTGATGCAAATTTGCTTCTGGAAATCTTACATTACTTTTCATTTATTTCCTAATGTTAAGAATTTATTTACTCTCTCACCTTTCACATCTCTGATTTAGTTTTAGGGTACATCTACTTTCTACAACAATTAGTCTCAACTCCCCTGGTAGTGTAATTCCACAGTTGTTGGAATTTTTTTTTTATTTTCCCTCCAAGTGAGCTTTCATGTAATTGGTTTAATTTAGGAATCAGCTATTGTTTGGTTTGTGTTACAGCCACTTATTTCTATTTAATTTTGGGGTGAGCAGAGGACCCATTTCCCTCATGTGAAACAAGGATGTGTGCAAATTGTCTTAGTTAAGGCATTTCCTCAATTTTGAATAGTATCATATCTGTCATGTAACACTGTATTTCAACCAGAACTTACAGCTTAGATTCACATATTGTGTGAAGTCCTGGTTTGCTTAATTTTGGTTGGCTAAAACAAAACTGGCTAGATAAACACGGTACGCTAAGCTGCCAACCTCAGTGATTGGGATCAAACAACATTCATATTTAAAGCAAAAATTACTAGAATTTATTGTGGGTTAAAATACAAATACAAACAAAAATTAAGAAAATTTAAAAAGAAGAAAGAGAAGATGCAAGAGAAGATAAAGAGGAAAGAAAAAAAGTAGTGACTTCCCACTACTTCCAACTTTCAGTGCAGTAAAATACAAAAAAAAAAAAACGTCAACCTTTTGTATTACAATTCTAAATATTTCAAGCCATTTCTCTAACAACAAAATCATTCTAATAACCAAAATCTAAAATTAGATATTTTTTCAGTTTTGAGTTAAAAAAAATCCAGAAGTGGTTTCCAAATAGAAACAAAAATAGTTAATTCTTCTCTTTAATAAAAGTAATCAAATTTGCCATGTTTACCAATTCCATCGCCTTCACCATTGATTCTTCAGTTGTGGGAATTAGTGTATCTTTCCATCTTTGTGTGCTACTGTTAACATATGTAGTAATAGCTATAGTACTTAGATTTATATATTGCTTTAGTGTTTTACAGCCTTTTCTAAGTGGTTTACAGAGTCAGCATATTGCCCCCAACAATCTGGGTCCTCATTTTACCCACCTCAGAAGGAGGGATGACTGAGTAAAAAGTTCCAAATTTTCTGTCAATATCTTTGTCCATCAAATCTAAGAGGAAAATTCTGGATTCATTTTTATATTTATTTTAAGAATATTCTGAATTAGGGAAATCTGATTCCAATATTTTTTTTGCTTTATCACCAAACCATCGGAGATGATAAAAAGTACCCTCTACAATTACATTTCCAGCATTCGTTTGAAGTTCTTTTATACATCTTTGACAATTACTCACGTGTTAAGACTCAAACAACATTCTTAATTGAAACTTAGCAAACAGGATTTTTAATGTAGCCAAATGCCTGAACTCTTTATTCTTCATTGAGAAGAAAATCACTATCACAATATTCTGAAATATTAAATATATTCATTTTTCTGTTTTTGAGATTATATAAAAGTGACTCTAACTCATTTCATTAGGCTTGTTTTAAGTGTTTTTCTTTGGAAAAAAATCTTTGACATTTAAATCAATAGCATTGGTTTTGCTTTCTGAGGCAACTTTCTCTTTTCTCCTAGATCATGACAGATGGCCCCCAGCACCAGATGGACATAATGCCAAAGCACTCACAAGCATGCTTTCAGGAAAACCTAAATCAAAAGTATAATTCAAAGAAATGGAATTTGTTCCCATTTCATTAGAAAAAAGCTATTTTTCAGTAATTAACTGCAATTTTAAAAATCTGTGCCTTAGACTAAAAACACCTTTGTAATGAAGTGTTAATGAACCTTTAGAACATTCACTAAGCACAATTATATGGTACTATATTATATTAAACTACATTATTGAATGAATTCATTGCCTGGTAAACATTATTGGATAAACTGAAAATCTTGTAACTGTTCTGTAAATGTTTGGCTCCTATTAGCGTATTGCCTCTGTGATCCATGAATATTCTCTCAAGAAAGTGAAATGGCTGTTTGTTAAAGCATGGTAAATTAAATTCCTGTTACACAAGATTGTTGAAGAAAGTGAAACATCTATTGCCCACTGTATAGTATCCAGAGCCCTATAACTTAAAATGTGAGATTTTGGGCTTAAGTTTTCTCAGTAGAATGACAGAATCATTTACAAATTCATGTCTGATTTTGGCACTCTCACATTTTGGATGGGAAAATGCTGACATAACTACAGCTGAAATATGACAGTTTGTTTTCCTGGACACTTCAATGGCTTTAGGTTAATAACTCTTGCCATAATAATGAATGTCAGAATGGCTGACATTTTAACATAAAGAAATAGGTAGTTTATACCTATGGTTCATAGTTGCCTTTCAGCCATGAACAGCGTAAATCCTAATTGCATGCTATACTCTGTCAGACTGAGGGTGATGGGCAGTTAAAAACTTTGACTGATTGGTAAATAAAAATAAATAAATACTTGTATGTATGCATATATGTCCTGGACACAGCATTGGAGACTTTGATATAACATTATCTCTCACCATCAATAAGAAACTGAAGTATAGACATTTTGCTTTATCTTTTCAACACTTGGATAGCTGCCAACTGGTGTCAAAATCCCATTTTTGAGTCAGAATCCTGAGCTTAAAACTTGTTTTTTTTTTTAAATTATTGAAAAGACAGTGACATGTCAGGATAACAATGCAAATAAAGCAGAGCCAGAGAGAGATCAATGGTAAATCTTAACATACAAGCTAATAACTATAACTGTACTATGTTAACAGTAATTACAGCAATAGAACAACAACAAAAGACAATAAAAGAAAACTTCAACTAAGGTTCTACTTACATTAGCTTATTTACAAATGTTTCCATATTATATCCATATTTTTATATTTTTACTTTTTGATTGCTCTGGAGAAGATACATCAAAAGATCTTATAATGGCACTTTGAATTTATGGGCTTATACTTCAAAACGCATAAATACCCATATTTATTTGTGTTATTTGGGAAGATGGTGTGTGGTGTAGCTCAGTATTGGATTATCTTAGATCCACTCTCAGTGATGAAGATCATTGGAGGACACTCTTTGTAAGACACATTTGGAGAAAAGATAGGATATACATCACCATCATCATCATAATCCATTGCTGGGATTGGGGTTTAGACTAACTAGGCAATCAAATCTAGTTAACACTGCAGAATAAGAATGGACTTGAAATTAAGAGCCATGTTGGTGCAGTGGTTAGAATGAAATATTGCAGGCTAATTCTGCCAACTGCCAGCAGTTTGATCCTGACTGGCTCAAAGTTGACTCAGCCTTCCATCTTTCCAAGGTCAGTAAAATGACCCAGATGATTGGGGGCAGGGTAGGGTTCCCAAATTTTTTACTACCACTCTGTGGGCGTGGCTTATTTTGTGGGCATGGCTTGATGGTCATGTGACTGGGTGGGCATGGCTTCATGGTTATGTGACTTGGCAGGCAAGGCTTGGTGGTCATGTGACTGGGTGGGCGTGGCCAACTCGATGTCACTCACGTCAAGGGGTGCCTCGCCTGGCCCCTCCCCTCCCAGCCATTCCTTGTCACACCCAGCCTCAACGAATCTACAGTTCTATAAAAATATTGTTCACCATTTTTCAACTTTATTATCTACATACTATAGATGGACTTTCATGGACCACTGAAAGGAGGAAATGGCTCATATGCTTTGCCCAAGGGTGTGATAGGCAACAGGCTTTTAAGGGGCTGCCAGAAAAAAGGGGGGGCAATGTATTTTCCAAAGTACCAAAAGGCAAAACAAGAAGCAATGGATGGAAACTGAACAAAGAGAGAAGCAACCTAAAACTAGGGAGAAACTTCCTGACAGTGAGAACGAAAATAGGTGCAGAAATATTTCAGTCATAATTTCAGATATAAAAAGCCATTTGTAAAATACAACCTGCATATTGTTCAAAACAGTAATTAGTATTATGGCTGATTATGGAATATCATATTAAGCTGGACTTATGCAACCTGATGTATAAAATAAACACACACATATTTATGCTCTGGACTATAGACATTGAATGCATGTAAATCCCTGAAAAATATGTGGTAGCCCTGGGCAAAAGAAAGGCAGTAAAATCACTCTACATGTAAAATAGTATAAAATATTAACACATGACAAATGGAACAATTAAAAATAATAGCACAGAGTTTTTCTCTCTTTCTCGCTCCCTTCCTTTTTCTTTCTTTCTCTCTCATCAATCTCTTCCTCTTTCTTTCTTTCTTTCTTTCTTTCTTTCTTTCTTTCTTTCTTTCTTTCTTTCTTTCTTTCTTTCTTTCTCTTTCTCCCTCCCTCCCTCCCTCCCTCCCTCCCTCCCTCCCTCTCTCTCTCTCTCTCTCTCTCTCTCTCTCTCTCTCTCTCCCTCTTTCTGCTCTCTTTTCTTTTGGGGAAGAGATGGGGAACTCATCAAATTTGCAAATGACACCAAACTGGCAGGAATAGCCAACATTCCAGAAGATAGGCTCAAGATACAGAAGGATATTGACAGACTTGAACATTGGGCGCTATCTAACAAAATGAAATTCAGTGGTGAAAAATGTAAGGTTCTACATTTAGGCAAGAAAAACAAAATGCACAGGTACAGTACATGTACAGTTCTAGGCTGCATTAACAGAGGGATAGAATCAAGATCACGTGAAGTGTTAATACCACTTTATAATGCCTTGGTAAGGCCACACTTGGAATACTGCATATAGTTTTGGTCGCCACGATGTAAAAAGGATGTTGAGACTCTAGAAAGAGTGCAGAGAAGAGCAACAAAAATGATTAGGGGACTGGAGGCTAAAACATATGAAGAACGGTTGCAGGAACTGGGTATGTCTAGTTTAATGAAAAGAAGGACCAGGGGTGACATGATAGCAGTGTTCCAACATCTCAGGGGTCGCCACAAAGAAGAGGGAGTCAAACTTTTCTCCAAGGCACCTGGGGGTAGAACAAGAAGCAATGGGTGGAAACTAATCAAGGAGAGAAGCAACTTAGAACTAAGGAGAAATTCCTAACAGTTAGAACAATTAATCAGTGGAACAGCTTACCTCCAGATGTTGTGAATGCTCCAACACTAGACATTTTTAAGAAGATGTTGGATAACTATCTGTCTGAAGTAGTGTAGGGTTTCCTGCATAAGCAGGGGGTTGGACTAGAAGACCTCCAAGGTCCCTTCCAACTCTGTTATTATTATTATTATTATTATTATTATTAAATGTCTTAAGATCCCAATTCTTGGAGCCTCTTTTGTAAATCCAATATAGGAAAATTATTCAGATCACTCTCTTGGTTTGTTATTTGTATACCCCTTTTAATTATTAAGCTGGTGAAGGCATTAGCCAATATATATATATATATATATATATATATATATATATATATATATATATATATATATATATATATATATATATATATATATATATATATATATATATATATATATATGTTATATATGCAGGGTAGCATTTTTTCCATTTTAATCATGTAGTCTGCCATTTTAAAATACATTTTCAGATCAGACTCAGTCTTGTCCAGTAAAATCTTCCATAACATCTTTTAAACATAGTCGGTCTATAAAGGTAGAGACTGTTAAAATTAATTTCTGGATTCTCCATTCAAAAATATTCTTCCAAAAGTCCAATGTTAAAATATTTTGCTCCATTCTATATTAATAGGTTTTTTTAAAAAATAATTTAGTTCTTTCTACTTGTCTTTACAGGTAGACCTTGACTTACGATTGGCCATTTAACGGCCGTTCAAAATTACAATGGCCTTCACAAAAGATACGTCCCATCCTCAAAGTTACAAGTATCGCCCCATTCTCATAGTCACATGATCATATTTTTAGTGCTTGGCAACTGACTTGCATTTATGACTGATTTGCAGCATTCTGTGGCTACATGATTGCATTTTGTGACTTTAAGAATTCAAAACCAAATTATTTTTCCATGGGAAGGATTCTTATAATGAATTCAAAAATCTTATTTCAAATCCGTTTGGACCTTTAGTCCATTAGTAACTCTCCAAAATCAAACTTCTAATTACTGGTATCCCTAAAAAAAGGTTTTTATTATCCCTAAAAAAAGGGTTTATTAAAAAAAACCTTTTAAAAGAAAACCCTCTTAAACTTGTTATTTAAAACTTCTTTCGCTGAGGACTGAAGGAAATTCACCTTGTGTTTCCAGATTTGTTGATCCAAAAATTCCTAAAAGCTGAAAAGAAGTTAACAAACAATTTCCAAAAATGATTAGAAAAAGAAATATGTGAACCCAGTGTCCTTTTGAAGGTGCTGAATATGGTTTCAGCAAGTTGGGTATTCCCTCATCTCCCAGAGCCCTAACCCTACTTGAGACTGCAGTCTGCTGATGAGGAGCAATTGTATGGAGCAACTTATGGATGATATCCATGTCCTCTCCCTTGTCCAGAGAGGAATTACAAAAAGCCAGTCTACTTGCTCACTCTTCATTCCACCATGATCTTCACCATTTCTTTTCCAAAAGTGGAATTTTAAGATACTTTGTTTAGGCTCTTACCTGGGTGCCTTCCTTGTGGGAAATATGTACAAATTAACAACAAAGGAGAGGTTCCTTTGGTACTGACTGCCTGAAATGGGAAATCTTGTTCCAAAAAGTGTGCCTGGAGCCTGTATTTAAGGCACCTCATTCAGAAGTATTTTGTTGTGGGGGTGGTAGTGTATAATTTGATTTAAAAAATCAATTTTCAATATATAGTTCCACTACTTTTTTATTTTAGCCTTGATGATTTTGTGATTTTACTTAACAGTTTATGATATATCGGTTGTTCACAGTCCTAGAACCTACCCTGTTTCCCCCAAAATAAGACATCCCCTGATAATAAGCCCAATCGGGCTTTTGAGTACATGGCAATAAGGCCAAGAGCTTATTTCAGGGTTCAAAAAAATATAAGACAGGGTCTTATTTTTGGGGAAACACGGTACTGAATGAAGAGTGGCATAACAAAATTTTAGAGATAACAGTAAATAATAAAAGTTTGTGCCCCAGCAGAAGATAAATCATATTCCTGAGAAGACAGCATTGCTTTATTGTTGCTTGAACAAACTCTTTTTGATAGTTCAATAAAAGATTAAGGTCTAGGACCGTGGTGGCGAACCTATGGCACGCGTGCCAGAGGTGGCACGCGTAGCCATAGAAGGCGGCACGCGAGGGTTCCCACCGGCAAACCGGAAGTGCGAAAAAACGCACTTCCGGTTTGCTGGTGTGCTGTTTTTTGCACTCCGGAGGGTTCAGGGAAGCTCCCTGAAGCCCCGGAATGCAAAAAAACTACAAAACGGACAAACCGGAAGTGCGGAAAAACGCACTTTCAGTTTGCTGGTGAGCTGTTTTTTGTACTCCGGAGGGTTCAGGGAAGCTCCCTGAAGCCCCGGAATGCAAAAAATGACGAAATGGTCAAAACCGGAAGTGCATTTTTCCGCACTTCCGGTTTGTCCGTTTTGTAGTTTTTTGCATTCTAGTTAATCTAGTTAAACTATCATTTAAAAAACTATTTTTAACATATCCTGTGAGAGGGATCTTGGAGTCCTAGTGGACAACCATTTAAATATGAGCCAGCAGTGTGCAGCAGCTGCCAAAAAAGCCAACACAGTTCTAGGCTGCATTAACAGAGGGATAGAATCAAGATCACACAAAGTGTTAATACCACTTTATAATGCCTTGGTAAGGCCACACTTGAAATACTGCATTCAGTTTTGGTCGCCACGATGCAAAAAGGATGTTGAGACTCTAGAAAGAGTGCAGAAAAGAGCAACAAAGATGATTAGGGGACTGGAAGCTAAAACACATGAAGAACGGTTGCAGGAACTGGGTATGTCTAGTTTAATGAAAAGAAGGACTAGGGCAGTGATGGCGAACCTTTTTTTCCTCGGGTGCCAAAAGTGCATGCGCGTGTGCTATCGCACATGCGTGAGTGCCAACACCCATTCACTGCCTGGGAAGGGCAAAAACGGCCTCCCCCGCCCCCCCAGAGGCCCTCTGGAGGCCGGAAATGGCCCATTTCCCAACTTCTGGTGTGCCTGGTAGGCCCATTTTTCACCCTCCCTAGGCTCCAGAGGCTTCCCTGGAGCATGGGGAGGGCAAAAACGCCCTCCCCCGTCCCCCTGGAGGCCCTCCAGAAGCTGAAAACACCCTCCCAGAGCCTCCGTGCAAGCCAAAAATCAGCTGGCCGGCATGCACATGCGCACTGGAGCTGAGCTAGGCAATGGCTCATGTGCCGGCAGATATGGCTCCGCGTGCCACCTGTGGCACGCGTGCCATAGGTTCGCCATCACTGGACTAGGGGATACATGATAGCAGTGTTCCAATATCTCAGGGGTTGCCACAAAGAAGAGGGAGTCAAACTATTCTCCAAAACACCTGAGGGTAGAACAAGAAGCAATGGGTGGAAACTAATCAAGGAGAGAAGCAACTTAGAAACAAGGAGAAATTTCCTGACAGTTAGAACAATTAATCAGTGGAACAGCTTGCCTCCAGAAGTTGTGAATACTCCAACACTGGAAGTTTTTAAGATGTTGGATAATCATTTGTCTGAAGTGGTGTAGGGTTTCCTGCCTAAGCAGGAGGTTGGACTAGAAGACCTCCAAGGTCCCTTCCAACTCTGTTAATCTGTAAGACATCTGTAAGACATCTGTAAAACACGTGTATTTGGACTCTGTCCTTCTACATTTTTAAGGGATGGTGGAAAGGAGAAGGTGGCATTTGATCATTCCCTTCCCTTGGTCTGTTTTCCATATGTGGGAAACAGCTGTGATAATTGTGCCTCGCTGATCGGGTAAGAGGGACTGTTTGGGAAGGTGTTCGTCATTGGGACCCCTCCTCCTCCTTCTCCCTCCCACCCCTTTACAGCCTCCAAGGCACCCGATTTGCATCCAGCTTACTGTGTAAGCAAATTGGCATCTCATTTCTCAACACATGCAGGCGGCCACAGCAGACACCCAAAAGCCTCCCGTGCAGTAATGGCGAACCTTTTTAGGTTTGCGTGCCAAAAAGGGGGGGTGCGTGCGCTAGCGTGCGCTCGCATACCCACACCCATTCCCTCCCCTCCTTGCATGCGCACAACACCCCCCCCATGCTGCCCCCTGCGGATACGCACACTTCCCACCCCCGCGCAAAGGCCTTACCGGAGCCTGGGACGACGAAACAGGCAAACCGGAAGTTCAGAAAAATGCACTTCCGGTTTGTCCATTTCATCATTTTTTGCATTCCGGGGCTTCAGGGAGCTTCCCTGAACCCTCCGGAGTGCAAAAAACAGCTCACCGGCAAACCGGAAGTGCGTTTTTCCACACTTCCGGTTTCCCAGTGGGCAACGCTCGCGTGCCCTCCGCTATGGCTCTGCGTGCCACCTGTGGCACGCGTGCCATAGGTTCGCCACCACGGCTCCCATGTGTTGCTCCCAGCCTTCGCTCGCACCTCTGCTCCATTTTCGGGCACCCAGCTTACCGGGCTTCCCCCCCCCCTTGTCGCAGCTCCAATGGGGTGGCGGCTTCAGGAGACGCTGGCGGTGCAGGCGAAGGGTGGGAGGGGTTGCAACACACGGGAGGCTCCCTGCAGTTCCTTTCTCTCTCTTTCTCTCGCACCAGAGCAGCAGCAGCGTGAGAAAAAAGCAGCACATCCACGCGTCCATGGGACACCCAAAAGCCTCCCGTGTGTTGCTCCCAGCCTTTGCTCACACCTCCGCTCCGTTTTTGGGCGCCCAGATTACTGGGCTTCCCCCCCCCCCGTCCTTGTCGTGGCTCCAACGGGGGCGGCTTCAGGAGACGCTGGCGGCGTAGGGGCGCTGGCGAAGGGTGGGAGGGGGTTGCAACACACGGAAGGCTCCCTGCAGTTCCTTTCTCTCTCTTTCTCTCTTTTTCTCTCACACCAGAGCAGCAGCAGCAGGAGAAGAAAACAGCGCATCCGTGCCTCCACGGGACACCCAAAAGCCTCCCGTGTGTTGGTCCCAGCCTTCGCTCGCACCTCTGTACCATTTTCGGGCACCCAGCTTACTGGGCTTCCCTCCCCCCCATTCTTGTTGCGCCTCCAATGGGGGCGGGGGCTTCAGGAGACGCTGGTGGCACGGAGGCATGGGCGATGGCTGGGAGGGGGATGCAACACATGGGGGGGGCTGAGTCCACTGCCCTTCGCTTCCCCACACTTGTTTACCCATCCGAGAGAGCTCGGGCTACGCCTCACTCCGACCCGGCTGCCTTCCTCACCAGTGTTGTTCCTGAGCGAACTCTTCTGTCCTCGGCTGTTGCGAAGAAGTGGCAGATCTGGTTGCGCCATGCCTGCTTCGTTCTCTTTGCGCCTTGTTTGTAAAGCAGCTCTCAAAGTGGGCTTGGGGCACCCAGACCTGCCACTTCTTCGCAACAGCCAGGACCTGTTCCGCTTGCAGTTCCAAGCTGCGGGGAGTTGGGACGGCTGCAATGCCGGCAGCTTCGGGGGCTCCTTCCCTCAGTGGTTCATTTTCTTACCTCTAGGTGGCTGCCTCCCGAAAACACTTCCCTTCCCTTCTCCAAATGACCCAGGCAGAGGGCAGACGGCTTCTGCTCCTGGCCCGGAAGAAGTTTTTGCGCAGTGCAAAACCCCCTGAAAATTTTTTATAAAAAAACCCCACCCCCCAAAAAATGGAGACACATATGCAGTGCTGGAAACTCGGCTTCTGCGTATGTTCAGGAGAAGAAAAAAATAAAATCCTCCCCAAAATTGAAAAAAATTCAGGAAAAAAATGGCGGCGTCCAGGGACCGGCACCAGGACGGTGATGTCACCAGCGGACCGCTACCGGTGCGCCCGTACCGGACCGCACTGGGAGGAACCCACTACTGATTGGGGGCAATATGCTGACTATAAATCACTTAGGGCTGTAAAGCACTATGAAGCAGTATATAAGTCTAAGTGCTATTGCCATTGCTAAAAGTAAGCATACATCATGAAAAATGCCCCTCAGACTAATGTAATTTCTTATCTATGTATGAATTTTTCTAATGTGTACTGCTACCAATCTCATATATATGACTAAGTAGCTTAATTAACAATTAAACAATAAAGGACAACAACTGAACAATACAACAATTTAAAACAATAAAAGACAATACAAAAGAATATAAAAATTATAAAAAATTAATTTGTAGCCCAAGAATCACATCTACCAATAGAATTCAATAGAACCATTATGCTGACTCCATTAATTTCCTGCATCCCCAATGCCTGTTGACAAAGCCACATCTTCAGGGTGATTCCAAAGACTAGTAGGATCAGGCCAAACTAATTTCTCAAGGGATGATGTTCCACAGGATGGGTGCCATGTCATGGTCTCTTCCTTGACCCTACCAGATGACTCTGTGGCTGATGGAGCCCAGAACATGCCCCTCCTTCTGGATCTGATGGGATGGGTAGATGTAATGGGGATGTGGCAGTCATCCCCGTCCTTAACCCTTCCTTAAGTCTTGTATCTAGAATCTCAGTTGTATGAAGTAGTATAGGTATCTGATGGAGCTAAGACTTGTAGCATAATGTCGTGACACTTGTTATTTTGGCACTATTGTACTATAATTAGGATTTGATGCCTATGTGAGATATTGTGCACTGTTGCATTACTTACAAAACATATGCTTATACTTGTTAAAAGCTAAGATTTCTATAAGATATAAAAGTTGGATTTGAAAAAAATATGGTCATATATTTGCTGCTATAGTTTTATTGAAAAGGTGGAATGTTGGACTACAACTCAGCAATTCTAGGGCAATAATCTATTTCAGTCTTTAAGATACCACAAGACTCTTGTGCTGGCTGCAATGGCTTAAAATGTCTCTGACAACAGGTGTGAGATAAGCACATTGGAATTTGGCTCAACTTTTGACAACTGCATGGATAAATGTTAGCCATCTTGACCTATTGTAATAGGTATAGCTCTTCAAAGGGCATTCCTTAATCTTAAACATTCTTAACCCTATCCATCCACTTATCTGTCTTTGTCATTTACTTCCCTCAGCCTTTCCAAGCATAGTTTGCTCTATTTCAGTGATGGTGAACCTTTTTTGGTTTGCGTGCCAAAAGGCTATGTGTGCGCACGCTAGCGCACGCACACATACCCACACCTATTCCCTCCCCACACGCATGTGCACAACCCCTCCCATGCTGCCTCCTGTGCATGCGCACCCCCCCCCCACGCAAAGGCCTCATTGAAGCCTGGGAGGGTGAAAAACGGAAAACGGGCAAACCAGAAGTTTGGAAAAACGCACTTCCGGTTTGCCCATTGGGCTGTTTTTCACACTCCGGGGCTTCAGGAAGCTTCCCTGAACCCTCCGGAGTGCAAAAAACAGCCCAACGGTAAACCGGAAGTGCGTTTTTCCGAACTTCCAGTTTGCCCGTTTTGCCATTTTTCGCATTCCGGGGCTTCAGGAAGTTTCACTGAACCCTCTGGAGTGCGAAAAACAGCCCAACGGCAAACTGGAAGTGCGTTTTTCCAAACTTCCAGTTTGCCCGTGGAGCTGACATAGGGCAACGCCTTGCGTACCCTCCGATATGGCTCCGCGTGCCACCTGTGGCACGCATGCCATAGGTTCGCCATCACAGCTCTATTTCATTATTAGTTTGCTCTATTTCATTACATCTCATGTCTGAAATATGTAAAGTTCTCTTTGCTGCTCATTGTCCGAAAGGAGCAATGAGTTTTATTTAGTGCAGGGCTGATCAAACAGCTCACCTTGAGGACCGTAATACCTTTAATCCTGTCTCAAGTTTCTTACCTCGAAGACATCATTAGTATAAGGTGACCAGATTTTAACTTTGGTAAAGCGGGACACCATTGACGAAGGGGGGGTGTTTCTTGATTAAAAATTTTAACCCCCCCCCCAAATACATGTCTATGATAGTCTACTGATTTACACTGAGTCCAAGCAGAAGAGCTTTTGAAAGGGGCAGTCCGGACTTCAAAAAAGGATTCACCACAACTTAAGACCAAGTCATTGTTTTCTTTTAAAACTCTCTTCGCTATAGAAAAAGACAAGGCACCCGTAACCCATAGCCAACTGCTGAAGCCCGCAGAGAGATGTGGCGGCGGCCGCCGCCACTCTAGTTTTCTGCAGCTCCACAGCCTGCCTCTTGATAGAAACCCCGGCGTGTGACAGCGTGAGCTCTCTCTTTTTCTTTCTCTTTCCTCCTACCCAAGATCGCCTCCTCCTCCGTCTAACCTAAGGTGACCAGATTTTATTTTTTATAAAGCGGGACACCATTGACGGGGGTGTGTGTTTCTAGGGGAGCAAGACGGGAGGGGTCCGTCTCTCTTATCCTGCAGCTTTGTGCACCCCCCCCAAACAACCCCCCTTCATTGGAGCCAGGGGTGGGTTCCTACTGGCGCAGGCTTACCTGTTCGTCGCCGCAGAGGGGTGAAATCCTGCCGGTTCGGCCGGGCCAGTTGTTCGACGTAGAGCCGATGGAACTGGCGGCAGTTGCGGCGCGGGGCTTCTCCCACCTGCTTCTCTCGCCCGGCTGGACGCCGCCATTTGGGTTATTTTGTCCTCTGCCTGGGCGAGGGAAGCGGGTGGGAGAAGCTCCACGCCGCGACCGACGCCAGTTCCATCGGCTCTACGCCGAACGACTGGCCCGGCCGAACCGGCAGGATTTCACCCTGCAGGGCAAATTCAAATTAAAAAAGCGGGACTTTTGGGAGACGCCGCGGGACGCGGGACAAATTACTGAAAAGCGGGACTGTCCCGCCAAAAGCGGGACGTCTGGTCACCTTATCCTAACCCCACTCCCCGCTGAGACCCACATCATTTTGCAGCAGCCCCCCTTCTCGCATCACGTGACCGCAGTATGTTTGCCCTCCCCTCGCTGTTTTCCTCCCCCCCTCCTCGAACCCTGGCTCAGACAGGATCCCCCTCCCCCTCTCAGTGAGGCGCTGGCAACCGAGAATGGAATTGGGAAGAAAAGCAAGGAAAGGCATCCATTTAGCAGGACTTTTTTAAAACGCTGCAGGACACAGGACAAATTGTTCAAAAGCGGGACTGTCCCACCAAAAGCGGGACGTCTGGTCACCTTACTTAGTAGAAAGACCATAACTTTCATAACTCTGATTTCTGTTGTCACAGAAATCTGTTTAACCTCCACTATCTTAACTATGTCATTGTCTGAGACTGAGTCCATCCTCCAGGTCAAGGTGGCATTGACCAAAGCTAGCTATGCTAAAATGATTTATTTTAAAAAATATTTAAAAATATTTTTAAAATATTTATTTTTATTGTTTTCATGACCGCCGCTTTTTAGGAAAAAAGACGATTGAAATTATTCAAAGCAAGTGTGTTTCAAATCATTTTGACTGGAAAAGCCAATAAAGGTTCAGAGACTCAAGATTCGCGATCAGAAATTTGGTCAAAAAAATTAAATTTGGTCAAAAAAATTACTTGAGCACAACGGGCATTACTCCAAGCGTGGTCTGTTGTAGCGCTGCCATCTAGAGGAACCCGGAAGGTGTACATATCGGTGGGTTACTCCAGAATGCAAAGTGTACCGTAAAATGATTTCACTGGAGAAGGTGGGAAGCATAGCGCTGCCGCTAGTGTTCAGACAAAACCGTGTCTGCAGAATGCTTTATTAAGTCATATAACTTACGTATTACATATTTCATAATATCATATTTATATATTGCACGTGTGTGTGTATATGTGCGTATAATATAATATTCCATGTACACGCATTCTCCCAGCCGAAGAGTAGGGCATATCTGCATTCTTCAAGCTTATTAAACCACAACTTCCAGCATTCCTAACTCTTTCGCCGGGCCTGCCGGGAGTTGTAGTTCAAGGCGCTTCTGAGACGACGCGGATTTCGCCCCGCGCTAGTCCTTCCCCTTCCTTGAAAATGTTTGTCTTCTAAGTCGAGGCGTCGGAACAGGGGAGAGGGAAAGGCGCGCGCTTGCGCGATGACGTTGACGTCGCGGCAGGGGTTCGGTGTCACGGGTTTCTGCGTGAAGGAGGCGGAGCTCTGGAGGGAAAAAAAAAACGAGGGATCAGGGGGAGAGGAAGGTCTGGCTCAATAAGGTGACGGCCGCGGGGTGGGGGGGCAGCCGTGGTATCCTTCCCCCTGCCCCTCGCCCGCGGGAGTGCCCGGGTCCTTCAGCCGCCTCCTCCTCTCTGCCTCCGTCCCCCCGCCGCAGCTTTCGCTTTCCTGTGGGGCGAGGGGCCGCCGGGCCTGCTCCCTGTCTCCCCCTTTCAACGCCATCCTTCCGTCTTCACCAGGCAGGGCCAAGGAGCATCTCGGGTCTCCGGTTAAAATCGAGAACCTGGACCACCACCCCTCTCCCTCGGCGGCTTGGGCCCGGAGCCTCCAGTCCGGGGGAATTCTCCTCCTCCCTTTCTCCCCCTCCCCACTCGCGCGCCTTAATTCTGCCCCACAGGTACATTGGGGGGTGCGCGCGTGCGTGTATGTGTGCGCGCGCGGGGGGTGCTGGCGCGCGGGCGCGGGCGACGAGCTGCGGGGGGGCACCGATTCTGGCGCCTGATGGAAAAGCTGCGGGGGGGGGGGGAAGGTGGTAGAAGCAAAGCAGACGGCCTGGAGAGGTTGGTGCGTTGAGGGGCGCCAAGGATGGTGGTTTTATGGGCTGTCGCCGCTTTCCGCAGGTATCGGCTTTTGGATTGCAGAAGCGACCGCGGAGTTCTGAAGAGTAGGAAGTCGCTTGAGTTGTGATTTGAGGGGAAAAGATCGAGGTTCGCTTGCGTTGCTTGAAAAGAAAGGAGAAGGGGGGACTACATGAACTAGCTGCCTTGTACTTTGGGGGGGCGTGTTTGGTATGAGGAAGCAGTCCTGCTTTGCTCACTCCCAACGTCTTTCTCAATAAATATAGGTGTCAAAAGTCCTGCCCAGGTATGTCCTGCACGTACATTTTTTTATGTGTCATAACTGAGATCAAACTCCGCTACTAAACGGAGGAGAAAGCAATGTCCGTATAGGCTTGTCTATGAACAGTTAATAATTGTATATAAGTGGCCCTATTTATCCGTGAATCATATTTTGTTTTGGAAATGCCCTGCATGTTTTCCCTGCCTCAGGTGTCCTGCTGCTTTATACATAATATATTCTGAGAGAATTGTTGGCTGTTGTACCAAGAAATAACGATTTTTAATGCTTGATTATCTGCAGTTGCCTCTTGAAAAAGCACCTTTGGTTATCTGCAGATGGTTTTGAGTATTTGAGGAAGAATGTTTAATCCATCACGAAAGAAGATGGAATTCGATTTATCAATTTAAAAACAAGATATAGAAACAGATTACAATTAAGGCTCAATAGTGTTATAAACTACTGTGAGAGATATTTTGGGTGTATAATGAAGATTATCCACGAGAACTGTACTCGGGTCGGTTTTGATGATGATCTTGACTAATAAAGTTTCACTGAGTGATTTTGGAAAACAGATTACAAGTAGAAAAGGTTATATTTGCTTAAGTGGTTTTTGACATCATACTGCCAGTGAATACTGGTTTTCTATAATTTATGCTAATTTGTGATTTGTGCTTTTAACTGCTTTTCTCCATGTGTTATTTGAAGCATACAGTCTTTGGGGACAACTGCTTGATATATTGTCCCCAGATTTATGAGAGTTGCCCATCATTGCATATTTGTAAACGGAAAAGTGAACACTGGGTTTCTTTTGCCCTGTGTTGTGAAATGTGGAAATATATGCAAGGAATTTCTCTGACTTCCGCTTTAGCTTGGCAAGCAAATTCTTCCAAGTTTGCCATAACATTGTGGGTTTGAGGATCAAAGTCTAGAGATGCTGACCACATTTTAAAGATATTTATATTTCAGGTTCCTTTCTCATACTCTCATGGTAAAAGAGGCTAATAGATTTTAAGATTTTTTTTAAAAAAGCATACCTAGGAAAATTAGTTTAAAGATAACATGTTGGTACACTTTTGATATCTGGAATAAATATGCATACAGTATCTACATTTCATAATGTGTACTTTAACATAGGTGGTTTTTTAAATCAAGTAACTTAGTCTTCATAGATTAGTCTATAAAGTAATAGATACTGATTTTGGTAATTATAAGTAGGCCTATATAAGCTGGTAGCTCTTTAGAAGGGCTTCCCCTGCCAGATTGTAACATTCAAATGTTTTACAAGAACAGTACAATCCTCAGATAATCAGGGCATAAATTGTTTTATATGTTAAACCAGTATGTGAAATTTAGTCCAGAAAGCAGTCGTAGCTACCAGAGGTCTTTTAATAAGTATGCAATGTGATATTAATACTGTAGGTATAGATAAGTAGCTCGGCTACCATATTTTGCTGCAAAGATTTCAGTGCTCTTTGAGGAGAGTTCTTTGTAGTAATCATAATGTAACCAGGGTATAAGTTGTACAATCTGTTATACAATCAGATTGGCCCACAAATGGGCACACATGCAATTGTTTAAGGCCCTCTCTCCTCATTACTCTCCTAGAATAGAGTAAGATCAAAGCATCCTAATTCTTTCTGCGCAAAATGTAAGTTATTTCAGAGCAGGTGCCATCCCAGATAGAAAAAATGCCAGTAGCTTTACACTAATCAACAATATTTCTGCCCACTTTGCACTAATTTATTCTTTTGAAGTCCATTATCAAATTTAGGCAATATTCAAGATAACTTTTTTATGGTTAGGAGAAAAAAAGCAATAATGTTGAGCATTCAGACAAAAGTATTTGGCTTATACAAATAGTCTTCAATTTACGACCTCAATTGGGATCAGAATTTCTGTTAAGCAAGTTGATTATCAAGCAAGTTGCACCCAATTTTGCCACCTTTTTTTGCAACAATTGTTAAGTGATTCAGTGCAGCTGTTAAGTGAATCATGTGGTCGTTAAGCAAGCCCTGCTTTCCCCTTGACTTTGCTTGTCAGAAGCCATATGGAAAGGTCAAAAACAGCAATCACATGACCATGGGATCCTGCAACCATCGTAAATAAATGTCATAAGAGTGTGGATTGGTCATAAGTCACTTTTTTCAGTGATGTAACTTCGAACAGTTGCTAAAAAAATGGTTGTAAATCGAGGATTACCTGTAATGTGTGGTTGCCCTATTTCACTTGGCTATTTCATTTTCCTCCACTTATTTATTTGGTATTTATTATTCAAATCTATGCATCCCACCATCTCATATATATGGGAGGCTTAAGAACTATGTCTGTCTGTCTGTCTGTCTGTCTGTCTGTCTCTCTGTCTCTCCCTCCCTCCCTCCCTCCCTCCCTACCCAGGATAGAATAATGATTAGGGGCCCTTTGACATAGGAAGTATGATTCTGTTTGAATCCCAGCTGATACTTATCTGACTTTACTTACCTGTAAGGAGGGTCCTTTGGCAAAGACCTACTAACACTTCACCTACTTACCCTGGATGTGACACAAACTAAGAGTCATGCTGGCTTGGATGTCACCTGGATTAATAAGGTCCGTATCAGATATTGGAGAACCAGGCAATCTGACCATAAATGGGCTACTGGAATAAACCATACATGGACAATAGGAGAGAACCTGAAATTGTTGGAATGCTACTACAACAGTAGACCTGATGAGATAGGATGTATGAAACATATGAGGGAAGTATGGAAGGACAGAAGACCTACGGTACATATACAATAATTGAGAAATAGCTAGTTACCCAATGCTTTAGCATAAGTGAAGAGAAAGCTGCTCTCACAACTTGAGATGGATCAATTACACACTACAACCCTGATTCAAGAAGACCTAGAAGAATTTGATGTGTAGCCAATACTTGAACCTAGAATGTCACGCCCACCTCCTCCATTATAAAGCACACAGTAGATATGAGGCATAAGAGGAAAACTAGCAACAGTTAACCCTTGAGACCAGTTCTCAAGGCTCAGTGGAAAAATATTATGAGATAGTATGCTAGAGCAGGAGTCCCCAACCCCCAGTCTGCAGCCTGGTACCAGGTTGCGACCCATTGAGAACCAGGATGCACAAGTGGGGGGCAAACATTCAAGCATGCAAAGCTTCAATTGTGCAAGTGGTGCATGCTCACTTAAAACCATCCTCTCCCACCCCTTCCTGCTGACACCGCCAATCCATGGAGCCGGAAAGCTTGGGGACCACTGTGTTAGAGGATGCCAATAGAGCCCTCATGGCAATCCCTATTACCACCATATCTGAAACCTACTGAACTCTTATATATTACATAATTGTTTTAAGTTCCATTTCATATTATAAAATATGATTTAAATCATCAAGCATATATATTCCATATTTATATGCTTATATTTTCTGTGAGTATTCTGAACAACTTTTTTGCAACGCTAACTCTTTACATTAAAACAGCAAATATATGCAATATATTGTATTCAAGTCCTCTCTTTCATCCTAAACGATATCTACTAAACAGATATATCTTTTCTTCAGACAAGAATATTCTTTGTATATTTTTATTATTTGGAGCAAGCTGCAAAATATTATCCTGACTTTCTTTTATATTACTTCTTCTTTATTGATGTAGTAGCACAACTGAAAATGAAGCCAACACAATGAGCTTACTCCTGCTTACCTTAGTCAAGTAAACAACCACAAAAATAAAAGGGTTTATGTGTATATAGTACCCTTCCCCAAATTGGTGCCTGGCAGCTGAAAATTGGCAGAGATTTCTGGAAGTTAATGGTCCTAAGATTTTGAGAACTGTTTCACATATTGATCTTGGCAAAGGTTCATGATGATGTGACTTGCTAGTTATCACATGACCTCACAATACACTTGATTATGTGCAGTATGAACAAATCATAAGCATTACATTCTTTAATATAGTTGGAAGCGGACATTTATGGTTTTCTCTTCCACTTAATGACAATTTATTGTTATCCATATACAGCACTATGGTAAAACCTTATTATGGTTGTTATTAGAAAATCAAGTGTTATATATTATGGTTTGAAACTAGGCTTAGTTATTTATATATATATATATATATATATATATATATATATATATATATATATATATATATATATATATATATATATATATATATATATATATATATCAATTAATCAATTACAGGAGAGAAAAAAGGGTGTGGACCGGTTACACGTGCAAAGTCTAAATTGATAGGCATTACATAAATTGATAGGCATTCTATAAAAGCAAGCATCTCTTCCATGGGGATTTTACACTCTGACGAAGTCAACAAGTTGACGAAAGATTAGTAATTTTAATAGTAGTTTTAAATAAAATTTTAAACGTTCTGGAGATCGTGATGGCTATCGCTTCTTTATCTGTAACTATGCCTGGAACTCGCATTTTTGGGAGATAGATAGATAGATAGATAGATAGATAGATAGATAGAGGGAGAGGGAGGGAGGGAGGGAGGGAGGGAGGGAGGGAGGGAGAGAAAATGTCCAGCAGTCATGTGACCTTCTGACAAGCAAAGTCAATGGGGAAGCCAGATTCACTTAACAATATTATTAACAACTACAATGATTCACTTAACTGTGGCAAGAAAGGTTGTAAAATGGGGCAAAACTCACTTAACAAATGTTTTAATTAGCAACATAAATTTTGGGCTCAATTCTGGTCAGAAGTCAAGGACTCTGTGTGTGTGTGTGCGTGCGCGCTTGTGTGAATACAGTGCATTCAGAAAATATTCAGACCCCTTTACATTCAGACATTCACAGAGTTGTCCCTAAATCACTCCTGTGTTGTCTTGGCTGTGTGCTTAGGATCATTGTCATATTGGAAAATGAACCTCCGACCCAGTCTGAGGTCCTGAGCACTGTGGAACAGGTTTTCATTGAGGATATCCCTGTACTTTGCTCCATTCAGCTTTGCCTCAACTCTGAGCAGTCTCCCAGTCCCTACTGTTGAAAAACACCCCAATAGCATGATGCTGCCACCACCATGCTTCACTGTTGGGATGATATAGAGCAAGTGTTGAGCGGTGCCTGGTTTCATCCAAACATAACATTTAGAACTGAGGCCAAACAATTTAATCTTGGTTTCATCAGACCAGAGAATCTTGTTCCTCACAATCTCCTTCAAGTGTTTTTTTTTTTGCAAACTCCAAGCAGGCTTTCATGTGTTTTGCACTGAGGAGAGGCTTCTGTCTCGTCACTTGGCCATAAAGCCCAGATCGTTGGAGGGCTGCAGTGATAGTTGTCCTTCTGGAACGTTGTCACATCTCCATGCAGGATCTCTGGAGCTCCGTCAGAGTGACCATCAGGTTCTTGGTCACCACTCTTACTAAGGCTCTTCTCCCCCGATTGCTCAGTTTGACGGGGTCACCAGTACTTGGAAGAGTCCTGGTTGTGCCAAACTTCTTCCATTTGAGAATTATGGAGGCTCTTAGGAACCTTTAGTGCAGCAGAAAATTTTTGTAGCTTTCCTCAGATTTGTGCCTTGCAATAATCCTGTCTCTGAGCTCTGCAGGCAATTCCTTTGACCTCATGGCTTTTGGTCTGCTACAGTATGCATTGTCAGCTGTGAGGCTTTCTTTAGAGAGGGGTGTCCCTTTCCAAATGATGTCCAATCAATTTAATTTCACTCAGGTAGACTCTAATCAAGTTGTAGAAACATGTCAGCAACACTCAAGAGAACTGGGAGCCACCTGATCTAAATTTCAAGTGTTATTGCAAAGGATCTGAATACTTATGCCAATACAGTATTTCAGTTTTTTCTTTTTAATAAATTTACAAACATGTTTAAAATTCTGTTTTCACTTTGTCATTATAGGGTACTGAGTGTAGATTAATGAGAAAAAAATGAATTTCAACAACTGTAGAATCAGGCTGCAGCACAACAAAATTGACAAAACTGAAGGGGTCTGAATACTTTCTGAAAGCACTGTGTGCATGTATGTATGTATATACATATACATATATGTAGATGCATATATGCTATAATTAAATTTTGTATGATAAGCTTTGATTAATATTAGTTTCATCAAGTCATGTGAATTGGTTGTTAAATGAGGACTACCTGCACTAAGCGTATTTATTATTTTTTTAAGTATGTCTACCTAAAAAACAGAAAGATAAGAAATTGGTAGACTTTTCCTGGCAGTGAGTGCTGCCACTGTATTTCTTGGGCCTGTATGCTGCCTGGAGTTGCAACTCCAATGCTGACTTTAATGCTTAGACATGTTTATATGGGTAGCATCAGAGCTTTAAGAGGCACCCATGACACTTCTGATTGAGTGAGCAAGCAAATAGGCAACCAGTGGAAGGTCATCTAGGGTGAGAAAAACATTTTCTTGATCTCCTGGTGCCTGAATAGTTCTCTTTGACAAATTGAAGTTTTCAGATTGACTTTAAAGATAGACGGATGTACAGTGCATTGCATTATTACAATAATTCAGTCCGAAAATAATGAGGGCATGGAAAACTGATGCCATCTCTACCTGATGTCTGGTAAGACCTTGTTCAGAGATTTGAGGGTTCCTCTTTTAAACACTTGTTTATTATATGTCAGTTTCCTTGGCCTCTTTGCTGATGAGATGAACTATCTTTGAAGCTTAGATGTTTTATTTGCCGACTAGAAAAGTTATAACATTGAAAGTCTCTGATGGCAGTTTTGATTCCTTGATATTCATATAGTGCTTTAATTGAACTGTGACCATGGTCAATTTCCTTATCTGAGTGGATTTTCACTGTGGCATTGCAAATATATATTTCAGCAAATGCAAGAATTTTAATTGACATTGTTTTTGCCTACAATCTACAAGATAGGAAAAATTAGTAAGTGGACTGAAAAAACTAATTCTCTACAATTTACATTAGAAAAAGCTTTCTCAAGAAAGTATAGTCTATTTCAGAAAAGGTGACTATTGAATTAAACTTCAGTTTGCTTAACCATAATTTGCTGAGTGAACCACAGAGTGCTAGGTGATAAATGATTTTTTATACATTACTATAGCTAGGTTCAAACAACATACTAAACCAAAACTAATAATAGCACAATTAGCAAACTAATTGTTTATTTACTTTATTATGCAAGTGCCTCCACTAGTTTGTTTAATAATGTATATGGAATATAATATGAAATTAAGAATATATTTGTTCACAATTCAGTTGTATGTGTAGTTGCATTACTTTTTTATTTTACTGAAAGATGTTTGCTTTTAATATAACTGATATATTGGGTAAAGTAGCACTCAGGATTTTATTTATTCAGTTTTTATGTAACCAAATCTATTGTAGTTTACATAAATTTAATGATTAAAATATCTGCAGTACGCATAACCAAATCAAATTTGGTAAGCCACATAAGTAATCAAATCAAATAAGCTGCAATAATAAAATAGTTGAAGTAATCATGTAAACAGAGGCTCACAGTACACAAATGAATAAACATGTTGACATAATAAATAATTGGTTTAATTATAATCTCAGAAATACATATGATCTCAGTATCACAGTTCATAGTGATCACTTATAAGATGATGGTCAACCACTCAGCCACACTGAAATAGCTTGATTTGCATTGCTTTCTGGAAGGCATTGTGTGGCCCTTCTGATGTCCAGAGGAAGGCTGTTCTATAAAGTTGGTGCCATTATGGTAAATCATTTTCTGGCTCCCAACCTTTTTGGCAGCAGGAATCAGTTTCATGGAAGACAATTTTTCCACAGACCGGGGGGGGGGGGGTAAGAGGAGGAGCATGCAACTGAGATCCCACGCATGTGCAGTTTACAGTAGGGTTCGCACATCTGCTGCTTACCTCTAGCTGTGTGGCCCAGTTTCTAATAATACCGGTCTGCAGCCTCCTGCTCTACTGGCTTAATTCCCCCTGATTTTACAGAAGTATAGGATAGCCAAGACCTTCCAAATCTGGCTTAAATTGTTCCATCATTTTATAATAGTTATCTTCCTTAATCGTTACACATTTTGCTGTTAGTTGAATCCCTAAGTATTTTACTTTCTTTGTAATCTGAATATTTAATCTCTTCATTATCTCTTTTTTTTGTTTCTCTCTAATATTCTTCACTAAAATCTTAGTTTTTTCTTTATTTATATTCAGCCCTGCTACATCGCCATACTCTCATATTCTTTTTAACAATTTTAGCCCCGTTTCTTGCGGATCTTCTAAAATAAAAACCAAATCATCTGCAAACGCCTGTAACTTGTATTCTTCCTTTTTTATTTCCATGCCTTTTATCTCTTTATCCTATCTAATATTTCTATTCAATACTTCCAACGTCAATACAAATAGTAGCGGAGACAGAGGACATCCCTTTCTTGTGCCCTTCATTATGCTAATCTTTTCAGTCATATCTCCATTTACCATCACCTTTGCAGTTTGTTTATAGTATATTGCCTTAATCATTTTAATAAATCTCTCCCCAAAATCCATAACTTTTAGTTGCATCAGCATAAATTGCCAGTTCACATTATCGAACGCCTTCTGAGCATCAAGGAAGATCAACACCATTTGCTTCTCTGGGTGTGCTTCATAGTATTCCAGTGTATTCAAAATTATTCTCATATTATCTTTAATTTGTCTCTTAGGTTAAAAAAAATATTTTGGTCTGTATGTATAAATTGGTTTAAAAACCTCTTTAGTCTTTCTGCTATTATTGCTGCAAATATTTTGTAATCCGCATTCAATAGAGGTATCGACCTATAGTTTTTTATGTTTTGCAGGTCTGCATTTTCTTTCGGTATGAGAATAATATATGCTTCCATCCATGAATTCGGTACTTTCGCCTCTAACAATAATTCATTAAAGACTTCCAACATTGGGATCCCTATAGTATCTTGTAGTGTTTTATATAGCTCTGCTGGTAGCCCATCCGGGCCTGGTGTTTTGCCATTCTTTTGTCTTTTAATTGCTTCTGTTCCATCATTGTTATTCTTTCTTCTAATGCTATTTTAATTGTTTCTGGTACTGTAGGTAGCTCAGCTTTTTCTAAATATTGTTTTATTTTTTCTTCTGAAATTGTCTCTTGGTCATATAATTTTTCATAATAATCATGAATTATTTTCTTTTTATCCTCATTTCGATAATAAGATGTCCCTTCCTCATCTATTGGTTAGTAAATCAATTTTTTTTCTTTCTCCTTCCTTTTTCAGTCTATGTGCCAACCACCTTCCTGATTTATTTGCATTTTCAAAGAAGTTTTGTTTAGAGCTTTTAATTTTTTGTGCTAGTTCTTCTTTATCTATTAAATTCAACTTATGTTTTTTTAAGTCCATTTGATTTTCTATATTCTTTTTTTGTGGATCTTTTTGTAGTTAGCAATAGCAATAGCACTTAGACTTATATACCGCTTCATAGTGCTTTACAGCCCTCTCTAAGCGGTTTACAGAGTTCAGCATATTGCCCCCAACAATCTGGGTCCTCATTTTACCGACCTCAGAAGGATGGAAGGCTGAGTCAACCTTGAGCCTGGTGAGATTTGAACAGCTGAACTGCTGAACTAGCAGTCAGTAGGTTGCAGTGCTGCTTTTAACCACTGCGCCACCTCAGTTCCATCTCTAACCTCCTATACTCCTCTTCTAATTTCTAATTTCTGATGCAACAAATTAAGACAGATTTGAAAAAATGGAAAAGTTTGAAATTATCACTACTAGGGAGAATAGCCACAATTAAGATGAATATATTACTGAGGTTGTTGTATTTGTTTCAAACAATTCCGATAAGTTTGGAGAAAAAATATTTTGACGACCTTAATAAAATAACAATAAAATATATTTGGCAGGGGAAGAGAGCAAGAATTAACTTTAAAATGTTACAGGATGTAAGAACAAGAGGAGGTTTTGGATTACCAAATTGGGAACTATATTATCAGGCAGCGATGTTAACATGGATGAAAGAATGGATTGTACTGAGAAATATAAGATTATTGACATTGGGGGGACATGATTTGCAATTGGTTTGGCATGCCTTCTTATGGCATGGGAAAAGTAAGATACATTACTTTCAAAGACACTATATAAGAAATGCTTTACTGTTAGTATGGGAGAAAATTAGAGAACAACAGTATTTGAAGATACCAGTTTGGCTTTTGACGATGGAAGCACTTATACATCCAAATATTATTAATATGGGAAATATTGTTAGATAACAAAGATATTCTGACTGAAAAGGGGAAGCTCAAAACTAAACAAGAATTAGAGAAACGGGATCAATATGATTTGGTATACACAACTGCAAATACAATCCAGATATGAAAAAGATGCTAAATTATATGGTTTTTACATGGAATTGACAGAGCTAGATAAGATATTAATAGGAACAGAAGAGAAGGTGATAAAAAATTGTATAACTATTTATTGAGTTTCAAACTAGAAGAACAAGTGAAGGAGACAATGATAGCATGGGCAAAAAATTTAAGTTACGATAGAATTAGAAAAATGGCAGCAATTATGGGATAGAAATTACAAATTAACAATGTCAACTGCATACAAATAAAATATGTATAAAATGTTTTTATATATGGCATTTTCCACCGGCAAGATTGGCAAAGATGCTTAAAGATAAATCAGCTAAATGTTGGAAATTCCACTAGACGCCTGGGTCATATTATCACCTGTGGTAGACATGCATAGAAGCCAAAAAATATTGGGCAAAAATACGTATGTGGTTGGAGAAGATGATACAACAACATATTGATTTATATGTTGATCCCAAACAGATATAAAATATATCTGGCACTGAAAAGATACATGACATAAAATATTTAAAAAAGCACAATATAAGACAGGAATAAACAGTTCATGTGTTGCATATGATCTTTAAGGTAATTCTATTCAAGCAGCTTATTTCTTTGATTACTTCTGGATTACCCTGATCTTCTAAATCAGGGATAAACAACTTAGGACCCTCTACAAGATCTGAGTCACATGTCCCATAATCCCTTATCATAACCATGTTGGCAGTGTGCTTTATTAGTGTTAAAGTCCAACTGCAAATGTTTTAAAACAGCAGTCTGTGGTGAATATATTTGAAAGTATGAATGTGTACGCGCGAGAAGGAGGAGAATTACTCTTTTCCTTTTATAATAGTTAATTGGTGTTACAGCAGCCATTTTGTAAGTATTTTTATACAAAATCAGCTTTTCTCATAGAGCTGGACAAACCATTCCATGGTATGCTTTATGAATCACTGCTCAGAACCTCCTTTTTAAAATGACAAGACAGTCTTAATTATTGAAGAATTGGTATTGTTCTTTCACAGTTTCTTCAGTCTAAGCATGCTGCTTCTTTGAACAGTATAGCTTGAATGTCCTTCTCGTTCAAAGGGGTGTTAACAAAGAATTCTTAAGAGTGGCAGTCACGTATTATACTGGTTGCTTATTTGAGATCTTCACATTGAGCGGGGTTTTCTAATTGCAGTGCAGCAAATAAGCATGGCTGGAGGATAATTTCCTTCCTTCCGCTATTTGAAAACTCTAAATCAGTGATTTGAGATACATCCAGAACAAATAAGCAAACACTTTTACTATCAAATTAAAAATAGCCAGCTTTTCCCATGATACCAGAATAAAATTAATGTTGATGTTAGTCTGGCTTCCCAAAGAAGAATGTTCTATAGTTTTAGTACCACACTTGAACACACTTTTCTCCTTTATGCAAACCTATGATGGACACTTTTGGTGGGCCCAAGGAGAAGAACCTTTTCTGCCTTGGCCTCCGCCCTTTGGGACATCTTGCCACCAGAGGTGAAATTTGCCCACCCTCTTCTGACCTTCAAGAAAAGCCTTAAAACCTGACTACGCCAGTTGGCATAGGACCTTGAAGGAGTAGCTCTAGGCTGGGGGTGGTTGCTGCAGTAACGGCAAAGGTGCCACTGCTGTTCTGCTCCAAACCCATGATTGTTTTAAAATCCTCTGCAATTTTAATTTGCTTTTCTATTTATAATTGTTTTTATGTCTATGTTTTTTATACATTGTAAGCCACCAGAGTTCTCTCAAACAATGAAATGGGTGGCATACAAATTTAATAAATAATAAATAAATAAAACAAAACAGTGTTCCATCCAGCTACTGTTATCTTCTTGAAAGTCAACCAATGCATATAGTAAATTTTAGTCATCTTAAGAGAGGATTTATTTATTTATTTATAAGGTTTATAAGACTGCCTAACTCAAATAGCGTGACTCTGGGTAGTGTACCGCATAAACAACAAATTTAAAAAATAAGAAAAAAAGAACACCATATAACCGTGATGGCACACCTATGGCACGCGTGCCAGAGGTGGCATGCAGTGCCCTCTGTGGCCACGCAAGCCGTCGCCCCAGTTGAGCGCCGCGCATGCCCACGCGCCTCCCACCGGCCAGCTGGTCTTCGGGTCTCTGCTGCGCATGTGTGGGGGGCATGGGTGTGCGGGGGGGTGTGGACGCAGGGGGCGGGGCGTGTGCAGGGGGACTGTGCGCATGTGCATGGGATGGGGCACGTGTGGGGGCATGCAAATGTACATGGGGTGGGGCATGTGCACAGGGCGGGGCGCATATGCAGGGGCATGCTTAGGGGCAGAGCTCGTGTGGGGGCCGTGTGCGCATTGCATTTTGGGGGTTCGTGTGCGTGCGCACTTTGGGCACTCGTTCTGGAAAAGGTTAGCCATCACTGCCATATAACAATAAATGAACAATATATAAATGTAAAATGGTGATGAATCACAACAAAACAACTATAGTGGTACTCCCATTCTATAGGCTCCTTAGTAGACCTGGGGGAAGAGGCAGGTCTTAACAGTTTTCCTAAAGGCAAGAAGAGTTGGGAATTTAATATTGGTGTGTGTGTGGGGGGAAAGCAGTTATAAAGACATAACAGGTATGCTTCCTAGGCAGGTAAGATAATAATGGCAAGATTTAAAATAAGGTTCCTGGAGCACACAGACTATTGTGGCCATTTTCTCCATAATTGGGAATTACTGGGTTTGGTGAACCCAACCAAGATTGATCAAAATCAGCATTGGTTAAGATGACTTAAGGAGGATTCATAGGTGATATACCTATTTTTCAAAGAGGAATCCAACCTAATCTGGGCTATGATATTTATCTGAGCACAGCCTCAAGGCTCTTCTGGCTTCTGTATTTGGCTTGTTAAAAAAATGCTAATCAGTGTTTTAGTAATTCAGTGTAAAATTATAAGACAGTCTGATATTATTCTACACACATTTAGGAATGAAACCAATCAGAAAAATTAAGTGATCATCATGTAAAGATGATGTAGGAATATAAGAAAATGTGTCCAGGAAGCTGAGGAGACTAACCGTTCTATAGTACTATAGTTTAAATGGTATGGGGAAGTTTTATAGAAAGACACACATCATGAATATTTTCTGCAATCATTCTAGAGAACTAAATATATATGAATGTCAAGCTGTTACCCAGCTGAATGGTAAACATATACTACTAGGGCAGTTCAGTTTAGCTTATCATCAAAGACCAGTACAAGTAACGCACAAATAAGATACAATAGAAGTTTAAAATACATTAACATAATGACCTAACTAGCATCTAATAAGTGAGATGCAAGATTTGTAAACATTAAAATTATACTAAATATAACGTCTAAAATTGCAGCAAGATAATGAGCAAATAAAATTTAAGATAGGGTTAAAATGCATTTTTAGAATGGGCTAACTAGTATCTAATAGGTAAAATCTAGGCTGCAGCCTCTATTAGATCATAATCTAAACACTAAAACTACATTAAATATAAAGCATCTAAAATTTACAGCAAAGTATCTAAAACTATTAAGTAACAACAAAGTAGTAATATATAAAATTTAAGCAAATTATAGTTACAGGGCATGTACTATAGCAGGTGTCCCTAACCCCGGGGCTATGGACTATGACTATGGCGGGAGAGTATCCTTAATTGAAAAGATTGGATTTAACAGCCTTGATCCATGTAGATTGAAAGTTGTCCTGAAAAATTAATGATGCTAAGCCTCGAGGGAAAAAGTTGGTTTAACCAAAAGTTTATAGACACTTATCATACCTGTCTCATTTCACTTTCATTTATCTTTTCTTCTTATTTGTTTAGGCAATAAAAGAATTATAATGGGAGCACTGTTCTGAAATTCGGTTTTGCTGGATGCCATTATGGGTGAGTTCCAAACATATGCCTGAGAATGTAATAATCCAATACTGAATTTAAATAGTAAATGATTAATATTAAAACTCTAGGGAGTTTTTTAAAATCACATAAACATATGAATAGAATAAAATACAATTGTTGCTGAAAGAAAATATAAGTGAAGGAAGGAACACTACCAGAATTACTATCTAATATCAAGCTGTTGAGATCCATATTATGAATGCTCTTAAAGTTACAATGCAAACTATCCTTAGATTCTACTTCTGCTTCTTAATTGATTAGTTTTTTATGATTTTTAAAAACTTAGTTTGACAAGTACATTTCTTTGTTTCATTATTATTTAAATAGATGAACAGCAAGCTTTGAATTCAATCATGCAGGATTTGGCAGTTCTTCATAAGGCAAGTCGTCCTGCTTTGCCGCTTCAAGAAATGGGAAAGGGAAAGTTAACTTCACCCAAAAAACAGGTAATCATATAATATGTTTGCCCAGCACAGTGAAGAATTTTTGCCTATAATTTTTACATTGATTTGTAGTATGTATAGTTTAGAAATTGAAATGAAATGGTTTTAAAATTCCATAACAGATTTTAAACATACGTGCTGTATATGCCAGTTTATTTTCTCTGTGTTACTTTCTAATCAGTATAACTAATAATGCTTCAAAAGACTGGGAAAAATTCATATGCAATCCTTACCTCCAGATACATGTTTTTATAAGCTTGTGGAAAAGACATCTTTATCAATGCCATTGAACACTATAAATAAGTTTATATAATTCTCTTACAGAATGATGTACGAGTCAAATTTGAACATCGAGGAGAAAAAAGGTAAACAATTCATTTTAGCAAATTTCTGTTACGTTCTGAATATGAGAACTTTTTAAATTTTTTCATTGTTTCATAAGTTTATAGAATCTTGACTTAATTTAAAACTATCTAATCAATGTTTGAAAACCATAACCATTAGCCATTTTTTAAAAAGCCCTGCACAGGTTATGGTTGCAGTTGGTTCAGGAACTTAAACAATCAAGTCATAGACGCAATGTTACATAACTACCGGTACACTGTTTAGCAATGGCAGTTCCAGCAGCCCCAGTAACCATAGTAACCCCAGGACTGTGTGGGTCATTAAGTGGGAGTCCTAGGCAAGCAGGCCAGCAGGCGAAAGGAGGGGTGCCGTGGGCAGAAGCTCCGAAGTGCAGGCAGGTGGGCAGGTGCAGTGGAGGACAGGGAAATGCCATAGGCAGGTACTCTAGAGTGCAGATTAACATATTGCAAATAGGTGCTATGGAGCACAGGCAAATGATGGGGAAAGGTGTTGCAGGCAGGTCATACAGAATGTGAGTGAGTGTCATTGGGTAGCAGGGATGTGCTGTAGGCAGGCAGTACAGAATTGAGGCAAGTAAAAAGCGGCAAGAGTGACTTTTGACTTCTATTCAGGCTCCCCATTAGATTTGCTTCAGGGAAGCTGGCAGGGAGTGTTGGAAATCATGATCATGTGACTGGGGATGCTGCTATGACTGGAATTCTGAGGACCTGTCGTTAAGTCCCCTTGTTCAGCACTTTTGTAATTTTGAACAGTCACTGAGCAAGTGTCAAAATCCAACAACTACCTATAAATGTATGAGGACTTTTGTTTTATTTTGAATTTCTGCTTAAATAATGGATGAAATAATATACCATACTGCAATCTTTAAGTTTTTATTTCAGGCCAGGATGGCTAAATAGCTAGATAGCTACACAGACAGACAGATAGTGTTTTGTAGGATGGTTACATAAGATGTTAATTGGCTTAATAATTAACCTCAAACTACAAATACAACAACAGAAATGTGGAAAATTCAGGTTATTCTGGCAAACAAATTTTAAAATGCTGATATATTATATTCCATATGAAATTGTAAATCACGTAGTACAAATTATTTTTAATACAGAAATTCCTAGAATGCTTGACTAAGTTAAAATGTTGCTAATTAAAGTTTAGTTTAAATTGGTTTATCCTATTATACTTGTTGTAATTCTTAAGTAGATCACTTCCTAGGATGGCTTTCTAATACCTTATTGGGAAATCTGTATAAGCCTAGCAAAATAATCTTTGTACTGTCAACTAGCTCATTAGCCTCCTCCTATAGTGGGAAGAAATAAGGTATAATTTGGTTATTGCATTGTGCAATATTTTGAGATACTGTTATGTCCACCAGTAGTCATTGACTTGATGTAATTGAAGTTGAAATTTCTCCCTTTGGAAGGAAAGGAAAGGGATAAGCCTTTATTTAGTCCTTTGTAGAGGCAAAGGAAGGAACGTGAACTTGGTCCTCCATTACAATTGAATTCAGCTCATGTGGTTTAATTATTGGGAAAAGTAGTTTGCCTTTTCTTTTTTTCAAGATGGCACTGAAAATAAGTTGGACTTTCATAATTATAATGTGTAATTTTTTTCATTTCTGTAGATTATTTCTAATAAAGTTGTATCCTACTTTATAGAATCCTACAGTTTTCTAGACCTATCAAGCTAGAAGATCTTGCATCAAAAGCTAAAGTTGCCTTTGGACAGCCCATGAATTTGTATTACAGCAATAATGAGGTAAAATAATGGTTTTTAGACTGTTCTTGGTAATGTTGATATAGTGAAAACTTGGTGACAAAACTACTTGAAGCTCTGGGACATATTTAAGGTTTGCAGTGGGTTACACTCCATGTGCAATTTATGCTGTGGCTTTTTGCTTTCATAAAAATAATATTTCTCATCAAATCATGTATTGATGTAATAAGATTTTTCAGTGTGTTTTGGGAAATAGGAAAATGAAACAAAAATATTTAATAATATATCTTTATTTTTAAAGAAATGTAATACAACTCCTTTGGAAGATATGATTGGGAAATAAAATGTATGTTATTAAATATAAAATCTGTGAATTGGTTAGAGTTTGCAGAATATGATCACTGGGTAACCCAGAAACAACAACCTTGTCTATAATAAGACATTAAAAATTGAGATCTCTTTCAGTAACAATATGTCATTACTAAATCAACAATTAAGAGGAAGATTGAACAACAATAATGAGCAGTTCATCTTACCTTTCTGATTGTATCTAGGCAGAATGCTAGAAAATGCCATACCCTTTAAAGTAATTTCTATAAGGGTTGGCAGAAACTATTCTTAATTACAGATTTTCTCCTCTTCATGCTATTTGCTATTCTAGCTACTTGATGATACCTTACCCTTCTCTAAATCTGTATTTTTCAACTAATTCAAGTTTGCCAAAGTACTATATAGTTAAGGCATCAGGCTAGAAACCAGGAGCCCTAGTCCCACCTTTGGCCCTAGGAAGGAGGCAGTGGCAAACCACTTCCAAAAAGCCTTGCCTAGAAAACTGCAAGAACTAGTCCAAGTAGTTGCCAGGAATCAGCACTGAGCTTAAGGCACAAACAGGTCTTTTCTAAATATGATAGGTTTGCAGCCTTTAGTTCTTTATAAAAATGATAAAGGCAGGATATAAATAAATAAATAAGATTATCCATCTTTAGTTTGTGAAATAGTTAACTAAATTTCAAACTATAAAAAGTTAACATATATTCTTATGTTGAAGTTTATGTTATTTTTCTGGAACTCATATAATCACGTAAAGCAAAAAAAGTTCTCTTTTTTGCAGAATTGAAAAAAAATAGATGTTAATAATAACAATAATAACATATTTATTAAATATTGTTTAATAGTTAAATATTAAGAAATCGTTGTTTGTTTGTTTTGTATCCTGCCTTTATTATTTTTACAAATAACTCAAGGAGGTGAACATATCCAAAACACCTTCCTTTGCCTGTTTTTCCCACCACAACGAATATTGGGCTGAGAAAGTTACAGGCCCAAAGTCATTCAGCTGACTTTCAAGGGCAAGGCAGGACTTGAACTCATGGTTTGTAGCCTGGTGCCTTAACAACTAGACCAAACTGGTTCTCTTAATATTTAGTATTTTAGTATTGTTTTGGTATTTTTTATTGTATTTTAGCATTTTGTTTTAATATTTTAGTAGTATTAAAAAGAAAAAAAACACCTAGGCATTTGCATCACAGTTATAAAAACTTAGAATATTTGATCAGATTGCTCGAAGTCCTTTTCCTTGATCCTTTATGGAGAAAATAATAGTTGACATGATGAAAATAGTACATTTCATCAGTGCAATGCTGCAGATCAGATGTGGATTTATTTTTCTTTTAGCTACTTCCCTCCATGTATTAAGAGGCCTTAATTTAATACGCCTCACTAAATTTCAAAAACTATAGCCATAAAGAACATATGCATTTTTAACATGTAGCATTTGGGATATGGGAAAACCTGGTTAATTTTTTACTATGGTTACATCTTTCTGCAGATTACAGATCCTGCTTAGTCAAATTGTCATAATTAAATATCCTTTTTATCACTCATTTCTACCCTTTTTCTAGCATGCTATCCCTTAGTTCTGCTAAATACTAATTGTTGAAGACAGTTGGTGTTGCTACAGTTAATTTTCAGGCCACAAAACCTAATGTGTATATACATTATTTGTATTTAACTTGCACTTTAATCTTGTGAATTTTTCCTATGTATAGCTGGTAATTCCATTAGTTATCCAGGATGATCTGGACAAAGCTGTGGAGCTCCTTGATCGCAGCGTTCACATAAAGAGCCTCAAGATACTGCTCGTTGCTCATGGAAACACTCAGGTGTGTTAAGGCTTTGTGTAAATTTGTATATTGCTATAACAGTTTTCCTCTGTTGTTTGCTTGTGACCCCTAACAACCTAATCTCTCTGGAAAATTGCCATCTATCCCCTTCCTTTATGGAGGAGTATTTTTCTTTGGGTTCTAGTTTCAGAAAGCCACAGAGCTCTTGTTTTCATTAACAAGTTATTTTTGATCAAATCTATAAAAAAGGTCTCAGTCAACATTATTCTTTGGATAATGTCTGCATGAATTCTCATTTTTTGTCTTGTAACCCATTAAGTTTGGTTATTCTCATGTGCACATTATCTGTATTTGTAACTTACAAAATCCAAGTGTGTGTGGGTATATGTAGTATAATAAAGTTTGATAATGATACAGTACATATTGCATGTAATAAACCATGTTCTGTACATTCATAGAGTATTCATGAAATATAAATTGCAATCACAAAACTCGTTACATGTTTTTACTTTAAAGGTTACAAATGTTATTTTTTTAATAGTTGCGTCGTTAGAACAGTAGGAGAGAGAGATTATAGCCAAAGCTCAAAACAATTTAAAAGATGATGAAAAAATTATATATTAACTACATTTTGATTGTCGATTGCTATCCTTCTTAGTGAGATGTGCAGAAATATTCCCATGTGTGCCAGAAACTTTATTTTCCTGTTTCTAAATAATTTCACTTAATATATTTTAACCTTTCATTCTTGCTATCATTATAATCTTAACATTTGGAATGTGTGCACTTGGAAAATAATAGCATATTATAATACCTTACTTGAAACGTGTGCAAAAATTTGAGGAAAAGTCCAGTATCATCAAACTGGAATTTTGTGCCGTGGGGTTTTAAATAGCCCTGTCATCTGCAATTCTATCTTCATAAAATTTGTACCAGAAGTCCTCAATCTCTCAGAGCCAAATTTGAGGACTATGGGAGGGAGAATAATTAGCTCTACCCATTATCATATGTGGAAGTGGAAATAAAACATTGGATGTTTATGACAAAATGTTGCTTCCTTTTTATAAAGGTAGAGATTTTTTTAAAACCATAAATAAACAAACATATTTTCATTCTAGAATAACATGGATCCCTTGTCATCATTAGAAGATTTGGATAATACAGTTTTCAGAGTAACAGAAAAGAAAAACAGGAATTCTGTAATAGGTAATAAGACTTCATATTTTTTATTTTAAACTGATGGTTTATTTATTTATTTATGAAACATTTACCCTTCTTTTGGTGCTGCCACAGTAATTTGCAAAAGGCAAGCAATACAAATATTGCCGCACACAAAGACCAATGATTAATGCACAGTATGAATCTTGAATAATTGAAAAGTCATAGGAACATTAAACAAGTTAAACCTAAATTCATGTAATACCAGAATTATAACAAGAACAAGGTACAGCACCCAAAATCTTTGATTATAGGAATACAGGTAGTCTTCGACTTAACAACAGTTCATTTAGTGACCATTTGAAGTTACAATGACACTGAAAAAAGTGAATTATGACCATTTTTCACACTTATGACTGTTACAACATCCCCATAGTCACGTGATCAAAATTCAGACACTTGGCAATTGACTGTCTTGGGGACGACCTTTTGTGGCTGTCTGACAAGCAAAGTCAATGGAAAAACCAGATTCACTTAACAACTGCGTTATTAACTTAACTGCAGTGATTCACTTAACAGTGCAGCAACACTGGAGTAAAATGGAGTAAATGGAGTAAAATACACTTAACAAATGTCTCACTTGACAACAAAAATTTTGATGTGATGCAATCTCAATGCCTATAGCTTTTTCAAATTCAGTTTTTAATTCCTTTCTGGTCCTAACCATAATTTTCATACTTACACATCTGAAAGTTACCAAAATTGAAGCAGGCAAATTTCCCAGCCACCAGAGAGGCAGCTGCCTTCGGAAGCTGAGATAAGTGGGGAGGAAAAACAGCTGGGGCCTGTTCTAGATGTGCAGAGCTGTTAGGAGAGGAGAACAACTGAAGACAAGGAGTTGACTCGGGAAGCAAGGCACACAACACTGAATGGCCCCTCCCTGGCTGGGGAATAAATAGAAGGAAAGGGGAGTGGTGGTTGTAGGAGACAACTTTCAGATTTCGGAAGATTTGGCTCAGAGACTGCTTGCCAGAACTTAATTTACAGCTTTGAGGCTGGAAGCTCCCCGCCTGGCAATTATCTCAAGGAATTGATAAGGTCTGTTACTACAGTTAACTCTTTGAAGGATTATTGCTGGACTTTTCGGTGTGTGAATGCCATTAATTCACAGGAGATAATAAGATCTCCTGTGAAGGCTGGGTCAGAACATCTTAATGGTAAGTTTGTTTATAATCTTTTTCCATTTTTAAAAATTCCACAGGCTATACTCGTGACAGCAGCTCTCCTCCTCCAGGATACATTCCAGATGATCATGTGGCACGGAATGGATCATTCACTAGTATCAATAGTGAGGGAGAGTTCATTCCAGAAAAAGACTTAGTAAGCATTCTCTTGTTAAAGGCTCTTCTACAAGCATGTCTGGTAGCTTGAGGGTTTTTTTGGGCGGTCCCCCCTTTTCTCCTTAAATTTTGGATTAACATTGGATCTCCTATTCCATTTATTGATGTGACTTGAACTAACCAAAATTTGGCAGTACATTTTTTGTGCTTTTCTTTCAGATTTTGGATCCATTATCACTGAGTAGCCCTGAAAATTCTGGCTCGGGAAGTTGCCCTTCACTTGATAGCCCTTTAGATGGGTGAGAATCATTTATAATTTGTCTTTCTGCTATGCTCTGAAAATGATAGCTGCTTCTTATATTCAGGAGGCTCTTAGATATTTAAAATGTAATATTGTAATGTTTTGTGTTTCTAGAGAGAACTACCCTAAGTCCCGGATGCCAAGAGCTCAGAGCTATCCTGATAACCATCAAGAATTCTCTGGTAGATAAAAACAAATGGACATTGTTTCCAATGTTATTTTTATAAAGTTTTATATTATGTTAAGTACCTATAGCTTCACAATATAGTGTTTGAGTTGGTCAAAGACTATGGTAGCAAATGCAGAAGTATATGTAATGCAGCTATATAATCAAAGAAATATCTAACAGTTAAATCAGGAAATAGCAATCATTGCCGAGATGATAAAAAGAATCTTGATCTGTTTTTTTATTTTTAGTAGATATATTTATAATTTCAATTTTTTCAAGTTCCTTTGGATTTATGCAACTATTTGTCTAGCTCTGTAAACATGATGTTTAAAGATATAAAATATTGACCATATTTATTTTAAGTCATTGCGACATTTACAATTGCAGCTGCAGTAAGAATTTTAAAACTTTCAAGCTTTCAGATTCAAATCAAGATATAATTTAATTTTAATATACTGTGAAGTTGAATTTCACAGTTGAACTGGAAGTTTAATCTAGTGGAGCAAAGCATCTTAAAACCTCCAAAAGAGTATAATAAACTCTAAAGATACGGGGGAAATTTTTTAATGGATGTTTATTATATTGTAATCTTGTTTTGAAAGCTTTAAAAGACCACAAAATGGGCTTCAGATGCAATGAATATATGTTCCCACAGTGAAAGAGAATGAGCACAACCCATCATGCTTACCAAGAAGATAATAAAACAATATTCCTTGAACAGACTTGGATCTAAATGATGAAATTTGTGTATGTATATAGTATAATATAGTATAGTAGTCCCAAAGGTGCTTTTTCAAAAGGCAACTGGAAAGAAAGTTCAGTTGCCTTTTGAAAAAAGCACCTTTGGCACAACCATGACCTGGATGACTGAAAATCTCCATACACATATAGTATAGTAGTGTAAAGTCTATAATATTCATAGATGAAGAATCACTCTGCAATAATAAAGGTATATGAATGTAAAGAAAAATATTTCTGGGGCATAAAATATGAATTAAAATAAATATGCTGTTTTTAAAAAGCAATATGAATATGTTCTTTGTATTCTGCCCCTAATTTAGGAATGACATAGATACAGTATATATTATGGAAAAAAAGCATAGTCCTTTATGTATGCTTTTTCTGATTAGAAATTGGGGGTGATACATAAACCTTTCTATTCAGTTTTGGTTAGTTTATATTTCTTAATGGAATAAAGCAAAAATATTTTTCTTCAGATTATGACCTCCCAATATTTGAAAAGTTTGTCAAAGGTGGGACTTATCCTCGGTATCATATTTCATACCAACATCAAGAATACAATGATGGTGAGTTGTGGGTCAGCTAACTTACCTGGTTTATATTTTTCTTCAAATTCTTGGTTTGTTTTACTTTCAATTAAGAGAGCATTGTTTTTGTGTATTAATTTAGAATTTATAAATCTTTGGGGTTTGGTTTTTTTTTGGAACTAACATTTGTCAGCAGGACCTTTTTAGGGTTGTCTTAGAACAGCATAATGAAACCTTTTACTTGTGACCACATACAGGCTGCTGCTAATTTTTTTACAGTTCCAGAGCATACGTGCCTTCCCTAGATTGCCTTGCCAGTAAAATAGCAGTTTTGGAGCAGCATAATATTTTCATTTAGAAACACAAGATAAAATTCACAGTGGTTCTTTAAGCTTTTAGGAGCCTTAATGCATTTGTTCTTAGCAAAACTACTCCCAGAAGCTATCAAGAGCCCCTCTGGTCTCTTCGTCTCTTGTGCCATCACTATATTGTATCACTGCTAGGCTGCCAACAACACTTAAAATAGGGAGGAAGGGAAGTATGTTTACGAGCCCCCGGATCTGTTTCACACTGTTGGGATAGCTTTTGAAATCATATGAGAGGTGGTGCAAGGAGTTGCAAAGAAGTTGGAAAAAATATCCTCCTTCTTCATTTGGCTGATTGGATGCCTCATTGCCAGCCTTGGAGGCTTCATTTTGTCAAAAACACCCAAACATTGAGCTGGCAGCACTCTAGCATAATACAAATTTCATCATAAATGTTGATATTTAATTATCTGGGAAAACTTCCAGTTGGTTCTTCAAGTTCTCAACATCCTAAAGAACACCCCCAAAATATTTCTTGTTTTACCTAAATGTGCCCTTCCATTCATGGAACAGAATGGAAAAGATGAAGAACTAACAGGGTCCACAATAAAAGACTGTCAACATATTTTCAGTGCTTTTCTTTGCAACTTCTAGTGGCAAGGCTTATGTTGTTCTGGAAAGTTTTCCAGGTTGTTAGAGCAGTTTTTCAGTAGATGACAGTGAGAAGGAACAATGTACTAGAGTACCTTCTTTGCTTCCTTCTAGAGCAGGGTTGTGTTTGACCTCAGGGGGCCGGGGTGGGCGTGGCCAGCTCGACATCACTCATATCTGTGTGGCGGGCCGAACGCTCTGCCAGCAAAAACAGCCTTCCCGAGCTCCGTTTTCGGCTGCCACAGCCTCCTGCAATCCCCTGCCAGTAAAAACAGAGCTTAGGAGGGCCGCGTACACTCTGGCAGAGGGTTGCAGGAGGCAGTGGCAGTTGAAAATGGAGCTCAGGAGCCCGTTTTCAGTGGCAGAAGCACTGCAGGCTGGTCCTTCGCTGTTTCCAGGGTGGCCTTGTGGGCCTGATCTAAGTACCCCGCAGGCCGGATCCGGCCCCCGGGCCTTGAGTTTGACACCCATTCTAGAACATTTCATAGTCGAGTTTGGTTCATGGCAGCTAATTTCAGTTCTATGTGAATCCTGTCTTTTCTTAAATTCACTATTTATAATAAACTCCTAGAGTTTCATCAAGTATGGTATTTAAAAGATCAGCAAGGATATTTACTTTTATAGAGCTGAAGCTATTATTTTCTCACCATCAGTAAAAAGTATTACAGTATTATATTTTAAACCTTCCATGTTTAGAAAATTAAAATCTATTTTCCAAGAAAAGCTGCTTTCTCTGGTCCTTTACAACGATATCTACTTTGGTTATCATATGTATTTCTTATTATCAAAGGACCTGAGAGTAATATTTATTTATGATTGCCTGTCAGGTCTGTAACATATCTCCAGTTCTGTCTAGTGAGCTTTACTGTCAGTTCCGTCCAGAACAATGTACTGATAAACAGTATGCTTCATAATACTATGATGTTGGATTTACTTATAATTTCTGCAGGTCGTAAAACTTTTCCAAGAGTTAGAAGGACCCAAGGAAACTGTTTACGCACTCCAGTAAGTTTCAGTCCAACTGATTATTCATTGAGCACAAGCAGTGGGAGCAGCATTTTCACTCCAGAATATGAAGATGGACGAATGCGGAGAAGAGGAAGTGATATAGAAAATCCTACCTTGACTGTAATGGACATCAGTCCTCCCAGCCGCTGTAAGGAGAAACAATATATTGCCTTGTAATCCCTCATCTAAACTATAATTCAGTTGTTGAAATATCTAGGTTTTATACACAACTGTGAGGAAAATAAATTAACAGATGAATGGGAGCGTGTCAGAAGAATAGACTAAAAACAGAAAATCTGACATACAGAAGAAGGGGGGGGGGGCTTGAAGTATGTAGGCCCCAGTAAGCTGTATCAGGAAATTCCTATGGCAACCTACTGTACATGTTCCTTTTACTATCTTCTTGAAGATAGTAACAGTAGAAGGGCAGCAAATAACTTGAAATCTATTCATTGTTAATATGTGTGCTTGCAGTGTGTGTGTATGTGTGTGTGTGTGTGTGAAGTAAATTTTGGAGAAAATTCTTGCATTACATACTGACTAATAACACTGCAAACTTACCAAAAACAGGAATTGTAAGTCCATTCAAAGGGTAAATGTTTATATTTTAAAATAGAATAAAATATGCTGATTTGGGAGCTTTTTTGAACAGTGTCAGAAAGGTGTTGGTCTGCTTTTCCCTTGTATAGTTGGATATATCAGACTTCTCACATTTTGTTGCAGCCCCGCGTGCTCCAACTAATTGGGTACTTGGTAAACCGCTTGGCCAAGGTGCATTTGGTAGAGTTTATCTATGCTATGATGCAGACACAGGACGAGAACTAGCTGTTAAACAAGTTGAGTTTGATCCTGACAGCCCAGAGACGAGTAAGGTAAGAATTTGGGAAGGAAGTGTCCTCTCTCAGCCTTTCTGATATGTACACATACAACGGTTAAAATAAATTGAACTTATTTTTTAGAATCATGCTTTTAAAAAAATATTAGCAAAATCAAAAGAAGCTGAAGAAAGTTGTTATGGAATCTGAAAATTACACAAATGTCACTGAAAGATTGATGTTATTCATATGTGGAATCTATGACATTGGCTTTTTTCCATGGGTGAAACACTCTTTTGACGTGAGCTGATATCTTCTTGTTTAGTTTAGGATTTTTTTCCCTAATTTATCCTCATTTGTTTTCAAAATGTTAGGAGTCCTTTCAGAACAAACTTTAAGAGTGCACCATCCTCAGGGGTGAAATGCTCCCGGTTTGGGCAGGCCAGTCGGTCGTCGTAGAGCCGATAGAGCCGATAGCGATCGCAGTGCGAGGCTTCCCCCACCCGCTTCCCCCAACCGCCTGGCCGCCGCCATTTGGGTTCTTTTACCCTCTGTGCATGTGCAGAATGCTTTGCACATGCGCAGAGGGTAAAAGAACCCAAATGGCGGTGTCCAGGCGGGTGGGGGAAGCGGGTGGGGGAAGCCTCGCACTGCGATCGCTGTCGGCTCTATCGGCTCTACGACGACCGACTGGCCAGCCAGAACCGGGAGCATTTCACTCCTGACCATTCTCCATAGTCAATTGAGGGAGGGGAATTGTCCTTCCCATTCTAGGAGTTGAAATTACTGTCATATGGAAATAATCATAAGATTCTCCTCTTAAAAAATGAAGACATGGGATTAATGGAAGGTTTAAATATTAAGCTGTACAATGTATATCAATTAAGTCTCTTCTCTAAGAATTTCAAATATTCAGAAGTTTCCTATCAATATAAGCTAATTATTAATAGTTTTCTTGTTACTTATGAATACAGAATTGGAGTCTTTCACATGTGCTCAGATATAGTGGACTATTTTGTTTTTAACACACTGTACTTCAAACTATGATGCTGCTGAAACAAAAAATTTATTAGAAAATTGAATGAATGACAATTGTAAAGTGCATTTTCATTACTTTGTGATATTCGAACATGTAATTTTGGATTCAATACTGAGAGTATAAACTACAGAGGACTTATTGAAACCCACAGTATTACCAATAACATTTAGGAATTATATAAAATGCATATTTTGTTCAGTAATTTGATCATTGTTTTAAATAAGAACAGATAATTCAAACAAAGTCCTCTGAGAACCACTGCTATGCAATTCTTACTGCAATTTATGGGAGCATTGCAGATTCTTTGATATTGTTTAAAGAGACTTGTGGAAGCTGTTTCCCTAGGTCATAGTTTTCAATTAAGAGTGAGAATAAATGCTTTTACATATTTTTTTCAAAACTGAAGTGTTCATTTAATTATGAAAATAGTAAAGCAGCTAAAATGGTCTGTAGTGATTAATAATAATGAGCTAGCAATAATGATTTTTAAATTATTCAGTTTAAATTAAAAAAAAACTTGAATCAAGTATTTTTGGTATGATTTAGTGCTAGAAATTTGCTCTTATTCTAATATGTTATTTTTAGGAAGTAAATGCCCTTGAATGTGAGATTCAGCTTCTGAAAAATCTGCTACATGAAAGAATTGTTCAGTATTATGGCTGCTTAAGGGACCATCCGGAAGGAACACTTTCTATATTCATGGAATATATGCCAGGGGTAAGCCACTGATCCACAGGGAGACAGTACATTTCTGTAGTGTGTGCGTGCCCATATGTAAAAATCAAATCTGCAAATGGAGTGATGTATAAGATACTGTGTACCATCAATCTGAAAAGAATGCTTTTGTACTAAGTTTCTATAAATGCCTTCTGTTTTTCATTAGCATCTACAAACCAACATTTATGAAATCCCACAGTGGTTTTGCTATCTGCATTTTGCTATTAACATATCTATTGTCTAAAAAGATGCATATTTAATTATTGAATTTTATTTCCACATAAGTGTGAAGTACCATATTAAATATTTCTGTCTTGGTGAATATAAGCTTGGCTGATAGTAGGTTGCTAAGGGCATATCTGAGGCTTAAAAGAAATTAGCATAATCAAACAAAACAAATAATTTTAAGTTATTAACTATTATTCTTTTTAATATTATAAACAAGTTTGGTACTTGTAGCATTCTTTTATCTTTCTAGTATGAATCAAAAGATATATGTTTCAGAAGGAATCTGGATTTAAAGTTTAAATCCTATTTTCCCTAAGTTGAAGTTGCACACTTGGTGGGCTAGATTTAGTGCTATGCAAGTTAAGGTGAGATGGAGAAAGATTTCCAAGACCAGTTTGTTCTAGTGGTTAAGGCTCCAAGCTGGAAAGTAAGAGACTGTGAGTTCAAATATCATGAAAGCCAGCTGGGTGACTTTGGGCCAGTCATTTTCTCTTAGCCCAACTGACCTCAAAAGGTTGTTGTGGAGAAAATAGAAAGAGGAAGATGTGTTGGATATGTTTGCCCCCTTGAGTTATTTGTAAAAATAATAGGCAGGATACAAATAAATAAAAATAACTACATTTGTGGATTCAATCAGTGTTTTAATTGCTGTAACTTTTATATGCTGGACTTCTAGAAAACTTCTGTTAAGACCTTTTACTATAGCAAGTTTCTTTCTTTCATTATAGGGCTCAATTAAAGATCAGTTGAAGGCATATGGTGCTCTCACAGAGAATGTGACTCGGAAGTATACTCGCCAGATCCTGGAAGGAGTTCACTATTTGCACAGTAACATGATTGTACATAGAGATATTAAAGGTACTGATGGGGGCATTGTTATAAATTTGCTTGGTGAATTGTAAATATTTCTTCCTAAATCTTGAAGAGTTTATTTCCTTTTTCTCCTGGTATACTACTGAAAATAGCATTTTATTGAAGACTTTTCCTGCACTTTTCCAAAACTTAATAAGTAGATGTTTCAAGTGAGTGTGATAGAAAAATTGTTAATATATGATATGATAGATACGATACGATACGATACGATACGATACGATACGATACGATACAATACAATACAATACAATACAATACAATACAATACAATTGTAATAATATATAATATTGGTTAACAAGCAGCAAGCCCGACTCCATTTGATTGAAGTGATAGTTACTTTTACTAAGGATTACTGGTTGCAGTGTTCCCCACTCCCATTGGCCAGACCATCAGTATCCAATAGCATTCTGGTGCAGTGTTTTGGAAACCGATTTGATGCCAGGCGCATCTTGAAACGGCTACACATTCTTTCCCAGGCCAGGTGTCCTTGGCCATCTGAATTAGTCCGATTTTCACACATCTGGTTTCTGTCAGTGCCATTCCCTCCCCCCTTTACCTCCTTTTACTTTCTCCTGCACTTCTTCCCCAAATGGCTATTTCCCCTCCTCCCCCCACTGATGGCAGGATGCCAGCAACTTAGTGGAGCATAGCAAAGATGGCAGAGCTGACAGCTGTGGTGGGAGCCTGGGAACTCTTGTCCAGCTATGGCTGGAGTACAAGTTGCAACTGTACATGAAATGGGACCAATAAAACACTTCAAGAAAACCTTTTCATGAATATAAATGAGGGAGGAAAGGAAACACATTAGACTTGCAAGATTATATTATGGTAGCTGTTCTGATAAAAGTAGCTTTAGGTCTGTTGCTTGGTCTTGCCCACCTTGTAGGGCTGATACTACCTTCTTTGTGCAATTCACAATGCAAATTTTGACCCTAAAGATTTGCATAGCCTGTTGCTGAGGTATTAAGTACCAATTGGAGATGGAGGCATAAAGATGTTTTTTACCCTGAAAAATTCAAGCCACCCCGTTTGATTAGTTTTAGTACATTTTAAACTCCTATTTAAGGAGGTATTTGAAATTAGAAAGGACCATCTTTTATTTGTTTGCTAATGTTGAAACAGATTTTTTATGTTGTGATTTTAATTTTGATCAGTTGTACCATGGATGTTTTATAGCAAATTACTTATTATTCACTGACCGTCAATTGATGGCCTGAGCTAAAATTTAATAAATAGGAGTCAGTGGAGAGTCAATGCATAGATCTAATGCTCATGTCGATTATTACCTGCCAACAACTGGTATATTCTGGATTAATAGAAGCTTCTGAATGATCTTCAATGGCAGCTCCATGTAGATCGCATTACAGTGTTCCAGATAAATGATAATGTGGGTATGAGTCACTGTTTAGACTAGTATTTGAGGTGTCAAAGTTGAAGAAATGTCTGTGCTTTCAGATTTTGAATTGGCTCTTTAACAACTCAGTGGAAAGGTTGCCAACTATGATTCCTTGAGGTCATGGTTTAATTTCTTGTTTAATAGCTGAGCTCTAATTAAAAGTATATACATACAATTGTACATGATTTGTTCATATTTATTTCAGATACCAGCTGAATTATTTAGTCTGCCTATAGTGTTTTTGTACACTAAATTACAGTATCAATTAAACAAAAAGCGTACTTATTTTGTGTATGATTCTACTGGCCCTATATGATTACACAGCAATAGCTGTTATTAATCCAAAGCGGGGACAATTACACAGTTTGTTTATATTTCTTTCAGGAGCAAATATTCTTCGTGACTCTGCAGGCAATGTTAAGTTGGGTGATTTTGGTGCCAGCAAACGGCTTCAAACAATTTGTCTATCTGGTACGGGAATGAAGTCTGCTACAGGAACTCCATACTGGATGAGTCCAGAAGTGATTAGTGGGGAAGGATACGGAAGAAAAGCAGATATTTGGCAAGTCTTATATTATTTTTCACCTGGAACGAATTGGAAATAATTTCTTGCACACTATTTGGGAGCCCCTAAATGTACCCACAATGCTGCATTAAGATTAGGTCTGGGACAGTGGAGACCAGAATTTGGTTTATGAAAATTATATACTACTTCAGTTTGAAATATCAACAGTCTGGTTTTATCCCTGATTTGTGCATGATAAACACTCAAATTTAGTAGAGCAGAAAACGCCTAATATAGGTTTAAATCCTTAACTACCATTGAACTTTCTAAGGCAAAGAAAAATGTTAAACAATACCTCTAGGACATTGCCATATGAAGTGATAGAGAAGTTAGAGAAAGATCTTTAATCATTCGCAATTTAGAAAGTCTCCATAAGTTGATAATCTCTGTAGGTTTATCAAGCCAAACTGAGGAGGGCATTTACACTGGGTCGTTTTATGTGATGTTCACAGCAGTTTTATGGGGTCATCATGCGGGCATTCTTTTCTCTAAACAGCTTTGCCCGTGTTCTAGAAAGTAGAAAATATTGGCCATGCCATTTTATAGGAATGCCCATTAGTCATACTTGTTACACCAATTTTACTATCTTATCTAGCTGAGTCTGCTTCCTTCTATAGTTTTTCATTACTGGCTGATACAAAACATGAAACAAACTTCAGGTTGCAAAATCCGTATGCCTTATGAGAATTGTAACTTGAAGAAAGAAGTGGCATAGCATTTGATGCAGGATTATTACCTTAAAGAAAATAGGATAATATGGTTTTCAAAGAAAAAATAATGTGTTACTAAGAATTTTTTCAGACATAAGTGTTCTGATTACCTTGCAGTGAGTGTCTTTACTACTATAAATTCTGAAGAAACTATTTTTATGGCATGTGTTTAGTAGTAAAATTATATTTCAGTTATTGGAGCTTTAGAAGAAACTCAAAATAGAGCAGTCAGTATGTAAACTGGGTGCAGCTTTCTCTGATTTTCAAAAAAAATAATAATTGTTACAAATTGAAAATGACTAAATTCATCTGAATGAAATAAAGAACAATTGTGCTAGTATAAGATTGGATCTAATTGTTTGGTGAATGAAATTTCGTCCCTAACAATGCCTCAGTGCAGTATGAAGCAGAGAAATTAAAAAAAAATCCTGCTTATTTCTGTGTTCTAGTTGTTTATTCCTACAGTTTTGGAGGATAAGAACAGGAGAGTGATGAATGCTCTGGGCATTGTAATGAAAACAATAAATTGGTTGAATCACCTCACTTTTGTTTTCCCTGCCCCCTTCTTCCAGTAGAAACATATAAACGTGGTAACATTGAAAGAGCAAATCTGTCTCCACCCAAATCTTAACAGAAACTAATATAGAGATATAAAAAGCTTTTCTTTTGATGGGAACATACATTATGCTTTGATTATATTTTCCAGATAATCTTCTTAATTTTAATTTGCTTTGTATTCTTGTTGCAGGAGTGTAGGCTGTACAGTTGTTGAAATGCTCACTGAGAAGCCACCCTGGGCAGAATTTGAAGCAATGGCTGCCATTTTTAAAATTGCCACACAGCCAACCAATCCCCAGCTGCCACCTCACGTCTCAGACCACGGTCGGGATTTTCTAAAGCGGATATTTACTGAGGCTAAGTTGCGACCATCTGCAGATGAACTGCTGAGACATACATTTGCACATTATCACTGATGGCCTGCCTCAATCCCTCTCACCTACTGCATTTTTTACTGCACTTTTTTTTATACAGAGTTGAAAAAAGACAAGGGAGAAGTTATTTCTCTTGATTCTTTCTTTCATATAAAATTGTTAAGATCTCTCTGCATATTTAGAATGCAGACTTTTTCCCATTTAGAATCTCCTTTGTTTCAGTAATGTACTGATGTGGTTTGCATAAAGCACTTTAGTACATATTCATTCCTTATTTAAGGGGGTAAAGAGTTTATTTGACCATCAGGAATCATGTATAAGATTTTCCACATCCCTATTCCCTGGCAAGCACTGCTAATTAACTCCCAAGGCTGGGAAAGTATACATGTCACTAGCAGATTCAGAAAAACAGTATATATTCAGTGGTTGCAGTGTATAAATAGATAACAAAGAACTCTCAATTATATTTGAGCTTTGAAATAAGTTTCATCTGTGATTCTGGAAATTCATTTAGAAGCTAGAATCTCAGGTTGCTGAGCAAGGTACATTTTGGAAAATAAACCATCATATTAGCACAAAAATGTAAACCAAATAAGTGTTTTCTGCTTTGAAGATAAGAAGCCTGTTGTTTAGTAGTGCTAGTGCATTAATGTCATATATCCAGAATCATAGATAAACAGATTGCTGTAGTATCAGACTGCTCTAAAGTTAAACAATGTCCACATATCATGCAACAAACTGATTTTCAGGGTTGGAAAAAAAGTTGATCTGTGAGGAGTCTCTAATGGGTAGAATGAAGTTTATTTCATGCAACATAATTCTGTTCATATTAATTAAGAATACGTTCCATATTCTTTCTTCTGTCCCAATTATTCTTCTGGTTCCCTAAAATATTTTATAAGGTCCAGGTTTTTTTCTCTCTGTGATTTTATCATAAAGTACTTAAGGTAGAATGGGCAGGAGTGTCAAAAATATAGTTTCTCTTTCTGTTGCTGCTGAACTGAATTCTGTGTCTGAGATGCATATTTTATTTTTCAAACCTCCTTTGCATAATCTGACTAACTTGCACTGGGTTGACCGTCTAGAATTAACTTTGCGGGTTGCAAATGCCTTATTAATTTGCATTGGAAAAGCAAGTTTGGTAGAATGCGATCTGGAAGTTCCCATGTGTATCTATACCATATTATTCAGTTACAGCTGAAGAAGGAGGAATATGTAATACAGATAGGAAAAAAAAGACCTTTTCACTCCCAATTGTTTTTTAAAATTTATTTATTTAGATGTTTTACTTTTGATTTAAATAATAATAAAGGAATAATCAGATTTGGGATTATTATCCCAATTGTTTCAACCCATATTTGGACATGTATTAACAATAGAACTGTAGAATGTGTGTTTGCTGACTGGCCCTTTAGGATATGTCTAGCACCAAACAATAAAAGTAACTGGAAAATGGGAAAGATGCTTCCATTTTCCATAAGTGGTGGTGTAAACATTACTATTAATTGTTTCCTAGGCTTTTTGCAAAATGTCCAAAGCAAGTCAAATTATATGAAGATAGATACTATAATGATGCTATTAAACATGACCAACAATTACATATAAAACATAAGTTACATAAGTATGAATCATAAATCACATATACAACAATATAAAGGTGCATATGTGATTTATGATTCATACTTACATAATGCTCCTGGCGCCTTAATCATGACTTGGTAACCTGAGTTTACAGTCTTTATTTATTGTTCAAATAAGTTCAGATAGATAAAGCCTGTACTTCTGGAAAGCATCTCTTAGACATGCTGAAGAGAAGTAGGCAGCCCTGATCCATTTGGTCTTTCCCCAACTAAATTTCAACAGCAGATCACCAATAAATAGAAGTGTATTTTTTCCATTTTTTTTATAGAACTAGGGAAATCTTTTAATCTTAATATCCCAAAACCAACAACCACCAAAGAATTGTACAAATAATAATCCTAACATTATACATTTTTGGTGGTGTTGCTGCCCTGTTGATTGCAGCAATAAGCTGCAGCCATTAAATATGGCTTTTGTTATTGGAAGTTGACCATATGTTGTTAAGAGTACATGGAACATTGCTTATGCATTAGTCTATAGTTGTAAGAGAATTTAAATTGGAGAAGCAAATGTGTCTTGAACAAAATTGACAGCAAATCCTCTTAAAAAATAATACAACCTATTAATGGAATTGTTTTTAAGGGTCTTAATTTTTGACTTTTGAAAGTAACAGAAATGTTTCTATAAGGAGGTCAGGATTATTTTTCTAAAGGTGTGCTTAAAATTTACAATAACATGTAAAAAGGAATCATTGTCATGATTCCTTTCCTTAACCCTTCAGTCTGTTAAGGTTCTGTACAGAGCTGTGTTATCCTACATCTGAGTACAGGCTGTCTTTTCCTGGTCCCTGTAAGGAAGCTCTGTAAGATTCTGAATTTGCTAAACTTCCATCAAGCTATAGCTATGCAAATTATGTAAAACATGAAAATGTGCATCACTTGCTCCCAAGTAGATTAAAAGGAGAGACCACAAGAGAAGTCCTCCTCCCACATTTATCAAGTTGTATATGTATATTTAATAGTTTTATCAAAATTCCGTGCTCTGCTCAATTAACAGGGCTTTGAAATGTTTAAAATCTAGCAGTCAGACAATCATTGCAGCCTCTGAGTGACCTCTGAACAGCGCTGTTGCACCAGTTCAAAATTGTTGAATGAAAATATTTGCTCGTGTAGACTATTTTGAAGACCCAAGTTTAATGAACCTTCAACTTATTTCAGAAGGTAGTATCTAAAGCAACAATCCTAAATGCATTAAGGAATAAGTTACACTGAATGTAGTGATACTTTTTCTTATTAGCAAATATGCATAGGATTAAGCTGTTGGTTTTTTTCCCTCCAAATCTGAAGCAGCGCCTTAAATTATTTTTTGCAGGGAGATAGGAATCAAACTCCATCCAGAAATTTCTAGCTTAAATGGCAACACTAATCAGCTATATTTTAAAACAAATTTGCAAAGACCTTTTTCAGCTGTAAAACATGAACTTGATACTGTTGGAATAGAATCATTGGTTGCCTCTCCTTGCTCTTTCACTATGTAAATAACAGCTGGTTTATGATGCTTTTCTGCTATAATTCGATCTCTCTTGGATCGGCTTTATCCCACCATGCCTTTTTGGAGTTTAGAAGCTTAGGGCAGTGAGTTCTTAAAATTATACTAGGGCAGTGAGGGTGATGGGCTCGACATACCAAAAATTCAGAAAATACCAACATTGACTTCCCTGGAATGTCACATTCCCCCCCCCCTCCCCCAGTCAGAGAGGCCTGTCTTGACTCCCCTCTAGATTCCCCTCATCCTGTGGAAGACACATAAGAGCCCTGCTCTTGCTTGGGAGGGCCTCTGAAGTCTCAGAAAAATCACCCGAGAGCATTCTTGAGCATTCTTGTGTGATTTTCTGAGGTTCCAGAGGCCTTCCAAGAGCAGGGCTTCTTATGCAACTCCTAGAGGGTCTGGAGGCCTGATGTATCACCAAAAATGACATGGCATGTCATAGGTTAGCTATTGTACTAAGGTCTTCTAAAAGAGTCTGGCATAGCACTAACCTGATTATCAACAGGTCTGATGTTCATGTGATGTATGATACTGTGGTAACAACTGGGACAGAGGGGTAAATGTGATTATGTAGAAAGTGTTGATTTTCTTCTTGTTCCTGATTTGGGGTGTGAAATACGTTTTTTATATAAAATAGTAAGTGCTGACATCAACTGAACTTTGGAGAAGGCTTGTTTCTTTTGACAATTTATTAAACAAATGCATAAGAATAGCTCATGAATTTGTGAATCCCCGAAAGAGAGAAGTAATGTGAAATCTGCAAAATTCTGGCAGCTCTAAAATGTTTAAAAGTAATAAGGTCCTTAAAATGGCTATAATTCTATGGAGTAGACAGGTATGACAGCACTCAGTATTATGTGAAGGAGTAAAAAAAGATATTAGATGGCTTAAATTCATGCAGAATAAGAAATGTAAGAGTGAGGCAATACTTTTTGCTAATAAATTAGAAAAAAAACCAGAAATTTAAGCAATTAGAATTTAATATATTCTGAACAGGAATAATTTTGTGATCAAGTTGTTTGAATATGGATGAGTGTAGGAGTTGCTTTAGGTAAAAAAAATGGTGATACAATAGCCCTTTGCCTTTCTAAAGTTATGTGCAATTTAAATTATATTCCTTATCAAAATACCGGAGTTCTAAGATTTATTTTGCTGTGTATATTTTACATATAATTGCTATACAGAACAATTTACAATGACCCTAAACCTATATTTTAAGTGTGTTTATATTTGAAGTAGCATGGGATATTTCTATCCATGCTGTTTTTATTCTAGGGAGCTAAAGATACACTAGGGATCCATAAAACGCAGATGACATTTCCATTTTATTTTGTGCTTTGTTTAAACATTTGCATAACTTTAGTCTGAGTACTTCTATTATCTTCAAAGATAATGTCTAGTGCAGGTTAAGAATTAGAAAATCTTGTAATGTCCAAAGAAGTATCTTGAAAATAGGCAGAGTCCAAAATTGTAGATAACTTGCCCAGATTGCAGGGCACTTTGTGCTCCTCAAATCCAGTGTGGCTGAGGAAGAAAAAGAAGGGGAGGGGGAAAGAAACCCAGCAGAGTAAGACTGATAGCTGTGCCTTCTTTTAATATTGTGTTTTTTCTTGAAAATGACAATATAAAAGTGCTTCAAAAAAAAAGATGGATATAAAGAGGATTCCCAAACACTTCTAATACCAGCTGTAGTAGAGGGTGGTAGCTCAGTTACTAATGGTTTATCCTTAAGCCACAAGGGTCAGTTCCCAGCAATTTGGCATGTAGTTATTGAAGTACATACCCAGTTTTGGTATGAATCTGTAATTAAAGTTTACAAAACAAAACAAAACAAAAAGCATAGTGATTGACAGCAAGCTTGCTGTTACAATTCAAGCCAAATTTTGATCATTTTCATTACATTTTCCTTGGACTTCATCAAATGAGGCTGGGGACAGCTTATGTAATTATAGGCAAAAGTTTCCTAACTAGAAACTTTTAATAAGTATATCAATTTAGCTAGAAAGAAAACACTAATATAAAAATACTTATGTTTCTGAATATCTAAGGTGATATTTAGAATCCTTCAAAGCTTGCCAATACAAATTGTGTCTGTTGACAATGATTTGTAACCTATTATTTTTTAGTCTTAGAATTTCGAAAGTATAAACATATAGAAGATCATGAAACAAAAGCTTGCAAATGACTGCTTTCTCATAAATATTATTTAACGATATTTCAAAGTCTATATATTCTTTATATTATTAAAATGATTATGAGAAAATGGTATGGGAATATGTCACATTCAAATAATTATTCTAAAATGAAACTGGAAACACTAAAGGGAAAATTTGATATCCCTCAGAGATGAGTAGACATAAGCTACATATAGCACATAACCATGTCTTTATTTGTGTTAAAAATGAAGACAAATGTGTAGCTGGCTTTTCTGCTACATGAAAAATAATTCAGTATATTATTTTTCAGCCCATTTGTGCAAGATTTAATGTGTGTCCAACTGCATTAGAAATCATTCCTGAAACTGCAAATGGTTCAAACCCAAGTGTGAAGCATAACTAAAATTCAGAAAGAAAAATGCAGGGTCATACTTAGAGGCTATGTTTCTGGGTATAATCCTGAATAGTTGTGCCAATCATAAATCCAAATATTCATTTCTTTCTTTCCATGTATGACATGGGGTACCCATCAAAGGTAGATCTTGGAGCACTAGCTTCCTAGCAGCCATAGATACACGTAGCACACAAGCATTTTTCTAAACCACAAATTAAATTAAGCATTTTAATGTGAATTTATTTGTATTTTACATCTTGAAGCCTGATATTTTCATGAATTTGAAAGTGACAGGGAGGCTTGGCATGGCATGAAGTCTGACCAGTACCTTCAGATATATAGGATTTAGATTAAGAAAATAGATGTTTTGATAAATTAGAAAGCCTAAAATCTAAAAAAAAAAGATCATGATGGTCTCCCTGATGAAATTTTAATTTTTAGAATAAGCTTTATTCCTTAATTTTTAAGAAGTATGGATTACATACATTGGATTAAAATGTTCTTGTTATACTAACAAAGCATTCGAAGACATCTGAGTGCCTTTATCTTTATGCCTTAAGTTTATTTTCTTAGCATATTGATTACAAAAAAGGTTCAAATCATATAGGACCACTTACTAAGTAGCATAATAAATTTTCCCTTTAAAAAAATTAACTAGGGAGTATTTACAACAATAATTTTTATCAGAGTTATAACTATATATAGACTTGCAAGACTTGCTTTTAAAAATACTGATAGTATGTTAAACCTTTATCCAACCAAGTATGTTATTAGTTTTAAACTAAGCTGTTAAAAATATTCCAAGTTCACTAATTTCAAATAGACATGTTAATAGCACTTAAACTTAGATACAATTACATTCTTTATTCTTAACCCTAGAACTGGTAAATTCTGCAATTACGAAGTTCTACGTACATGCAAATTATTTAATTCTAGAATAATCAGCAGCTCAAGTGAACTGAGAGTGATTTTAGTGGTGCTTTCTTTTAAGAAAGTATTTGCTTAAAGCAAGCGACAGTATTGGTTTTGAATAGGAAAATCAGATATGATTTCAAATAAGGTATTTGTATTCTATTAATGCCATGTAGCTTTAAGAAGGCCGACTCTTGTTCCTGCCATTGTCCAGATTTAATGTAGAATTCAGTAACACTTTCAACCAACTTTGCAGCAGTGTCTGACATTTAAGAAAATTGGTCAAAAGAATTCTAATATATTTGTTGATTTTTTTTTAAAAAAATTGAAATTTATTGCACCTATAGAGAAGTACAGATTTTTACGCTTGAATGTATATCTCTAAGGTGAGGGGCTTTTTTAATAGCAAAAGTATTAATGTCAACATACCAGTACAGGTTTGTTTGTGTACTTATTATGTATATGTTAGTAAATTACTGAAAACCAAAGCTTTTATACTCCTTAGGCACAGCCAAAAGCACTATTTATCTGGTTTAGTGGCTGTTAGCAACTTTCCTATGATTTCTAAGTTGTGCTGGATATATTTATTACTATGGCTCTCCCAGACACACATGCAATCCAAGTGGCTCCTTGAGCAGTAATATCCTACAATTATACCCACCATGCTTTTGGATATTTGAATGTGTTCTGAGGTCATAAAATGCAGTCTTTGGAATCCAAGCCTTACAATCCCGGGTACTACTGGTTATACTATTTTGGGAGCTAACTAGTTCAGTGTTAAATATGTAGATTCCAATTGAAACAGGAGAGAGAGAGGATCTGGTACAGAAAGTAGATATATCCCTTAAGGGAAAATGAAGGTAGTTTATCCAAAATCTAGCTTTATGTGGAAAGTAGAAAAATTAGCTCAGAATGAAAAATGCTGCAGTTATAGACTAAAATTTCATCTGAAGCCTTTTCAAAAGTAAAGAAATATTTTTAATGAATTTAAACAGTGGCTTAAATATATTGTATTTGTCATTGGCCTTTGAACTGTGGAGTTATATTCTATAATGGATATATTGAGTATATCCTAAATATACTCACTATGTTAGATTGTACTTGAGGATGATATATAGGCCCTATCAGAACAATCATTGGTTTCATCATCTCTCTAGGGCAAATTATTCTCATATCATCCATTATACTAATCAGAACTTTGGACATATTCTGCAGCAGATAGTGAAGACTATTACTATTTGGATGGTATACTTGAAATAGTGCAATATTCACACAGCTGTGATCATGCTGATTCCCCTTTGATCATGTGAAAATAGTCATACAACCGCAGAGAAATGTGCACCTGGCAAATGATCCTGTATATGAGCACAGCAACTCTATTTTAATTATTATAATTACAAAATGAAATGGAAATGTTGCAGACTATATCAACCATGAAATTGAGCATTTGGCTTAGGAAGAAGGAATTTTGAATGCAAGTATCTGTCCAAGCAAGTGTGTTAATTATAATAATGATTTTCCAAATTTCCCAGTGTTAAATTGGAAAACAAATTCTCCTTAGCAAAAGAAATCTAATAAGCAGTCCTTATAATACCCTTTTTAACATACAGTATGCTGCCTTAGAAAAGAAGGAAGATTACTAACTGTGAGGATAATTATCTAAACCTCAGCATCTTTTTTAAGAGAGGCTGGAGCCAGGTTCTTTGTCAGGCTGTACAGTGTAAAGTCAGTGACTGCGTTGACTATATTATGCCATTCTTAATAGATGGATAGTAGATGAAACCAAATGGAAAATTTAAAAATCTCATATAGAACAGTATTTTGTCACAGCTCAAGAGAACATATTTTGACAATTTGATAGATTCACAAACTTTGTAAACATGATAAAGGATTGTATTTCATTTGTATGTGTGTAGCTCCTAAAATCGATCACACATTGAAGGCAAAATCCCAATGAAATCTCAATTTGGGACAGAAGCTTGCTTTTATTGTTAATTTGGGTTTAACAATGTGCATAATATGTGATTATTGCCATAGCAAGGAATGTGAAATAACTTTAAATTAAATGTATTTCTTTGAGAGGAACAAAAAGACTGATCCACAGGCATGGGGAGATTATGTCTAGATTCCTGCATGGGGAGGGGGTTGGATTAAACGGTCTCCAAGATCTCTTCCTCTTTTCTGTGATCTGATTTCTTTCTCCATTAACATTTTACCATATTCTATCTGACCTTGTTCTTGAGGAGTCCCTGTTTTGAAGGTCTATTTTTGAGGGGACACAAGGGCTGCAGCATAAGAAGAAAGTGGGAATGTCTTCCTTTGTGAACAGAGGTCTCTGATTGACCTGACAAATATACCAGGCATGAAAGGTCAAAGTGTAGGAATTTACAATAGGTAGAGAATATTGGCCGAGCATCAAAGTCCTTTTAAAATTATACAGGGTAAACGTTAAAAGTTTTCATTCAAGTACTTTATATTTTTCATTTGGATTGTTTTTGGCCATTACTTTATTTATTTTGCTAATTTTAAATTTTGCTATATTCTGCCTAGAGAATATTTATTCTAAAAGACAATTTATCTTTAAAAATAAACTATGTATTTTGTTTCTCGTTCTGCCCCTTTCTCTCCTATGGGTGGGCATCACACATTATACTAGATTAAAATGGGTTAGAGATGGATTGTAGTTTCCATCTAAGTATTTCTGTACTATCTTTTCCCCTCGGTATAAATAATCAAATACTATTCCATTCTGAAAATAAGTTTACAGCTTAAGGGGAAAAGGAGACTTAGTATAATGAGCCAAAGTATTCATTGTGCCATAGCAAATTAAAACATTGCACATACTCAGTCTCATCATTCCAAACAATTTAGAGCCATAGTCTCTTTGGTGTCTTAGGACAATGCATATTAAAGACATGCAAGCAAGTGAGCAAACCTGAGATTTGAGAGCTACTGGAATTTTAGCAGCATTTTTATCTTGAAAGTGCAAACTTTTCATATCAAACGAGAATGTACATAGCAAACCTATTACATTCCTTTGGGAATAGGTGGGGAATTATATAAATGCTCTGTAGTACAGGTTTTTTTTTGTTTCTTCCCTTAAATTAAACACGCAAAAGCTAATAATTTCTCCAACGGTGTTTCATTGTGACATATTCAAACTTAAATGCTTGACTTACAAGGGAGAGGTGGTTTATGCACATGTGCACCCAATAGGCACATCATCAGTTTTTAAAAATATATAATGCTTTCTTTTGGAACAGGGTCTAAAAGCTCAATTTCACGTTGCTTGCTTTTTCTATGATTGTTTTGCTAATATCACTAGTTTAAAACTTGATACTTTTAACTGTAAAAAAGAAATAGATTACAACAATTATTATATGTTCATACTGTCATACCTCTAGCAAGTGTCACTATATATGAGGAAGTCAGTGGCAGACTCATTTTTCAAAAAGCTATGAATAATAATATATAAATCTTATCCTTTTGATCTAATGTACATTTTTATGCAGCTCTCAAATTCTCTATTTAATCCCTTTATTTCTCTAAATGTTTTTACTCTCTGTTTGAATGCTGGGCACAGTTTGTAACGTATGTACACAATGGTATTTTTTTCTATCGATGTTGACTCTTTTGCACATTTTTTGAAAATGTTTAATTTGTACACTGATTTAATACTCTGACCAACTGTTATGGAGTGTATGCAAAAATGTATGTGTGCAATGTACTACTGTCTTGAATGTATGAGGATTTTCTAATTCAGTATAACTGTATGTCAACTTCTGGCTTTATCTTGGTTGAGGAACTCAGGACATTAATGTTGCTTACTAGTTCCCCATTGTAAATCTAATCCAGCAACTTGGTTGCATCTAAGCAGCTTATTCTCTCTCTTTTCCACACATGCACGCACACCCACATGCACACAAATCATTCCATTTGTGAACAGGGATTTTCCAGCTCACTTCATACTGTTGGAATTTACCAATCAAATATTAGTAATAGATTGCAATATAATTGGTTTAAAATAGCAGTTAACTGAGTTTTCTCTTTCCTGTCTTTAATGTAAGTCTTTTCACATTCAGTTTTGAGTATTTGACCATTATTTGAGTGGAAAATTGGCCAAATGCCAAATTGTTTCACCTATGAGTGATGAGAGTGCATGCAAACTTTTCAGAAGTATGAAGCAACTAAGGAAACACTGCTTACATGAAACTTCATGCACTCATCAAAGCCTCAGTAAACTTTGGGTTGTGGCAAAGATGTCTAAGTTTCAAAAATAAGGTATACAAAAATACCTTCAATGTACTGTTTTCTCTTTCCAACAGACTCCACAGATTCATTTCTACATTTTTAAATAATTCTTTTTTAAGGTACTGCGTTTAGTTAGATAAATATATAAAAGCTTTGAAAGATAATTTACTAGATAAATATATTTTCAGCTGGCTGATGTTCAGAAAATATTTTTTTAATTTTTGTTTTTAATCATTCAAAATGTATTTGTATTTCCAGAATTGGACATGAATTGTATATTAAAACACTCTGGCTGGACAATGGTTTGGTTTGTCTTGTAAGGATTGTATCTCTCTATATCTATCTCTTTCTCTCTCTCTCTTAAAAAAAAAACCTGAAAAGTGTTTCCTTGATACAGAATACTGCTCTGCAAAGCTGAAAGCAATCTTTGAATTTATAGCTGCTTGAAAAAATTGAGACACATAACCAGTCTTAGAAAAGTCAGATGATGTTTTTATTGCCTGTTCCCTTTTGTTACAATGAATGTTATGTCTCCCTCTGGATCTTAAATCTCTCCTTTTTTTCTGGTACTGGGAAAATTAAAGCATATTGAGGGTACTAGCAGAATACCAATGTTTAAATTTAAGTTGACAACCTAGTTTGAAGGAATCTTTGTATTAATGATTAAGACGTACCAACTATAAGGTTGGGAAATAGAGCACTGGGGATTTCAAGAATAGACATAAAACTGGTATTCTTTTTTTTAAAGAGTGTACTAATGGCCTGGTATGGTGTGGTTTGTTCCATTGTTCATGCACATTAGGACTTTGTTATAGTGCTTGTACAAAATGTATAATTTTTAATTTTTTTTTTAAAAAAGTATGTATTTATCCATTATTTTCCTGCTGGTAAATGGCTTTTTGTTTTATTTTGGGGTCTTTATCAAATATAAAGTAAGCCATGCTTTTATTATCTTGTGTTTGACCAAATGACTTTGTTTTATGAAATGTGTATATTGCTGGTACACATCTTCGTTCAGAACGATTGTGCATGACGACCTGCAAGAATTAATACAAGAAAGATTTTTTTCCCCCTTCCATGTTATTTCATTCTGGAAAGGTTATGGTGCAAAGGTATTCTGGATGTAACCTTATGAGCTTATGGAATGACTATAGATAATGGCACTTTTAAGTGTTAATAAAACAAATATTTATTTCCAATGTGTGTGTGTTCTATTTCAAAAAGTATGTTAATAATATTTAGCACTTACATAATGCTTTCATATACTGTCTATAGTTTATACATATTTCAGTAATTTTTATGTCTTGCAGATTAGTTTGCCTGCAAGTGAAAAATGGCAATTCAGAATGGATTATAAACATTAAATGGATTTTGAATAATCTTGTTTCCAAAGTGAGGTCCTATATAAATTAACTTGGCAATAAATTTCACTGATTCTAATTTGCCATACTTGGGTTTTAAATTACAATCTCATTAAATATGTTATACTATTCATTTAATATAGCACTTCTATATAAGGTAGTTTGCTGATTTCAATGTGTATAATATTAGAATAACTATTTATGCAGGTAGTCCTAGACTTACAACTACTGGTTTTACAACCATTTGGAGTTATGAAGACCTTTGAATGGGTGCTTTACGGTCCGTAAAATACAACTATTGTAAAATGTCACAACACAAACACGCTCATGTAGTTACATAACTGCATATCAAGTGCTTAGCTGCTTGAAACATCCCGCAGTCACATGACTGGTTTCTAGCAAAAAATGTCCATTCAGAAGAATGGGTTCACCTAATAACTGCATGGTTCAGTTAATGACAGTTGTGAAAAATGTTGAAAAAACAAGCCAATCATATGGATGCCTCGACTTACAACCATCATGACTCACAACCTGATTTCTGGTCCCAGCTGTGGTCATAAATTGAGGGTTATCTACTGCACTTCTCTAAGCAACATACAAAAACAGTCTGTTACACTCTGCTCTAGCTGAAATGGTAGACCACTATTTTAAACTAAATTGCTAATTTCTGCTTTGTGTTAAAACAAGATTTTTATTCCTAGGCTAGCAGTCAATAATTCAAGATAAATGGTAGAGCAGCTTTTGAATTTGGTATTTAAGGTAATTTAAAATAAAACATACCGTATTTTTCGGAGTATAAGACGCACCTTTTTACCCCCAAAAAGAGGGTGAAAACTTGGGTGCGTCTTATACACTGAATGTAGCCCCACCCACCCACCCACCCTTTGGCCTCTGTCTTCCAGCAATTTACCTGTTTGCAGCAAACAGGGAAGAGCCTGTTAAGACAAGCAAGTCCTTAGCAGCTTCCCGATCTCCAGCTGATTTGCCATGTGGGAAAATGAAAGTGAAACTGAAACCGCAAAGAGGCAAATAGCTGGGAGAGACACGCAGATTTTTATTTTCTGCTGAACTGGATGAAAGGGTAAGTCAATAACTAAATATCTGTAGAATGTTCAAATTATTAGACTTATTTTTTAAAGACTGCTTTATTGTTCTAGAGCCAGGGGTCTCCAACCTTGGCAGTTTTAAGACTTGTGGACTTCAACTTCCAGAATTCCACAGCCAGCTTTGTTAGCTTTGCTGGCTGTGGAATTCTGGGAGTTGAAGTCCACAAGTCTTAAAGTTCCCAAGGTTGGAGATCCCTGTAAATCTAGACAACTTAACAAAATAAAGAAGCTTTTTAAAATAAATGCTTGCTCTGAAGAGACCCAGTGCTATTGTATCTTCTTTTAAATAATAGAGAATAATGTATACTTCCAGAAATTTTAATTAATTTTAACAGCTCTGTACAAGTATGGTCTGAAATGTAACAGTGTCCTGTTTAGTATTAGAGTTAAATCCTGACTTACCTTGGAGTAGATCTATTTAAATAATTGGGAGGAGTTAGTGTGACTACATTTAAGAAAACTTTCTGGCATAATGTACATTTCTCCAATTCTTTGCTATTTCTATGGGTCAGGCACACATGCACAGAAATACACAGCAAACAGTGTATATTATCTGTGCTGTTTGCTGTTTGGCAAATTGCTTGGAGGCAGAGGCCTTTTTTCCTTGTTTTTCTCCCCCAAAACTAAGGTGCGTCTTATACTTCAGTGCGTCTTATACTCCGAAAAATACAGTACTTTAAATTATCTCCATACATTTGGGCTTGTATAGACTTGAAGGCTTGCACTCACACAATTCAGTAAGTGTAATTTTAACCTTAGTTTGCTTTGTGTCTCAGTCTTATAAGCAAACCTATCTATTTAGGGCTCAGTAAGTTTTGTGAATTTGGGTAAAGCATGCTGTATGAACTTGGGCTGTTCAGTGCCCAAGCAATACTGTGTATCCAATCTTTCTCCATTGTACTGGTATTATTTTTAAATATATCACTTTGAAGTAAGCAACATCAAGTCAAATAAGCAAGAGAGAAGAAACATGGTCTGAAGAATTCCAAGTGTCTTTGGGTATATTTAGTGTTTTAAAAAACTTCATCTGGCAGCTGATGAGTGTAGCCTGGGACAGATCAAAGATCAACTGAAGATGAGCTTCCCACTAAGTACCCCCATATCTCAGACACTACCTACTTTTCTGACCTTTTATTTTTGGTGAGGGGTTTGGACTAGCAGGCACATTTACAAATCGGAGGTACAGCCAACTACTTTTAACTTTTAAAGAATATTTACAGGGTCAAATGCATTCTTAGGACTAAGATTTTGTTTTGGATTAAACTAGATTCTCCTTTAAGTTTTTAAAAGCAAACATAAAATAGTCTCTGAGAAATAACCTCAGCCACTACGAGTAGAGACTTTAAAATACACCACATATTTTATTTGCATACTAGCGTACCCGGCCACGCGTTGTGGGTCAGTCTGGTTAAATGGAAAAGAAAGAAAAGAGAAAGCGCATGTTTGTAATGTTTAATTTCACAATGCTTGTGGGTTGATGTCAATGTGTTTGTCTGACAGGGAGCCATTGAGAGGGGCCTTTCTTCCCCCTACCCCCATGCCCATCATCCCTGCCCTCTCCCTTCCCCCTCCCATACGTTCCTCTTTCCCGCCCTTTCTACGATCCTGACACTTTCCCCAAATCCACCAGGGGGTGCCATCTGCCTCAGACAGGGAACCATTGAGAGGGGCCTTCCCCCTACTCACATGCCCATCATCCCTGCCCTCTCCCTTCCCACTCCCATGCACTCCTCTTTCCTGCCCTTTCTACGATCCTGATAGTTTCCCCAAATCCACCAGGGGGCGCCATGTGCCTCGGACAGGGAACCATTGAGAGGGGCCTTTCTCCCCCCTACTCCCATGCCCATCATCCCTGCCCTCTCCTATTTATATAGAGCTATTTATATAGATTTCCCTCAGCTTGGCTCAGAAATGTTTGTCCAGGAGAGGGTGCTGGTTTTCAACAAAATCATGTTTTTATCTGTCACAGGTGTGACATCTATATAACATAGGTATATAAAAATGGTCTCGTATTCAAATGCAATGTTGTGTCAAAATTTCAAAGCGATCGGTGAAGTACTTTCAGAGATCTTAGATCATTCCCAAACGAACAGTTACATTTTTATTTATATAGAAGATGTAGTTCCCTGCTCTGAATTCAGCATTATTCTCATGATTTTCTTTTAACATTTCTCTTTATTAAATACAGAATTCTTCAAAATAATACCTGATGGAAAAATTCCGCATTTGTAGCAATCTCTATGGCGAAATGTGGATCAGATAGTGCTGAGTTACACCTGAATGTTGGTATCTTCTTGGAATTTGGAGAGAGCTACTGAGTGGAGACACAAAGTTGAAATGTTCTCTTTATTTTGGGTGGGTGGGCGGAGGAGAGAGAACAGACTTCCTGCCCCAAGTAGTCAACATTGTTAAGAGGAGATATTTCTGCTCGTCAGTGAAGAGACCTTAAATTACATGGCTGCCCTAAAAATAGCTTTTAGTAGTTTCATAATTGGTATTTGTTCTTCACGAAGCAAAAAATCTCACCTAATCCGAGCTGCTGGAGGCAGGAGTTGCTTCTTCTCTCCTCCTCTCCAGTTTCATGGCTCTTAGTGTGGATTGTGAAAAGGTGAAGGAACAAAAACAAAAACCCACTCACAACCATTAATTATGGCTGCAGTCCTACATCCGTTCCCACACAGCAATAGATCTCATCGAATTAAAAAAAAGACCTTGCTGGATTGCGTCGACATTGCTAAGATTAAAAACGTTTCTACTGGAAGAAGGTTCCTGCAGACCTGCCCTTGAGGCTGCTGTTCTACAATCATACGGAAGCTGTGCGGACATGTCTTCCGTCGTTTGGGGTTTTTCAACCTTCCATCCCCAGCCCTGCTGACAAGCCCTGAGATTTCCTGGAGGCCTCCCATCCCCGGTTCGCAAAGTTTTCGCTCTGCCTCCTGGGAGGATTTGTCCCACCCGCTCGCCCCGGAGCGAGAAAGCGACCCAATCATTGACTACTGCAAATTCGCCGGCCTCCTCCTCGAGGTCACCCCCTGATGACGTTGCAGAGGAGGAGCAATCGGATTCGCTCTCTTCTGCTCCGGAAGCGGTGGGGCTAACGGGAGACGCTTACGGGCGGGTGTTGCGTCGCCCCCTTGGAGATGGGCAAGAAGGAGCGAGGTAAACCGTCGGCGCTTTCTCGGGAGGCTCCTCGGCTTCGTCTCCCTAGAATTGGAAGCTGTTTTTGCTTCTGCCCGGGATGCCAGTCTCGTCTTCGGGACGTTGTTTCTTCGACGCTGGAAAGTTTTTCAAGACCTGGCGCCATTGGGTTTCCCTCCCTGCCTTCCTCATGCCCTAACGCCGGTTCTCTTATGCTTACAAAACGTAACGCCCAGCTGGTAGCTTTGTGGCAGTCATGCCTTTGACCACAGTCAGGACGTCCTCGTTTGTGATAATTCGGTGCTTCATCTACTCGCCTTATTTATTCCCTCTTTAAAGCAAGACGTTGTTTTTTGCTTGCACACTTCTCTCTCCCCCTCCCCTTTGCTATAACCAAGAATAAGATATTCTGTAAGTGCATACTTTCCCATGGAAAATTTTCATATGCAGAATATATATATAGCTCTGTGAATCATGGCAAGCCCTTTAATAAGATTTAAGATGCAGTATCTCTTGGGATGTTTTTTATTTCCTCTATTTAGAAAAAAATGTTGGATTAGTAAAACTAACTTTGCCTTAATCTAAAGGAAAGCTGGTAATAATTTGTATAGCTGTCTGCTTTCTCCTTAAATATTAGAAGTGGGACGAAGTCTTGGAACAGCTAAAGCAATCTTTGCCAGCTGTTTACCTTAAATGATTGCTATATTCTTTTAGGAACAACTACTTCTGAAACCAGTAAAAAACTTCTGACATTCATGGTTCCCTCAAAATTTTGCATTAAGAAATGGCTCCATTTGTATTGTCATGTGGCTGAAGGGAAAACAGTTGTGGAACTGCATGTGTGTTTAACTACGGTTGGGTTTCCAGATAAGAAGAAATCGAAAAAACGCCACTATGAGGAGGAAGAGGAAGAAGAATATGACCTTACAGGCAAAGAGTCCCAAGAAGCAGTTCCGTCAGCTGCAGGGAAGCAAGTGGAAGAATCTGGGACCAAAGTTGATGAATATGGTGCAAAAGACTACAGGAACCAGATGCCACTCAAAGCTGACCATTCCTCCCGCCCATTGTGGGTGGTAAGTTCTTTTAGATACACTGCTTTTCAAAACAGTTTTGTTCAAAGAAAGGAAACACATAGCTTATTGTTTCCTAGTCTGCTAACTTCTACACGTGAACCTATAAATAGTATCTCCATACCTGTTTGATTTATGTGATGAATGAGACTCTGTATTTCACATTATACATATTCATCTATTTTAAAGGAGCTGGAAGGAATATTTGCTATAAGTTAGGCCCTTCTATTATGATAAGGTGCCTGATTTTTTTTTTTTTTTTGTGATTTGTATGGTGGGGGGAGAGAAGATTAATAACAAAAAGTCACCCATGCAGGCAGAACAACCACTTTTGCTCTGTGGATGAATTTTCTAGGATGTTACATCAACCTTTTTATTCATTCTTTGGGTAATTTTATGAAAAATATCACTCTTTTCTCCAGATGGTTTGGAGATGCATCTTTTGAATGACTCGGTTCAAGAATCTGCAGTCCTTGCCACCTCAGCCAGCATAACCAATAATGAGAGATGCTGGGAGCTGTAGCGCGATAATAAGGCCACATATCCCCTCACCTCTCCACTAAAGCAGAAATAAAAATACATTCACAACATTGAATTGATTAGGGTGAAATTCTTTTCCTTGCCTCATACTTAACAGCTTTGGTACATGTAGTTATTTTGGTTATCTTCACAGTGTTTGTCTCTTCTCTAGGCTCCTGATGGCCATGTTTTCTTAGAAGGCTTTTCACCTGTCTACAAGTATGCCCAGGATTTTCTTGTGGCCATTGCTGAGCCAGTTTGCCGACCTACTCACGTCCATGAATATAAACTTACCGCTTATTCCCTCTATGCTGCTGTCAGTGTGGGTTTGCAAACCAGCGATATCACTGAATATCTACAAAAGCTGAGTAAGACTGGTGTGCCCGATGGGATCATTCAGTTTATTAAGGTACACTGTTATTCATTATCTAATTGCATGTTCAGGATATAAAGGGCTGGATGCTGGGGGGGGGGGATAAAACATCACAAGAGATACTGCATCTTCTTTTGTGATTGGCTTAGGCGCACAGCTTCATAGCAAGAATTATTTTGGAAATCAAAAGAGAAATATGGCATATACTTTAGTATTTACATTTGATCATTTACTTCATCATAATTAAGGGAGACAAAAAAGAGTGCAACTAGAGAAAGGTTGATTCAAGATAGATATAAATGGCTTGTTTTTTTCATGGTAATAAACCAATGCTCCCACTTGCTGTTATGGAACACGGCCAGGATTTTACAAGAATACAGTGGTCATATTATGAAAGCAAACTTTTGGCCATTTATGACCTCCCTAATATTTTCTTCATCTCTTATAATACCCTCTAGAAGAACACAGTGTGAATCCTGTCCATTGCATAGTAAATGTTCTTTTACTTTGCCAGTAAATGCTGAAATATGGGCACAGGTGGAAAAATCTGCTTTAGAGAGTTGTTATGATGAGTTTTGCTAAATCATCCTTTCCCAACTTCTGGGTCTCCAGAAGTATTATAGCACCAATTGTCTCCATCTGGGTGATAGGCATTTTGGTATAATGGATTTAAAGAGTGCTAAGTTGGGAGAAAGTATATGAAATCATATGGCCTAAATCAATATTCATGGCATTTTTTTATGAATTGCAGCCAAACCTTTAGTTTTGATTTCCCTTTCTTGTGGAATAGTTTGCTGAAAGTGTTCTGTTGTCACCTAATTCTATGTATAATACAAATAGATTTTATGCATCTGTTTCTAATTAATATTATTATTTTGTAGCTATGTACTGTTAGTTATGGAAAGGTGAAGCTGGTCCTGAAGCATAACAGGTAAAGAGTTACTTACATGATTTTTTTTTCTGAGTTATGGAGTATGGCATTTTCAAATGTGTGTCCTGATATTAGTTTTGGCTTTGATACTATCTCAGTTAACAATCTTGGTTTTTCATAAGGTGTTTACTGAATAAAATATCATTGGATCAGAAATATATGCAAATATATATCTAGTTAAAGTAAGAGCAACTTTTTGAGGGCAAATGTCTACCGTGTTTCCCCGAAAATAAGACCCTGTCATATATTTTTTTGAACCCTGAAATAAGCGCTTGGCCTTATTGCCATGCACTCAAAAGCCCGATTGGGCTTATTATCAGGGGATGTCTTATTTTGGGGGAAACAGGGTACACAAATAAGAGTAAAATAGAATCAGATATACTGTAGGTCCAAACAAACAAATATGTGATGTAGCTGCAGAAAAAACAAAGGAACTAAAACCAAAATGCAACAAATACCCAAATTCAAATTACAGAATAACCAGAGCTAACCAGTGTATGTTCATTCAAATTGTAACTTGTTAACCCAAGATTTGTGGTTTCTTATATATTAATGTGGCCATTGTCCTTTAAGGATTATAGTCAGATATAAATTCTTTGTGTTTCTCCAGCTGAATAGCACATTACTTAAAGAAAGTGCAAAAACCTACAGGAACACATGTTTCTATAGAGGAAGATGTTAAAATAGTAAAAAGTTATAACATTTGTGGAATTAATTATTTGTATAATTTCCTCTCCCCCCCCCCTTTTTTTAAAAATACTTGTAGGTATTTTGTAGAAAGCACCTACCCTGAAGTCATTCAGCAACTTCTTCAGGACCAAGTTGTTAGGGAATGTCGCCTGAGAAATGCAGAGGGGGAAGAAACTGAACTCATAACAGAAACATTCAAGAGCAAATCTGCAGTATGTTGAGATTATTTATGTAGTGTATTTATGTTGTGTAGCCTTTATGTAGTGTGGGAGCTATTTGCTTTACTCTGTAACTATAGCTGAACAATTATGTCAAATCTTTATAAGAATTCCTTTTCAATATGATGAATATGCCACATATTTTTGTGTCTGTTGTCACTACTATTAATCCTTAGGGGAGGGTTGCTTTATTTATAGTTTGCTGTATCTGTACAGTCTGCTTTCATATATTCTTTAAGTGTTGTTTGCTTATCCCAGTGATAAAATGAGCCTCTATCTGGCCTTATTTTTCTCTGCTTAATTGGGAAATCTATTTTAGATTTCAAAGTCTAGTGAAAATAGCGGGCCATCAACTTCTCAAGGGGCAGACGGTCAGAATAAACCAGCTGTTCCTGCTGACTTATTTGAATTTTATGAACAAATGGATAAAGATGAAGAAGAGGAAGAGGAAACTCAAACTGTGTCTTTTGAAGTGAAGCAGGTAAATATATGAATTTACTTATATCTTACTATCCTAATAAAAGCATATGGGATATGAACTATTTATAAAATAATAACATCTTATTTTTGATGTGATGAGATGTCAGATGATTTAAATCTTTCCCCCCCCCAAATACTTTTGTGTCTCTGTGCCTAGTCTTCCTTTAAATTTGTAGCACTTCAGGCTATAGCTAAAACCAGTCTTAGTAGTGCTGTATAACTGCAACTTATGTCCATTAAAGGAATCAATCCCAAACACTCTAGTTTCTGTGGTGATGTGAAAATTGAAGGCTGATCAATGGAATGGAGTGAAAGCATGTTTACATAATTTGTTTCTGTTTAACAAAATAAAGTATATTTATTCCTGTGGCTTTTGTATGCTGACTAAGCAGCTTAGAAAAGACAGTATGGCTAGGCGAGATTCCATGGCAAAGAAAAAACTTTTAAAGGAATTAAATCTCTAGCAAAAAGCTTAAACATGATTGAATGCAAGACAGTTTAAATCGATAAAGGGGGCAGTAAATTCTGAAAGATTTTTGGCAAAAGTGGTTTTCAAATATTGGAACTCAGACAAATGGATTGGGCTTTTGTGTGAATTTTGTTTAATATTAAACAATGTAGATGGTGTATTTTACAAAAAAAAAAAAGAATACTGGTAGCCCTTGACTAATGACTCCTTGCATAGTAAACATTAGAAGTTCTGATGGACTCTAAAAATATGACTTCTGACCCAGTTTCAAAGTTCTAATTTCCACCCTGTGGTCACATGATCACATTTGGGGCACTTGACAACCAGTCCGGATTTACAACTGTTTGCAGCATCCCATAAACATGTGACTGTGATTTACAAATTTTCAATAGAAACTGGTGTTTACTTAGTTTCCAGGAACAAATGTCCCATAGCAAACAATGTGTTTGCTTAATGAATGAATGAAAGAATGAAAGAATGAAAGCTTAATGACCATGGCATTTGCTTTATGACTGCCGTCTTTGTCACTGTTGGCGAGAATTTCTGTGTTAAAGGTGAATATTTTACCTGGAATGATGCTTGTGTTTCAGCAGTCCCCAACATTTATGGCTTGACATCCCGACTTGGGGGAGAGGAGAACCGGACCATGCGAGCAACAGGAAGCATGCATGCATGCATGCACGCAGCTCCACTTGCATGAGCGGCGGGCTGGCATGCACACGCATGTGCCCTGCCTCACCGGCTCACCTATCGTGTGGCCTGGTTCCAAATAGGCCACAGCCTGGTAGTGGGTCACAGCTTGGGGGTTGGGGACCCCTGTGTTTCAGTTAGTACCTACTTTGGCAATTGATGTGCCATTTAAACAGTGACAAAAGGATATATCTAAGCTCTGCCAATTTCTGCTACAGTCCAGGTTTACATGATTTGAAATTGTATTTCACAGCCTATTGTTTGGTTTGGATGAAAGAGTAAGTGCTGCTGAGAAATAAAATACTTTTAGAATTAGAAGATGACCCAAGATTTGGATGACATCAATATTTGTGATATTATAAAGTCAAGATTTATGTACAGTAGTTTTCAAAAATCATTGTGTTGGACATTCCATGTTGAGAATATAAAATAGATACAACCCCAGGCTATGCCCAAAAAAACCTTTGTGGCTTTCAGCACAAAAAACATTCTATAGATGAAAATTAATAGGCAAACACAAATATTTAAAATATGATATACTAGAAATTATCAAGAGAACAGCTGAAGGTAGAGGAATATAGGTGTCAGTGGTTTTTTTATTTACAGTTATGAGAAAGATTTAAAGTAGATAAGAAATTTATGATGTTGAACATTGTATGTGATTTTTGAAACAATTCTGTACAAATGACAAATGTGATTGCCAAAATGTATAATTACTTACTGAAATTTGAAACAGAAACAAGTCAAGGAATGTATGATAAAGTGGGTTAAAATTTTTGATTATAATATGCAGATGGGAAATATGTGATTGAAAGAATTGAAATTTATCCTGTTATATTGAGTTATATTCTTAAATATAATTTTTATAAAATGATATACTATTGACATACAACATAGGAAAAATTAGTTAGAATGCATAAAAGCACTTTAAATTTATGTTGGCAATGTGAACAAGAAATGTCATTTTTATTATACTTGATGGATGTGCAAAAAGGCTCGAAAATTTTGGGTTCAAATGCATACATTGATTAAGAGGATTTTAAAGATGAATATACAACTAAAACCAAAACTTTTCTTCTTGGGACTGATGAATAAACAGTTGGGAAAAAGTCATGGAATATTGTTTTTAAATATGATAACTGCAGCAAGATTATTGTACAAAAATGGACAGATTTGGCAATATCTATGACGGGAATTGTTGGTGAAGATAATAGAATGATCAAATTGACTTGTTTGGAAATCCATTATGGACTTTTTGCATAAAAAAGAAAAAAAATAAACTTGTGGTTTATGGTTTTGATTATTAGATAGGATGGAATAGAGAATGTCACAATTTAAATAGAGGGAAAGAAAGGTCAATTTATAATTGCTTAAAATTACTGTAAAGTAATTGGAAACCACTTGATATCTTTTTTTTCATATTTTTATATTATTTTGCACCTTTTGTTTTGTTCTTTTTCGCTCTACTTTTAGTTTATATTAATCTTATTCTTATCTTTAAAAATTTCAATAAAATTTACACACACACACACACACACAAAATACAATGTGGCTGTTACATACACAATTTATAGGTAACTTTAATAGGAAATTAAAGGAAGAAATCCTTGGCTTTTTCTGTGATACTAGTCTCCTTCCTGATTGCTTCTATGTGCTTCCATCAAAACATCATAGAAAATTCATGGTTATCTGCTCCACCAGGAGTTCTAGATATTCACTATTCCTATAGGACTTCAACAGATATCACCTTGCATTGCATCAAGCCACTCCTATGTTCTTTATTATTATGAAGTCATAATAATAAAGTATTTCTTCCCATATAGCCACTCTAGGAACATCTATTATATATATAAGCACCAAACATGACAGACATTAGTATGGCAATTCAACCAAATTAACAATTTCAAAATGAGAGGGTGTAGAACTTTTTATATAAATCTTGCTAGAATACAAAACAAAAATATATTTGCTTAAATATTTTGTAAAGCATTGCTTTTGTGACTCATGAAATCTTTTCAGATTATGGGAAATGTTTCTGGATTTGTGACTGATGATCCATTGTTCTAATGTGTGTGTGTTTTAGAAGAGAGTACGTGCAACTTGACACCACAAACTTAATGGAAAAATTTCATCATTTTCCTACAGCCTTAAATGAATAACAGAATAGAAGAACTGTAAAAGACCCTCCTACCTTTCTGTTTCCGTTTCTAGGAAATGATTGAAGAGCTTCAGAAGCGTTGCATTCATCTGGAGTACCCTCTGCTTGCTGAATATGATTTCAGAAATGATTCTGTGAATCCAGATATTAACATAGATTTGAAACCCACAGCTGTTCTCCGACCGTACCAGGAGAAGAGTTTGAGAAAAATGTTTGGGAATGGTCGTGCTAGATCTGGGGTTATCGTCTTGCCTTGTGGTGAGTGGACTCTGCTGAAATTGAATGTTTTTTAAAATTACCTGATTGAGATTAGATTCTGAGAGAATACTGGTAAAAATAGCATTTATTTCATAGGATGTCTATATTTATTTCTTCCTCCTGCAGACTATTCATTTCAATATCTCTGAGCATCTCATACAGAATTCTCATCTGATTTCTGTAGAGTTTATACATATTTTATAATTAGTTTCAGCAATTGTGACATGAGCGTGGCATGAGTTGCTTTCAGACCATGTTGGTGTCTTTCTTTTTTTAAAACAGGGACTAGGTTAGAGTTTTCAAAACTCTTTTCAGAAGGACATATCGAGCTCAATATTATATTATTTTTTATCTGGATAGTAATACGTTCCATGCAAAGTTTTGATAAATTTTTGTTTCATTCATTACAGGTGCTGGCAAGTCGCTTGTAGGCGTAACAGCTGCTTGCACCATCCGTAAGCGGTGCCTAGTATTGGGTAATTCTGCTGTCTCAGTGGAGCAGTGGAAATCCCAGTTCAAGATGTGGTCTACCATTGACGATAGCCAAATCTGCCGATTTACTTCTGATGCCAAAGACAAGCCAATTGGCTGTTCTATAGCTATCAGCACATACTCCATGTTGGGACACACAACAAAGAGGTCATGGGAGGCAGAGAGAGTGATGGAATGGTTGAAGAGCCAAGAATGGGGTCTGATGATCCTTGATGAAGTGCATACCATACCTGGTAAAGCCCCTCTTAATGACTATTGCTTTGTCCCAGCCCAGGTTTCATTACTGAATTATAGGAGCCCTGATTATTCTGAAATAGGTTGACAATACTGCTTTGTAAAATGTAGTATATGTTTATAATGAATCTGACATGTAAAATGAAATAAAGAATAGCATGAATGCTGCAGTTCGATGCATTTTTAAGCATCAAAAATACACCTTTTATTGTACTTACAGCTTAATGATAATTGCTGCAGTTTTTTATTTTTTGGTGGAGAATTAAAAAAATCCCAGTATGGTTTAAACCTAATGCATGGCTTTTGGATTTAGATATTAGCCAACTTAGCAATGATTTGCCCAAATTGATACTACTGCATTTAATTTAATTTCTGTAGATTTAATTTGTGAAATGAGTTGGATGAGGAATACTGTTAAGTTGTTGCTACAAAACTGATCATGTAGATCAGGGGTGTCAAACTCGATTTCATTGAGGGTTGTGTTTGACCTCGGGGTGGCTGGGTGGATGTGGCCAGCTTGACGTCTGTTTTCAATTGTGATGGCCTCCTGCAGCCCTCTGCCAGTGAAAACAGAGCTCGGCCGCCCCCTGCCGCCCCTATGAGCTCCGTTTTTGCTGGCAGAAGCACCTCGGACCAGTCCTTCGCTGTTTCCAGGGCTACCCCATGGGCCAGATCTAAGCACCCCATGGGCTGGATCCAGCCCGCGGGCCTTGAGTTTGACACCCCTGACGTAGATATATGCGTGAAAGTCAACTAAACACATCTAATTTTAACGTAGGATTCTCAAATGGTTCTTCATTTAATATAACTCATGGCATGAAAAACATGGTGCTATATTTTTTAAATACTCCTCAGACAGGATCTCACTTCTTTTTGCACAATTCTTTCAGCAAAAATGTTCAGGCGTGTGCTCACTATTGTTCAGGCCCATTGCAAGTTTGGATTAACAGCTACTCTTGTCCGAGAAGATGACAAAATTGTAGACCTGAATTTCCTGATTGGGCCTAAACTCTATGAAGCCAATTGGATGGAATTGCAAAACAGTGGTTATATTGCTAAAGTCCAGTGTGCTGAGGTAAGGCATTTTGTTCAATGCTAGCTGTGCTACAGCGACTTCAGCAAATACATTCTCTAGCAGCAATATTTTTCCTCAGCTAACTTACAATTGGGGTATAAAACGCTGGACCATTTGATACTGGAAGTAAAATTTCTGTATGTGCCTTGTTTTAGAGATCCTGGTTTGATTTGCCTCTTTTTATATATATAAAAAGAGGCAAATCTTTTTATAGATTTATTCTCCCTCTTCACCCAAGTGCCAATCAAAGAAGCCTTGTCAGCTATCCAAAACAAATATAACATTCCCAAGCACATCCTAGATCTGACTAACCACTGCCTATCCAACACATACTTCATCTATAATGGACAAAAATACAAACAAATGGAAGGAGCACCCATGGGATCACCCCTCTCTCCTGTCATTGCAAACCTCTACATGGAACACTTTGAAACCCAAGCTCTAGAAAAATCTGATCACAAACCTAAACTCTGGCTCAGATATGTAGACGACACCTTCATAATCTGGCCACATGGGAAAGAAAAACTGGACAACTTCCTCACACACCTCAATAGCCTACACCCCAAAATACAGTTCACCATGGAAACAGAAGCTAACAATCAACTTCCCTTCCTGGATGTCTTAGTCTACAAGAAATCCAATGGCTCCCTAGGACACACCATCTACCAGAAGAAAACACACAAACCACTATCTGCACGCACTCTCACACCACCACCCAGCACAGATCAACTCAGTAGCCAAGACACTCATCTCCAGAACAAAACACTTAGCTGATGAACAACACCTAAAAACCGAACTACACACTCTCACTAACGTACTAACATCCAACGGATTCCAAAGAAATAAGATCACCAATGTAATCCAAAAAGAAACCCCCACTAAAATCCAAGACAGAGAACAAGAAAACGGCAAAGCCCTCCTCCCATACATAAAAGGAACCACAGACAGAATCAGCAAGATCCTCCACAAACACAACATCAAGACAGCATTCTGCACAAACCGAAAAATATCCACCATCCTAAGAAACCCCAAAGACAAAATTGAGTTAGAAAATCAAGGAGTTTATGAAATCCCATGCACCGCCTGCCCCACCACATACATCGGACAAACCAACAGAAGAATAAATGCACACATTGAAGAACACAAGAACTCAGTCAGAAAAGAGGAACCAACTTCTTACCTGGTCCAACATCTTAAAGCCACAGGACATGAAATTAACTTTTAAAAGACCAGAACTATTGCCAAAACTGAACACTTTAACAACAGTATAATCAGAGAAGCCATCGAGATAGAAAAATGCCCACACAGCATGAATAAACGAGATGACACCTCCCGCCGACCAGCCATTTGGAAACCCGCCCTTATTGACAAACGAGTCCCTAATACAAAGAATGACACCAGACCCACGCTCACGAAAACCACACAGGATGTCACCACCACACATCCACGCAAAAAGCAAACCCAAACCCACACCAATGAGGCACGACCACAAACCAGAAGCCAGACCACAGCTGCATCGTTAGTCACTTTAAACCCCTCCAATCCATACATGAAGCAAACTGACACCCTCCATGAAGATGTGGCACGACCACGACCACGAAGCCAAACAACAGCAATGCAGCTCACCAGCTCAAATCCCCCTGCAACTCAAACTAACCTGAGCACAACCAAGCCCCCACCTAAACAGAATACACCCCATCCAATCAGAGCACAGCCAACCCCCTCATCCAATCAGAGCACAGCCAAGCCCCCAACCAATCAGAACACACCTCCACCCAATCAGAACACAGCCAAGCTCCCACCCTATCAGTTCACACCCCCACTGGCAGTTAAAAGGAAGAAACATCTGCAATCACACATTGCTCCTAGAAGCACGAAGCCGAAGACACCAGCCTGATGATGACAAATGAGACTTCGTCGAAACATCGCCAAGACACTTCCAATTTCACACGGGAGAAAACCCGAATAACCAAAGACCTACATACAAACACCTGCGAAAACATTATATATATATATAGGAAGCTGTGATGTTTCCTTCCATACACCAGGATGACTCGACAGAAAAAACATATATAACCCTTTCCTGGTGAAGAGCTGATAGGGAAGAGAACCTGGCCTAGAGGTTAACACTTCTGCCTTATAAGCAGACTGCCCAGGTTCAAATCCCACTACGGGTATGGCTATCTGACGAGAGCAAAATAGCTCTAAATAGATCTATAATAGTCTCCCTTTATTTTCATTTATCAGCAAAAAAATGTTACATATATATGTGTGTGTGTGTATGTATATGTATATGTATATATATAATATTTCAGTTTTCTTGTTTTCCAGTTGTAGCACATTGCTCCATAACTCATGCTTTTTCTGAGTCTGAGGGAAAAATCTTCAACAGGGAAGAGAAACAGCTTCTCTTTAGTCAATTGCTGCTAGGGATAGAATCAGAAGTTGATAATAGTTCTATATGGGTTTTTAAATAATCAGAAATGTTTAATAAGATTGAAAATATCTGCCTTTGTCTTATCTTTCCTGCTAGCAAAAATACTTTTTTTCTTTTTATCATACAGTGTAATCTTGTAAACTTTTATCCTTGTCACATTTCTGCTGTAAACCTATTGAGCTATTCTTACTAAAGTCTGTACTTTATTGGATATAATTGTAGGTTTGGTGTCCAATGTCTCCTGAATTCTACAGAGAATATGTAGCTATTAAAACAAAGAAGCGGATATTGCTTTATACCATGAACCCAAACAAATTTAGGGCTTGCCAGTTCCTGATTAAATTCCATGAACGAAGGAATGATAAGATCATAGTCTTTGCTGACAATGTGTTTGCATTGAAGGAGTATGCTGTTAGATTGGGAAAGTAAGTATTCATAAATTCCAGATATTTGTGTGTTTCATAAACGTTAGAAGCAAAAAAAGATTTCTTCCAGGTTTGTGACTTTGCATATTGAATCCTTAAAATCAACAGTACTACTTGCTACTTTTTATATATTTATTTGCATGAAATTACAGGAGTTAATTATCAATCAGGGACAAAAGGATTTCTTAAGTTACAAAGAATTCTTGACAAATAAGTTACAGTACTTCTTGAGGTTGCTTCAGAAATGATAGAATTTTCTCATTGGTAGAATTCCTCAATAAAAAAATAACGGATGCAAGTTACACGAGGCTCTTGCACTTGATTATCAACAATCTATTTTCCTACATGTACAGTTATGAGTACATACAAGTACAAACACATAATTTTTTTGCAAGCAGAGGGATATACTGGGCCTTTGAAGTATTGAGGACTGCATTCCAGAAAAGGGCAATAATTGGACAAATCTATATTTAATTGAATTTGATTGAAGTTATCTTAAACTTCATTCCTCAGGCCAATTTCCTCTTTTACCCAATAATTAATGAGAATTATGTAGCCACTTTTGGAAGGTCTCCAGAGGTTACAAATAAGAGATCCATGTACCTCATATGCTTCCTGATCTTCAAAGTTGTAATGTATAATATCTTTCATCATATATGCAGTAAGAATATTTTGCTGTTGGGAAATTTATGAAAAGGTCCCTAAAGCTGTCTTATGATAATGTAATCTAAATTCAAAGGGCAATTACATTGTAATTATTTGATAATGGGGATGTTAGCTTAAAAACACTGCAGTATGAATACGGCTTTTAAGAGTCTCTTGGTTTTGTTGTTGTGTAAGGGGACAGCAGAGGATGAGATGGTTAGATAGTATCATCAACTTAGTGAACAAAAATTTGGGCCCATTGCAGGAGATAATGGAGGACAGGGCATGCTCTTTGTCCATGGGATCACAAGTCGAACAAGACTTAGCAACTGAAGAACAAACAATTATTTTTCTGATTGAGAAGAACATTAAATAATATGTTTCCAGTTAGCCATCTGTTTCCTGTGTACAAGAAAAAATATAGTTGATGCAATAATTTGTCATGTGAGGCATACTTGGTGCTCTCTGAGCTTGCTTGTTTTCTTGCAAGAGGTTCCATTACCCAAACTAGGTAACATAATCAGTGCTGGTCACAATTTGCCATGTGTTTTTCAGCACTCTAAAGCTCAATGCTACATACTCAGTTTAACTAGTTAGCATTTGAAAAACCTATGCAGCAGAAGAGCAAGGTACCTTCACTGCCAGAATAGCTTGCAGAAGCAGTATTTAAATACATTGTTCAAATCTAGCATCAGAGGCAGAATATAAATTCAAGATAGAAACTCAAAGGAAAATTGCTGCAGTGTGATTGTTTTATGTAGTAATGTGTTGTTTGTTTCTTTTAAATAGTAGTTGCTGTAGCTTAATCATTTTGGTAGTTAGATTTATTTTCTGTTTCTCCTCCAGTACCAGAGGCAGTATATATGTTTCCCCTGTCAGGGGGGAAAATTTTCTGCAACAATATCTACGTGAAGTGGGTTGGGATGAAAGAGAATCACCAACCCAAACTCAGTTAGTGAGCTTTTATCAGTCAGCTAAAATTTGAACCTAAGGTGGCTTTGCAATCTGGAATAATTTTCAAAGCGGCCTTTGAGGATATTTTAAATTATTTCATTAATACTGTAGCATATTTACTTGGTTCATGGAAGCTTCAGAGAGACAATCAGTTCTCAGCTTATGATTTATTTTCAAACTTATATTACTCTTTCTTTTTTTCTTTCTTTCTTTCTTTCTTTCTTTCTCTCTCTCTCGCGCTCTCTCGCTCTCTCTCGCTCTTCTATTGGATATTAAGTATATATTTCAAATTTGATGCATGCTTTTAAACATGTTTAATTTGAATTGTGTTCGCATCTTATTTTATTTCAGTATGTCATATGAACTTAGCAGACACCTTAGATTGTATCTTTGATTGAATACTTCCACCATGCTCTGGCAGCATCTGTTTACTTTGCAACAAAAGATATGTTGATTGTTCATTTTCACTGTATCTCTCAGTGAACTATTTTGAGACCAGAACAATTTAATTCAAAAGTGCAATTTAGATGTGATCAGATATGAGGGGAAAGAAGAACACAGCTGTTAAGTACAAGTTCATTGGTTCAGCTGAAGAAAATACCTTTTTTATTTTAACAGCTGCTTCTCTCCTTTCATGTAGGATTAGTAGATATATTCCGCCCACTGATCTGTTGAGTCATGAGGCACACATCAAGCACATAACATTTTACAACTGTCAGGATTTATTTCTGTGGTGGGAGGGGTGTCTGACAGAATGAATTTGTCTCCAAATGAGTGGGAACGCAATCCAGTGAACTAAAAATAAACGAGAGAAAAATGCTCCAAAAAAAGGAAAGTTCTTCTATAAAAGTATAGCTTAATTACATAGTGAAAGCATATTGCTGTGGTTTTTTTCATCTTAATCATAATATATTTATAATAGATTGTATGATGTACCTGAATCCAAGAAGTAAAATATAACTATTTGATCCTTTATATGTATGCATATTGTCTCTTTTAGACCTTATATTTATGGGCCTACAGCACAGGGGGAGAGAATGCAAATACTGCAGAATTTCAAACACAATCCCAAAATCAATACCATCTTTATCTCCAAGGTAATGGATGCTGCTCTGTTTGATATTGGACTAAATTAGAGATGTTCAGCACTCATTTTGAAAAATAATCTGTAAATTATTTTTAATTTTTTTCATATTCATATATTTTTCATTGTTGGCCACAATATGAGAATATAGTTTGTTTCCTAAAGGGCGCTTATGCATTTACAGGTTGGTGATACATCTTTTGATCTGCCCGAAGCCAATGTTCTCATTCAGATTTCATCTCACGGGGGCTCTCGAAGACAGGAGGCTCAGAGGCTGGGTCGAGTCTTAAGAGCCAAAAAAGGTAAATTGAGTACTGTGTTGCAAGATTCTGTAATTTTAATGGAACGCTGAAGCATGAAAGTAATATGTTATTTAGCTGACTAAGCACACACAATCTGCTATTGTCCTGTTTTGTCTCTGTCAGCTCAAGGTCACAGGTTATGTCAAAATTCAAAAGTAATTATAAAAAGTACTTCAATAGGGGGCCATCTTTTTCTCTTTCCTGCCTAATCATTCCTCCCAACATTTAATAATTTTCATTTTTTAAAGATACAGTTTAGTAGATTTTAGATTAAAGAGACTTTGGTTATTCTGATTGAACTTTGATGGCAGCTTTGCCAAAATTCTAATTCCACTGTAGTATTATTTTACAATGGGATTAGGGCTTGGAGAAATATTCTTTCATGCCACATTACCCCAAAGGAAACAGAGTGATTGAGGTATTCCATTAGCAGCTTGACCAACCAAAGTATAAAGTTAGCAATAATGACATCTGACGTGAGTATGAGGTGTGTTTTTAAGACTAATGCATATAAGTACTTTCTGGCTGAGTGTTTGCTAAAAGATTCCCAGGTGTTTTAGTGCAAAGTACTCCTTCCTCTAGACCCAAAACTAAGCCTCTGTCAGCAGTTAAATTACAACAAAGGGTAATTGTAAAAACTTAATGGAACTTATAAATTGCATTTTTTGTATTCCACAAATTTCCAAATTAAGAACATTAAAATTATGCTAGCAAACTGTATTTGATAAATTACATCCTTTCTATTCTTTAAAAATGCCCCCCCCCCCCCCGTTTGACATGTGAGTGTCTGCTTTATATATAGATACCTGGTTTGCTATCTTGGGGGCTTCCTTTTCCATCTAACTTTTTGTAATTGTAAAGCATTCTTTTAATGTAAAAAAAAAAGTGAGATAATGTCTTCTATATCATTTTATTTTCAAGGAGGCCTCCAGGATTCAGATATACATTTTCTTTTAAAAAAAAGTTGGAGGGAATGGGAGGCTGAAAAATGCTTTGTTTGAAAGTATGTCCACTTTACTAGAGAAAGGATAGGATTTTCTGCTCAGGGTGAAGACTTGCTCCTCTTCAGAGGGCAAAATTGCTGCAATACATTATGCTATAGGTCATGTGCCAGATCAGCTGGATTTTGCGTTAACGGGGGGGGGGGGAAGCACTTACTAGAAATTTCCTGGAAGAAATCATGGTTTTTCAGCTGAGAAAAAAACGGGGTTTTCTTTTGCTAATCTATACATTTAAAATTGGCAGAATATTGTTATCAGTATACTTAATTATAGGATGCTAGGAAGTAACTTTTGTAGACAAGAGAAAACCAACAAAACTTGTTTTTTCTTGAAAGTTTTGACTTGCTTTGATGTGAGCTAATCTTCCATTGCTATTTTTTTTCCTTCAGGAATGATTGCAGAGGAATACAATGCCTTTTTTTATTCTTTGGTCTCTCAGGACACTCAAGAAATGGCATATTCTACGAAACGTCAAAGGTTTCTAGTAGATCAAGGCTACAGCTTTAAGGTAATTCTGTTATTTGTAATTTACAGAATTGAGAATACAGAACAGGCTTTAATCTTTCTAATGTTCAGATATTCAGTGTTTAAACTGTGTTCAAACTCGAGACTGTGGGCAGAGTTTGAGAGTACTGCAGTCTAACCAATGTGCCACTAGATGTCCAATATTTTTATTATATTGTAGCAGCTGAAAACCAGTCCATTTTAAATCTATTGTTTTAAATGAAAGAGCTGTTGCATTGTAATTATGTTTCTGCCCCTAGGACAAATTGTATACAGGTAGTCCTCGACTTACAACTGTTCGTTTAGTGACTGTACAAAGTTATAACAGCACTGAAAAAAACAGCACTGACCATTTTTCAGTTACAACTTTTGTAGCAGCCCCATGATCATGTGATCAAAATTCAGATGCTTGGCAATTGGTTCATATTTATGACTGTTGCTGTGTCCCGATATCATATTTTGTGACCTTCTCACAAGCAAAGTCAATGGGGAAGCCACATTTATTTTTTATTTATTTATAAAATTTATTGGTCACCCATCTTATCACAGAGTATCTCTGGGCGGCTTACAGTTATATATACTATTACAACATAAAAAGTTAAAATCAGACATTAAAACCAAGGACACATGGGGAGGGCATGAACGGAGTAGGGGAGGGGAGGTGGGATCTGTTATTAGTCAACCACCTCCATTGTGTTTTTCCCCCACTGGGGCCCCAAGAAGACTGGCAGAGCCACATCTTTAGGCCCTTATGAAAAGATAGGAGGGTTAGGGCCAACCTTATATCGGGGGGGGGGAGATGTTCCAGTGGGCAGGAGCAATAGCAGATAAGACCCTCCCCCTGGAACCCGCCAGCCAGAATAATCAGGCTGATGGGACCCACAGCATGCCTCCTTTGCCAGCATGAGTGGTACGGGCCAATCCTAGTGGGGTGAGATGGTCCCTTAAGTAACATGGATGCATGCCATGAAGGACTTTAAAAGTGATCATCAACACCTTGAATTGCACCCGGAAGCAGACTGTAACCTATGCAGCTTGCAGAACAGAGGCTGTTCTTGGAGCCCGCAAAACTACGGTATCTGCACAGCTGTACTCTGCACCAGGGGTAGCTTCCAAATGCTCTTCAAGGGTAACCCCATGTAGAGCACATTATAATAGTCCAGCCGTGAAATGACTAGGGACTAAATGACTGAAAGCAGGGAATCCTGGTCCAGGAAAGGCAGCAACTGGTGCACAATACAAAGCTGTGCAAAGGCTGTTCTAGTCGCGACTGCCACCTGTTCCTCGAACAGAAGTTGCAAGTCCAGGATAACCCCCCCAAGTTGTGGACTGGGTCTTTCTGGGGTAGTGCCACACCATCCAGAGTCAAAGATGACATAGTCCTGTCATCCCGGACCCCTGTGTATCCAAAGCCATTCGATCTTGCCAGCGTTCAATCGAAGCCAGATGTCCCCCATACAGGCCCCCACAGCCTCCAGGAACTGCGAGAGGGCGGCCACAGCATCACTTGGGTCACCAAGAGTAGAAATATAGAGTTTGTTGTCATCAGCACACAGATTCACTTAACAACTGGCTTACTAACTTATCAACTGCATTGATTTACTTAACAAATGTGACAAGAAAGGTTGTAAAATGGGGCAAAACTCAAACTCACTTAACAAATGTCTCACTTAACAGAAATGTTGGGCTCAACTGTGATCGTAAGTTGAAAACTACCTGCATTTATATGCCAAAATTCTTTAGCTGTATTAAGAAAGATGCTTGTACCAAAAGAACTAAGAGATACACTTTATTAGTTTGTCATTTTATGTTCTAGTTTTGGAATTTTTTAGGAGTTTGATCCAAATAATGAGGTAATACAGAAGGGCTGCATATTTAGATTCCACTTAGATTCTTAGTATAAACCAATACTGTGTTTTGGAGTACTCATGCCCATTATCTTAGGTGGTAAGATAATGAAACAAAAAACTGTGCCTAAATTCCAAAGATCACTAAGTTTAGTGCATTTTAATGTCTTCACAACGGCTGTTTTTTAGGGCAAATGAAAAAAAAACCCTATTACATGCTAAGATTATACTCTTGTGGAAAAGTATAAAGTACTTTTGTGGTTTCTATTAGGATGCAAGGGCCCTATTTATAACTTTGTATCTGGTGAGTTACCCAGACAGTTCAGATTTATTTTATGCATAGTTAACTATTATTATACCAAAACCTGGAAGTCTGTACCATCTTTTCAAACTAACAAATATTAAAAGAAAATGTTCTTTTGAACTATAGCTCACTTCATCAGATGCCAAATTGTTACTGTCTGTAAAACTGGACACACTGATAAAAATTGTATTATGGTGAAAAATAAAATCTTTGATTATTTTGTATTTGTAGAATTCTGCTCAAAAATTTGGACCTATAATATAATATACAGTCAGTGACATCATCAACATATTGAACACTTTTTGTTCACCATTAAGTGTTGCCATTATATAATCTTCTAAAATCATGATGCTCCTTATTAGGTGCTTATTGAAATGTATATTTACTGTGTGAAAACTTTAAATTATAAAATACCTTTAGGAAGAAAGAAAGTTTACAGATTATTTTATTTTATTTACGCATGTTAGATGGGCATCTTACAGCTCCTTGAATCATTGATCCATTGGCAAAAGGGGATTTTCCCAGAGTACCCCCCTGATATTACATATGTTGTTCTATGGTTTTCAGAGAAATGATGGCAGTATGTGCAAGAAATAATAATATGCATTCCCATAAGAAAATAGGAAACGATCACCGTAGGGATAAAACTTCCTTTCACACTTAAATGTACTTGCAGAAAGGCCCTTAATCTGGTGGTTATAGAGGATGATGTAGTGAAAGTGTAGTGATGTAGTGTAGTCTTTCATTTTTTCCTTCATTTTAATGAATGAAATAACGTGACAATAAATCAAGGAAAAAATAACAAAATGTCTAGCGTGCCGCAGCATTTGAAAAGCTGATAGTATGAGCCATGCCCTAGAACCGTGATGGTGAACCTATGGCACACGTGCCAGAGGTGGCACGCAAAGCCCTCTCCATGGGTACGCGCACCATCACCAGCTGCTCTCTTCCGGGTTCCGGCACACGGTGCCGAAAAGGTTAGCCGTCACTGCCCTAGAAACATATGCAGTATGAGCTAGTTTTCCACTAAAATCTTTCTCAACTTTTAAAATTTTCCAAATAAGACTCAGTATAGGCACTTTACCCTTGAGACCAAACAATGGTAAAGAATAGAATAGAATTAGTATTAGAATAAGAATTGAATAATACAATAATACAATAGAATAATAAAATAACACTGTCTTTCTGTTTCCAGGTAATTACTAAACTTGCAGGTATGGAAGAGGAAGAACTTATGTTTTCATCCAAAGAAGAGCAGCAGCAGCTCCTTCAAAAAGTTTTACAAGCTACCGACCTGGATGCTGAGGAAGAGGTGGTTGCAGGAGAATATGGCTCAAAGTCATCTCAGGCAAGTAGTTATTATGTCAAGACCCCAGAGTCAGTTTTGTAAGTTGAGCGCCATTTAAATCGCACAATTAAGATTTTATATAACAGGAAAATGAAATATAGTGTTCCAATAATCTTTTTACAATTTTACATTTATCACTCAAGGGAATGTTTTGGCTTATAGCCTAGGACTTTTCCCTGTCTGCTACAATGGTATTAATCCCCATGGTCCTTCAGGTTTTCTGACAGTCTACCCAACACCACTGTACATCCTTGACTTATGACAGGCTTGGAATGGGTGCTTTATAGCCCATGAAGCACTTCTGGACATTGTAAAATGTCTCCCCACCCCCAGGTGGTTACATGACTGCATTTCAGGTGCTTGGCCACTGGCTCACATTTACAACTGGTTGCCAAGTGCCCCACAATCATATGAATGCTACTTGCAGCCTTCCCTGCCTATTTCCCCAGAAAGCCAATGGTGGAAACCATCAGGGAAGGTTACAAGCAGAGACGATAGAGGGGAGTGAAAGAATTCCACGGGCTGCAGGAAAGAAGCTAAAATCTTCAGAATTTCAGTTCTATTTCTGCAGCTCACTGAAGGATTTCCCCTGTGCATGGAGGGGAGGAAAAATCATTTGGCAGGCTGCAGGAACATTTGAAAATGAGAGGATTACTTGCCTCAATTCCATGCAGAGCTAAAATCCTTCCACAAGCCGTTCTTTTCCTTGATCTGCTTAACGACCTGCGAGATTGCAATCTGGAGTGCCAGGATTGTGGTTCTTTAAAGTAATCACATGGGCAATTGCTTAACCACCTCACTCAGTGGCTGAGGGTTAGGGTTAGTGTTTCTTTTAAAATCCAACTTTTGTTTCTGTAGAGTGTCACAGATGATACCATAGCTTGTAAGATTCTGATCTTTGTAGGTATAGGTACATCACAGAATCTGAATATCTTTTCCAAGTGCTAGTCTATGACATATTTCTTGACTGGTTTGTTCTTTACTATTGAGTCTAAATGACAAAAGCTGTCTGCCATTTCAACTTTTGTCAGTTGTTGTACCTGATGGCATTAGTTTGGTTTTCTTAATCTTAGTCCCATTTTTTTTCATTGTCCTCCTTAATTATCACTACTACAGCTTGCAGATTCTTGCTTTTTCAGTTATCAGAACAGTGTCATCAGCATAGCACACCAGTAAACATCATAGTTATTGATGTTTGTTTCTCCAAATACTGTATGTTTGTTTTACACATTGCAATTTATGGAAGGTCTTCAAGTTAATAGAAGAATGTAAACAGGTACACTTGGGGGGACAGCATTGAGTAGAAATGCTGCCAGCCCATAGCAGCTTAAATTCATTTTTGTAACCTGAATTGTTTCATAATTACTCTAGTCTAGACCATACAAAAGTTTTCCCCTGAAGTCTTCCAAAGTAACATGGAAAGGAGCATACTAAGAAAAAAATTGTAGAATTCCCTCCCCTTCTTTCAGACTCTGTTTATCACTAGCCCTCTCTTGCACTGAAGGAATTTTTCCATTTCATAACTTAAATTTTGTTGTCTATACTAATTTGGTTGTTTAGGAATGGATTTTATTCAAACCCTGTGATTTATCCTAGCTGCCTGTGCTCCAATCACATTTTATCTGTGACTTCTATGTGATAGTACTTAGCTGTGAGCTGGTGTTTAAATGTACTGGTAAATATTCCGTGTCACCTGAATTTTTGCATGAAAAAGACTGTAGTCTTATTTATAAAGAAAGTATAATGTCCTTTAAAATGTCATTTAAAATTATTCTAAATGTCTTTTTATATGTCTTTTAATTCTTTTTATATGTCTTTTCATTTTTGATTGGGAGCAGCCCAGAGTTGGTTCAGTTGGTTGAAAGATGGGTGGCTGTATAAATGCTTTAAATAAGTAAATAAAATTAAAATTTTATGTTCTTTTCTAGATATCCCGACATTACGGCACAATGAGTTCCATGTCTGGAGCAGATGATACAATTTACATGGAATATCAATCCTCACGAAGCAAGGCATCATCAAATAAACATATTCACCCACTTTTTAAACGCTTTAGGAAATAATATAAGGAAAATGCATTATATCTCTTCCTATAAAAAGAAATGTTAAAATTTCATATTTCATAATTAAGGAAATGGAATAAGCAATTTGCTCACAACTGAAGATAATTATTTCAGTATTCTATATTCTGGGAATACTATTAACTTTATTTTTATTTAACAGTTTGAGATTCTTAAGAATATTTGTGAATGTGTTTTATATTTATATTTGTAGTAAGAAGATCGTAAGGGTGCAAATACTTGAAGGCACTGAATAAAAATACTCTATATTAAAAGATTCCATTCTCCCTAGCCCTGATTTTATTCTGGTGTCTTAAATTTTACTGTATAGTGGTTTAGCCGGGCTGTTGGGGCTGGGATGTGGGAAAAGTATAAAGGTGAGAAAATGTTATTGGAAAGAGTTGGAAAGACTAGGGATGAAAAAAGGGTAGAAATATTTAACCATATGCAGACTTCTGCTAAGGATACTTGACTGTTATTTTTCATCCTTCAGAAAAATTTCAGATAGTTGTACTAGGATTAGGATTAATTCATTCTCACTATTATGTTCTTATACTGCAGTAATAGGTAAAAAAATTACGCAGTGCACTACACACTATACATGCTATACAAATTTTAGCATTCCAGCTTAAACTTTTAAATTCATCACTGCATAACTCCCATGATCTCATATTAAAAATGTGTACTTCCTTTTCTTAATTAGAAAGTGTCAAAGGACAAGATGTCATTTTGACATGACTGCTGAGTTCATTTGACATATTCTCCCTAGGTGGTGTTTGATAAATATGTATACAACAGAAGTAATTAAATTGAAAGTTACCCAGTTGTCAGAAAAAGGCACAAAGACAAACATGAAGAATGACTGTCACTATGACTCAAGCTAACATCATCAAGTAAAACAAATTAAATTTTCCCTTCCCTTTTGCTTTAGTGGGAGGCAGCTTGGGATGTGATCAGTCTTAGTAAAGTAAAACCCTATAATAACAATTGCCAAGCTTTTTAAAAAAAATTGTAAGTGTTGAGTTCAAAGAGTGAGAAAACAATTGCAAAAGCTGCTGTCCAACAATCATTACTCACACACAATTCCTGTTGATTTCAAAGAGTTCTGCCTTAATAGTGATTGAAAGGGTGAGATCTAAACTCAGAGACCATTATGAGGTTGCAGAGAAAAAAGATAGTATACCTTATGGATTTATCTCTAATACAAATCTATTAGAAGTAAAAGGACTTCCAGCAATTTATTATGAGCATGGCCATATTGTTGATGTTCTGCTAATTATCTTCAGTATATCTATGTTTCAACAAACAGGTCTGAAAACAGTAATCACAACCACTAAAATAATGCAATCTTGTTTTAGATGAGGCTACCTTTGAAAACTTCAGAAGCTGCAGTAGGTACAGAATAGATTCATTTCAGTCATAAATACAAGTGGACAGAGTTGTGCTGTATGTATGCTTTAAGTGGAACTCAAAATTGCTGGTTTTTAATTCTTCAAGTACTACATGTTTTGCTAGTAAGTAAATTCAGAATGATCTCCAAATGGTACTGACCAGGGGCGGGTTCCTAATTTTTTTACTACCACTCTGTGGGCGTGGCTTATTTTGTGGGTGTGGCTTGACAGCTATGTGACCGGGTGGGCGTGGGCCTCGGGAGCTTGGCAGCGGCCGGAGAAGCGGGGGAGCATTGCCCATCCGCAACATAGCCCCCCGCAGTGGGAGCAGCAAGACCGCGGCAGCGGTTCTTCTAGGGGGCTCCATCCCGCCTGAATGCTTCTCCCCATTCGATGATCCTAGGCTCCTGCTGCCCGTTCCCCCTCCCCTCAGCAGCTCGAGAAGCCTCGAACGTGAGAAAATGCCTAGGATCATCACTGCGCGTTTGTGGCTTCTCGGACTGCTGAAGGGAGGGGAATGGAGATAGCTCCTGCCGCCCGTTCTTTCAGCATCTCACGCACTCCCTCAGCCATCCTCCCCTGCTTGGACTCACTGTGGGGTAGGAAGGCAGCGCATGTGCAGTGCCGGAAGCTCGGCTTCTGGGCATGCACAGAAGAATTTTTTTTAAAAAAATGGCGCCCAGGCACCGGCAACCGACCGCACCAGTACTGTGACGTCACCAGCGGGCCGCTACCGGTGCTATAGAGTGGACCGCACCGGTAGAAACCCACCACTGGTACTGACCCCTTCCAGTACACATTATCCTAGGTGGGGAGGCTTAGTACGTCCAACATTTATGAGGCGAAGAGAGCACCTGCAGCAGTGTTTTACGTTGTAATTTGCATCTATCCCTCCAGAAAGACTTTGAAAATGGGATTTCTGCAGAACATTTAAAAACTAATGGTTTTAATAATTGGCAGTTCTATAGTTTTACTGATTTGCTGGTTTTGCATATTCTATGTGACAACAAAATAGAATTGTGGATAGTGGCATAAGCTAGTTTTTCTTCCCATTTTGAAGTCTAGGCCAATTATTTGGTTTTTCTCTTTGGATATGGGATTGAAATACTTCGGTAACTGCAGTGGATATATATACAAAACTAGGCACAAGAGTAAAGCCCAATTCTAATGGAGCTAATAATTCTATTGACAATTTTTGAGAGGTACTGTAGCTGAATGATTCCTATTATCTTTCCTATTATCCTACATCTAGAATGTAATCTCGGGAAATGAATGTTATTCATCGACTTATGTCACACATCATTCCAATTTGTCCCATGTGATTTAATAACTTTGATATATCAAAGTGGACATAATCTTGAAATTTGAGCTCAATACATTTCCTGAATTAGAATAAACTTAGAATTTCACTTAGATTAATGCTAAGTAATAAAATAAATTAACAAAAAGTCTATAGAGTTAGTCTTCGACTTACAACCATTTGTTTAGTGATCATTTGAAGTTACAACAGCATTGAAAAAATGACTTAACCGTATTTGCAAGGTAGTCTCTTATGAAATTCTTAATGTTTGCAAGATTTTGGATTGGATAGTACCATGTCCACAAATGGGATTGCAATTAAGCAATAGATCCCATTGGAGGATGACAGCTTTTTTCCTTTGGGGTCAAATTGCCCATTTAAAGGAAATTATAATGGAGTCAAGATTAGATTAGAATTATATTTCTACACGTCAGAATTCATTCTGAGAATGGAGTGATAATCTTAGCGAGTTCTCTCAGAAATGCATGCAAACAGATTGTGACAGGATAAAACTGTATTTTCCCTCTTCATATTTATTTAATCTTTTAAATATCTAACTATAATAAAGATTAAAACATGGCATGAACAAAATCAACATTACATATAAAATTGCTTGTTTCAGAGGACAAGGCACGTTAGCTTCAAGATACAGTATTGTCTGTATTTAATATGAAACATGAAATACGAAATTATTTAAGCACTGATGAATATCACTGAAAGATGTCCATTTGTGCCTTTTCTGTAATGCAGCTACACATTAAATAAGTTTTAAAATGTTCTATTTTAGTATTAACTGACACATAAAAACCAAGTAAACTGCAAAAAAATAGACACGTAATTCCATTTCTTTTGCCAAACCAATGTAAAGTAGAAGCCCCAAAGTTGGCAATGTAAGATAATGTATTTAAGTATGGCACTTATCCGACCTAAATGAAACAAAATACATCATCGGCTTTCTTTCTTGAAGTCTCAGACCACCCCGCCTTTTTCAGCCTCCGGGGAGGGAGTCTTTAATAATGGCCTGTGTAAACTGATGCTCAGGCAGTGAGTTTGGAGAAGCGCTGCTTGACTAGAAATCAAACAGAGCAGCTCAGTCTAAATGAAAATCAGTTTGTGAGGGTTAGCAAAAGTTTTGTCTAACTTAAAAGAAAATGTCGTTTCTCTCCAAAGCTTTGAAAATGGATTGCAAACAGGTGATTGAAGCTCAAAGGAACTGTATTTATAGTGTTGTTTTTGGCAATAAGTTTCACCAGCTGCCCAAACTTTCAGGCAGCACTTCCTTGGAGATGCAAAATAATGCAGCTGCAGCAACAGAGGACAAAGAAGAGGAGATGGTGGAAACTTCAGAGGAAGCCAAGGGACTTCTCAAACCCAGCCAGCATCCAAGTCGCCGAAGAGTGAAAAGCCTGAAAGAAATGCCAGGACCCAAGACTTTCTCCAATCTCATGGAATTTTTCTGTAAGGATGGTTTTGCCCGCATTCATGAAATCCAGGTACAATTTAATGAAAAGCAATCATTGTTGAAATTGATTATATTTGCTTTTGGTTGCACGAAGCAATTCTTAAAGCTTAACTTAGTTTTCTCTATGGCCATGGCATCTTAATGCTAGTTTTGCTACTAAGAATAAGTATTTCCTACTTTCCATCTACCAACTATTCTGGGTTTCACATTGTCTGCTTGTGATGATTTTTTTTTCATTCTGAAGAAATATTTTAGGTTCTGATTTTATTAACTAAAACATATATTGCAGTGGAGTGGCATAAGTTGTGGAAGTGAGGAATAGGAGACTGTTAACCCCTATACTTAAGGTATCTCCAGCCTTTAAATTGTAGTCAGATTAATATTAGCATGTTTACATGTGCATGTTCCCTTACAGCCGGGCTGCAAAAAAAGGGGGGGGAACGGGGAAATTATTCAATGAATGGTTGGATTAGTTTAAAGCTGCACCCATTGCATTGGGAGTTAGTTCCAAGTAGATATACGCTTGGATTTTTTTATTTTAGTTGCCTCGAGTATTTCTGCACCGAGATATCTTTTCCGCTTGAAATTGAACTGAGTTGACCAAAATACTCTTTGGTTTTCCAATCTGGTTGCAAGAGCGTCCGGGTACAAGTCGCATTGCTGGTCTTTGCCCAGAGCCAACAGCAACCTATTTCCACAGACTTTTCATCCAGCCACCCTTCTTTCTCTCGGGGGAAGAGACCATTTTGTCCTTTTAAGCTTATTCTGGCCCCTACCCACGTTCTTCGGTATATCACGCTATTAAAACCTGCTGCTCGTTGTATACCTGCTAGATTATTTCACTTGGACGATTTACATAGGGGGGAGAGAGCGAGAGAGAGAGAGCGAGAGCAGCATGAGCTGCCGGCTAAGCAGTTAACAGCCTCATTAGCAGAAGGCCGGCATTGAGAAGCCCTCCCATTTTTCAGCCGGCTTGCCTCCCTCCACGGAGCCGCTTTGCTCGCGCGCGCCCGCGAGGTTCTAACGGTGCCAAACCCCCAGCAACGGCACATTCCCCTCACGCGGCGCTTCCAAGGCGGGGGTGAGTGGGGGGAAGCGAGCTAGGACCACGAAGCCCCCTACTATCTTTTCCGCTCCGTCTTCCAATTTCTCTTCCTCATATTGTATTTCCTACATCATACTGTATTGTATTCAATCACTGGCGTGCGCGCGTGCGTATACGCACGCTTTCTAGGAGATGGGTCGAATTTCGGGAGAATTGGTTAGGATTCCCTTACCGTCCTCTTTCCTCATTGGCTCCTTGATTACTATTATTTTTTCACATTTGGCTCCATAGTCCCGCCCTCATTCCATGACAAGATGGTTGCCATGGAGCGAGGGTGTTTTCACTCATCTAACATTTGCGTACATAGATTCCTTTCCCCTTCCCCGCCCCGCATCTTCGGTGCTTTTGACATCCCAGTTGCTGGCAATGATAGCCTCAGTGTTTCACAACTAAAGATCTCATATTTCTCAACAAGCATAATTATCCCATTTATGCTTTACAGAGGTCTATAAAAGAGGTTAGCCACTGAGGAAAAAGTTGTATGTGATAAACAAGATTGGAATGTAATCAGATAAAATTGTATAAAACCATTTCTAATTGCATCCTTACATACCAATAATAATCACCCTTCCAGCAGGGGCCATCTTTTGCCTACGGGGCTTTTTTGGTGAAGGGAGACTCTGGCCACCACATGAGAGAAACCCAGCTGCATCATGGAGAAAGAAAGGTTGTAAGAAGGCCCAGGCTGGTTCAGTAGTGGCACATGGTGCTGCAAGTAGGGCTGGGCAGGGGGCATCTGGCAGCAGTGGGTAGCCAAAATAATGGAGATGGGGGGGATTTAAGAGGAAGCAGTCCTGTACCCTAACAAGGCTTGTGGCTGAGTGGGATCAAGGTAGGAATGGCTTGGATTGGGCTGGGACCTCAACTATTGACTGGTAAAATTTGGTAAATGACAGCAATGGGGCTGCCAGGATTGCAATAGCTAAGTGATAAGGTCAAATGACATGGTAGCACATGACTATCAGTAACAAATTTCAGCCTCGCTTAATGTTACCCCAGGACTACCTCAGAATCACTGCTGTGAGATGGATGGCTCCATAAATCATAAGTATGATTTTACAATATTTCAATCACCTAATCTTTCTTTCACTACCCACTGAAGAACTCCAAGAAGGGATCAACTTATTTACCAAAGCACCTGTAGGCAGGACTAGAAACAATAGATTGAAACTAATCAAGGAGAGAAGCAACCTGGAATTAAGGAGACACTTCCGAACAGTGAGAACAATTAACCAGTGGAACAGCTTGCCTTCAGATGTGGTTTTTAAGAAGAGACTGGACAGTCACTTGTCTGAAATGGTATAGGACAGTGATGGCGAACCTTTTTTGGTTCGCGTGCCAAAAGGGGGGGGGGAATGCGGGGATCACGTGTGTGCGTGCCCACACTCATAATTCCATGCACCCCCGCACATGCACGCATGACCCCCCCTGCTCCCAGCATGCAATGGCACACCCATTTTTCGCTCTCCCCAGGCTCCAGAGCCTTTCTAGGAGCCTGGGGAGGGCGAAAACGGCCTTCCCCACTCCCTCTGGAGGCTGGAAACAGCCTGTTTCCCGACTCCCAGTGGGCCCAGAAGGCCCAAAAATCAGCCGGCTGGTGCACACATGCACGCCGGACCTGAGCTCGCGTGTCCACCGATATGGCTCCGCGTGCCACTTGTGGCATCCGTGCCATAGGTTCGCCATCACGGGTATAGGATCTCCTGTTTGAGCAGGGGGCTGAACTAGAAGACCTTCAAGGTCCCTTCCAGCTCTATTCTGTTCTTATTCTTCCAATTTGCTTTCTTTTCAGCTCAAACAAGAGCAAATATCTAGAGATTGCTGGAGATGCATCTGTGGTCAGCATTTGGGAGTTTATTCATATCTCTCTCAGTGAGAGAACAATTTATAAGGATTGTGGATGAGTGAATAATTCACACTAAATGACAAGACAGTACACAAAAGAATCCATTGTTAACTTACTAGCTTTACTGAGGGCAAAATAGATAAGTTTTGCTTCAGCATTTTTATGCACTTACCTTTCACTCTCCTATACCAAATCCTCAAGAAGCAATTGCCCAAGGAGAGAAAATGGCAAAAACAACTGCAGCTTCAAATGGTAAATATATACAGTATTTCTAATCAACTTTGGGTCCAGCCTTTTATACTGTAGCAGTCCTTCTAGTTCAGCTGTTGATGTTGTTGATTAAGTCCATTTCAGCTAGGTTTTGTTTTCTACTTGATAAACAATTTCTTTTGATTGAGTTCTAGTTCTATCTGTTTTACCTCAGGTTACTATTGGTCTTGCATGTCCATATTTTTTAGAGAGCTTTGTTCTTTATTAGCTTTCTTGCTCTTCCCCCCACCCCCATATTCTTCCTTGATTGTTAACAGACAGTCCATACTATTATCCATAACAATATCCTTATTCAAGAAGCTGATTATGGTTCAGTAGGATATCTTGCAATGATAGGTAGAACCGTCTTGGAAAACTACAGTAACCAAACATATTGAATCCATTTGTTTAATATGTAGCTGATGATAGCTGAGCATCACACTCAAAGTAGCAAAATTTAATCAGATATGAATTTGTCCATATTTTAACTATATTCCCCACATTTCACTTTACATAACTTTGAAAAACTGTTAGCAAGCTTTTTTTTTTACTACTTAGTCATGTCCAAAAAATATTTTGAGCAATTGCTAATTGGAAAAGCTACAAAGATGCCAAACCACCTTTCCTCCACTGCATTTAACTGCTCGCAGGAACTAATGGTGAAGGATAGCATGTCAGCATTTTGAGCTACAGTAATTAGATGCTGTTGTAGCAACTGGGATAAAGGAGATAATCAAACAAATTGGCTGTTGAGCTTCAAGTGAGGGAAATTGTCAAATTCAGAAGCTAGGAGGCAAGATGAGAGAATGACTCTGCACAATAATGTTTAGCTTTTTTGCTTAAGTCTCTCATAAATTAGTACGCTTAACTTTTTTAATATAATTCTATTTGTGTACAGTGGATAAAAGAAAAATCTGAACCCTGCACTTAAATGATAGTTTGATATACAAAATATTCCCTGCATTATAACATATGAAAGGCGGGGGGAATTTAGTGGTTTCACAATGAGAGTTCTGTTTGTCGTAACCTGACTCCAACATTAAGTCAGGGTGTAACATCTATGGCTGGTACTTTGTTGATTAAAGTGACACAACATTGCTTTAGAGCAGGGGTCAGAAATTGCGGCTCGCGAGCCAAAAGTGGCTCTTTGGACCCTCTGCCACGGCTCCCTGTCCCATCACTGACTGCCCCGCCCCTCGCCCTCCCTTCCCTTGCCTAGCCCAGGGAGATTCCACCTCCCCCCAGCCTGAATCATGCGTGCGCCTCACCCCCCCACCCCCGCTGCGCCTGAGGAGAGGGGAGAAAGCCAATCAGAGACCCTCCTCCTTCCCACGCAAAGCCCTTTAAAGCAGAGAAGAAGCCTGGCCGGCCGGCCCCTTTTAGGACGGGAGGGGATGTGGGCAGAAGATCAAATGGGAAGGCAGTGGAAGCAACGCGGGAGGCTGCCAAAGAGCCGTGGTCCTTCCCACGGCAAGGCAAGGCAGGTCCCCTTCAATCCCGCCCGCTTCTGCAGCGGGGCAGCCTCTTCCTCTGTCTCATGGCCGGCAGATCATGTTCAGCAGCAGCCAAGCAGGAGGCGTGGCAGTGGCGGCGGGTTGGCGCCGACAGCAGCAGCGCCCCTCTAGCCCTTCACTGCAGCAGTATGGCCAAAGTGCGGGCTGCAGCAGCAGGAGGAGGGGGGAGCGGTTGTCTCTCCAGCATCTCCGACACGGAGCTTCCCAGTCCAGGGCCGAGGCATGCCAGGCAGCTCAGGTTTTCTCCTGCTCCTCCTCACACCTCCTTCCCGTGCCCACGCTTGGCTAAGCGGCCACTCATCTTTCCAGGTTCCCTGAGCAGGGCACTGAAGAGAGCGCGCCCTACTCCCCCCCCCACGTTCGGGGCCTGAGAGGGCAGGTGGAGCGGAAGGCGTCCCCTCTTTCTTTGCTTCACTCCGACCCTCCCACCGGCCCCCGTTGTTCAGCTCCGATTCAGCCAGGCTCCGAGAGTTCCCCGCCGCGCGATTCCCCCCCTCGTTTTCCCTGGCCCTGGAGAGCTAGCGATCGCGCGCGCGAGCCGTCCGCAAAGTCTCAACTTCCTGTCCCTCCATCTGTTTCTCGATCTCACTTCTTTCTGAGGAAAATTCATGAGCCGGAGTAAGTTGGGGGGGTGATGGACACCCATCCACCCACCCCTCCCGCCGTCGGGAGGGAGGGAGGGAGGGAGGGAGAGAGAGAGAGAGAGAGAGAGAGAGAGAGAGAGAGAGAGATGGAAAAGGAGAGAGAGAGATGGAAAGGGAGAGATGGAAAGGGAGAGTTGGAAAGGGAGAGATGAGAGGGAGAGGGAGAGAAGATAGATGGATGGATGGATGGATGGATGGATGGATGGATGGATGGATGGATGGATGGATGGATAGATAGGTAGATAGGTAGATAGGTAGATAGGTAGATAGATAGATAGATAGATAGATAGATAGATAGATAGATAGATAGATAGATAGATAGATAGATAGATAGATGATAGATAGATGATAGATAGATGATAGATAGATGATAGGTAGATAGATATGGATGGAGAGAGAGATAAAGAGATGGAAAGGGAGATGAGAGGGAGAGAGAGAAGATGGATGGATGGATGGATGGATGGATGGATGGATAGATAGATAGATAGATAGATAGATAGATAGATAGATAGATAGATAGATAGATAGATAGATAGATAGATAGATGATAGGTAGATGATAGGTAGATGATAGGTAGATGATAGGTAGATGGATATGGATGGAGAGAGAGATAAAGAGATGGAAAGGGAGATGAGAGGGAGAGAGAGAGAAGATAGATAGATAGATAGATAGATAGATAGATGGATGGATGGATAGATAGATAGATAGATAGATAGATAGACAGACAGACAGACAGACAGACAGACAGACAGACAGACAGACAGACAGATATGGATGGAGAGAGAGAGATAAAGAGATGGAAAGGGAGAGATGAGACTGAGGGAGAGAGAGAGAAAGAGAGAGAGAGAGAGAGAGAGAGAGAGAGAGAGAGAAGGGTTTTGTGGTTCCCAGTTCTCTGTCCTAATGACCGGCTGGGTGGACGTGGCTAGGGGGTCATGTGACTGGGTGGGAGTGAGTGATGTCAAGTTGGCCACGCCTACCCAGGTTTTGTGGCTCTCGGTGGGTTTTTTTCTGTGGGAAACGGGTCCAAATGGCTCTTTGAGTGTTTAAGTTTGCCGACCCCTGCTTTAGAGGAGCTGTATTCTTCATTGATTGGATTATGAAAACATAATGGTTTTCCTTGCTTCTACCCATCCAAATCTGTATATCTGTGTCCAAAATATTATGTAATGCTAAAAAGGAAAGCTTATGTTTTAAAAAACAGATTCTAAATTAACAGATTCTGCAGCCTGAATAAATTTGAAAGAATCTGATCTAAGCTGACAGGCTGTAAAAAAGCCCATACTAAAGTCTTAAAGGACAGAGCAGGAATGCCCTCTTAAGCTACAGTCTGATTGATCTGCAGATGTCACAAGCTTGTTAACTAATTTGTCAATATGGCCCAACACTCACAATTTTACAGTCAGGTGTTCAATGCCCAGGAAAGCCCACAGGTGTTTGTGGTTAATGAAGCAGACAAAAGACTCTGTCCTATAAGTATGCTGTCAGTTTTTATTGCGTCTAGTCCAGGGGTCGGCAACCTTAAATACTCAGAGAGCCATTTGGACCCGTTTCCCACAGAAAAGAAAACACTGAGAGCCACAAAACTCTTCCTGTGCCTGACTATTTCCTGAGCTGCCACCAAACTAGCATATATAGTTGAATTAAAGATTCTGTTTTCTTCTGAAACTTTTCTTTTCTTGGATTTATCCATGGTTGGCCTACCGGGGATCAAAAAGCTTAATAAATTTCGCGTTAGTGGGTTTCGCACATTGGCAGTTGTGACGCATATTTTGAGCGACAGGGAGCCGCAGCAGAGGGATGGAAGAGCCACATGCGACTCCAGAGCCGCAGGTTGCTGACCCCTGGTCTAGCCCAAGATTTGGGGCCAAGAAATACTAGTTTCAAAAAACCATCCCCTCTCAGGCCAGTAGAAGGCTATACTATTTATCTCATCAAACCACTAATGGCATCCTCCCACATAATACGGTCTTTTTGCATCTGTCAACCTGTTGATTTCAGTAAATAGCCGTGAGTCAAACCCTAGTGCCTAGGTCTCATGCAGCATACACAAGACACTTTTTGGATGGCTGCCATTTGAATAAAAAGGAAATTGGGGACAGCATAACTTTAAAGAGAGTCCTCAACTTACAACCATTCATTTAATGACCTTTCAATTTATGATGGTGCTGAAAATAATGACTTATGACCGGTCCTCACACTTAAGACTGTCACAGTGTCCCGTGGTCACATGATAAACATTTGGCCACTTGGCAACTAGCATGTATTCACAATAGTTGTATCGTCCGATGTGTGTGTGACATGAATCACCATTTGCAACCTTCCCAGGGAGCAACAAGCAAAGTCAATAGGGGAAGCCAGATTTTCTTAATGATGATGGCAAAAAGGTTCCTAAAATCAGATGTGACTCACTTAACTGTATCACTTAGCAATAGGTTCCAGTCCCAATTGTGGTCATAAATCGAGAACAACCTATACAATAGTTGGATTTGCACACTTCAATAGGATAGTTAGTGGCTCAGTGTATTGTGTGAACCTAGCCTGTGAAATTAATTTATATTTAATGTTTTGTGTGTTCCTTTATGGAGTTAAAGTTGATATTTATTCCGACATCTCAAAGATTGAGTTTGTTCAGTATAAATTCCTAAGAAATATTGTTCAAATGCTTTGGTGTGTGCTTGGTGTTTTTCATATGGAATATATATATATATATATATATATATATATATATATATATATATATATATATATATATATATATATATATATATATATATATATATATATATATATATATATGTTTTTCTGTCGTGTTATCCTGGTGTACCCAAATATATATATTGTGTGTGTGTGTATGCGCACATTGGTTACTGCATGGACTAATCCCTGCACTTTAATTGGAAAAGTTTTTTTTCTGAAATAGTTTGCCATTACCTCCTTCCAATGGCTGAGAGAGAGTGACAGGCCCAAAGTTACCCAGGCCTGGTTTTATGCCTAACTCATAGTTTGCTGGTTTCTAGACTGATGTCATAACCACATAACTGGCTGTCTTCAAATTTTGGTTAAGTCTTGATATTTTCCTTGTAGGCTGGGTCTATATGTATTAGTTAACCTTTTTATCTCAAAATGGAAAAAAGGATTGGAGAAGAAGTTATATACCATTACAGCTTCTCTCCTGGTACACTAATGACAGCGATGTACTTCATCAGGAAGAACCTCAGATAACAAATATTTGATATGGAGCATTAAATTGAGCATAGCTTAATTCTTACCAATGTCTCCAAAGAGATGTCTCTAGAAGGAAGGCTGCAGAAAATCCCATATCATAAATACCTTGGCCACTGTAATGTATTCATATATTTCACATATTTGCTGTATAAGTAGTCCTCAACTTATAACCATTTGTTCAGTGACCGTTCAAAGTTAGGACAATGCTGGGAAAATAGACATGACCCTTACCCAAATTTACAACTATTGCAGCGCCCTCACGATCATGTGATCAGGCATGTGTCAGTCCACTTGTTCTTATGACTGGAGCAGTGTTTTAACCCTTGTCTATCTGCCCCCAGTCTGTGCCGTTTTGACCACCCTATACCCTGCTTGATGGGAGGCAAGCAGAACTGCATAACTCTCAGGCGTCTTGGCACAACTCTGGAAGCCTCAGCCACCTCTGCCTGCTCCAGCAATCAGCAGCCAGCATAAGTTTGTCCAGCTGCCTTGTCTCTCAGTTCCCCCCATCAATTTTTTACCAAAGGCTTTTCAAAGAAAGTCCAGCCTTCCAAAGGCAGTGCCAGCCTCTAGAAAATGGCACTATCTTTCCAAAAGCTTTTGTAGGTTATCAAAGGCTCATGAAGATGAAATGTTGACCAGAGAATCTGGGACTGAAAAGTAGATAGCAAATGCAGCGAAACGGTTCTGCTTCTGCCACAGCAGCTGAGTGCAAAAGGTATAAGATAGGTGCAGGGAACTAAGGCAGAAGGTAGCTGGCTAAACAAATGCTTGTTGGTGCTTCACGGGTGCTGTGGTTTGGCATCACACTGCTAGGGTAGACTGGGGAGCCAGGTGTTAGCTGGAGAAGCTGGAGCAAGGTAGCATGATGGCCGTGAGTCTGAAAAGGGGACAAGCTAAGGCATCAAGGTGGTTCTTCAGCCACAACAGCTGGGTGCAAAAGGCAAGAGGTTGGTATAGGAAACTGGGAGAGAAAGGTTCCAGGTTAATAAATGCTTTCTGGGGCAGGTTGTGGCAATTGCAGCTTCCTGGGATGTGGCAAAGAGCCCCAGAGCCATGCAGTTCTGGGACTGCTTGCTGTCCCACAGGGCAGGGTGCAAGGTGGCCAAAGGGTAGAGATGGGGAACAGATGGATGGGGGGAGTTGGAGTCAGTTCCCTTACTTCCCCGAGATTTGGGGCTGCGAGGGCTTGGGGGCAAGTACTTGCTTAACTACCTGCAATTCTCACTTAACAAAGGCAACGGGGAGTGTTGAGATTACTAAGTGATGCAGCCGTTTGACTGTCTCGCTTTACAATCGCATTGCTTAGCAACAGAAATTCTGGCATCAATTGTGGTTGTAAGTCTAGGACTTATTTATTTTATTTATTTTGTGAGATTTATATACCGCCTCATAGTGCAAGCACTCTCTAAGCGGTTTACACTGTAATACTTTTTCAGAAACAACAGGACAGGACACATGGTTCTCCATCATCAATCCTGCTGAGATCTGTAATGCAACTTTACCACATGCTCAATATGCTGACTCTATTTCAACTTTCAGCATATAATGTCCCCAAGTTTCAATTAATAGCCAGCAAAGTTCACTAGAATAGTTTGTTCCAATATGCTTGGTCTAAGTTTAGTAATAACAATAACTGTTAACCATCCTGTTTATATTTTATGGCTAGACTTATTATAGTCTTTTCACTGAAGCCTTAGTATTAATAGTCTTACCATTCAAAGAGGTTTACCTGAACTAAGAAATTTTATTTTATTTTACTTATCAAATTTATAAGGTCATCTTATGAAAAAGTGACTCTGGGCAAGCATTTAAGACAGTAAAAAAGATAATTATTATTAGAAGGAGAAGCTGACTTTAACTTTGAAATGAAGATGTGGGCAATATCTTGGAATCACGAGCAGCAAATAAATATAATTCCTTTGAAAATTATTGCTGTTATTTTTAATTGCAGTTTGATATCATAATGCACGTTTGAATTCAGTGCTGTATAAAAATGTCACTATTGCCAGGAGGGATGAGTAATTTATTCTTTTTTCCCCCTTCATAGCAGAAACATGTACAGGAATATGGAAAAATTTTCAAGTCTCACTTTGGTCCCAAACTAGTTGTGTCCATTGCAGATAAAGACATGGTGGCTCAGGTTCTACGGGAAGAAGGTTGCATGCCACAAAGAGCTGACATGGATTCCTGGCAGGAATACAGAGCTTTACGGGCACGAGCTACAGGACTTATATCAGCGTGAGTGCACTCACAATTTTTTTTGGTATTGTCAAACAATATTCTAACTTTATGATCTTAAGCCTAGTGATGCAACTGTTCTCAATTAAAGTATTTTATTAAAGGATCTACTTATAATGTGATTATATCCCCAGGGATTGGGTATTGGTAAATGCCTGTAAGGAATAATTAATAATGGAAGGATTTTTGATGCAGTGTGGTTTTTCAAAAGAAAGCCAGTCCCTTTATAAGTCATAGTACTATTCTGTTTTCATAAGATAAAATTGTGGCAGCTAAGTATTTTATAAAGTAAGAACCAGAATGTGCTTTAGAAAATGTCAGCAAAATTTTAATGAAACTATATGTAGTAACACAAAGATCCCAATTCTGTAATTCCAGAAATGGAACATTCAGTTTATTTTGGTTAACCACAGAGTCATTTGTTGTTAGAACTGCAGTTATAGTTTAGTCCCCCTACAGACATTTAAGGCATATTAAAATCAGTAGCATATAAGCATAGATAACTTCTAGGATTATTCATAATAAGCAGGCAAATTTAGTTAAAGTTAAAAGATCAGCATTTCCTATTTTATTATTATAAAAAAGAATTCTGGTCAAATTAACTTTCAGTGATTTTAGTCAAAAGAAGACTAAAAGAAGACTAAAAGATGTTCTCTCCCCCCCCAAAAAAATATGTGAATGGGAAATCGCAGGGATCAGCACTGTTGAAGTGCCGTGGATGAGCCTTATTCCAGGAAAACCTTAATTACTCTTCCTTACTCTTCTAAAGCTCTGTACTTCTTTTATGATTGATTAAATAGTTTAAAATATTTTATTACTTTTATTCTCAATCTACTTTTTATAATTTTCTATTGTGGACTTCAGTCCAAACCTTTGACAGTTTTCCCCCATCTGCTACAGTTTTTAGTAACATAGAGTCAATGATACTTCACACAATGATCAGATGGCAGCTTCCCATTTCTCTCAGGGGGGAAAAAAATCAGGCCCTAGAATCAGATGAAGATTTTGCAGACTATCTAGTAAGGTAGCATTACTCCCAAGAATATATATGTCACCATCAGCTTCTGGATCAACTTGTGGTTTTGCAGGCTACATGCAGTTTCCAATAATCCTGTAATAGTCCTGAAAGCACACCAAATTGTCATGTTGAAACTCAGTAGCAAAATGATATATTTACTATAGTCACCTGGAGATTGAATTTTTGCTATCATAAAAATAATTAGACCATCTCTTAAAAATATTTTTCCTCTAATTGTTCATGGCCCATGTTTAGAAAGCAAAAGCATTTGGAGATGGAACACTGATTGAAAGGTCATCTTGGTTTTCAGAAAGATTTATCTGGATATAATACTTCACAAGGATAAGAACATCTAAAAGAAATTACTGAACTGTTTAAAAAAAGTGATTATGGATTGGGCTAGGCACCTACCAAAATTCTTAAGCAAACTTGTGAGGTATTTTTCATGTTCAGTTTTATTTCAGTTTCCCACTGAACAGCTTCAGTGGCAGCATAATTCTGATAACATATGGAAAAGAACTTGATTTTAAAAAACAAAAACCTCTGGCATATTTCTTCCAAATGTCATTACATTACTAGTATAAGGGGAAGAGATGTGTTTCTTTACCTGACAAAATTCATAACTTAAGGGTAGACGCATTCCAATAAAATGACAATAATAAGAGTTAATGTTTAACATAAATGTTTAATAAAGCATTTTATATATTGCTAATAATTTTTGTACAAATATTACGTTCCAGAAACAGTTTAAAGTATGGTTATATTTCCATTTACTGAAATTTTTGTTTTTGACAGACAAAAGTGATCTAGATTATCCTTACCTGTTATTTCTTCTAGGGAAGGGAAACAATGGCTAAAAATGAGACGTGTACTAAGACAAAAAATGGTAAAGCCCAGTGATGTTGCTATTTTCTCCAGAGGAATTAATGAAGTTATTTCAGATTTAATTAAGAGAATCCATATTCTTAGAAATGAAGAAGAAGATGGGGAAACTGTGGCAGACGTTAATAGTCTTTTTTTTAAATATTCAATGGAAGGTAAGACTCATCATTTTTAAATAAGGAATAAAAGCTTAAACCATGTGATTATATCAGTGATTATTACCAATTGAAGTCACTGCTACAACATTCAAACAAGAGATGGAATATTCTATAAGTCAAGGGTAGGCAATCTTGAGGTTGTTAGAGGTTGTAATAATTTCCATAAGCCCTTGCCAATAGGCATAGTTATGAGAGATTCTAGAGAAAAATAATTAACAGATGGCAGAATTAACGAGTTATCTAGCAAATGGCAGTTCAATATGGGTTGCAAAAAGCTCAAGATGGACAGATCCAAACCTTTCAAAGAGAATTAACCTTAATAATAAAGTCAGTAAGAAAAGAATGTTGGAAGTATACAGGTAGTCCTGACTTACGACTGGTCATGCAGCAACAATTCAAAGTCATGACAGACACCCCCCTCCCCAAAGCTACATACGATCTGGTTGTGAAGTTAAAATGGCTGCAGCCTCCCTGCGGTTTTCTCCTGTTCTGACCTAGGCTTCACAAAATCCCAAAACAGACTCCTTGTCCCGACAAAACCCCTTTTTATTTGGCTAATGTGAATTCCTAGCATTCACAGTCAGCAAAGTCCCAGCAAACAGTCTTTCAAGTGTTGTGCCTTGGCCGCATCCGGCGCCGAGTCTGGAGGATCCGGAGGACGCGGAGCCGCTCATGGTGCAGCAGTACCAGCCTATGTGCCTGGCACCAGAGATGGCTGGTGATGAGGACTCGGTGCCAGAGCAGGACGATCTCCCAGGACCTTCTGCACCTGCGCAGCAGAGTTCTTCATCAGGAGATGAAGAACTCATGCTGAATGCCAGAGCACGCAGAGCAGCCAGAAGACAGGACTGGCTGAGTAAGCGTCGGTCCAATAGGAGGAAGCAGTGAGGGCTAATTGGGCCACGCCCTTCAGTGGCTATATTAGGCCATGGTAATTAGTGCTCATTGCTGAGAACAACAATTCACTGACCGCAGCATATCCAGAGTTTCGTTTCTACGTCTGTTTGGGAATCTTATCACCAGCTTCTGCCAGCTTTATTCCGGGAAGCCAGCCAAGTTGTTCAGATAAGAATTAATGAGTCTTGCTTTGAACTTTTGTCTGTGTGCTATTTAACCCTCACGTAACCCAAAGAACCTTATTCCTGAAGACTTTCCGTTTGTGTTGTTTTGGACTTCTAAACCCTCTGAGTTTTACTAAGAAACTTTATTAGTAAAAGGAACCTTTTTGTTTGCCTCCCAACGACTGTGTGTGTGTGTTTCTGGGGGGTTGCGGTGCTGGGTCACAACAGTTTGTTCTCAGCCCAAACTGACCACACACAAGCCCAGATTGCATCATGGAGCAGCTTCAGGACGAGAATGCTCAACTTCGGCAGCAGCTGGCAATCATGAACGCTCAGTTAACAAGGCAGCAAAATCAGTTGGCAGCTGCTCCTGCGTTGGCCCCAGCCCAACGGACACGCTGCCCGATAGCCATGCCGGATAAGTTCCATGGTGACGAGGCTATGTTCTCGGCGTTCCTGGGCCAGTGCCAGTTGTTCATGTCTCTGAGGCCAGAGGATTTCCCCCACGACCGGGACAAGGTGGGGTTTGTAATTAGCCTGCTGTCTGGAAATGCAGCACGTTGGGCCACCCCTCTACTGGTCCAGAACAGTCCCCTCCTCCAGGACTTTGGGCGTTTCTGCACTCATTTGGAGGAGATGTTCGCGGATCCAATTAAGGCCCAGACAGCGTGCAGGCAATTAAGGCAGCTGAGGCAAGGCCGGAGACCACTCAGGGAATACATCAGTGAGTTCCGTCTCCTCAGCCAAGACTCGGCCTGGAATGAGGCAGCATTGTTGGATGCCTTCCAGGAGGGCTTGGCAGACAGCATCCAGGATGAGCTGGCACGCGTGGACATTCCTGCAACCACCCAAGAACTGGTGCGGCTCTGCTTGAAAATTGATGCCCGGTTGCAAGCGAGGAACGCACGCCGTGCTGCTCCGGCGCCTCTCGCGCCACCTGACGTCCCCGCTGTTCTGGCTCCACGTCGCGCTGCTCAGGCACCTCCTGTTCCCCGTGGACTTCCGTCGGCCCCGGCTCCCCGTGACGAGCCTATGGACCTTGGCGCTGTTCGGCCCCGCTTGACCGGCGCGGAAAAGGACAGACGCAGGGCAGGGGGGTTGTGTTTGTATTGCGGCGACCCGGGCCATTTCGCTCGCTCGTGCCCTAGGAAGGGTCGGGGGCCCACCGCTTCTGGTCCTGCTCCACCGTCCCAGCCATCGCCGTCGGGAAACGGCCAGCGCCCGGCCTAGCGGAGACGCTGGGTCGGGCATGCACACCGAAGGACTCCGGCTCAGCTGACGTGGATCCCGGTCCTCCGCGGCATCTGCTCTTGGACACCAAGGTCTTTATTGACCACCGGGACCGCGGCGTCTCCGCACACGCTTTGGTGGACTCCGGGGCAACCACCAATTTCATTGACGAGGCGTTCGCCCAGCATCTTGCCGTTCCCCTGTGCCCCGTGGACCCGCCGATGAGGGTGGAAACAATCGATGGCCGGGTGTTGCTGTCCGGTCCGATTAAGGCCATCACGCAGCCGGTGCGCCTTTGCATTGGACGGCACGAGGAGGCCATCCAGTTTTACGTGACGTCGGGACTCCATTTCCCTTTGGTTCTCGGACTGGCGTGGCTGCGCACCCACGACCCTCAGGTTGTATGGTCCCAGAACTTCATTGCCTTCCCGAGTCTCCAGTGTGTGGACCATACGCGCCAGGTTTGTGCGGGCGCGGTACCTGACCCTCCGGACATTTCACTCCCAGCTGAGTTTGCAGACTTCGCTGATGTGTTTAGCGAAAAGGAGGCGGACCAGTTGCCCCCGCACCGGCCCTACGATTGCCCTGTGGATCTGATTCCCAACGCTCCGCTCCCTGTGGGCCGCCTCTATTCCATGTCAGAACCCGAACTGGCCGCACTGCGGGACTTTATCGATAAAAACCTGGCCAGGGGTTTCATCCGACCCTCCTCATCGCCCTTGTCTGCCCCCGTCCTCTTCGTCAAGAAGAAAACCGGGGACTTGCGCCTGTGCTGCGATTATCGCAAGTTGAATGCCATCACAGTGCGTAACCGGTACCCGTTGCCCCTCATCCCGGAGTTGATGGAACGCCTCCGCTCGGCGACCATCTTCACCAAATTGGACTTACGTGGCGCTTACAATTTGGTGCGTGTTCGTGAGGGGGACGAGTGGAAGACGGCGTTCGGAACCCGCTACGGTCATTTTGAGTATACGGTCATGCCGTTCGGCTTGACCAACGCTCCGGCTGTGTTCCAGCATTTCATGAACGACATCTTTAGAGATTTGCTGGATCAGTTCGTTGTCGTGTACCTGGACGATATTATGATTTATTCTACGTCCCGGAGCAGCCACATCCAACATATCCGTCAAGTCCTGCAGCGGTTGAGAGACCACCAGCTATACGCGAAATTAGAGAAATGCCAGTTTTTTCAGATGACTGTGGATTTCCTGGGCCATCGGATTTCGCCAGAAGGCATCGCCATGGACCGGGGCAAGGTCGAGGCCCTGAAAACCTGGCAACCCCCGCGCCGGGTGAAGGACGTTCAGCGACTCCTGGGGTTCGCAAATTATTATAGGACCTTCATCCCGGGGTTCGCCACTCTGACCGCGCCTCTCACTCGACTCCTGCAGAAACAAGTCCCTTTCCGGTGGGGCGATTCCGAACAGGAGGCGTTCAAGATCCTCACGGATGCCTTCATGCAGGAGCCGATCCTCAAGCACCCAGACCCTCACCGCCCTTTTGTTGTGGAGGCGGACGCGTCCGACATTGCCGTGGGCGCCGTCTTGCTCCAGACCCGGGAAGATGGCGGCCATCTCTTCCCTTGCGCTTATTATTCCCGGAAATTAACCTCGTCGGAGCGCAATTATATGATCTGGGAGAAGGAGTTGCTGGCCATCAAGGCGGCTTTCGAGACCTGGCGGCACCACCTCGAGGGGGCTCGTCATCAAGTGGAGGTGCGCACAGACCATAAGAACCTGGAGTTCTTGCAGACGGCCAGGAAGCTCAACCAGCGCCAGATACGCTGGTCGTTCTTTTTCTCCCGCTTCAATTTTCGCATTACGTACATCCCGAGTGGCCGGAATCAGCAGGCGGACGCGCTGTCCCGCAAGCCGGAATACGCCCAAGCCCAGGAACAGCTGCCACCCCGGACGGTCCTGCCCGTCGAGTCCTTTGCAGCTACCCAGGATCCCGTGGACCTCCGAGGACAGATCCGGGAGGCGCAGCGACACGACGCCTACGCGGCACAACGGAGGCAGGAGATAGGGCCTGAGTCCCCTTGGACGTTTTCGGACGACCTCCTCCGTTTCCGGGACCTGCTCTACGTTCCTGCCGGTCCGCTCCGTGGCCTGATCCTGCAGCAGTGCCACGACAGCCCTGCGGCTGGCCACTTCGGCCTTTTCAAGACTCTGAACCTGGTGGCTCGGACTTTTTGGTGGCCCCGACTCCGTGATGACGTCCAGGCCTATGTGACGTCTTGTGTTCGCTGTCGCCAGGCCAAGTACGCCCCTGGAGCGCCGCCAGGCCTGCTGCAGCCCTTGCCGACGCCTGAGAGACCCTGGGGGGCCGTCTCTATGGACTTCCTCATGGACTTGCCCCCGTCCGCCGGCTTCACGACCGTGTTCGTAGTGGTCGATATGCTGACCAAAATGGCACATTTCATCCCCTGTCGCGGGTTGCCGACAGCTCGTGCCACGGCCCGCATGTTTATCCAGCATGTTTTCCGCCTGCATGGTCTGCCGGATCGGGTCGTGTCGGATCGGGGAGCCCAGTTCACGGCCCAGTTCTGGAAGGGTCTGATGGCGGCCCTGGAGGTCCAAGTCTGCCTCTCGTCAGCGCATCATCCGGAGACTGACGGGGGCACTGAAAAAGTCATCGGCATCCTTGAACAGTACCTGCGCTGTTTTGTCAACCAGCAGCAGGACAACTGGGCGGAATACCTTGCCGTGGCCGAGTTTGCTTTTAACAACTCTCAGCACACCTCCACGCACGCCTCTCCGTTCCTCGCCAACTTTGGTTACCACCCCCGTTTCTTCCCGCTCACGCTCCTAGACTCTCCTGTTCCTGTGGCAGAGGAATTCCTGTCCGAGCTCCAGGCCGTTCACCAACTGGTCAAACGCTCGTTGAATAAAGCCAAGGAAGATTACAAGAGGGTCACGGACCGCTCCCGGCGAGCAACTCCACCTCTGGCGGTCGGGGATCGTGTCTGGCTGTCCACAAAGCATCTCCCCTCCGACCGACCGGCTCGCAAGCTTGACCACCGCTTCTTGGGTCCGTTCCCGGTGGAAGCGGTCATTAACCCCGTGGCCTACCGGTTGACGTTGCCCCGCTCTCTCAGGATCCACCCCGTCTTCCATCGGTCCCTCCTTGTTCCCGAACGTCCTGCCTGTCCGCTCCGCCCTCCCGCTCCGCCTCAGCCTGTGATCCGCACTCCCGCTGACCCACCCGAATACGAAGTTGCCAGTATTCGGGATTCCCGCTGGATGAAGGGCCGGTTCCAGTACCTCATTGAGTGGAAGGGGTACGGCCCTGAAGACTTCACATGGGAGGATGCGACCGCCGTGCATGCTCCGGATCTGGTCCGGGCCTTCCACGCTCAATTCCCGTCCCGGCCGCATCCGGACCGACAGACCCGGGGGAAGGGCCCTGCGGTGAGGGATAGTGTTGTGCCTTGGCCGCATCCGGCGCCGAGTCTGGAGGATCCGGAGGACGCGGAGCCGCTCATGGTGCAGCAGTACCAGCCTATGTGCCTGGCACCAGAGACGGCTGGTGATGAGGACTCGGTGCCAGAGCAGGACAATCTCCCAGGACCTTCTGCACCTGCGCAGCAGAGTTCTTCATCAGGAGATGAAGAACTCATGCTGAATGCCAGAGCACGCAGAGCAGCCAGAAGACAGGACTGGCTGAGTAAGCGTCGGTCCAATAGGAGGAAGCAGTGAGGGCTAATTGGGCCACGCCCTTCAGTGGCTATATTAGGCCATGGTAATTAGTGCTCATTGCTGAGAACAACAATTCACTGACCGCAGCATATCCAGAGTTTCGTTTCTACGTCTGTTTGGGAATCTTATCACCAGCTTCTGCCAGCTTTATTCCGGGAAGCCAGCCAAGTTGTTCAGATAAGAATTAATGAGTCTTGCTTTGAACTTTTGTCTGTGTGCTATTTAACCCTCACGTAACCCAAAGAACCTTATTCCTGAAGACTTTCCGTTTGTGTTGTTTTGGACTTCTAAACCCTCTGAGTTTTACTAAGAAACTTTATTAGTAAAAGGAACCTTTTTGTTTGCCTCCCAACGACTGTGTGTGTGTGTTTCTGGGGGGTTGCGGTGCTGGGTCACAACATCAAGGATGAATTGCAACCACAGACTTTATCAGTCCTTGGAGAGTTGCCAGGCCGATATCTTCCAGGCATGACGCTGTACAAGGAAATACTTGGCAAGGAGTCTCTGTGAGGCGCAACTCAGATACTCAAATATTCACTAATAGCAAACTAATTGTCTTCTGCAAACACCACTACCCTTTCACTCCTATTTATTCCCTATGGGAGGGGCCATTCAGCGTCCCCTTGTGCTTTTACTCCCGAGTTGACCTCTGTCCTTAATTGTTCCCTTCTCCTGACAGCTCTGCACATGTGCACATCGGGAACAGGCTCCAGCTGTTCTTCAGCCCCACTTATCTCCAACTCCGAAGGTATCTGATAACTGTTGGACGGCCCTGGCCCCATCTCTGCCTCCGATGCAGAGCACTCATCAGAGCCTTCCCCAGACTCCAGGACTGGCCCATGTTCCTCACCAACCTCCTCATTGTCCGAATCTGTCGCCAGCTCTGCTGGCGGGCCACAACATCGCCTTTACAACTGACTACAGAGATGTTGCAGCATCCCATATATCTCTTTGGGTCTGTTTCCCACCCTACTGGGCCCCACGTTCTCCTCCTCACTTACCTTTTGTTGATCTCCAAAACTCTGGAGTTTGGGTTAGGGAAGGAGGACAGGCTGCTGCATTGCTGGTCCACATGGCGCAATCCTGGAAGTGGCTGTCATTTTCCAAGCAACCACATTGAATTCTGGTCGTTTGGAAAGTGGTGAGTGCCATGCTACACTTCCCTAACTTGAGCTCTGCAGCAGACCACAGCCTTTCACAGTGTTCCACAACACTGCAGGAGGCTGTGGCACTCAGGTTAGAGAAGCCTAACAACCTGTTTTGTTGTTGGGTTGTGTGGCCTGATTCCGGAAGCAGTCACCATTTTCTGAGCAACTACACTGGAAGTACCAGAACTCACCCTTATCTATTCCTGTTGCATGGTATTGTTTTGTACATTATTTTGCAAAGAAAAACAAATTCTGCATTACTTTGCCCTTACAGGAGTTGCAACTGTTTTGTATGAGTGTCGATTGGGGTGCCTGGAAAATCACATTCCCAAGAGTACACTGGAATATATTAAAGCATTGGAGTTGATGTTTAGCAGTTTCAAATCTACTATGTATGCAGGAGCTATTCCCAAGTGGCTTCGTCCAGTTATTCCAAAGCCTTGGAGAGAATTCTGTAAATCCTGGGATGGACTCTTTAAATTTAGTAAGTATTCTTGTTTTTTAAGATTGAAATTCAAATATCATTTATGTTAGCTATGACATAAATAGCTAATTGTAAACATATTTATTACAGCAACAATCAAAATACCATATTCTAATTATGTTGAAAAAAAGTCAGAATTTAACTAACAATACATGAATATATTATTATTTGTATAGTTATGATTGCAAAGTTGTTATTTACCCACTCTCAGCCTTTCTTGTAATGTACCGTATTTTTGGGAGTATAAGATACACCTTTTTCCTCCCTAAAAGAGGCTGAAAATATGGGTGCGTCTATACTCCGAATGTAGCTTTTTCGAAGCTTTTTTTTCCAGCCCTAAAGAGGTGCTAACAAGCTTCCCAGCTTCCTACTCCGTCCGAAGAAGTTTTTTTCCAGTCCTAAGTCTTTGCAGGCTTGTTTTCATTCCTACTCCCTCTGAAAAAGGTTTTTTCAGCCCTAATGAGGTGCTAAAGATCTTACCCGGCTTGCAACATTTTTTTATTCCTACTCCATCGAAGTAGGTTTTTACCAGCCCTAAGTCTTTGCAGGTTTGTTTTCATTCCTACTCCCTTCGAAGAATATTTTTTTCAGTCCTAACCAGGGGATACAATAATGTGCTGAAGCTGAACAGACTAAGGACGCTAGCCAGATGAATACCTGGTAGGTAGATTTTTTCCTCTATTTTCCTCCCCCAAAACTAAGGTGTGTCTTATACTCCGGTGCGTCGTACACTCTGAAAAATACAATAAGTAACCTTTATCCTTGGTTTTTTTTAACAAGCAGAAAATAATTTCCCAATCTTTCTCCATTCTTTTTTTTTTTCTATTCGGACCTCATGCTGTGACCCTCCAAATTCTTTCATGGTTTCTTCTTTCCTCCATTCTGATTCTTTTTTTCCCGGTGTGTGTTTCAAGTCAGGTTGGACAAATTATATTTAGTATTAATGTTTAAATAATCTGAAGTGGTTTTTTTCAATGTCACAGCAAACTCTGTAGAGGGAGCTGAAAATGGAGGTGCAATTGCATACTCGAATAGGCAAAACCTTTCTTCATACAGTATTTTAAAACACAGAAGTAAAAAAATTGTCTCTTTTGACCTTCATAGAGTGTGTGGCACTTTTTTTTTTGAGAGCGGGTGATTGGATTTACTTTAGGTCTTAAGGTACCCTTTACTTTTTAAAATTCCTTTCGTGTTTCTTTGCTAACGTTCGGAGTATTGATGTTGCCATACCACATAACGCCTGTTGAAGTGCAATGTTGCAACAGTGTCAAAAATTAAGTTACTAATATGCTAAAAATGGAAGGAATAAAAACTGTTCAATCCACTAAAAATGCAATAATTTAAGATGGCTGGATAATATAAAAATACAGTTAGGCATTTGAAGGTGTTTATTTATTTATTTATTTATTTGTGAGATTTATATACCGCCTCACAATGCAAGCACTCTCTAAGCGGTTTACACCAGTAAGCAATGTATATTTACATTGCCCCCAACAATCTGGGTCCTCATTTTACCTACCTCGGAAGGATGGAAGGCTGAGTCAACCTTGAGCCGGTGAGATTTGAACCGCTGACCTGCGGATCACAGTCAGCTAAAGTGGCCTGCAGTACTGCCTCTAACCGCTGCGCCACCTCGGCTCTTCCAAAACAAAAGTGTTGTAAGGAATATCCTTCTGGGTTCAGTTCCAAGTGGGGAAAAAGACACTGGATTCATGAAAGTTGCTTGGAAAGAAGGTTTAATATGGTGGACAGGAGCACATGGCATAAGCCCCTGTACAGAAAAGGTAGATTACATGCTTCCAGGTGTGGGTGAAGAGAAAAGGGGGGAAGAGATGCTGAGTTCCTTGCTTTATACTCTGTCTTGGGCCCCTCCCTAACTGTTTCCTGTTCCTATATAGAAATGTATTCCATTGGCTGTCAGACCCCCAGGGGCATGCTGGGGCAACTCTTGTGGGCTCTCCCAAGTGCTAGGCTTGACTGATGTAATCTTCCCAGGTCCCATGTGGTGTAATGAAAAGGCTTTGGGATTCCTATTATGGTTCTTTGTTATGCAGAAGACTGTTTCAGGCTAGGTGGGAGGAATGTGGCAAGGGTGGGGGCAGGGAGCTGCAGGAAGCTGCTTTGTATTTAAAACCTGTTTCTCCTTTCCTCATTCAGGGAAACATATTCTTTCCTTTTTCAATATTTCCCAGGATATTTCATTTTTTCTAGGAGGGGGTGGGTACTAACATCCTACAAAGGAATATACAACATCTGTGCTAAGTAGCTCTCTGTTCCGAATTGGGAAATCCCTTGCCAAAGAATATTTCTTTTGTTCATGCATAAAGCATGTAATCTTTATATGAAAAGGCCTTTTATGGTCAAGTTGACATGGAAAAATAGACCTTTTTGAGTTTTAGGGTTCCAAACTGTTTTGGTCTTTAAAGATAAGTACCAGAATTTTGAATTAAGTTCAGTAGCGTGTCAGATGGCACAGCTTAGTTTGGATAGAGTGATAATAGTAATCCACATTCTGGTACCTCTAGAATGGATTACTATCACGATGTTTTGATTTTAAACAATATCATTGGACTCATTTGCTAGGTTCAATTGCATATAGATAGTCCTCAACTTCCGACCACAATTGAACCCAAAATTTCTGTTGCTAAGCAAGATATTATTGAGTTTTGCCCCATTTTACAACATTTCTTGTCAGAATTAAGTGAATCAATGCAGTTGTTAAATTAGTAACATGGTTGTTAAGTGAATCTGGCTTCTCCACTGACTATTTAGTACATGTGTAATCTTGCAATTTCTTGAATCTTATCGTAATAGAAAGTATCTCAAAGGTGCTATTCCAAAAAGCAACTGAAATTTCTTGGGTTTTTTCCTTGAAAATGTTTCACGTCTTATCCAAGAAACATTTTCAGTTCTGAGAATCTCCATAGATAGAAAATAAATTATTTTCCAGCATTGAAGATAGTAAGACATTTAACATTTTTAAAGCAATTGAAGATAAATATATTTTTAAAAATCCTACTTTATAAACAAGAGATAACGGCATAAGAAGTTAGTTTTCAAATGTTGATAAACATTCTTTGTTTTTTTCTTCTCTTTTAATCACTAAGGTCAAATTCATGTTGACAATAAAATAAATGAAATAAAGTCCCTTTTAGATCAAGGAAAAAAGATAGAAGGTGGATTACTCACAACTCTGCTTAGAAGAAAAGAGCTTACAATAGAAGAAATTTATGCCAATATGACTGAAATGCTTTTGGCAGGTGTTGACACAGTAAGTTCATTATTTATATCCTATGTTTCTGGGTATCCATGCCCCAAAGTGTCTTCTATGCAACATAAATAAAAATACAATAAAATTATTTAAAAACAAATATTTTACCTTTTAATATTAAATTTCTTTTATACTTACATAAGTGGATAAATCAGGGCAGTATTTTACATAGTAAAGTTTGGGTCTTCTATTTTCATTATTTTTGCTTTTTAATGCACACATGAATGGATTGTAATAAATAATTTTCACTGACATGGCACACTTTGAGTAGCCTGTTTCTCTGAAGTTCAAAGTGTACACACACACACACACACACACACACACACACACACACACACACACACACACACAACACACGTCATATATATGTAGAAAGAGATCTTTAAAAATACAACTGTATATGGGAGGTTTCCATGCAAGCCAGGATTTAACAGTAGACTGTTTTTTATCAGAATGTTTCTACTAACAAATATAGGCACAAAAGCATTTTTAGTCTATTTTTATTTTAATGAAAGGAAGTTAAAATACAAAACTCCAAAAATATTTTTTAAGAAGCAAAGAAAAATACAATCCAAACAAGACATTTAAAAATGCATTAAAAAAAGAAACTAACACATAAACACATATTATCGCCCCTAGCTGAATACTAATTAAAATATATTACAATAATATTAATTTCCCATCCCTTGAGAAATGGGGCCACAAAATTTTAATCTACTAATTCTATTTGCAAGTTATTAATCTGTCATCTATATACTATATTAATGACAAAATAATTAACAGGAAGAACAATAATAATAAAAAGACAACATTAGAATTTCAAAATCATCTGTTAACAAATTGTTGTTATAATCAACTCATAGAAAATTTACCACAGCTGCTTACATATCCCAAATCACCCAAAAGTTAACATTGATTCATCCTGGATCAAATGTCCACATTTGCTTCTTAATACTAAATAATTCTTTTTGTGAGAGAATATTGTAAAATGCTGTGAAAGAAATGAAATCGGAATTCAGGGAAAGATGTCTCTTCCCCCCACCTTTCATGAGATGATGCAAAAAAAAATTGAAATCCTAAGGATATGACATGTGTTTTGATAACTATTAAAAGCATACACAGAACTTGAAATACAAGTAAATATTTGTGGGGCTGAATTAAAACTCAAAACTGAAAGCACTTAATTATATTATAAACATTAAGAGAAATGGAAATTGGAACAATGAATGGAAGATGGAAGAATGGAAAAAGAGAAATGTCCATTACATTAGCAGTAGTGTATGGTATTATATTTAATATAGGAAAAGAAGATGTTTTGATGAAAATGTACTTGGAATACTGAGCACAATTCTGATCACCATAGAACTGTTGATATTGTAATTGTAGACTCCTCAAAAAGGACACTGGAAAGTTGAGAAAGTTGCAGAAACAGGCAATTGAGATGATTAGGGATTAGCTGATGCTAATGTCATGAAAGCTATAAAGTGGGAGAGCATAAGTTCAAATTGTGCCTTAACAATGAAAGCCAGCTGAGTGACCTTGGACCAGTCACTCACTCTCTCAGCCCAATCCACCTCACAGAGTTGTTGTGGGGAAAATAAGGGGGCAAGATGTGTTGGGTATGTTCTCTGCCTTGAGTAATTTGTAAAATAATAAAGGCAGGAAACAAGCATCAAGCAAGCAAGCTTTCCATAAAGCTGTCCCTTAAGGCTATTCAAAAGCTACAGATGGTGTAGAGTTCAGTCATGCAGGTCAGGGGCGGGTTGCTCACTTATCTTGCTACTGGTGCGCTGCGCACGCATCACCACATTTCGTGTGCATGCGTGCACACTGTGCGCGTGCCCCCTTGCGCGATTTTGCTTCCACGCATGCGCGGAAGCAAAATCATGCCGAAATCTCATGAGGGGACATGCGTGTGCAATTTCGGCGATTTTTTGCTTTCGTGCATGCGTGGAAGCAAATCTCGCTGAAATCTCGCACGCACGTACATCCCCTCACAATATTTCAGCGCGATTTTGCTTTCGCGCATGCGCAGAAGCAAAAAATCGCAGATAAATTCTCAAAAAAGATGGCGGCTCCTAGGTACCGGCAACCGACCGCACCGGGTCGGTAGCCTCTTGATGATGTCACCAGCCCACCGCTACCGGTGCGATAGAGTGGACTGCACCGGTAGGAACCCACAACGGATGCAGGTACTTATGGGTATTCCTTAGTAGGTCCATTTAATACTACCGGTACTACTCCGGCATCTGCACTGGTTTCCCATAGGATTTTGTATGCAATTGGAGGTGCTGGTTATCTTCTATAAAACCCTACATGGCATAGGAGCACATATTGAGACTCAGTGGCGCAATGGTTAGAGTGCAGTACTGCAGACTACTTCTGACTGCCGGCTGCCTGCAATTTGGCAGTTCAAATCCCACCAGGCTCAAGGTTGACTCAGCCTTCCATCCTTCCAAGGTTGGTAAAATGAGGACCCAGATTGTTGGGGGGCAATATGCTGACTCTGTAAACCGCTTAGATAGGACTGTAAAGCACTGTAAAGCGGTATATAAGTCTAAGTGCTATTGCTATTGCTATATTTGTGGACCGTTTTTCCCCATTGTATCTGCCCAATGCTCTAGTAGGGAGGCCATGCTTCAGGTCCTTTACTTCAAATAAAGTCATTTCATGGGATCTAGGAAGTAAGCTTTCATTGTGGTGGTGCTTGCTTTTGATGCCCAACCCTGCAGGCTATTATAAAGCAGATTTGGTTCTTTCATTAGGAGCTTGGGACAGGATGAACAGAGTACCCATCTGATGGAATATAATAAAATTCTGATCTCCAGTTATTTCATTTGTTTTAATTATAATTGCCTGGGGGTGGAATATTTTTGTATACAGGTTTTGTACACCTTTTGTACACTTTTGTTCACGTTGGGCAGCCATATACATGCTATAAACAAGCAATTTTAAAAGCTACAATTCTATGCAAAGGGAATTAGATTCTCTGAAAACCCAACATGCAAAAGATCAGCAAAACAAACAAAGGCCATATTGTTTGAGAAAGTGTCTGATAATTATTTGATACCATGATTGATATAAAGCTTGATTTGTCCAAATGTATATGATTGGTTGAAAATGAAAAATGTTCTTATTTAATGAATAATATCACATCCCTCTTCTTTCCCCACCTCTCTTCTCTTCCCACCCCAACCCCCACCAAGACTTCATTCACTTTATCCTGGGCAACGTATCTTTTAGCAAAGCATCCAGAAGTGCAGGATTCAATCTATAAAGAGATAGTTCATAATTTGGGAAAAGATAAAGTTCCTGATGCACACCATATTCCCAACCTGCCAATGACTAGAGCTCTTCTCAAAGAAACCTTAAGGTAAGTGTATAAAAATGTAAGTTGATAATTACGTATAAACATTCTCATTACAATAGGTTAGATCTAGACTGCATGCTTATAAGAAAAGATATATAGATTCAATATATTTGAATTTATATTTATATTTACATTTATATGTATATATACATTTATATATATATATACATTTATATTTAAATCCAATTCAATTGATCCCATTGTCATATTTTCCTTGCATTTTTCTTTATTCTTCATATTGGAATAGTTTGTGTTACACTAATAGTTTTTTTTAAATGATAAATATGATAAATAATTTATATTGGACTGCTGTTCATACTTTTAATTGTAAATGGCAAACAGCTTAATTTTGGGAGGGGGTTCTTTTTAATGAATATAGATGATAATGAGAAATAGACATCAATTCTGATAAATACTACAAACAAATTTACATATTTATGTGTGCAAATGTTAAGCTCAAAGGCCACCAAATACTATATTTCTTTAATATATTCATAATCTTAACTAAATATTATATGCATCGGAATCAAAGTACTAGATCAACAGAATACCATACTTGCTAAATTTGGATGGTCAGCTTTAGCTTAGAGCATTAAAAGACCCTTTCTTAGAAGAACTTTGATTTACTTCAGAACCAGCTCTTGATCTGAGCCAGCTAGAACTGAAGAGATTTTATTTTCCTCTCGGCACTGCTGTAGTTTAGTTTAAATAGTTTAAATAGAAGCAAAACTTTTTTCTTCACAACATTGTGGCTTTGGTGAGCTTGATTCTGGTTTGTTTTTGACATTGTCTATTGTTTCATACCTCTTGGTTTCTGGGTTCTGGAACTCGGCATTCTACCAACTCTGAACAAGAATTTCAATATCCTGTTTATAATTTCTGTCTGTAGGTACTGTGTAGAATATATTTCTCTCCCAATCCAAAAATCTATAACCATAATTACAGCTACAGTATTGGGAAAATCCTGATTATCCAAAAGCTATCATTTCCTACCATAATTTGCAAAAGACTTTAAATACAGAAATACAGGTGAAAAAGTGGCTTTGCAGCTGATAAACTTTCCTCATTTGTTTGCAAACAGTCAGACAAATTCATACAACATGAATGAAAATGTGGATAGGGGTGGGGTAAAAGAGCTAGCAATTTATTTAGTCTCCTTTTAGACACAGTGAGAATGAAGAGCTTTTTTGTTGTGCCAACACTTGCCCACTTTAATAACCCCCCTTCTTGTTGTTTTTTTATATACAGTGAGAAGACATAGAAAAGTTTCCCTTCAACTTTTGAACTAATCTTCATTTTGATCCTCAAATTCTGTGTCTGAACTCAATTTATAGATTTATAGTTTGCCCTTCTAATTAAAACAAGATAGAAATAACTAATAGTTTATCTTTATTAATTACCAACAGGTAACTAGACTACATTAGAAAATTTAGTTCCATAAATTTCAAAACAATATTTTTTTAAAAAAATAAAAAGGTAGATTTTACTCCGCTAGTTGTTGCCAACTATAGGGAGCGGTGCTCATCTCCATTTCAAGGCCATTGAGCTAGCACTGTCCAAAGACATTTCCATGGTCATGTGGCCAGCTTGATGTCACAGAGTGCTGTTATGTTCCCACTGAAGTATTTATTTATCTACTCACATTTGCATGCTGTCGAACTGCTAGGTTGGCAGGAGCTGGGGCGAGGATGGGAGCTTTCCAGCCATCAAGTCTAGCGTCTTAATCGCTGAGCCACTGAGCTGCCCCAGTATTTTCAAAAGCTGTATTATATAGCTTTTGAAGTTTTATATACCGTATTATTCATAGTATAAGATGCTCCGGACAAGATGCACTTACCTTTTTGGGGGAGGAAAAGAAAAAAAAATCTGCCTTTGCCTCCCAGCATCTATCCGGTATTCATCTGGCCCATTCGCTGCAGCCCGTTCAGCGCTGCCGCCGCCCATTCACTACAGGCCGTTTGCCGCCTTCGCATCCCGTTCGCCGCCACCCATTCACTGCCACCCATTCGCTGCCACCGCGGCCTGTTCACCACCACTGCAGCCCGTTCAGCACTGCCTGTTTGCCATGGCCCATTCGCCACCGGCGCAGCCCATTCGGCGTAGTCCATTCGCCGCCGCCCATTTGTCACAGCCCATTCGGCACCAGTTAAACTAGGAGCACTAGTTTTAGAAGAATGACAGTAAAGCTAAAAAAATATTCAGAGATATCTTTAAAAGCTGTTTCTTACATTTGCTTCAACCATTTTATATTCTGTGAAATCAGGATTTTATTATATCTTGTTGAATTATTGAACACTTTTAATATTTTATCTCATTCTATTAACAATTATACAATCTGAAACTCTTCACAATTTCTCTAAGATTTTTTGTCATCCTGAATAATTTAATGTATTATCATCAAAATATTCTGAATATAATGATACAGACACTAAATATCTAATTGACACTTACTTGTAGATTATTTCCAGTATTACCAGGAAATGGCAGAGTTACACAGAAAGATATGATTGTTGGAGGCTACTTGATACCTAAAGGGGTAAGTAGAGCAATGATTCTATCAAAAGACTAGGAAAAAATAAGCTGCAGCTTTACTTTGGGTATAGTGGTACCTCGGTATTGATTGTTAATTGGTTTGAGGAGGCCAGATGAGTATCAAAAACTGAGTACCAAACAAAATTTTCTCATAAGGAATAATATAGTGAATTACAAGGCAGCCAACAATGACAAATTCTAGCTTGTGCATTGATTACCAAGGAAACGATGAGTACCGGGATAAAATTTTTGTGTCCGAATGCGTTGAATACCAAATTCGATGAGTTTAAAAGCAGTTGAGTACCAAGGTACCACTGTATATAAAAGTATGAGCTAAGAAATTGTCTCAGATTTGATTAATTTAGTTTTAATATGAGATTATTACTTTAAGATCGGGAAAAATTATACCTCTTAACTGCCTATCCTTGAATTATGATTTATTAATAATATTCTTATGTGAGAACTCTAGAAGAGGAATTTGAAATTTTTTTAGGCTTTTGAACCTGTTAATGGAATTCCTAATCAAGAATCAAAGCTCTAGAAATTTGGCTGAAAAACTATAAAAGAATGTCTGCATATAGAATATAAGTTCATTTTACATCAGTGAGTGATTCTATTTGGATGAGCATATTTTTCCTGTTTCACTTTTCCTAACTATTTGTTTCCCTGCTCAGTAATGAAAACACCCTGATTCTTATACGCTGCTGTTCAGGTTTTTTTTCTCCCTTCAAATCCCATAAAGCCTTCCTCAGATTGAACCAGTATGCTACTAGATTTTGGTTTAAATCCTGCTCAGTGATTGGTGGAAAACATCTCCTGGATTTCAATAGAATTAAAAATGTACACAGTTCTGTGGAGATACAGGGTATCACAGTTTCTTGAGGAAATATCAATTCAGCAACTCTCACAACTTACCCTTTGTGGTCAGATATGTTACATCACATTACCTTCACAATAACGGATATGCTGTTGAAATAACCACTGATGACAGTTGAACAATATCGGTCCAGACTCCAGACCCAACAAAGGACTTAAACATTCCTCAAATTATGGCACTGAATAATGTGGGAAAAACCAGATCAACAAAGTCAGACCAGGAATAATGTAGCACCACATTAGAGAAAGCAATAGAACATACTCCTTATCTTCTATTCCTAATTCTTTGCCACATGGGTGGACTAGTGGCATTCCTACCAGTAGTGGATTCTAAAACCCGTTGCTACCGGTTCACGCATGTGTGACACTTCTGCGCATGTGCAGAAGCGTCCCGGGCGGGTTGATGGAGCCTCCCGCCGCCGCTACTGGTTCACAGAACCGGGCCGAACCAGGAGCAACCCACCGCTGGTTCCTACATGTTATGGAACTGCCATGGGAGTTGGGAAACTAAGTTAATAATCAAGATAGCTTTGCAGTCTGATTCTGAGTTGCTGGGTAGAGAGTTTCCCGCTAACGAGAACTCATATTTTATTCCACCTTCAAAATCCAATTCTACCATCAATCCTGCTTTGCCGTTTCTGTCCAATTGGATTTTGTTTTCTTCATAGTTGTGCTGATGGAAGAACAAAAAAGAAGGTAGACTCTTGGCCAGGTGTCATTTTTGTACTCTCTGATTAATTGGAGTGAATAGTACTCAATACTGACCTTGCTCAAAGTATGTCAATAGTGATTTATAATCCATTGTGGACAGCAACACATTTCTAAAACAGACATTGAATTGCTAATTTGTATTGCTAATTTATTAAATCTAATTAGGGTGGATCTAATGAGATAGACTTTGGTTATAAATTCCCCCTCCCACAAAATACTGAGTAAATTTTAAAATAATGTTTTTATGAGGTTAAAAAATACTGGCAGGTTTAAATACTAACTTGATAAATACAATTATTATGCTAATTGTCATAATTACAACTGTGACTATTACAGTAATAACTTAGCTTATTCAAGGCTATTGTGATTTTATTTGAAATAATTTTTGAAGCAATATATAACATGGTAAACATTTTTGTCATAGTGTTTTGATATTTGTGAAATTATAAAAAAGTACATGCACTTGGGGATTGATATATATATGCTACAATATATTTACTTTATTAGACACAATTGGCACTCTGTCATTATGCTACTTCATATCAGGAAGATAATTTTGCCTCAGCAAAGGAGTTCCAACCTGAACGCTGGCTAAGGAAAAACAATATGGATAGGGTAGATAATTTTGGATCCATCCCTTTTGGTTATGGTATTCGAAGTTGCATAGGCAAGCGAATTGCTGAATTGGAAATTCATCTTGTACTGATACAGGTAAGCAAGTTATACCTACTGAAGCTGCTTTTGTTGAAAAATAAAATAAAATGTTATGGTAAAAGGAAAAACATGCAATGAACAAGCATGTTCTTTAATCCCTTAAACTGCCCTACATTCCCTGAAAAGCACCACTCCAACCATTTGAATCAGAGAGGAAGATGTTGAACTTCTAGCACCTTCTCTCTGTCTTCCTCTAAGCTAGAGGTGGAAGAGGCTTATGGGCTGCTTTAAATGGTGACAGGGCTTGCAGATAACAATGGTAAATAGCCACTCTATTTGGAACTACTACTAGTTCTCTTTTGGCTTCTTTCCTTCCATTCCTCAAGACTGAAGGGAATGACTTCCCTCCTCCCCCCTCCCACTTATTGGCTGTTGTTATCTAGAATAACTTAAGAGCTATTAAACAAACATTCTCCTTGAATCTTCTGAGTCAGCAAGGTTAGGAGCCCTGATTTAGTGCTGAAGCCAGAGGAAAAAAATACTCTCAACCTTGTCTTCTTAAAGGCTAGGCAGGGCTTGGTGATTCAGAGGACAACTATGTTTTTTCTGCCCTGGTTTCTTTTTACAGTCCAAACGCTTTGTGTGGAAAAAGAACTAAGTTTTCTTTGCTACCAACTCCAGAGAATAACTAGGCATTCCAGATGCCCTGTAGATTCCTTAGAAAAACTGGTGCTTTATGTGAAGATGCCCCTTTTAATTCTATTTGAATTTGAATGAGGATGCGGGTAAAGAATCAACTGCACAACAATTATTATTAGCAATAAGGTTAAGAACATTGTAGCTGAAGAGATGACAGATGCTATCACAGATTAGAAAAGGAAAGAAGGATCTCCCCCATCTTCCATTCACTTTCTTCATAAGTAATGAGCTATATAAAACAAAAGAGCCAGCACGGCCTTTGGGTAAATCTAGCACAACAAAAGCTATTTTCCTCTCTGAATCCTTGTATTGAAACTGTGCATCAATCTTCTCAGAAGCATGCCAAAAGAATGTGAGTTTCTAAGCAACCTTTCATTAAGTGTCTGAACATCACCAAGAGTACAGGTCAGTGGTGGGTTGTTCCCGGTTCAGCCCGGTTCTGTGAACAGATAGCGCCGGCAGCGGGAGGCACCGCCCACCCACCCGGGATGCTTCTGCGCATGCACAGAAGTATTGCGCACGTGGGCCAGTGCACGCACAAACCGGTAGCAACGTGTTTTAGAACCCACTACTGGTACAGGTAATGCTTGCTATCCACAGTCTCATTATTCAAGGTTTTAAATATCTATGATAAAAAGAGACATGACTTTGGTATATGTGTAATTTATCTGCTATTTAACTGCAGTTTTGGCCTTGGGGTGGGTTGTTTTTTAATTATTTAATGTATATAGAAAATGGATGATGGGCTTCCATGCACCTAGAATGTAGTTTGTTAAGGATTAGGGTTAGGCTATCTAAGAGCTGTGGTGACACAGTGGTTAGAATGCAGTACTGCAGGCTACTTCTGCTGGCTGCCTGCAATTTGGCAGTTTGAGCCTCTCTAGCTCAAGGTTGACTCAGCCTTCCATCCTTCCAAGGTGGGTAAAATGAGGACCCAGATTGTTGGGGGCAATATGCTGACTCTGTAAACCTCTTAGAGAGGGCTGTAAAGCACTGTGAAGCAGTATATAAGTCTAAGTGCTATTGCTATTCAGTGTACTAATATTGCCCCTCCTTGCTTTGTCAAAATGGTGAAAATGGCTTTCTTGCGCCAGCTGACCTTCCCCCCCCCCTATTTGCAGGGATTTGCTGAGCTGGCAGTGCTATTCATGGCTCATGCTAGCTTTCCAGATGCATGTTTCATGTTATTTAACAATCTCAGTGGAGGGGTCTCTCAGTTCCATTGCTGCATCCTGAAGTGCCCTGCAGACTGCTTGTGGCAATCTCCATCATGCCTTTGGATGCTTCCACTACTTGCAAACTGCTTATGGCTCGTTTCAGATGTCATGAGTGGTTTGTGTTAGCATTTATGCTCAGCATCACGATCAAGAAATCCCTCTACTGAGACTGTGAAAGAAGCCAGCTTGAGCCTCTGTGACACAAGTGGAGCAACTCCTTCAATTCCCAGCAAATTAAGTCAAGGCATAGAAGAAGACAGAGTCAGTTTGATTAAAGCATCAGACTAGAAGCAGGAGACTGTAGCTCTAATTCCACATCAGGTACAAAGCCAGATGGGTGACCCTGTGCCAGTCAGTCTGTCTCAGCCCTAGGAAGCTAGCAATGGCATACCACTTCTGAAAAACCTTGCCAAGAAAACTACAGGGATTTATCTAGGGAGTTGCTAGGAGTCAAAAACTGACCCAAAAGCACATAATAGAACCAAAAATAGAAGAAGACAGCAAGCTGCTGTGAGGAAGTCATAAAGCCCTTGAACCTAGGCTGATCCAGTGAGATCTGCTCTGATCAAGGGAGAAAGAATAAATGTACATAAATTGCATAGAGCAATTCAATTCATATTACATCCTAAGGCAGATACAATCTAAATATTGAATAAAAGAAGTGTTAAACCCTTCTATATGTATGTGTGTCCAAAAACATTAATAATGGAGTCTAAAAATAATTAAGAACATAGTTACTAAAATAAATCCAAATAAAATACCATTAGAAGAAGTTCCAATCTTAAGTAACAGTACCATGTATCATACAAATGACAGAACAAAACTATGCAACTTGAGATGTTATTTTTACCTGGAAATGTCTTCAAGGCAGGATATATATAAGGGTCTGTCTAATCCTTATGTAGGAAACACTATACTAGCATATGGCCTACAGTTTCTATTGAATCATCACCACATAAACATAACCAAAAATGCATACGAATGCCCTTAAAATATCCAAAAAGGACTGCTGAGGGCATAGTATCCAACCTGGCTAAAGTGAAGGCTAAATGTAATTTTTAAATTTTTAAATAAGACGCTTTGGAGAGCAAATGATAAATAATGGGATATCACTCCTTATTTAAGCTTGTTTGAAAATCTATATCCAGTTTAATTGCTTAAGGGCAGCACTGGCATTATCAAAGTCTAATGTGCACAGAATTTCCACAGAGAAGCCCAGCAATTGAATTTATCTAGGACTTTTTAAAGCTATGATAATTTAAAGCCATCTCTAGATACTAATGGGGTCAGACCTACAAGGAGTAGAATTAACTAGCCAGAAGGTAAGAAAAAGAAGCCATGCTGTGGCATTCATCAAAACTTTGCCTGTTTCTCATCGTAAAGTGACATTTTTGACACTATTTGGGACCACCAAAATGGAACAGAGAACTTCTATGGGATGAGAAGGGGATGAAGACTATAGACTTCGGAAAGTGATCTCATTCTATTGGCATGTTCTCATTATTTGAGGTTTCATTATCTGTGATTTTATACTGGAATGAAACCCCGCACTGGAGGAAACAGCAGTTTCTCATGTGCTTTGTCTTGTCCTTCCTAGATGGCAGTGTGGTCAATCTAATACGGTAATGCCTTTTTTTAACCCCTTCCTAGTCTCCTCTTATTTCACTGGTCAACATATAGCTCTAGAAGAGTCACTACATTTGTTTCAATCACCCTCTTTCTCAGACAGTTAACTGCACTTTTTAATTTTTGAAAGTTTTCTATATACATTGCTGTATATAGCTTTTTGTTTTTTAACCATAGATTTTTCCTTCTTTCCTTTTTATCTTTTTATGGCATGTTTGTTTTGGTCTTTGTATAATTAAATAAATACAATATATAGTATATCTTATAAGATATCGACTTTTAAAACAATAACTGTTATTGCTGCCTTTCTGATATTTCATTTTTATTAATCCTGATATTATTCCATTTTTCCTATTAGCTACTTCAGCACTTTGAAATAAAAAGATCTCCAAAAACTAAATCAGTTTTTGCCAAAACTCATGGATTATTGATGCCTGCAGATTCCATCAATGTGAAATTTGCTGACAGGAAATGAAGGCATTACTGTTAAGAAGATCTCCAGTTTTAGCTTTGATGCAAAGTTCTTGAAGATTCTCTTAGCCATTATGGGATTTTCCTTCTAAGCTTTAGATGCTTTCACAGAAGCATATCTGTTTCCTGAAAAGTATTATACATAACACAAAATGTTATGTCAGTATCAAAATAATCCTTTTATATGCTCAGAATTTTGTTTATCTCTGAGAGATACAGTAAAGGCAACTAATGCATCAATTCACCATCCAGCATTTGGGCTGTGCATGCTTCAAAAATTATTTGGAAGAAGTATCTTGGACCTCCCATGAGTACCTCTCTGTTATTCATTAAAGCTTGAAAAAGTAGGGTCTGCTTTAATGAGCAGAAGAGGGATGTTGTCAAACTCACACCAATGTATTCCTGAACTGTTTTTGTAGAGATCATAGCCTTATTAGCATCCTTAAGCACAACGTTCATTGTATTGCTTTCCTAGGAAACGCTTTACAACAACCAACACATTTATTTTAGTAGCCTCAAATATATTCAAGTTAATTACCCATCACTAAATCCTTCTCAGTTTAAAAAAACCCCTGTTAAAATAAGAGTTAATGGTTTATCTATACATGGTTAAATGGTAACCATTTTACATTTTAGAATAGCTTCAGTTATTACATACCTCATGTAAAATCTCTGAAACAAGAACATTCCTTTATCTGATGGAATATATAGTATTTACCATTTTTGCGTCTTTTCTTCAGAAATTTCTGTCTTGACTATGCTTTCTTTCCAAATAATAAAGACATTTTAAAGAAAATTCTGAAATCTAAGCTTGTGCCTATTCAGAGGTCTGATCTTTATTCCCTGAAAAGCTTTGGAAATAGCATATACAATTTTGTAGAATTAAATCAGTGAGCAATACAAATGATAAAAGAATCAATTTTTATATTTGTCCATTTTTATTGACTGAAAATACAAATGTCTTTTTAAAATTTAGTTTTCTTTTAAAAATAAAAATTGACTTTAGTATCGTTGCATTCTTTTTTTAATTGCTTGCTTTTATATGTTACTCTTTGTGAGGGCTACTGCACTCTCTAGGATAGACAGATAATGACATAGTTTTTGCATATTCAAAAGACAGACACTTTCTAATTGTTTGCACAATTTATATAGCTAGTAATTACCAGAGGGTTGTATTTGAATGATTTTATTGTGATAAGGCAGATTTCAGCAAGGTGATATTTATATAGTAAGTTTCATTAAATTAAACATCTTGTACTAAACCATTTTATGTCTTTTAACAAACTATTTTGCTACCAAATAAGCTTTCTCTTTATGGTCTCCAGAGAGACAGAATGGGACAAAATTGGTGTTGGCCAGATTACTTCTTTGCAGGTCCCTCCACCACAGCCAACCCACGGCCAGTGTTTATGTTCGGCGGGCCCTCTTCTCCTGGTTGAGTCACTGAGGGACACTTCTTACCAGGTGTTTCGCTGCACAGGACACTTAAATGAGCCTCCTAGAGCCAGGCTGGGAGGCAGGAGAGTCCCGTGTAGTGAAATGCCTGGGAAGAAGTGTCCCTCAGTGACTCGGCCGGGAGAAAGGGCCGGGGCAGGACTGGCGGCAGACTATTGCTGGGGAAGGAGTGTCCAGCAGAGAGCTCACTGAAAATAAATGCAGATGGTGGGTTGGCTGCAATGGGGGCCCACGGAGAAGTGGGCACAGTAATCTGGCCAACGCCAATTGTCCTAGACCCCAGAGACAAGAGTGCAACAAAAAAAACTTACTTTGTTTCACTATGTAAACTTGCTTTCAGCAGATTCTTTGCTTGAGGAGGAATGAAAGAACAAATTCTGATTCTCAGTTTGGATACCATATGGACCTGAATTTTAGACTGTTGTATTAGCTTTTTAAAGACTGTAATATTTACTGGTAAAATTGTAAATTTACTGGTAACTATTTTGTAAATTAATTCATATTATGTAAGAGTTTCAGGAGGGCATGTTAACAATACAACAAAATTAATAATTTAGATAACATTCTATGTCTCCCTTAAATATTATCGCAGCAAAAAAAAAACAGGACTGAGTAGTTGTTATACTGTATAAGGGTCAACAAATGTTTACAGGTCCATAAAAAACATGATACCCATATAACTCCTGTCTGTTTCAAGTGATAGATTTCCATTTTGTCTCATTGATCATTTCATTATTCGGCATTGTAATTCAATTAACTGATTGGTCAATAGCATTTTATAATAGGGTATTGTATTCATCCATCATCAGACATGAAATGTGGCTCAGCCAATCACTTATTCTCCACCCAACTTACATTATAGGATTGTTAGCCTAGTGATACAAGTTGAGGATGATTAAAGACTCCACCTTCTGTTCTTGGAGAAAAGGTGGAATTAATCAGTTCAGGGGCAGCTTCATAGTTGTCCAGTCTCATCGCGCTAACTGTGCCAAGGAGCCAAATGGTTTGTTAATGTCTCTGCTGTGGTGAATCCAAAACTGAAACAAAGCTGGTCTTTTCACTTGAAAAGGCTACAGCTCTGCAGAACATGTAAGTGGACCATTCTGCCTTTGGTGAGAACTTCATCATCCAACTCCTATTTGTTTTACACAAGGGATTCAGTTTTCATAGCGGCATTCTCTGTCTCTTGAGTTTTGCAGATAGACAATTGCCAGCCTAGATCACGTTTCTTTTGAAGATTTGGGTAATGGAAATGATAGGTAGCTACAGGCATGCTCACAAACCCGCAGTGCACTTAGCATTTCAATTGACCCTCATCTTTTATTAGTTCATGTTTTTTTCATTGTTCTGAATCCATGTCTGAAGAGTTAAAGGTTTTTTTTTTTCATTTTCAACCGACTGTCATAATACTTTTAGGCAGTGGTGAAATCCAAATTTTTTTACTACCGGTTCTGTGGGTGTGGCTTGGTAGGTGTGGCAGGGGAAGGATACTGCATAATCTCCATTCCCACCCCACTCTGGGGCCAGCCAGAGGTGGTATTTGCCGGTTCTCCGAACTACCCAAAATTTCCACTACCGGTTCTGCAGAACCTGTCTGAACCTGCTGGATTTCACCCCTGCTTTTAGGCAATAATTAACTATTTCTAGTATTTACCAAAAGCATTATCATAACAACAACAACAACAACAAAGCCATTGGCTGTAATGCCTGGTATGTGAAATGAGTAAATCAATACATTGGCAGTAGAATAGTGGGGAAAGGATTTGGTCATTAACTCACTAATATAATAATGATTGACCTAAAAAGTGGCATAGATTTCCAGGTACTGTCTTTTAAACACAGGTAACATTCATTACCTAGTGCCGTGTAATGGGGTGAGCTCCCGTTACTTGTCCCAGCTTCTGCCAACTTAGCAGTTCAAAAGCACGTAAAAAATGCAAGTAGAAAAATAGGGACCACCTTTGGTGGGAAGGTAACAGCGTTCCGTGTGCCTTTGCCGTTTAGTCATGCCGGCCACATGACCACAGAGACGTTTTTGGACAGTGCTGGCTCTTCAGCTTTGAAACGGAGATGAGCACCGCCACCTAGAGTTGGGAACGACTAGCACATATGTGCAAGGGGAACCTTTACCTTCAACACTCATGTAGTTCATAGTAGAGGTGAAAATGTGGCAGAAGAACTGCAGACCTTAGCCATTGTAATGAATACATATCAGTTCTATGCAGTTTCAGATCTGGGATACTTACAGCTTTCTAGTATTTCTGGAAACACTACTTTTGTCTTATATTTAGTACTTAATGATCAAGTACATATCCAGTTGAATTTCTTTGCATCTACTTTTGTTTTTTTGCCAGGCAACGGTTACTCTGGTTATTACAGATTAATGAAATATTTGATTTTTGTAAAAATTATAAATGTTCTTGAGGGAAAAAGGTCTGTTCTTGAGGGAAACTCCTATACTACAATGGTAAATGTAGGGGACTTCCGGTTTGGATCGCGCCATCGCGGACGTCCCTTCTTCGAGCGCCTTTCCAATTCTCGTAAAAAGCCGCCAGAACAGCTGTCTGGCGGCTTTGAAATCTCTTCCCCGGGCAAAGGGGAGAGATGAGAGCCTGACAGGTGGGGTAGAGCCCCCCCAGCGCCCTAGGAGCCATCTAGGGGCGCGAAGGGAGAGCTCCCCATGCAGCCTGTCTCCAGCTCCGGGAATCAGGAAACCTCCGCTTTTGCGGAGCTAGATTTCGTGACCGCCGCTGCTTCCAGAATGGGATTTACAACTACTTTTGATTTATAGAAGCAGACAGAGAGAAACAGGCGTGAGATGGGCAAGTACTGAAACCTCTTTTTTCTTTTTTCTTCAACTCCTGTGCAAGCTTTCACTTCGGCAATGAAACAAAGTAACAATATGGCGATTGAGAAGTGAAAGTGACTTTCGTTTTCCCAGAGGCTTTTTTTTCTCTTATGGAAACTTTTGACTTGGAAAACTGGCTTTTCTTTCTCTGTCTCCTAACCCTGGATTAAAGTTATAATTGAAAGATTTTTAATAATAAAAGACTACCTGGTTTTGAAACTGGAAAGAACTTTAATTAGGCATCTGGCTTTTTTTTTCTTTGTATTCTTTTGAAACATCACAATGGCTTCAAAATCTGGAAAGATTGTTTTGAGTAAAAGAAATGACTATCCCTCTGGTTATATTTCTAAAATGCAACTTAATACTGAGTTAACACCTCCACAGCCTTTGACACCTGAAAATTTATTAAATAATTTAAAGATTATGAAACATGAACTGACTTTGGAATTTAATCAGAAAATTAGTGAGATAGACAAAAAATGCAGGCTGCTTTGAAGAATATGAATCAACAACTTAGGCTGGACGTGTTAGAGGTTTGCAAAGGTTTAGCAACAAATATTGAAGTTTTGGCAGAACGTATTGAAACAAATAAACAAGCTTTGGCAACCTCGGTGGAATACATAGATAAAATTCAAAATGACATTGCAAATTTTGAAACAGAGGTGTTGATGACACAGTTCAGATCAATGGAAGTTGCTATAAGGGTCAGAGGATTGAAGGAGGGATTATATGAAGATTTAAAAGGAAGGATGGTTGATGCTTTGGATCAGGTGTCTGGAATCTCTAAAGTGGAACTGGCTACACAAATCGACAAGATATACAGAATCAACTCATGGTATGCTAAACAAAAACATTTACCAAGGGACATTGTCATATATTTTACTACAAGAGCCTTACGGAATAGAATTATACAGGCAACGTTCAACAATAATCTTAAGGTGAATGGTCAGGAATTAAAGATTTGGAAAGAAATCCCCTCTAAAATGCTTAAAGCCAGAAAAAGTTACACTTTTCTGATTGATGAACTCAAAAGATTAAATTTACAATATAAATGGGAAGCGCCAGTAGGAGTAGCGGTGAAATTTTCTGGAAAAAGATACCGGCTTAATAATAAAAAAAAAGCTACTGAATTTTATGTCAATGTTTTAAAGGCTGATATATCCAAAATTCCAGAGGAAGGATGTATGAAAGTAAAAGAGGAGGAGGAGGGGAAGCCATCCCTGTTGGATCAAAAGGAAATAGATTTAAAAAACCAAAAGGAGTGCCAGAGCCAGACAGTCGGGGAAAAGGAGATGGAGGATCGGGACCAGATGGGAGACGAGTTGATAAATTCAAAATCATTGAGTTATTAAAAGATGCAACTATCAAGATACAAAAAGATGTGGTGTTGAAATATATTGGACGGATAGAGACTAATATGATTGTACTTTTCCTTTTCTCTTCCCCCTTTTATATATATATATATATATATATATATATATATATATATATATATATATATATATATATATATATATATATATATATATATATATATATATATGTGTGTGTGTGTGTGTGTGTGTGTGTGTGTGTGTGTGTGTGTGTGTGTGTGTGTGTGTGTGTATATATTTGAAGATTTGTCTTTTTTTTTTAAAGATCTTAAAGATTTTTTGTTCTTTGAAGTTAATAAGTTAATGTATAATAATATTAGGTTATTAATATTATGATAAAATTTAATATTTAATGATTACCTATGTGTATATAGTTAAGTTTTATTTAACTTTGATGCTATCTTTAATGTTAATAATATTAGATATATACAATTTTTTGAAGATTTGTTTTTCTTTCTTTTTAAGACTTTAAAGATTTTTTGTTTTTTTTGAAGTTAATAAGTTAATGTAGAATAATATTATGTTATTAATATTATGATGAAATTTAATATTTAATGATTACTTATGTAATATTTAGCTAAGTTTTATTTATCTTTGAGGTTATTTTTAATGTTAATAATATTAGTTTAAGATTTTTGTATTTTATATTTAGCTACTATTTATATAATATTTACTTTGTACAAGGTAGAGGATTGAAGGGAGGAGGAAGTTTGTTTGTTTATTTTTTTCCTCTCTTTTTTTATTTTCTCTCTATTTTATTTTAGTTATGCTTTTCTTGTATTGTTAAAGAGATTTTTCTTTCCTTTTTTTTCTCTTTTTTGTATCTTTATTATTGTATACATAGACGATATATTATTAGTGTATAATTTGGAGTTGAAGCTTTCAAAAAATAATATTCTTTTTTTATTAACTTAATTTAAATTTATTTAATTGATATTATGCCCTGTATTATCTCTGGGAAGTCTGGGGGGGAGGGGGGGAGGGAAGGGGGTGGGTTAGGGGGGAGAAAAAATAAAAAAATGTTTGTACTTTATATTTAATATTTAGCTACTATCTATGTAATTTTGTACTAATAAAACTTTTTGAACAAAAAAAATGGTAAATGTAAATATATATTTACATTAAATGATACAGAATATATTCTAACACATCACTGCCTAAATTAAATTCATGAAGAGGTTCCTTTTTAAATAGATAACCCAAATACCACCAGGTGGGGCTATTGTTTATTCTGCTTATTCATCTTCATTCCTAATAATTTATTTTGTGCTCAAAGTGCTCTCTCTCTCTCTCTCTCTCTCTCTCTCTCTCTCTCTCTCTCTCTCTCTCCCCCCCCCTATATATAATGTTCTGAGTCATTCATATAATCCTGGCCAGTCCCTAGTGCTAAAAACCAGGATTTCTGGTCCTTAGCCATGAAATCTGGTTGGATGACTGAGTCATTTACTTTCTCTCAGCCCAACCCACTTCAAAGAATGAGTATTGTTGCAAAAATAGATAGGGGCATTATGTGTATCACCTTGAATTGTGCAAAATAAAAGAGGGATATAAATGTAATCTGAATGGAAAAACAGTAAAGTGGATGGATAACAAAGACTAAAAAGAAAAACCAGACACTAATTTTTAAAGTAGTTTCCAGAAGGAAGCTGCTTATATAATCAGCTAAGATAGATGGATGAATGGGTAGCTCAGGGACAAAAAAAGACCAGTGAATGTTAGCAGAGCAGCTGGAACTAATTTTTCTCTTTACTGTAATTAGGTGAGTACACGAAAACTTTACTTCAGAGAAAACAATTTGATCAGATTTAATTTGAAAGAAAATTTATCAAGATAGCCTTTTAAACTGCAATTTAAATATATGGTTCCTCATGTATTCTAAAGCTATGCAGAAAATTAAAATTAAAAAAATCAGTTTTTATTGCCTCTGAACCATTTGTGTTGTAAAGTCCTATTTTTTCCCTATTGAAAAACTATAGATTCTTTTCCACATTAAAGGTCTGCCAGGGTGGTCCCCCCCCTATTTTCAAAAGAAAAAGAAATTTCAACTTAAGAAAAATGTTTCAGTTGATGTTTTTGCTTATCCTTTCCAACTTAATGGGAACTCTTTTGGGGGGATGGAATGGAATAAACAGTCAACCAAATATCTTAATATACCTTATAGTTCGCTAAATGATCAGATATGATGCTGTTTTTAGAGTTGACTGAAAGGGGCGGCTTTTCATAACACAAAGAGCCGAGGTGGTGCAGCGGTTAGAGGCAGGTACTACAGGCCACTTTAGCTGACACTGATCCGCAGGTCAGCGGTTCAAATCTCACCGGCTCAAGGTTGACTCAGCCTTCCATCCTTCTGAGGTAGGTAAAATGAGGACCCAGATTGTTGGGGGCAATATAAATATACATTGCTTACTGGTGTAAACCGCTTAGAGAATGCTTGCATTGTGAGGCGGTATATAAATCTCACAAAATAAATAATAAATAAATAAAAGATTATTTTTATTTAAAAAAAGAGTACTCTCGCATACATATTTGATAGAAACTAAAAATACAATGCAGTTATTGAAGAAGAAAAAAAAGGCTATCTACTGTTTCACAAATATATAATTGGCTTTAGCTAAGTATAATAGTCTGTTAGTATCCTTTCTTCTTTTTGTATGTTTACATATATTTGTAGAAAGATTGTTGCATCCCTAGTAACAATGTATCCAAATGGAAATTAAATTTTTCTACCCTGCTTCTGGGGCTTCTGATCAGCTGAATAAGTCAAGCATGGATCAATATTATTGAATGGAATGAAAGAACTACTTCATTTACATATTTATTGCATGAAAGATGAGTTACTTCAAAAGACTTATCTAATAGCAGAGGCTCATTTGTTACTGGGAGAAGGCAATATACATTCTTCAGAGATGACCAGGGAGAGCCTATCTAGTCGCAGAATTAGGTTTCATGAAGGATACTGTCTCCAGCTATACATTTTTTCCATATTCACTCATGTTACTATATATAAACAATTTAATAGATGTGTTCTTTTATTTTTTGAAGGATTTTTTACACTCTGTGTAGTCTCTTGTACATAACATTGATTTAGATAAGTACAGTATTCTTTAAAAGTGTTATCTGCTATCACATGTGACTCCAAACCAAAGAGAGTATATCAAATTTGCCTTCTACTGCTTTTTTGTTTAAAAAGAGGTTGCTCTTTTTGTTTTCTCTTCTTATTCTGTGTACAAAGAGATATTTGCTTTCAGTTGCTTCCCTTTACTCCTCCTGGCTGTTTGGTCTGATTGTTGGTTGTAATCATGTGAAAGGGTAAACTACAGCACCAACTACACTGCAAATGCAGAATCGTACTTTATGCTTTTCATCATGCTACTAGAGTTCAGATGCTGAGTTAGAAAAACTCTGAGGGAGATGTAGTCATTGTTATGAGATGGTTGGCTCTGTAAATTATTTAAATAAATAAAGTTTAAATAAATAAAATAAATAAAGACACTAGAAGCTTGCTTCCTGGAGCTAGACTGTTAGCTAAAGTCTGGATACTAATTTGTATTAAAATTAGTTGTCAGATCCACAAAGGAGTTTCGACCTAACATTAAAATGTACTTTAGGATCTCCCTAAGGATTGTTCTCCATTTAGATATAAAGTGTCTGATTAGATTCTTATTGAGCAGAAATTTAAAAACAAAACCTGCTCTACATAGTTTTTGAAATATGTATTTCTGTTCACATACGGTATTTAGTTGTTTCCAACTCTGATGGACAACAGTTTGCCAGGATTGTCTGTCAACTACTTTGAATTTTTGTAAGGATATGCTTGTGATATCAGTGATAGCATCTTGTCTTATTAGCCGATGATATCTTTATATAATACTTGAAGTGTATGCTTGCTTTTATTTATTTACTGGATAATTCATTGTAGGAAAAGATTGGTTACAGATCATCAGATCTCTTGCATAGTTTAAAAGGGGGTGGGATCCTGCATTTTAGAAAAAATACTGTGGGAAGTTTTTCCATCCTTCGGAGCTAGATCTATTTTGCTTAGATGGAAAGATAGTGTGAACAGATTTTGGAGGACAGGCTTCCCCAATTCTGCTAATAAAAGCAAACAAGAATCTTTGATTATATGAGTGCTTTAACCTAGTTTATTGCAACCACTGTAGTCAGAATTTAATTTCGGGAAGTGTGCTTTATGCACATTTTCTGCAGTGCCTGCTCCTTATAGCAGTTTCTAGATAGTGATTTATCTATTAATATTTATGGCAAGAAAAGAGAGAAGGATGTTGTGATATGGTTTTACCATCAACCATTGGTTAAACTTCCTGTATGCAATTGCCTTATTCCCACAACGTTTCTGTATTCATTTACCTAATAAATCCAATGTTATGCAGGGAGTCTTATTTCTGAATGAAGCTTAGGATGATTGATTTTTTTAATTTCATGCAGTGCTAAAGCATTTGTGAAAGAATCTGAGAGTCGGTAAGTTTTTCCACATATTTACACAAAGGAGCAAACTGAAACTTCTGGAGTTCAAACAAAAGAAAATACCTTTTTATTAGCATTCTGACTTTAAGTAAATAACATCAAACACAGCCTTAGATAGCAGAACTTCACTGATAGCCTTGGGGGAATCAGAAGAGGAACAGAAGATTAAGCTGGTATTTTAATTCATCTTAGTGAACCATGAAGGACTTTAGTATCTGGAGAATGATTAGTAGTTGGCAAGATCCAACTCTTCAGGGTGATATTATGCAGGCTTTTTTCTTGACCAGTGTTTGTTGTTTTATGATATACTTTAGGTTGTGGTTTAAGCCCTGAATTAAAGCTTCCTTACAATGATACTATTTTGAGTGATCTAAACATTAAAGTTGCCACAAGGAAGTCACAGAAAGAGTATTTATTTTTAAAAATATGATTTCTAAACTTTATTTTACCTTCTTTTGCCAATTACTATGGTAATTTATTCTAAAAATATTTAGGGCATGTCTGAAAGGCTCTGGGTTATAGGGCATTAGAAAATATCAGTAACTTGAATACACCAGAGTTAACTCACTAATAAACAGCTTGTTCAGAAGGAGAAAGGAAATAAGTAGGTTAAAAATTGGTCTGTGGTCCTTTACGTCAATCATCTTTTCACACAACCATTTCCCCCCCCCTGTATTCTGCAGCTACAATGTTGCATGCTACAATAAGCAGGAAAAGATAGGCAAAGAAATAATTGGAGCAGAAAGATAGGAATGTTTTGGCTGCATAGACTATTTTTCATTTTCCCCTCAACTTTAATACAGCTATCATTCTATTGGTCTTAACACCCTCAAGTGAGTTGTTTTCAGATTTCATCTAGGGATCTTTTTCCAGTGTATCATCATTTGACATCAGGGAGATGCTATATATAATATACAGTACTTGTCCCAAAATTTCTACTCCCATATGTTTAATATGAACAATGCAAAATAGGAATGCAGAAAACATATCTTGTGTCCACAGTTAATATTGTCTCTGGTGTTATAGGGGGAAACACGGTCTTTTCAGTTCCAATGAAACTTGCACATGTTTTTCTAAAGATTTCACAGGCATAAGTCTAGGCATCTTCATTTACATTCAGAATTCAGAAAGGTGCTTGTATCTATTTAAAACAAAGCGTTTCTATTTGTTTTTAATTTTAAAAAATCCTATAAAACGTATTTTTAGACTAAGCATGGATGTCTTATCTTTGCATCTGAATTTTTAGGAAAAGTGGAAACATATTTCTGTAAAACAAATGAATGATCTAGAGCTGGCTTATAACCATTCATTCAGCAACTTGTCAGCCCTGAATGCAACTTGTCCTGAGTCCTGGCTGTCCCAGCACCCCTGTGGTCATAGGATCAGAATTCTGGTGCTTGGCAATTGGCTTGCACTTAGACCGTCTGCATCATCCTGTGGTCACATGATTGCTATTTGTCACATGCTCTGTTGGCTTCCCCAGAATGCTAATGGAGAAACTTGCAGGAGGATCACAAGTTGCTAGGGTGAGTCTCCCTCACCTGCGCACCCTTCCCCAGGCCCTCTGCGCACTCTGCACCACACCAGTGACTTGCACACTTCTACATACCATCTCCAAGCCTCACTGTGCCCCTCACACATTCCTTCGCGCCTTCTCTGAGCCTTGCCATTCCTCACTCTCACTCTGACATGTCCCCCATGCACCTGGCTGAGCCTTGTGCTATTCCCCTCCTCATTCCCACCCCTGTCCAGCAGCAAACCTTTTTGTGCTCATGCCATACAGGCCCCTCATGAACTCTCCCTTGCCTGCCAGATTGCAGGGGTGGGTGGATAACAGCAGATAGGGAAAGGAGAGAGAGTATTGCATTCAGTGATTGCTTAGGCAGCTTCCAGAGCAGAGTAACCCAACAATAAGACTATCACTCGTCACCAGAATCAAAGCATCTTGTATGTGGGTAGATGTGTATGAAGACAACTCCTTAATTACACCATTTGTTCTACCTCACTGTTTCAGGCTGTCAGATGAATTGTGTGCCAGAACTTGTGGATTGCTTTAGTTAAACTGATTTTTCTACAGTAAATAGTAAAGGTGAATTAATTCTTTATAGATCCATTTCCATACCTGATAATCAGCTCTCAATCAAACTACTATTTCCAAAACCCAACCCAACATAATTCTATTTCCCATCTTGTGATTAACAGGCCAGAAGAGCTTTCAAGAGTCTTTCCAAGAGAAAGAGATGAGTAGATAAATTAGCCGGAGTGAAAAATTTCCAGGATTCTGGCCCAGATTAAATCTGGAAGGAATCATGAGCATACTTCCAAAATCAGAAAATTATCAGATTATGGTGAAAATTTTGATTTTATTTTGAATGTTCTTAAAGTTTTGCCTGACAATTTTCATGGCTATTTTCCCCATGAGGCTCAATTTCTATCTTGCATGAATCCCCCCAATTTTAATATATTTACTATTTGTACATTTGTACTCTTTTTCCTCTAAGACAACCTCATCTGGGTTTCTTTATCCTGTTATGTGCTTCTTGTGCTTGCAATTTCCTTGCTTCCAATTATTAGCAAACTGTCATTTTTAAACCAGCAATTGCAGAGGCAATTTATTAAGTGAATAATACGTATATGTTGATATACTTCTGATACACACTGTAATATATGTTATATACTACAGATTTCCTATTTGTCTTATAACTTTAATTGAAAAAGCAGTTGATGCTGCTCTATAACCTTGGAATGCTATCAGATTTTAGCTTCAGTTTTGACATTCCTGAACACTAGAAGTCATATAGTAAGTGATACCACTTTAAATATTGATTCGTTCACAAAAACATTGGCCTGCTTCATACATTTTACTAAACCATAATGGATATGCATCTTTCCAACTTGAAGACCAAACAGATAATACTATGACCAAGCAATAGATATAATCCAAGCTAACATCAAAATGGAAATATTGCTGACCTGGTCTCTCATAGTTTTTCTATTATTATATAGCATATATTGATATAACAGGAAAAGTAATACAATAAATACTGTACACACTAAAATTAAACTGGAGAATTAATTATTCCATGAATTTAGAGTATCTGCCTGGCATAGGTTGGTCTGTCAGAGGCCACAATGATATTACACAGAATAGATATACTGTATTGAATATACAGGCACCTATAGAGTAAAATGCTTGGTACACAATAGAGCTTTATCTGTAGCTGGAATTTATTTAACAGTATTTTCTCTCTAGTTTGTTTTTCAAATAGCATTGAACAACCAATTGGCACCCATTATTGATGCATTTTCCTATTATTAATTTACCTTCCTGATATGGCCTGTTAGGAGTGCCAACAATATTACACAAAAATATTAAGTCTTGATGGGCTTGGAAAGAGGAATAGTTTATTCTAAATCCCTGCATCCTCTCTAAGGTCATTGACTGGTGCTATTCCCTGTAATCTGCATGTAATCTGCATGCTGCGTTAATTATTGGGGAATTTTACATGCAGCAGCCATTTCCAACCGCAATTTCCACAGAGCTAAATGATATGGACGCAGACAATGGTTGCTGTCTCTGTTTGCCATCTCTTAACCCAGGGCATGTCTGAAAATCCTGCATAGCTCTTTCATGAACAACAAATAAACAACAAAGGAGGAAACTGAGTCATTTGGAATCAGAATCTCCTAATCTAATCTTTTACACTTTTGTTAGTATTTACATTTCCACCTTCCTCATAGCAATCCTGGAATGATCTGTACTATTTGTCACTGAAGTGGATGACTCATAATTCAAGTTTTGCCAGTTGCTAATTTTCTCTTAATGTGATACATTGCTCAGTTTTGAAATCACATCCTCACACACTAATCACAGAACAACAAATACCCACAGGATCTAGACGCCTTGCTTTTAAAAAGGCATATTTTTGTTTTTACTATATGTTGAAAGATCACAAACATTTTCCCCAATTTCATTTGTAATTAGTTATTTAAATTAGGGACATATTGTTGGCCCACTTCACCTCCCAATGGTTCAGTACTTATTTTCCAGAGTTTTCACAAAATAATGTTACCAAACACAGTGTACTTACTGGCCTAATTCAAAGATTGTGCTAAGAACTGAAAATGTGGAATCTACAGGACACAGGCCAGTATTAATAACTGAACAGATGCTATTCATAAAAAGCAGGAGAACAAGCAAATGTTAAATTAAGTCATGTTAGAAAGTTAATTTGATGACTATTTATTTGTTCTTTCCCTTCTTTTGGAATATATACACAGACATGTACAGATTTCTAAATTGATTCCTAACATAAGAAGTTTCCTTACCGCTCTTAACAGATCTGAAGGGTATCTCCTATCAATTTGAAGGATCCTTTTGATTTCCCTCCTTCAATCTGGATACCTCAAACCAACAATTTACACAAACATTGTACCAAATTACAAAAGACACTAAAAAGAGTCAGGACACAATGTTTCTGTGTGATATCATTGTGGCCTCTGACAGACCAACCTATGCCAGGCAGGTAACTCATTAATAACAGGAATTTCTTAACAATGAGAGTAAAGAAATAGGCCTTTCATTATGAAGCTTGGTGAATTAATATTTCTCCCTGCTGATGGATCAGCCAGAAATTTTAGTTCTTCACATGCTGTAGTTGCTACTTTTTCACAAAAACAGCTACAGAATGAAGGCATACATAAAATGATGGCCCGTCCAAATTTATAAATACTAGTATGAAATACAAATTATACAGTATTGTGTCATAAGAAAATAAGATTAAAAATAATCTCTAATTACATATCTATTTCATTCATTGTCCATATATCACAAAGTATCCCAGCTGAGTGTAAGATTTAAAATACTCCAAGGTCCCCTGGCCTCCAAACAACAGATTGGTACAAATGTGCATCATTTCGTAAGGCTACCTGTTTCCAAGTCTTGGAGATGTATTCCTGCATAATTACATTTGAAGAAAAGTCTTAAATTATTGCTTAAGTTTGCAATCCTGTATCAACTTTCCTGTCAGCGAGTATTCAGCAATACTCTTTTTATCAGTTGTGTTTGGGAGCATAGAAATATTAGAGAAAGGATATGGATTTTTGATTTTTTGTTGCAGCAAGCTTTTATTGTGTTCTTATTAGACTTGGTGGAACATTCCAGCCTTTTGGCATTCAGCCCAAATTGGTTATAGCAAAAATGGATGGGGTAACTGGAAATTTGACTCTCCCCCCTTTAAACTATAAAGTAAATATAGCATATAATATAAACTTAATCTATCAATATGTATTATTCCTATACATATTTGGCCTCTATTTTATTACATGTCATAGTTTGCAGACAGGATTAACCAACTGTTGTTATGAAGACCAGTGTTTTAACTAATAGTTTCTAGGTGACAGTCTTTTTTTTTTAACTTTTCAAATACCTTGTCTTTGCTGTTTGGGTTTGTGTGTATGCATGTGGGTGTTGTTTGTATTGATCTGACTAGTTTAGTAATCTTTCATTTTTACTCACTACATTACTTTAAAAAAGGAAAGGTATAAATTGAAGAAAGCTAAGCAGGACGTGGATCAAGAGGCAAATTCAGAGCTATAGACTACAATGGGAAGTCAAAAATATATTCCAGAAGGCAGTAGCAAATCATTTCCTTACCTTATTAAGAAAATTGTGCAGATGTGTCCATGAAATCACTATAAGTGGAACTTGTTTTGAAGAATATCTATGGAGATTCTTAATCATCCATGTCATGGTTGTCCCAAATGTGCTTTTCCCAAAGGCAACTGAAATTTCTTGTTTTTTTTTCCCCTTGAAATTTTTGCTGAAGTTCTGAAGAAGCTTCTTGGATGAGAAGCCAAATGTTTTCAAGGAAAAAAAATAACCAAGGAATTCCAGTTGTTTTGAAGAAGACTATTTTTAAATCAAATGTCCTCCAGATATATCTATACTTTTCCCCCTTTATTGTCATAATGTTCCACATTTTCTCAGAGAACTGAAGGTGATGTTCTTGTGGGGTGGGGGTGGGGTGATGGGGACAGAAATCTCTATTTATCTTATCCCCACAACAAGAGACTGACTGTCCTAAATTAAACCAAAGTGCACTGTGGCTAAGCAGGACAGAAGAACCCAGTCTTTTCAGTTATTTAAGCATTCCTGCGCATTGACAGCTAGTACTCTCAGAATGCCCATGCATTCTGAATAAAACAAAGAAATTAGTTCAATGCATTGTTCACTTGTACAGATGTGTCCATGGGTGGATTAATCTTTTGCCTAATGCATAGCATCACCTCTGCTTTTTAACTTCCTCCACACTGTTATAGATTAGTATGCACATCACGGATAGATTGGTACAAATTAGGCCACAGTTTGTTAAACCACAATTTATTGAAACAACTACAATTGATAATTGATATAATACACTAATCTCAAAACTTCTCTTTTGGGGCCTTTGCAACTTAACTTAGGATAATGTGTTAACTCTACAAAAGACAACTGGATGATTTTCAATGCAATGTAGTTATAGACTACAATATTTAACATCTTTTAATGAGTACTCAAATGTGAGGCAGCAGCTCCATAACAAAACCTATCCCACCTAGCATTCTACGATCTGGGTATCCTCCAGATGTGTAGATTTCAATTTCCAGAGTTCTTCAGCAGCATAACCATGGCTTGTAGTTTTGAAAATTGAAGTCCACACATCAAGATGGCACCAAGTAAGGGATCTTGGCCTTTTCCATCCCTAGTCATTATTACTATTAGTACATTTATTTGCTGCCTAGCTCACCATGGGGATACTCTAGAGTCTAGATGGCTCACACCAGCGGTGGGTTGCTCCCGGTTCGGACCGGTTCTTAGAACTGGTAGCGGTGGTGGTGGGAGGCTCCGCCCATCCACCCGGGATGCTTCTACGCATGCGCAGGAGCTTTTGCGCATGCACAGAAATGTCACGTGTGCATGCAAACTAATTCAGAACCCACTACTGGCTCACACCCTTAAACAAAAGCTAAGAAGTAAAAAGGAAGTTTAAGCAAAACAAAAATAATCAAAAAAGAAAACAAAGAAAAAAGAAAACAAAGAAAATACATTGATATGACTAATAAAACTAAATGGGTGAGTGAGGAATGGAATGGAAGGTAATGGAAGCAAGTTGATACATGCACAGTGATTTCGTAATGCATATTCTGCCCCTTTGTCCCTGCAGTCTGATATCATGGCATGTTGCATTACCTGGTCCTTTGTGCCCTTCATTCAGCTTTTCTCCCTGCATTGGCTATATGAGAACAGAAGAAGAAAAAAAATGAATGGGCAGCATCTGGAACTGCCTATTTGGAGGAACCTAAGCTCCTGTGATCAATATGTGTTTCCTTGAGATGAATTTTTTTCATTTCATTTATGATAGAGAATATTCAGTAAGATGAGAAGCAAATGTAAAATGCCCTGGCTCTGAACCACTTACCTACTACGGTAGAAATCCTCACTATGCTCACTGTATCTTCAGGTGATCATCTTTTGTGGCCTTCTGACAAGCAAAATCAATTAGTAACCGTGTTACTAATTTAACAGCTGCAGTGATTCACTTAACAAATGTGGCAAGAAAGATCATAAAATGAGGCAAAACTCACTTCACAAATTTCTCACTTAGCAACATAAATTTTGGGCTCAATTGTGGTTGTAAGTTGAGGACTTCCTATATTTTAGTAGCTGATGCTGAAAACTTTTACTAGAACTTGTCAATTAAAAGCTTTAAAGATGTCCCTGTGTTTGCTGCCATTATCCTTTGACGTCTTCTGTCATTCCCATTTAAAACAATCTTGTGACAGAGATGCATTTTTTGCTTAGGTAGTACACATATGGGTGTACTGTGTATATATGTACAATGACAATAAATTATTATTATTATTATTATTATTATTATTATTATTATTATTATTATTATTATTATTATTATTATTATTATTATTATTATTATTATACATTTTGACTACATTATCATAACTCTAAGTGGTTGCTAGAAGTTAATATTATTAATTATAACATCTGCTATTACAAATCAAGTCCAACAAGAAGAGGACTAATACTAATAGGCACTCTGGGTGCAATCCCAAAACATCTGGAGCACCACTTGAACACCATCGGCATTAATAAAATCACCATCAGTCAATTGCAGAAGGCAGCTTTCTTGGAACACCTTGCATCTTGGCATGACACCTTTAACACCATCAAGCAACAACATTTGCCTATCTCAGGTCCTTGGGAAGAACTTGATAGGTGGATAAAAATGTCTAAACATCTGGTTGACTGCAACCAACCACAATAATGAATTTTTGGTTTTCAGTAGGGGGCGCTGCCTTATTCAGACTTTATGTGCAGCCTGGGGGTGGGGTTCCCTTAGACTCACAAGCTGCTATTTGAAAAGTAGGTGGCAGCTGTGGCGGGGGGGGGGGGGGTCTATGACAATTCGCCACGGCCAACTTACCATGACCAATTTTCCACAGCCAACTCACCACAGCTAACTCTCCACAGCCAACTTGCCACAGCCAATTTGCTGCATAACAACTTGCCAAGGCCATCTCACTGTGGGCCAACTCACTGAGGGCCAACTTGTTAAGATATTCATGAACTGGGAGAGCCATGTTAACATGGTTAGCCAATGAATAGGCATAGCAACTGAGTCGGCCAATGGGAGCTAACCACTTCTGAGTCTGTGCAGAGAACTGAAACTGAAACTAGGAAGGCTGGGTGTGGCTCCAGTCTCCCCTCTGCTCTCTTGTCTCCACGCTGTACTCTTCCACTCTGAACTCTGCTGAAATGAAACTAACTGTTCTCTGCTGTCCGTAACTGCTTGAAGAAGAACTCTGCTAGTGGTATTGTAAATTCATCTGTTACTTGTATATAAAGTTTATGAATCCAGCTGAATCAGTCATCTGTGTGTGCTTCTGGACATTGATTTTTCTGCAACAAACTTTACTACAACTTGCGGGACAAGAGTTACACTAATATCAAAGAAATAATAGAATAGAATAATTAAAGAAAGAATGCAAAAGGAGGAACAGAATAAAATGTGAATGGCGAAAATTAAAATATTTTAAATAATTAAATAGAATTGTTACATTGTCCCCACAGCGAGTTGTCAACGCAGTGAGTTGGCCGTGATGAGTTGGCTGCGACAAGTTGGCCGTGGAGAGTTGGCCATGGTAAGTTGGCTGTGGCAAGTTGTCTCATTCCAGGCCAGTTGCACCCATTCCTGGGTTGGAAAGGCCTACTCATGGATACTCATTGCCTTACTGTTGTCACTTCCCACTGGACTACTGCAAGGCATTCTAAACAAACAAGTAGTTAGTCTTCTTAAATTCTCCTTAAAATATATATTTAAAAGCTGTAATCCATATGCCAATAGGTTTATGTCAGTAGTCAATCAGATTCTTGGGGGGGAAAACGCTATCGGATCTTGATTCTTCCTCGGGTTGATTTTTTTATATTTATCATCCGTATCAACGATATCCCATTTCCCAACCAGAAACCTTCCTGCCCAGCCCTGCTCAAACCAGGGTGCTCTGTTCCTTTAAGACGCTGCGGTGCCTGTGTGGTACTGTCTCTTTAAAAGGCTGTATCCTCTACTCCCTAAGCTTTTGAGAAGGACTATGGCCATTTTTTCGGTCCCCGTCTTTCTTCTCTTCCTCTTAATCTGATTAATTGTAACCACCGTCGTACCGATTTAAAAATTAAAAGGACGGCAAGATGGCTGAGATGGGCAAGGGAGTCACGGCAGGGAAAATAGCCAGCAACATGCAGAAGAAACTCACCAGGGCCCAAGAGAAGGTAAGGAAAGGGCAGGCAGGAGAGGGGGGAAAAATCCGGAAAAAAATAAAATAAAATAACGAGGAAGGTTCTCGGAGGCTAATCTGTAAGGCGAGCATTTGCGGGGGGCACTTCTTCACTTCCGAGGAAGCGAAAACAAAAAAAGGGGGTGCTGCGGTTGCAATTGCTGTGATTATGTGGGATACGGGAGAGGGGGGGAGGCGGTTACAACGTAATGCACCAATTCTCCAACGCCGTATGCTTCCTTTCGTTGACATTGACAGCTCGGCCACGTTGTCTAGCTTGCCTTCGCCTTCCACCTCGTTACCCCCCGCCGTTGGCTCTTTTTTTGGGGGGGGGGTTGTACTCGCTTTGTGATCCTGGTGCTCGGAAGGAGGAAAGATCCGCGGGCGGAAAGACCCCCCGCCCGCCCGCACTCGTGTTCCCAAAGACCCACCGGGGTTATGGGGGACGACGAAGACGACGACTTCGGGGGTGGGGGGGGGATTTTGGATTTCTTTCCAAATCAGTATCGGGGCGATTGCAACTAAAAGCGCAAGATGGGAAGGGCCGGAAGCTGGTAGTCCGTTTTTAACACATCTGGAAAGCACCGGGTTGGGAATCCTGAGCTGGATTTGGGATCGATTGTTGTCTTTTTTCCGCCCTCCTGTTAAATTCTCGGCCGAGGGGCGGAGCGGCGAAGGTTATTATAGGCGCCCGCTTTTCTGCACGCTGCTGTTATGGATCGAAAGATAATCCCCATCATCCGATCCCTCTTTCTTTTTTTTCTCTTTTTCTTTCTTAGCCCTGTTTTATCGCTCCGGGGCGTCGGCAGCGGGGAGGGGGCGGAGGTTCCAGCCTCCCACCCCCCCACCCCTCACCTTGCCGCTTTGGCAAAGCAGCGGTGGGAGCGAGGCAAAATATTAGGGAGGGGAAAAAAACTCTCGCGCTGCCCGACTGACGCAGGACGGAGGCTATTTCTGGTCGCTCCGAGAGAATGAATGCGGCTTGGGGTGGAGGAGAGCGAAGTCCTCTCCGCTGCCTCGTTTTGGTTTAAATTGTCAACGCTGGTTCGGTGGCCAGCCTCGGCGCGGGATTAATGAACGGAGGTGGTGGGGAGGAGAAGGGGTGCTTTTTTTGTGACTGGCTGACCTCCAAGAGCTCCGCTTCTTACATATGGGGGCTGACTTGCAAAAGATCACCGATCTTTTCAGGGTTTAAAAAACAAAAGCCAAAAACCAACGGATCGGCCGCGGCTCAAATTACGTCAGATGAAATGCGGGCGAGATTTCCCTTTCCCGTCTTCTTTCGGCAGAAGCGAGCTTGTCAGTCTCTCCAAACGCCCCCCCCCCCGGCTGCCTTCCCTTCCCTCTCCTTTAAGGTAAAAGAGGCTTCGGCTGCACATTCTCCCTCCGGAATTTCCCCTGGAAGTGACTCTTGGAGCGGCTTCTGCCTTTGGGACCGACCGCCGGCTCCGCCCCCGGAGCTCCCTCTGCAGCCTAAACTAAACCGAGTCGGGGTTTCTCTCCAGCACCTTCCTGGCTTGGGGGGGAAAGGCTCCGTTCCTCCCGTTCCCCTTAGGTGGTGAAGTCCCAAAGGTGTTTTTTCCAGGAGGCAACTGGACTTTCGTGTTTTTTCTTTGAAGACGTTTCGCTTCCCAGCCAAGACGCTTCTTCAGTTCTGACAGGACTGGGGAAATGGAAGGATTTAATATTCTTTGCAAACAGCTGGTCATGAGAAGTGAAACGTCTTCAAAAGAAAAAAAAACCCAAGAAAGTCCAGTTGCCTCCTGAAAAAAGCACCTTTGGGACAACCATGACCTGTATGACAGACTTAGGTGTGAAGGCTTTGGCGGTCTGAAGGGGAAAGCGAAGCGTTCGCGCTTTGGCTTGCCCGTAAAGCCGGCTCTTCTCTTCTCTTCCCTCAGCCCTTTTTTTAACTTTCCCCTTTTGACTTGAGGTGCGAGGTCAGGCCGCGAGAAGGGGCTTATTGGGATAAAGCGGCTTTCGGAAGAGGCTCTGCGAGAGCTTAGGTTGGCCCAAGCGGCGGGGGGGGGGGGCGAGGGAAGGTGGCGTGGGAGCACCGGACTCGCTCATCTTGGGGCCGTCAAGAGGCTGCTCGCCCGGGGATGGGGTGGGGGTGGGGGAAGGACGGCAGAAGTGTTGCATAGACTGCCGGCTGCCTGCAATTTGGCAGTTCGAATCTCACCAGGATCAAGGTTGACTCAGCCTTCCATCCTTCGGAGGTGGGTAAAATGAGGACCAAGATTGTTGGGGGCAATAGGCTGACTCTGTAAACCGCTTTAGAGAGGGCTGTTAAAGCACTATGAAGCAGTATGAGTCTAACTGCTATGGCTATAAACACTGGGAAGAGGCGGAGAAACCACTGTGCGAGGTGGTGCCATGCTCTGTTTTGATCCGATTGCTTATTGTCTTTGAACGGCAAACTGCTTTTCTTTTTCTGGGCCTTCAAATCTGGCTGAGACAGGTATTGGAAACTTCACCCGCCAAAACCCCTACCCCAAATCTCCAAGCAATAGTAACAAGCTCCTTAAATGGCTTTTCTTACATACCCTAGATTGTCCCCCACTGTGGAAAGTAATTTATAACTGACCGTTCAATAAGGGCAGAGTACAGAGTGCAGTCCTTGACTTACAACAGTTTGTTTAGTGACCGTTCAAAAGTTACAGTGGCACTGAAAAAAGGGACTTTTTCACGTTGCTGCATCTCTGTGGTCACGTGATCAACATTCAGATGCTCAGCAACTGGCCGGTATTTGTGACGGTTGCATTGTCCTGGGTTCATGCGATTTCCTTTTGTGACCTTCTGACAAAGTCAATGGGGAAGCCAGATTCACTTAACAACCGGGTTAACTAATTTAACAACTGCAGTGACTCACTTAACAACTGTGGCAAGAAAGGTTGTAAAATGGAGCAAAACTTTCTGTTTCGCTTAGCAACAGAAATTTTGGGCTCAGTTATGGTCGTAAGTTGAGGACTACCTATATTTCATCACTCACTGGAAACCTCTCTCAGACCATTAGGATTAATAAATGGGAGCATCGGATTTAATTCACTACCCTGTGTCTCTTGTCTGCATGGTCCCAGCTGCTGCTGTATAAGCCTAGGTTTGGGAGACCCAGGTTCAAATGTACCACTTATCTGCATGGTTCATTGGATGATTTGGGGCGATTTGGCTTTTGGACCTCCACAACTGTTGTGTTGAAGTGATAAACATTAAGCAGTAATCCCGGAGTTGTCTTGTCCTGTTTTTATTCCCAGACACTTGACTGTCCTGGCAAAGCCTTCCAGACACCATACAGCTATCTCTGGATGGTGGTAGAAAAAAGAGGAAGTTTTCCTTTTATTTTGGGTGTCCCATAACACTTTCTCCGTCCTTTAGACACTAGTCATCTGTTCAGTGTGTGACCCTGCAAACCTTCTTGAGGCCTGCTGGGGATGGCCAGTATTTCCTTCCTGAAGACTTTCTTGTATGAAAAACCTTGGTTTGGGAAGGAGATAATGGAGAATTTCTTAATCTCACTGTGCAATTGTCCAGATGGCCAGGAACTGTTTTCCCTCTGGAGAAAGACCTTTGCCAAATTCCTATTCATGACTTCATGCCTCACTTCCCTATGACAGCAATGGGAGCAGGGCTTTAAACGTGAAGACAAAATGTATGTTTGTAGGTATCTGGGGAGTAGGGGAGTGATGCCACATGCATCAAGACTTCATTGTGCAAATGATACAAATTGCATATTGCAATGATACTGTGACATGCATGATTTTATCGTGGCTTGCATTGGACTCCTCTTTGTATATTTGGACTTTTGTGAAGGGGTGATCTGTAACTGAATTGACTTCAAACAGCTGTCCTTGCAGACAGCTGGCAGTTCCAGGCTCTCCTGCTTGTCTTGCAAAGGAGTTTTGTGATTCCATCCTCAGCAGATGGGCTAGTCCAGTGGATGGGAAACTAAATATTAGAGGAAAGGTTATATTAACTTCTTCTTCTCGTCTAAGATGATTAAGCTGAACCATGTTTCTAAATGAGACAGATCTATTTACAGGAGAAGCCTTTGCCTGTTGATGAGTTGCACTATACTGTGGAAAGTTATCTTACCCTTACAAAATATGGCAGCAGCTCTCTGACAGGTTTCAAGTGGTAGATAAATCACATAAACAAACTATACTTCTCCATTGCTGTTTTGCAGTAAATATTCCTTAATTTGTCTCTTCTTCTACCATGAGAATAGAATTTCTTAGTTTAATTAATGGGTTAAAATATTACTATCATTTAAGCTTGAATACAGTATGTCTCTTTGAAATGTTGCACAGCCCCAACTCTGGGTCAGCTGCCTCTTCTCATATCCACATAACTCTTCTCCTGCCTGTTTCCTGCAGTCCCCCACAAATATATAGTCATAAACCCTCCATATATTGCTGAAGTATACTTCCCTACATCCATTACCTTTGGAAATGAGGGTGGGTGGGACTGCTGGGAATTGTAGTTTAACAACAGCCGGAGGGCCATAGGTTGTCTGGTCTTGATATAAACTATTTCCAGCAATAGAGGGGCATTGGAAATTACAGTTAAGAAATCTTATGGCATCTCTTATGGCACAGTTGTGATCTGGATGGCATGGAATAGATTGAGGTTGAATCCTGGCAAGACAGATTGTTTGTACATCAAAGTTTTTTGTCAGTTCTGGTGTTGTCTCTTGATGGTGGTGGGGTGTGTGATACTGCTCCTGAAAGAACAGGTTCATGATTTAGTGAGGTAGAGGTGCCCAATTCTGTTTGATGTGCCAATTGCAACCCTACCTGAAGATTTTGCAACAGTGATGCATTCTGCCTGCAACAGTGATGCATTCTGCCATCATTGCTCACTTGAACTATTGCAATGCGCTCTGGATGGTGCTGCCTTTGAAGATCACTCATAAGCTTCAATTGGTCAGGAATGAGTGATCTAGTTATTGGTTGCAATGATCACATTACTTTGGTACTTTGGATTCCGCAGTATCTTCCTCTGGCTTCTGGGTGAAATCCAAAGTGTTGGTTATTATCTGCAAGGCCCTAGGTGGCCTGGGATGGAGATACTTGTAGGACTGCCATCGGCAGCCAGAACTGGTCAACTTGACTTGTATGTTCTTGGAGATGATTTCCTACTTTGAATGTAGTAGTGGAGCAGAAATGGATAGGTGTTGCTTTTCTGTGATGGAAATCACAGAATTCTTTTATGGAAATCAGGCTTGCCTTGCTCCCACATTGTTAACTTTCGGAAAGTTAATTGAAATCGAAGTGTTTTGAATGCTTTAAGGAGATTAAAATAATGCAAATAATGTCCTCAATCAATTGATTATTGGTAGTTTGATTATTATTACTGTTCATGTGGTTTGAATTGTTTTTATTTTGTACCATGAATGTTTTAAAATGTAATCGCAGCAGTTATTTATGCTTTGCTTGCTGTAAACAAAGAGACTGGTTGACTACTTGCAGTGGATATTAATTTAATAACCAATCAAATAAATAAATATTTCAGAAGAAGACAATAGCAAGCAATTTCCATTCTGTTGTGAAGAAATGTGTTCATGTAGTTACTGGGAGTTGTGCTTGACTCAAGAGTATCTTAAAAAGTAAATCTTTAGTTAAAAAGTAATCTTATGTCCTCCAGATGTTTTTAACTACATTTACACAGTTTCTGGTCATTGCTCATGCTGGCAGGAGCTGATGAAAGTTGATCCAAAACATCTGTTTTAAACTCTTTACAGATTTATAGAGTCTTATTCTGGGAGTCACCCTTCATGAAATATATTGCAAAATAAGGAAATGATTTTATTATACAAAGATATTGCTGGCTTGCTTTCCAGAAGCTGAAATGCTCAAGGATTAATCTACACCCTGTTTTCTTTGATAAACCTCATGGTCACTTTGACGGAGATCCTTCTGCTTTCTCATGAAGATATTAATTAGAGTTATGGAATATTTAGTGTGAAGACTGGCTTAGTAATAACTAGTTTCTTCTATACCACAACCTATTGTCTTCCAGAATGATTGGGATCCCATTGCTATTGCTGGCTGGGATTTTTGAAAGATGTAATCCTAATACATATTATATTGGGGAAGGTTTCTTTAGATTGTGAACATGTTCTTGGAATGCTATCATTGATTATTGTGAAACGATTTTGTAAATGTTTTAAGAACTTTGGTTTTGGTAAACTTTCCACAAAAATAAAGTTAAGGATGTATTTGTGTATTTTACTCCTTTTCAGCTTTCCAAGAATTCAAATACAGGGTTTCAAATACAGGGTTGTCTACTTAACTAAGGAGTAATCCAGCTTTTACTTTTCTATGTCTCTTTACAGATTAAGATATGGATTTCAGATATAATATAATAGAATAACAGAGTTGGAAGGGACCTTGAAGGTCTTCTAGTCCAACCTGCTGCTCAGGCAGGCAAATGGTTCTCTTCTTAAAAACTTCCCGTGTTGGAGCATTCCCAACTTCTGGAGGCAAGTTGTTCCACAGATTAATTGTTCTGTCAGGAAATTTCTACTTAGTTCTAGGTTGCTTCTCTCCTTGACTAGCTTCCATCCATTGCTTCTTGTCCTGCCTTCAGGTGCTTTGGAGAATAGCTTGACTCCCTCTTCTTTGTGGCAACCCCTGAGATATCAGAACACTGCTATCATGTCACACCTAGTCCTTTTTTTTCATTAAACTAGACATACCCAGTTCCAGCAACCGTTCTTTGTGTGCTGGGATATATGTTGGGATATGGTGGAATATAAACATTCCAGGTGTGCTTTTAGTATAATGATGCTCAATCATTATTGTCAAAGAATATCCCATTTAAGTCACCTACAAGGAATTCTATAATCTACTCTGGGTATTGTCATAGACATCCACATCCAACTGAAATTACATCAAATTCATGACATTTGAAGGTGTATGTGATATCATGATGCACACCCTTCCCTTGCATACTTGCATGTTGATGTCTGATGCTTGTTTTATCACTTGTCCCTGGCATAGATGCCAGCTGGTATTGCAGAGTTCTAGTGCATGTTGTACAGCAGCAGAAGGCAGAATATAACACGGTGTTTTCTGAATATTCCTTGGCGATTAGCAATGCATAGGAGCAGTTTATGACATTTTGTGTGCTGTTACATCACCTGAGAATGGACTTTGAAAATACAGTGTATATCCCAACAAGTTCAACTCTAGAGAAAATTGAGAGAGGATGAGGAATTTTTGACTATTATGCTTAGAAAGGAACTCCAATTTCCATCTGTGCATAGCTTGAAAACCACAGCTATAGGAGCATTTGGGCTTTCCGTAACATTGTAAACTTGTCCACTTACCAATGGACTTAATTCTGAAAGAGGATTGTATTAAACAGAAATTTGAAATAAATTATAACATGGACTAGAAATGAGACAATGAAGTCATCTAGTGTAGTTCATAGTAACTACGTCAAAATTAAAGACAGGTTGTTGAATTTTTTAGTCATCTGTGTAACAGATGCAGGAGATCTCTGCTATATTTATCCAGAAGGCAAATGTTCATTTCTGTAATTCACAGATGGTCAGTCTGAAGTCTTGTGGGAACTCAAGGCTGCTTGGAATGGCTGCCTGTAATTTTGTGGCAATGTGATATCGGAATGGTAGGAGATGAAATATAAAAAAATGATATTTGATATAATAACTTCGATCTCCTGCTCTTGATTTCATGCTTTGGCTCCAGAGCATAAATGAAAGGGCTTGTAAGAGTTGAAGGATTTCCTGGAACAGTGTGCGATGGGAGAGAATAGACAGGTTTGTAATAAGAAAAAGGAACCCATGCTTTCCTCACTTGAGATGTTTACTAACTCCCAGTTCCTCCTTTCTGTGCATAAAGGTCAATCCTGAATTCAGTACTGTGTTTGGTCATTGTGATCAGTGGTGGGTTCTTACCAGTGCGGTCCACTCTATAGCACCGGTAGCGGCCCGCTGGTGATGTCACAGTACTGGTGCGGTTGGTTGCCGGTGCCTAGGTGCTGCCGTTAAAAAATTTTTAAAAAATTTTTTTTTTAAAATTTTCTTCTCCGCATGCCCAGAAGCCGAGCTTCCGGCACTGCACATGCGCTGCCTTCCTACCCCACAGTGAGTCCAAGCAGGGGAAGATGGCTGAGGGAGCGCGTGAGATGCTGAAAGAACCTGACCTTTCCCCGTCCCTTCGCTTGAAAATAATAAGAAGCTTGCATTTGACACTTTTCCTTCGCTTTGGCCTAAAGCTTTCCAAAGTGGGCGTTTTCCGAAAGCTTAACCTTTTATACTGTTAATTTTATACAGTTTTATACTGTTATTCTTTAGATGAAAACATTGAGGACTGTTAAAAGATACTGGTCTCAATATTTTCGTCTAAGGAATCCAAGACAGAAACCAAAAATGCTGTATGAGACTTGCTTGTCTTTTAACGATAGCATTTTCTGCATATAAAGGTTGCTGTGTTGCCATGGTGTAACACACACTTTGTATGCAAAGCTTTTCATGTAAGGTATAAAATAGCAAAAATAGTAGTAACATCTCTCTGAAATAACTAATATAAGCCACACCCACCCGGTCACATGGCTGGCAAGCCACACCCACAAAATAAGCCACGCCCACAGAGTGGTAGTAAAAAAATTAGGAATCCACTCCTGATTGTGATCCTCTTGAAAAAGCTAGACATGAGGTATATAGTGGTTGGATGCAGAGTAATAGTTCCTTAAAAATGCCTATCATAAATTATTACAATTCTACTGTACATCAAATCAGACTATTGGCCTTTCTGCTCATATAACCTACACCAGGGTGAGTTTATCTTACCTTCCCTACCGGTTCGGAAGTGCGCGTGTCGCGTCGGAAGTGTGCGTGCATGTGTCACATCCGGGTACTGACCCTCTGCTCATGTGCAGAGGGTTATTTGCCAGCCACTTTCAAGCAGCGGCGACCTGGGAGCCAGTTTGGGGGTGTGGCAAGCTGGCCTTCACTACCGGTTCGGCGTCCGTGGCCACATTTCTGCCACCGGTTCACGCGAACCGGTAGCAACCCACCACTGATTTGCACCAGTTTTTTCACACCCTTTAATTATGCCAGACTTTTGAGAATACTCCACTAGCATGCCATTTGACTACTAGAATTCCCTGCCAGGACTGCCATCAGCATAAGAAGTCAGAGAACTGCAGTTTAATACACATGGAACGCATCAAATTGGGAAGACTGATATGGTCTCTATATATTTAATGTACAAGAGGAATCAGATGGGGCAAAGCTAATTTGGAAATATGACTTTTATATCTGAGCTATCTTTTTTTTCTGTCAGTCATATGATATGTTAAAAAATGGCTCTTAACAATATATCACTTTTAAGTTGGTTTTGTACCACCCAAGGAAATTCTTGACTGGCTTTGAATAGTTTCAAGTTCTATTTCATTATGTTATATTATAGTAAATTTTGTGTCTGCTCAAAATAACTATTGGTGTCCTGGATTAATGTTACCACAAATTAACAGTTTGAGACAGAAGGTTTTTTTTCCTGCCACATAATAGATAGGTTTATTTCTTATATTGATATTTCTCTTAGGTTCTTTTCTTGTGTTGTTTATGCAACTTTGTTTAGAATTAATGGCCTTTGTGCATGAATTTCCAAACTTTGTCTTCCAAACTTTGTATATACACAAATGCTTTTTTTTTACTTAATTGCATCAATAGTAAATCAATATATTTGGTATGGAGTAGTGTTTTTCTAAAATAATGAATTTTTCAGATCCATTAGAGTAAAGGAAATAATAGGTTAAGAATGATCATGTTTCCACCACTGAATGCTTATTTATGCTGGAATGTGTGGGTAGCACTAATAACCCATATTTTGGAAGACACACTGTTCCCTTTGCATACATGATGTAACATTTTTTTCATTTTGTCAGTGAGAGTTCCATGGATATTATAAGACAATAACTACAAAATCACTATCTTTGGAGGAGCTGTCTAATAATGATTTCATTATTCTTATATTTTCACATTATCTTTAAAAGTTGGTAGGAATAAGCAATGAATAAAATCTGCTTCATTTAAAGAAAGCATTAAGAGCTTAAAAAATATCGATGATTTTTGTTTGAAATAGTCTTCTCTTCTCATTACTTCTCATGATACTGTAGTTCTCTTGCACAATTGCCATAACTTCCGTTACACTTTCTCCAGATACTTGCCCTTTTCTTTAAAAAAAAAATCTTTGTGCTATATCAGTGTTTATCAAGCTTCGGAAGCTTGAAGATGTGTGGACGTCAATTCTCAGAATTTCCCAGCCAGGAAACTGGCTCAGAAATTCTGGGAGTTTTCCTTTATTATTAGAGTTGGAAGGGACCTTGTAGGTCATCTAGTCCAACCCCCTGCTCAAGCAGGAGTTCCTACACCATTTGAGACAGATGGCAGTCCAGTCTCCCCTTGAAGGTCGCAAGTGTTGGGGCTCTCACAACCTCTGCTGGCAAGCTGTTTCACTGGTTGATCGTTCTCACCGTCAGAAAATTTCTCCTCACTTCCAGGTTGAATCTCTCCTTGGTCAGCTTCCATCTGTTATTCCTTGTTTGGCTTTCTTGTGCCATAGAGAACAGCCTGACCCCCTCCTCTCTGTGGCATCTCCTCAAGTATTGGAATATTGCTATCATGTCACCCCTGGTCCTTCCCTTCGCCAGACTGTCCAAGCTCAGTTCCTGCAACCGCTCTTTGTATGTTTTATTTTCCAGACCCTTTATCATCCTGGTTGCTCTCTTCTGCACTTTCTCTAGAGTTGAAGTCCAGACAGCTGCCAAGCTTGAGATACACTGTACTAGACGATTCAGTAGATTTAATTTTGCATCTCTGAAATATTTCATTCTCTTCACAGAACTTTGACCATGATAGGATGGGAAGGAGATGGGAATCTAGGTCTTTTCAACCTGGTTTTTAATGTTCCAGAAGGGGACATACTGTAGAAGAATGCTATCTACTGTGTCAGTCTGTGGAATTCTAGAAAGGTTAGTGATGGGCCGGGCCAAACCTGCCTTCAGGCAGAAGTCTATCTCAGGCATTAAGCATTGTCAGTCTCTCCTTTGAAAAAGGTCTTCGTGCCACATGGTCTGGCCTGCATTCCATAGATCAGCCTGCTGGCATCCTGTTTGGTGAACACACCATGACTTTCTCAGTGTGGAAGTTTTGTAAAAAATCAAATTGATTACAGGGAGGCTTTCTGCATCTCAGTTGGTGAATCATTAGCTTTATTTTTAAAAGAAAAACGGGAGCTTCTGTTATTACGATAATTTATAAAACAAGAAAACGGCCCTTCTGTCTCTCTCTCGAGAAAAACTGAGCCAGATTGCACACCCACCACTGCTTTGATTGTGACATAATTAGTGCTACTGCACTGATTTGTATTGCTCTTTGTAAGTCATCAACTCTAACCACTAAATGTATGGAATTAAAAACTTTTACAACTTATAGAACTTGGGCTGAAAGTGGTAGCAGAAGAAAATTGAATGCTGTTTTATAGCTCAGTATCAGACCTCTGTAAAATTCAGAAAAGTGTATGGTCATAGCAGAAGCCATTGATCATGCATAGAATATTGCTTTATATAAGAGGAAAATAAAAAATAAATTGCCAGTGGTAAGTAGGAATTTTGGATATTCTAAAATAGTCCGTGATATCAATGGAGCAAAGGGAAATGATAGCTCAAATGGAATGCTTATTGTGCATAAAGAAGAGAAGAGGAATGATTCATCTTATCTCAAATTTTCAAAAATATTCCTCATTAATGGAGCATATGTTTTCTATTTGTTTGCTATATTATATGTGGAATATCATATTTCACTTAATAGTAAAAATGGAGTTGGAAGAATTTACAGAAGAGAATAGCAAGAAAAAAATGTATTTAGTTTTGGCAACAGAAGCATGTCCTTAATTGGGAAAAATGATCCCCAAAATATGTTTTGATGAAGAACATGTAGGTTAGATCTAGGTGGATGCAAATCATGATTTGCAATCATGATTTTCAAGGACATTTGATTGTACGTAGGTTAAAACAGAAATAAATGACTATTTCCTCCCACTTTCCCTAATTCTACTGCAAAATAGATAGAAGCTTGGGGTAATTAGAGATGTGTAAAGAGCCAGTTTTCACATAGTCAGGGAGAAACAAAACAAGAGCAAGCCTATGGATGAAAAAATACGAGAAAGCTTGAAACTGGCCCTCCTGCACAAAAGTGGGGAGCAGGCTGTCTGTTAAATAAAGTGATAAAGGTGTAAAAGAATATTCATTTATCATATTTATATGGCTGCCCATCTCATGAGATGTGGCATCGGGTGGAGTACAAATGGAATATTTGATTTGATTTGGGTATAGCCTAATTCAGACTGACCCTAGACTTGCTCTTGAAATACAGAGGTCACAGGAATTGTTTATTTATTTGGTTTGTACCTGGCACAATAGAACACTCTCAGAGGTTGATAGTACATTAAGAAAAGCAATGATATTTTTTAAAAAATGATCAAATGATCAAATGAAAATGAAAAGGCAAGTTAAGCCCATCGAAGTGGTTTCTAAGAATGTGATCTTGCAAAGACTATGCAAAATAACCCACTTTTTATCAGCTTATTAGCGGTCATAATATGGGAGCCAGCCAATTAAATCTCTGAGGGAATATTCCATGGTGCTGGCACACCCACTTTCTTTCAAGTTGTTGGATTCTAGTTCCATTCCACCTTTGGAGTGACAGCCTGATAGGATGGTGTGCAAAATAAGCATTTTGAATTCTGCCCAGTTCTGTTACTCAGAACAGTTTCCTGGGATCAGAATTATTTAATTTTAATTATAAATATTTTGTATTTGAATCTAGTTCTTAAGTTTCTTAAGAGGTTCCTAAGGGGGCGTGCATAAGCGCACCAGCGTGTCTATCGTCCCTGTCCTACTGTACCCATTTGTATGTACTCATTTTATGTGTTTATGGCTATGTTTTGCTTCTTTATATCCATTTATTTGTGCCATTTTTTTCATGTGTCCTGTTTCCTTGCACTTGTTGACAAACAAACAAACAAACAAACAAATAATAAAATAAACAGTTAATGAATCATTTATGAATTCTAATAAAAAAATAGCTCCCACAAGTCTGAAGGTTGATTACTTTCATGTAGATGAGGGAGATCTGGCATACTGCACACTGGTCATTCACTTACATCTTATTTTCATAATCCTCTTGAGACTTTTAATCTAACGATTCCAGAACCTTTAGTTGCTTGAGGATATTACAGTCTTTAAACTGAAGTCATGTATCATGTTATTCCTTATGCCTTGAAGTTTGTCTCTAAATTGAATTCTCACCAGTACACAGTCATTGTATTGAAGCATCAGATGAAATTTCTTAGATGTCTTCTTAATTGTGTCCAGAAACCATAAATTGTAAATTGTAGGAGATGACCAGGCTGAACCTGAGGGAAGGGTCAAGCGTATCATCAGTCCCTTCACACCCACAAGAAAGCTAAGTCCAGCCGCTGAAGTCCAGCCAATTTGGCTTGACCATTAGTGGTTCCGATTCTTTTTTAGGAATAGCATGGAATAAACTTGTACTCATCTGAAGAAACCTGATTCTTGATTTCTTGTGCCTGACATAAATTTTTATATGTACGTTGGTACACACACACACACACACACACACACACACACACACACACACACACACACACCATATACAGATGCAAAAATATACAAATATATTGTGTATACACATCACACACACACATACATACATTGTACTTGCTTTTTCTGTATATTATATTTTGTGTAATTATTTGTCTCCTTTCCTTTTTGTTTCTTTATATAAGTCTGCAGTTATTTTGTTCATGTTATAAATATCTAAGCTTTTTTTAATGCTATTTATATGCAAGTTGTCTCTTCTTGATATTTTCTAATAGTGGGATTGCTAATGGCTTAGCTTTTGATCAAATTAACATTAGAACTCCATCTGAATCGCACTTTACTGTTAAAAAGAGTTTAAAAAAATACTTCAGGAATAGTCAATATTTTGTTGCTTGTGTTGGCAAACTGCCATTTTGTTTTTAATTGTTAGATTGAATTTTATTGTTTATTGCTATTCTTTAAGATAACTATAGCTATTACAATGGGGTGATATAAGTACACAATTGTTAAATATAAATTTCATTTCGACAGTATACATATTCACATTCTTAGAGACAGCAATGCATCTTAAGTATGCTAATTTTATAACTGTGAAAGCCTTACACTTAGGCAGCTTGCAAATATTTAATAGAGTAATGAACCGATTGTGATCCCTGTTTATTTATTACTTTGGAATTTTATAAGGCCACCCAGGTCTCTAATGACTCTGGGTGGTAACAGTACGCAGAATACAGTTAAAACAACAACAACAAAACCCCCACCCATGCTTCAGAAGTAAAGCAATCATTAAGAGAGAGACATAGTGCCTACTCTAAACCTATTCTTTCAAACATAGCCATGGAGGGGGCCAGGCATATTTGGAGGGGAACAGTGTTCCAGAGGGCAAACACTGCAACAGGGAAGGCACACTTCAGGTGGCATTGCTTAATGGACGGGACCTGGAACATGTCAAATCTGCCTGTTAATACAGGCCAGGCAGAAGACAGACAGTTCCTTAAATAACTAGCTCCCGTGCCAGCAAGGGCTTTACAATATAGGCAACCAGCACCCTGAATTGCCCTCAGAAGCCTATTGGTAATCTCTCCATAGCAGGCATGTCAAACTCAATTTCAATGAGGGCCGCATCAGGGTTGTGTTTGACCTTGGGTGGGGGGCAGGGAGGGCATGGCATGGCAAGTGTGGGCATGGCCAGCTCAACGTCATTCATGTTGGGGGCACCTGTGGTGGCCTGAGCGCTTTGCCAGCAAAAACGGCTCCCGGGCTCCGTTTTCGGCTGTGACGGCTCCTGCAACCCTCTGCTAGCGAAAGCGGAGCTTGGGAGGGCTGCCCGTGGCCCTCCCGAGCTTCGTTTTCTCTGGCAGAGGCACCGCAGGCCGGTCCTTCACTGTTTCTAGGGCGGCCTCACGGGCCAGATCTAAGCGCCCTTCAGGTCGGATCTGGCCCGTGGGACTTGAGTTTGACACCCCTGCTCTATAGAGTACGATTTGGGAGGACTGTCGATGGAAAATGTGAATTTGGGCCTTGGGAAACCTAGATTACAGTATTAGTTTACAATGAACACATCAGATTACAATGGGCCAACAACATCTCTCTTTGAATGCCATGGAGGAGTGGATTGCTACTGAGCACTGAAGAAAAGAAAATAAGTAAAGAAATCTCTTCATAGTGGCATCAGACTAGCAAAACATCATTTCAGAGAGGCAGTGTTGCTAGAAATAATACTACGTGCTTTGACTTATCCTGAGAATAAGGGATTTAAAGGCAGGAAACTATTTCTAAAATCTGTTCTCAGTGCGCATGTCTGAAGATATTAAGCTGCAAATAAGCATTTGGTTAATATTCCTGTGTAACTAATGGATTTTCAAAAAGCCAAACAGGAAACATTTGGATCCCACAAAGGAGGATTCTATTTAATAACAATACCCTTGACAATTCTAAAATAACCTGCTCCTGTCTTGTTTACCACATTTCTGTGTTTACCACATTTCTCAAACATAAGGCACATATTTTACTGTATATGCTGTAGATAATATATTCATTGTTATGAACATTGCCTCACATAAAGGAACTTCGGTTCAGATCTTCTCTTCTCTTCTTATATGCAATAAAACATTTAAAAAATCCATTTAAATTTTTAATTAAAGCAATGAGTCCTAGACTGATCATTCTTTCTTTGAAAAAGATGTGGCAGAAAATAGCTGAGCTATTAATAAGTTAATATTGTTCAGTTTCCTTTTTGACTTACCTAGTATCTGAAGAGCTGTTGCAAAACAAAAATAGTTTTTTAAAAATTCCATATATTCTTTATTTGATTGATATTGTCCTGTCTTTATTTTATATTGTTGACAGGTTTAGAGGACTTTTCCTGTTAGAAATGTTGTTAATGTTAATAGCTTGAGTTTGAACTTAGATTTTAATCAGAAAACCTTGTATTTATGCACAGCACATGTATTTATGTACAGTGTGGGCACCCTTAGGACTTTGACAGAAAATTATACTAGGACAAAGTGGTATAATTGTTGATCTTCGTGCAGCCCCTTATGTGTTTCTTCTAACTTGTTGTCTGAAAGTTGATAGCCTATTTTAGAAATGGGCATGACAACCAAAGGGGTTGATTGGCTCCTTGAACTTTTGGGCTCTCTTTTGTGCATCACTTGCCAATTATGACATTGCAGCTGGAATGAGGAAAGCTGGTTGCAGAACTTTATGCATCTTCCCTTGACCCATTCTATGCTCCTCCTCCTCCTCCCCCTATTTATAGATTAATAAATTAAGAAGATCAAAAAACTGGAGTCAGGAAGGGAGCTGAATCACAATGAATACCTTTATTTAGAATCTCCTCTTCCCTTCTTTTCTTGTATATAGAATAAGGTGACCAGACGTCCCGATTTTGGCGGGACAGACCCGCTTTTTAATCATTTGTCCCGCGTCCCGCCCGCCCTCTTAAAAAGTCCCGATTTTTTAAAACAATGCCCGACTAGGGCATTCTTTCAAAAAATCGGCCTGCAGGCACTCGAGGACGGCCAGGTTGGGCCCAGCCGCAGGGGCAGCAGCAGCAGCAGCAGGCCCTCTCAAAATCGGGACATCTGGTCACCTTAGTCTAATGAGCCCTCGCTTCTTCCTCCAACCAGACGCGCGCCCGAGCGACAGGCTTCCGATTCAGTCCCCTCTATTCACAGGGTGGCGCGGGGCGGGGCAGAGCGAACTCTGGGGGGGGGAGCGCGACTTTGCACTTGTCTTTCAGTCTGTGCTGCGGCAAAAGGGGCGGGGCAGGGCTGGGCGCGCATCCTACCTGGGACTTTTCCTGGTAGCTCCAATCGCGTTCCTTGCTAATAGCGCCCAGAGCAGAGCAGCCCCTTCCAAAAGATCGCGAGACGTTATCTTTTGGAAGGGGCTGCTCTGCTCTGGGCGCTATTAGCAAGGAACGCGATTGGAGCTATCAGGAAAAGTCCCAGGTAGGACGCGCGTCTCGCGCTGGGGGTTGGGCGGGCGGGGCAGGACTGGCGGCCAACTACCTGAGCGATGGAGGCGCGGCGGCCGGTTTGGGGCTCGGGGCGGACCCCGGAGGCCCCACCACCCCCGCCGGATCGCACAGAGCGGACATGCAGGCACCGGTCGAGACGCTAAACAGCTAAAAAGCCCCCCCCCGCCACTTGTTTTCCTCTTTTGCGCCTGCGCACGCTGGGCCCGAGCATGGGGGAAGAATTAAAACAGCGCACCGAGAGCGTCACCTGAGACGGTTGTAAGGATCTTGCCAGCCAGCCAGCCTAAACCATTGCCGGCTCCCGAAGGGGAGGCGAGGAAAAGCCTCCCCCCTCCCCCCCCCTCCACCCACCTGGATGCCGACATTTGCCTTCTTTTGCCCTCTGCACATGCAGCAGTGCTATTACTCAATTGGTAAGGCCACACTTGAAATACTGCATTCAGTTTTGGTCGCCACGATGCAAAAAGGATGTTGAGACTCTAGGAAGAGTGCAGAGAAGAGCAACAAAGATGATTAGGGGACTGCAGGCTAAAACACATGAAGAACGGTTGCAGGAACTGGGTATGTCTAGTTTAATGAAAAGAAGGACTAGGGGAGACATGATAGCAGTGTTCCAATATCTCAGGGGTTGCCACAAAGAAGAGGGAGTCAAACTATTCTCCAAAGCACCTGAGGGTAGAACAAGAAGCAATTGGTGGAAACTAAACAAGGAGAGAAGCAACTTAGAAACAAGGAGAAATTTCCTGACAGAACAATTAATCAGTGGAACAACTTGCCTCCAAAAATTGGGAATGCTCCAACACTGGAAATTTTTAAGAAGATGTTGGATAACCATTTGTCTGAAGTGGTGTAGGGTTTCCTACCTAAGCAGGGGGTTGGACTAGAAGACCTCCAAGGTCCCTTCTAACTCTGTTATTCTATTCTATTCTAATTCTGACAAAGCACCAAGAGAGGGTTCCTCTTGTCCCGCCCTTTAAAGAAACAGCAGAATGGCAGCAGGTGATCCTGAGCAGAGGACAGAGAAGAGAGTGTGTGTCGTGTGTCTACATCAGTCTGAAGTGTTTAATAAATGCTGTTCAGATCCCATCAGGTCTCTTGGCTTTGCCTCTGAAATAATGGAGGGAAGAACATTACAGCTTTAATGCATCTTGTGGCAACCTTTGGCTGATATCAGCCTAAGAGAAAAACATTGTTTTAACCCCAATGCATCAAAGGTTGTAGGCAACATCATGAAGGACACTGCAGAAAAAAAAATGCTCCGATGCATGCTTGTACAAGGAAAGAAAGTCCCATAACCTGCAGTTTCATATTTAACCGATAAGATTCATTATAAATTATTACATATAGTCAGATAGTCTATTCTACCTTCTATGCCTTGCTATAACTGTGGGACAGCCTGTTGCTGAGTAAATGAATGTCTCATATGGAATCTTCAATAGTGAATATTAGGGTGGAGATTACTCATGCAAACCTTTTGATAAAGAAGAGGGGATATTACTGCACAACAGTGATCCTGATTCATCCATTAAGTATTTTAAAGGAGAGAATATACTTTTTTTGACAGTAATAAGAAAGTTATTCAAAGGACTTTGAGATGGTTGAGAAAAGGTCTCCTTGTTCAGGAATTTAAAAAGAGCAGACTATCAAATTGAAACATAATGCAATAAAATGCTCCAATCTAAAAGTGCAGCTGTACAAAAACTACTGCAATGGAAATATACACGCAGATGCTGAAGCTAATTTTAAATAAATGCAGTAAGATGAAATTTAAATAATCCAAATAATAAATGAGGAATTCGAACCATCAGCTTTTCTCTATGTACTTTTTCCATTACCGGCAGAGGCACCACAGACAGGTCCTTTGCTGTTTTGAGGGCAGCCCCGCAGGCCAGATCTACATGATTACCATCCATTACCTGCATGATTTTATGTGCGTCTATTGCATCTTTTCTTTTTCATCAAGCTAAAACATCCTAATGTCTGTGATTTTTTTGGGGGGGGGGGTGTTGCCCTTTCTATATACATGCACAATTCATACACATTCATACACAATTTAAAAAGCTTTTCCACAGAGTAAAAACAGCACAAAATTTAAATTTCCAACCCAACGTTTTACAGATAATTCTTGACTTATGACCACAGTTGAGACCAGAACTTCTGTCGCTAAGTGATGCAATTAATATGAATCCCACCTGATTCATGCCATGTTCTGCATACTGTCTTGTTTTAAATAGTCATGGTGCACTGACATTTTCACGGAGCTTTTGAGCATAACCTCAGGATATCTTTTCTGATTGCTCGTTGCCAGCTCAGTTCCCATTAATGTATATACTGTATAGGAAGCTTCCACTTTTGATTGCCGTGTTTCCACTTCCTTAGAGTGAACTCTATTTTACAATTTAAGGGTGAAGTTGCTTACTTTGGAAAAATCATTTTAGAGTAGTCCAGAATCTCTTTGATTTTTGACTCCTTGAGAAATGTGGTGTCATCAACAGATTTGACTCACTTTGCTGAGGGTGCTGAACTTTAATTCCAGATTGTTTATAAATGAATGAAACACATGAGATCTAACACCCTTGTGGAACCTCCCTTAAGATCACTCACCAGTATGAGTACAGGTAGTTCTCGGCTTACAGCAATTCATTTAGTGACTGTTCAAGTTACAACGGCACTGAAAAAAGTGACTTATGATAGTTTTTCACAGTTACGATCTTTGCGGCATCTCCATGATCATAGCAATAGCACTTAGACTTAAATACCGCTTCACAGTGCTTTACAGCCCTCTTTAAGCGGTTTAGACAGTCAGCATATTGCCCCCAACAATTAGGGTCCTCATTTTACCGACCTCAGAAGGATGGAAGGCTGAGTCAACCTTGAATCGGTCAGAATCGAACTGCTGAACTGCAGGCAGCAGAATTAGCCTGCAGTACTGAATTCTAACCACTGCGCCACCATGGCTCATGTGATCAAAATTCAGATGGTTGGCATCTGGTTCATATTTATGACCGTTGCTGCATCATGTGATCACCTTTTGCGACCTTCTGATAAGCAAAGTCAATGGGGGGGGGAAGCCAGATTCACTTAACAACCGGCTTACTAACTTACCAACTGCAGCAGTTCACTTAACAAATGAGACAAAAAAGGTCATAAAATGGAGCAAAACTCACTCAACAAATGTCTCACTTGAACAGCAGAAGTTTTGGGCTCAATTGTGGTCGTAAGTCGAGGAGGACTACCTGTATTCTCCATTCCATTTCTGCTTCTGTATTTCAATTCAGTGTGGACTGAGAACCATTATTATTCTACTTCGTCTCTTATTCTCTGTTTCAATCCCCCGTCTTTGCACTTGTGGCCATTTCATACTGAAGAATCAAAACAAGATTCTGTGTATGTATAATTTGCAAAGCGCTAAGGGATATAATGGCTGTTTTTCTTCCCCGAGAAGTAGGGATGTGGAGCCTGTGGAAACTGCACTATTTTTTGCTTGCAATGCTCTTGCTAGGGTTACAGCTAGCTATAGATAGTGTTTCACTAAGCCATCTTAAATGCTACCCAAATGCCAGATACTTACAATGTTGTGGAGTTACAGGGCATGGAATGTGACATTGATGCAAGCTGAATTAAATGATGCTATTCTGGCCCCGGGGGTTAAAACAGCTAATAGGCTAGTTTTCTGAATATCTGTAGAGCTTGGCTCTGAAAACCTTTGGAAGTCTGAATAGAATATATGCTGGGAATAACTTTTTCTTCCACGTTTGCTATTCTATCTTACTTTATTTTGAATTAATGATGACTTCATATTGATCTTAACTTTGAATCTTCATCCTTCTAAAGCAGGGGTCTTCAAACTTGTCAACTTTAAGACTTGTGGACTTTAACTCCGAGAATTCTCCAGCCAGCATAGCTGGCTGGAGAATTCTGGGACTTGAAGTCCACAAGTCTTAAAGTTGACAAGTTTAAAGACCTCTGTTCTAAAGCTTCATTAGAAATACTGATTACTATTTCTTAATAAATATGTACCGTCATAAGCAAACTCGAATCCTTCCTCTTTTAAAGAACTTGACATGGATAAAATAAGCAAGTGAAGCTTTCCTCGGAAAGAAAGATAGGAGGAAGTAACAAAAAATTTGTTTAAATCACATTGGAATGGGAGAGTGTCCAAAATTCCTCTCGTCTGCTAAATTTGTAGGCATTATGATGGTAAAGAAAGATGTCTCACCAGGATGGTCATACCCATCAGATACAAGGCATATTGTATCTGTATGGCAAAAGTCTGGATGATTACTAGATGGCAACGAAGAGCCGAGGTGGTGCAGTGGTTAGAGTGCAGCACTACAGGCTACTTCAGCTGACTGCTAGGTGCAGTTCAGCTGTTCAAATCTCACTGGCTCAAGGTTGACTCAGCCTTCCATCCTTCCGAGGTCGGTAAAATGAGGACTGAGATTGTTGGGGGCAATAAGCTGACTCTGTAAACTGCTTAGAGAGGGCTGTAAAGCACTATGAAGCGGTATATAAGTCTAAGTGCTATTGCTATTGCTAATTAGGGATAATTATTAATTATTGGCCTTTGGATTTTTGCAACCAAGGCCTGGTAGTCTTAATTAAAATGTCATTTGCTGAAATAGTTTCAGAAAATGTATGAAAATACATTTACAAACACGAGTCTGAATACATTGGACAGATCAGTCTGACCTGTTTAAACACCATATTATAGATCATCATTTCATTAAGTTCTTCATACATCATCTCAGTCCTTTGCCTTTCGCTTCAATTTTCCTTCCCTTGGTTGTCTTGTCTTCTTTGTAAATATGAGGACAGGGTCTACCTCCTTTTCTTTAAACAAATTTAACACAATTTGGAAGATAGCAACTGTCTTAAAAATTGGATGAAAATATAGAATTAATAATAAGATGTCGGTGGGCTAGATGTCCGCTGTCCACATTGTTGAAAAGGGAATCCTGAAGGAAAGACCAATTTATTTTGATTTTTTAAAAATATGTATTTTATAAAATTTAAAAAAGTATGTTTGATTAGGAGCAAACGTACATGGAGGTAGACCAGTCTAGGAAACCAAAGTCAAGCAGGTGAATGGAACTTTTATTTTAAAGTTATAGTAACAGAATCTTGCAAGTATGAATGTGCTTCCCCCTTCTCTCCCTTTATCTTTGTGATAACTAAGTAGAGTCTTGTCTGAGATGCTTTTCCAGGTTACAGTTCTGCCCTGGACTCAGATTTCTTTTATCTGATTGTTGTCTTGGTAGCACTTGTTCCTCAAGGCCATTCCTTCTATCCACTATAAATGGTTGGATAAGGTACTGTGGTTCATTATGCTGTACTAAATAAATACAGTATCTAGATCACGAGTGTCAAAGTGAGTTGCCATCACGTGACATTTTGTGATGTTTTTCCCATTCACGGAGCTGGGGTGGGCATGGCCTGTGCGTAAGGTGACCAGATTTTATTTTTTGTAAAGCGGGACACCATTGATGGGGGGGGTGTTCTAGGGGAACAAGACGGGAGGGGTCAGTCTCTCTTATCCTGCAGCTTTGTGCACCCCCCCAAACACCCCCCCTTCATCGCAGCCAGGGGTGGGTTCCTACTGGCGCAGGCTTACCTGTTCGTCGCATGCGCATGTGCAGAGGACAAAATAACCCAAATGGCGGCATCCAGCCGGGCGGGGGAAGTGGGCGGGAGAAGCCCCGCGCCGTGACCACCGCCAGTTCCATCGGCTCTACGCCGAACGACTGGCCCGGCCAAACCGGCAGGATTTCACCCTGCAGGGCAAATTCAAATTAAAAAAGCGGGACTTTTTTGAACCACCGTGGGACGCGGGACAAATTATTAAAAAGCGGGACTGTCCCGCCAAAAGCGGGACGTCTGGTCACCTTACCTGTGCGTGACAAATCCAGCTCGTGGGCCGCCAGTTTGACCCTTGATCTAGATCAAATACTTTGTGGCATCTCATAAATAAGCTAAGCCATGAATCATGGTGTACATGAGCCACAAAGGGTAGGCTCATACAACATACTAAGGCAAAGCCAAACAGCTTAGTGAGATGTGTAAACCTAGTTATTGTGTTCTGGTTGAATGGATGCAAGACTAATCCCATGTGTATATGGGATGTGTACCTGTGTGCTTAGTGATAGTTTTTTAAACACATCACAATCTCCCTTATATATATGAAAATTGCTGTATTATTTTGGGGCATTTTCTCTGTTCAGGAGAATTAGAGTGGGAATGCAATGTGATTCTTCTGCATCAGACCAGGTCTGAATGTAGCACAAAGGGAAGCTAGCCTACAATTCTGCTATTGGGCTAAGGCCGTGATGGCAAACCTATGGCACGTGTGCCACAGGTGGCACGCGGAGCCCTCTCTGCGGGCATGCGAGCCGTTGCCCCAGCTCAGCTACACCGTGCATGTGCGCATGCCTCCTGCTGGCCAGCTGATTTTCAGGTCTCTGCTGCGCATTTGTGGGTGGGTGGGGCGTGCAGGGGGGGGTTGCACACACATTGCATTATGGGTTATAAGTGCAGGGAGGCCTACTAGGCCCAAAACGGGCATGGGGGTGTGCGGCGTGGCCCCCCTGCAGCCCATTTTTGCTCCCAGGAGGCTGCAGTGAGGCCTACTAGGCCCAAGATGGGGCACGGGGTGGGGGAGCATGGGGGGTTGTGTGTGCATGCGCAGGGGTGGGGGAGCATGGGGGTCACGGGCGCATGCACAGGGGGTCACGGCATGGGGGGGTCGCTCATGGATTGCATTATGGGTGCGGGCGCGCACGCACGCTTTCGGCACGCAATGACAAAAAGGTTAGCCATCACTGTGCTAAAGAGTCACAATGTCTCAGCTGCATATCAAAACATAATCAATGTTAAACCACACTCTCTATTAATTAAAGAACCCTTATGTGAAGTATTGTTTAATTTGGGAAAATATTAACCTAAGCCTTGAGGTGTGTAACTTTTGCTTTCTGAGATGTTGAAGAAGATGCGAGCAAAGAAGGATCAGAAGTCTTCTGTGTCCTGCTGTTAATGTTAGGAACTTGGCTATGCTCCTCAGCCTGGGTGCTAAATGTGTCAAGGGCCCGATTTCCTGATTATATTGTTAACTGGCCAAATATCTTGCTCCTTTGTATGTTGAATTGCATGTTTTTGCTACTTACTGGTATTTCTGTTTGTATTGTTTAATTTTTTTTAAAAAAATTGCAATGTATTTTCTGAATTGCAAGCCTCCCAGAATCATTGTCTGAGATGGGTGGCCATAGAAATTGATTGATTGAACGAACGAATAAACAAACTTTTCAACTGGAATCTTTCTTCTTAATTTAAATCCCTTATATATTTTTTGAACTCTGAAATAATAGAGCTTGATCCTACCTGGATTATAGTCTTGGGAACTCTCCAATAACAGGGCAATCTTCTGTAGGTTGCATACTTCTATTATTTGTAGTCTTAATAGTCTTCTACATCTTATTTGAAAAATACTATCATGTCCGTTTTTAATAAAACATCAATCCTTCATACTCTTTTTAAAAAAGGATATAGTGTCTAATTTTTTAAATAATTATTGCCTTTTTTCTCAATCTGTTCCACTGTCAAGTCCCATGTAGTTGACGGACCAGAGGGACAAACCAATGGGTTTCAAAATGGCAACTCTTATGCTAGTCTGGGATAAAAATATAATCTTAAAACCTGTAAGAGACAATTCTCATCAAGCTTAAAGTGAGTTAATTAAGGAACATTTCCTCCCCATAGCTCTTACTTCTGTGCTTTGTTCTCTTCTGAAATGCACTTTTTCATTCTCTGCTTTGAGGCTGGATCTCTCATATCCAGTTTCTCTGAAACTTTCTTGATGTGTGGTTCCTAGAACTCAATACAGTACATGAGGAACTGAATTACTTTCTGTAATAGCAATAGCAGTTAGATTATATATAGACTACTGTATATAGCTTCACAGTGCTTTTACAGCCCTCTCTAAGCAGTTTACAGAGTCAGCATATATTGCCCGCAACAATCTGGGTCCTCATTTTACCGACCTCGGAAGGATGGAAGGCTGAGTCAACCTGGAGCCTGGTGAGATTCAAACTGCCAAATTGCAGGCAGCAGGCAATCAGCAGACATAGCCTGCAGTACTGCATTCTAAGTACTATGCCACCGTGGCTCTTAAGCACCAACATTTCTTATAGAACATTTTCCTTTTGTGAACCTGCATTCAGTACCTTATGGTGTGATATGGTATGGAATATAGACATATTTATTTCTGTATTAGGTCTTATTTTGCATACTTCCCACCTTCTTAATGGCCTCCTGTAGGACCGGTGTCACAGCAGAATAGTTAGTGAACTGCAGTTTCAGTTGTTCTCAGATGTCAGGCTAGTAGGTTGGGATTTAGTTACTTTTAATAGAGAGACACATCCTACATGTAACTCTGCTCCCATCATCTTCTTAAAGTTTAATTAGAGATAAGGATGCTAGACAGATCTTATGATTCTCTTTCAGGTTTTATTACAGATTGACTGGCGTACACACAGTGGGAATTTTGAGATCATGGATATGCGCCTGCAAAATGGCAAAGCCCCATTTTGCCAAAAATGTGACTTGTCATTTTTTTTAACCTCCCCTCTTGTAAGATGCTTGATACCGAGCCAGCATAGCTTTGTCCTTTTTTTCTGGTCACGTCAGCACATTTCCAAATAAAGAACTTGGTTTCCGCTGCCTATCATTTTCATTTTTTTCAGTTGCTCAGATTATGCAATAGATTGCTACTCTGCAGCATGCCATCTTCACACAACTGATTTAAAAGACTCTAACTACAGTCTTAGCACAGTGTTTATCAAACTTGGAATGTTAAGGTGTGTGGACTTCAGCTCCCAGAGTTCCTCAGCCAATATGCTAGTTGCAGAATTCTAGGAGCTGAAGTCTACACCTCTTAGTTGCCAAGTTTGAAAAACACTATGCGGGCATTATCCAGTCAGTAATTTGTTACAGCTGTTGGCAGCACCTAACCGATCCAGGCTGATTGCAAAAAGCTAACCTGGTTTGTATTAGACTGCAGGATAAAACCAGCAAACCCAAGGGCTGTAGGCTAGACCGGGAAATTGAAAACTTGCCAGGGGAAGGCAATATCCAATAATACCGTATGAGTTCTAAGAAGACCACGTGGATTCCCTCACAAAGTTACAAGCAGTTGGGCTCAACTCAGGGAGACTTTTCTTTTTAATAAAAATATGATCAATGACCAAAAAGGGTAATCCAGAACAGTGTTTTGACATTAAAAAAAATCCCTTATGTTTTCAGTCCAAATTTTAAAGGGAATATTGAGAATGTTACATTAGAAATGAAAACTGGCCCCCAAACTACCATATGAGAACTCCTTTCTAGGTGCACAGGAGTTATAGGGCTATGGGTTGCTCCGAGCAACAGCATTTTGGCAGGCTAGGTTTCTGTTGCTTTCCAAATGCTGTGTTTTGTCAGCCAGCCAGCCAGCCAGCCTTCCTTCCTTCCTTCCTTCCTTCCTTCCTTCCTTCCTTCCTTCCTTCCTTCCTTCCTTCCTTCCTTCCTTCCTTCCTTCCTTCCTTCCTTCCTTCCTTCCTTCCCCTGCTGCTAACAGGCATCTTCTCTGCACAGAGAGTTGAAGTGTGTATGTGTGTTGCCTATGCGTGTATTCAGGATAGATTCAGGCTATATTTGCTGATCATTTGCATAATGATTGACTTGTTTTATTAAGACCTTACCAGATTAAACATTAGTGTTTGTGGGAACCACATCAGGCATGCCGATTGTAAGATAAGAGGCACAACTTCTCATCTCAATACAGTACAGCATCATTTGGCAATTTCAGGAGCAGCTTAGACGGAGTATATTATTAGCTGATTTCAGTTCACTTCTGTGCAGCATATTCAGCAATGCAGGATGTTGATGAAAGCAACCCCCCCTTCAACTAAAAGCTACAGTATTTTTTCTTTAATTCCATCTTCCGGTAAAGGCTGTTCCTCTAATAGCTCAGCTGTGACTCATCTTTCACTGCTTCATTCTGAGAGCATTTGTCTCAGTTCAGGACATGGCGGAAAATACAAAGGGACATGTCAGTGTATAAATTCATTAACTTCAAATTGTGATGGATATAGAAAGGAAAGAAAGACAGAAGAGTGAGGCCAAGTTCTTTTATTGTACTGAACACTATTCATCTGTTTATTATGCATTCGTGAGATTTATATTCCTTCCTTCCTCCAGGAACTCCAGGCAGTTTACAGATGCTCCCTTCTCCATTTTATCTTACATGAACAACTTTAGGAGGTGAGGTGGACTGAGAGGGAGTGATTTGCCCAAAGTCACCTGTACAGCTTCCATGATTGGGCATGGACGTGAACTGAATCTCCCAGGGAAGAAATAATTTTGATAAGGTGTATGACTATCAAAAGAACCCTTCTCCATTATTAGGGCTGAAAGGTATCTCAGAGGTCTTCTAATCCAACCCCCTACTCAAGGCAGGAGACCCTATGTCTTCTTTGCACCTTCTTTGCATTGTGGTGACCAGAACTGTACACAGTATTCTATTACATTATGTGCAATCCAACATTACTCAACTGAATCAAAGAATTACGGCTGAATATACACTTCAAAAAAGAACTGTTCAAACAGAGATTCTGTGGTTTCAGCTCATATATTATAAAGTGCAAGCTCAAGGACACATGAGCAGAGTTGCCACAAAAACGTAAGGTGGTTTCCTGTTGTATCCCAGCTAGATACAAGTGGTCTAAAACTCTAAATTGTCAGTTCCAGGTTTCTTCACATTTGCTTTTTTCTATTTTTGTTTTCATCTTCAGGAAACTAAATTATGACATTATAAATTAATCTACTATGTGATTGGCACAGTAATTCCTGCATGGTCTGACTCAGTGTGAGAAGTTATAGTTTGGATGATCAACAATTGTGAGCAAAGAATCTGTGGAGTTTGGTCATTGCAGAATTACATCTATTCAACTTCAATGTCTGAAGGATATCACTATATTCAATTTCAAGCCCTTTGCTTGCTTTTCCTGCCTAATTTTGGTGTTAATAGCAGTAGCATCTTTCTGTGCTGGAAAAAGCCTAGTAATTACCGTATTTTTCAGAGTATAAGATGCACCTTTTCCCCCCTAAAAGAGGCTGAAAATTTGGGTGCATCTTATACTCCGAATGTAGCTTTTCCGAAGCTTTCCCCCCCAGCCCTAACGAGGTGCTAACAATCTTCCTGGCTCTTGTTTTCATTGCTATTCCATCCAAAAAAGGTTTTTTCAGCCCTAATGAGATGCTAAAGATCTTCCTGGCTTGCAGGATTTTTTCATACCTACTCCCTCTGAAGAAGTAAATTTCCAGCCCTAAGTCTTTGCAGGCTTGTTTTCATTGCTATTCCCTCCGAAAAAGGTTTTTTTCAGCCCTAACCATGGGATAAAATAATGTGCTGAAGCTGACCAGACTAAGGACTCTAGCAAGATGAATACCAGTTAGGTAGATTTCCCCCCCTATTTTCCTCCCCAAAAACTAAGGTGCGTCTTATACTCCGGTGCGTCTTATACTCCGAAAAATACGGTAATTACGCTTAAAAAAAGCTCTAAGTTTTCACCAAAGAGCCCTTTGAACTTTCTTGCAATTGGCAAATTAGTGATAAAGAAGTTTAGCTTAAGACTTAAAATATCTAAATATGGTATTTGCTTCTAAACATCTGCTTCTTGGGATCTCCAAATAAGTTAACTTTTTTTCAAGTACTCAAAAAGCTTCAATGAGATCAGTAAATCAGCTACAAATAATTATGGGCCTGCAGCTGTCAAAAGGCATTAGGTTTGCTGCCATACTATGCTCAACTCATTGTGTAGAAGGACACTTCTATCTTTTCAGTCTATTTTTTTTAAGACCATTCTTTATGACCCTTAATCTATTGCAGATGCACTATACTTTCTCTATTGGAACTTGGCTATGTCTTTCTTGAGGCCTGTCTGAGATTTTACAATCTTGCAATTGTGGCTAAAACAAATATTTTTGGATAGATCCTTGGCCTAGCTTACAATTGTGGAAACTACAACTCATATTTGAAAAAACAAATAGATTTGACTCCTTGTAGGCTATCCCCCTACCTATGTTTATTTATTTTATTTTTTATTTTGTCAATCTTATATTAGATAGTACATATAAGTATATATATAATTTGAATACATGAAATGAATAAAAGTAAAAGGGAACATTAGGACAGGGATGGTAGGCACGCAGGTGCACTTATGCACGCCCCGTACAGACCTCTTAGGAATGGGGTGAGGTCAACAGTAGAAAGTCTAAGGTTAAAATTTTGGGGGTTTGGGGATGAAACCACGGAGTCAGGTAGTGTATTCCAGGCATTGACCACTCTGTTGCTGAAGTCGTATTTTCTGCAATCGAGTTTGGAGTGGTTCACTTTAAGTTTGTGTCTATTGTGTGCTCATGTATTGTTGTGGTTGAAGCTGAAGTAGTCATTGGCAGGTAGGACATTGTAGTGGATAATTTTATGAACTACGCTTAGGTCATACCGAAGGCGATGTAGTTCTAAGTTGTCTAGGCCCAGAATTTCAAGTCTGGTGGTATAAGGTATTCAGTTGCGAACAGAGGAGTATAGGACTCTTCTTGGAAATATCTCTGGACACATTCAATTGTATTAATGTCAGATATGCAGTACGGGTTCCAGACAGATGAGCTGTATTCGAGAATTGGTCTAGCATATGTTTTGTATGCTCTGGTTAGTAGTGTAATATTACTGGAGAAGAAGCTACGCAAGATTAGGTTTTCTTTTAAATAGCAGAGAATAACTATACTTCCAGAAAGCCACATCAAATTTAAAGATCTGTAAAAGTATAAACTGAAATGTAACAGTGTCCTGTTTAGTATTAAGATAAGGCAGCTGAGTTAAACCCTGATTTAGTCATGTTTGGAGTAGATCTAAAATAATTGGGAGGAGTTAGTGTGACTACATTTAAGAAAACTTTCTGGCATTAATATACTGCCATAATGTACATTTCTCCAATTCTTTGCTATTTCTATGGGTCAGACACACATGCACAAGAGTGTAATTTGGCTCTCCCAGCGCCTCAGGCACAATTAAATCCTCGGAGTTTGCCCCCGCATGCCGGGCAGTGACTCCGGAGCCACCCAAACAGTAGGAGCCAATGTGGTGGGGGCAGTTATGCCGGTGGACCGGGAAACCAGCTCACTCACCAGCGGCAAATTCAAATGGGGGAGCCTGTTCTGAGGGTCCGGGGGTGGCCCCTTTTTCTCTGCAGCACTGTTCCATTTCCATTGGATGGCTATGCTTTCGTCAAAAAACTGGAGCTCAGACCGAGCAGAGGAGGCGTGGCCAACAAAGAAAAAAGTCAACACTCAGTCTCTGGGAAATAGATAGAAGTTAACCCACGCTTGGATTCTCCAAGCAGCGCACTGGAGAATCTATCTATTTATAAGAGTATGTGCTTGTTTTAAAGGTAAAGGTAAAGCTTTCCCCTGTCCAGTTGTGTCTGACTCTAGCGCATGGTGCTCATCTCCATTTCCTCCTCCCATGTTTGCTTGGGTTCTCCCATTAGATTACGTGGATGAAAGAGATACATGGGCTCCAATGTGGACAGCGCACCACTAATTCATGGATGTGGCATAGCCCTTGGAAAGTGCCCAATCAGTTCTTTAACCCAGATCTTTTATTGCCCAAGGTCTCTACTTGTTCAGCCCTTTTGCTCTTAGAGATACATTAGTCCTGTAGTTGCCATCCAGTATGAATCTTCTGCATGAGTCAGGGCTGCTATAAATACCAGGAACCTGGCCCTTTGCCTTTGCTTGGTGTGTGGCATTCTATCTTGAGTCTTTACAAGCCTAAGATGAATACAGTAACCTTTAGATCTGGGCTTGGTGCCCCAAATCCAATTCCCAAGAGCCACTTTGGGAGACTTGTGTTCTAGTCCTGCCTTAGACATGGAAGCCAACTGGAAGACTTCAGGTGAGTCATTCCTTCTCAGGCCTAGGAAGATGGCAAAAGCTTCTTCTGAAAAGGCTGCCTAGAAAACTGCAGGGTCTTGTCCAAGTAGTTATCAGGAGTCAAGCGATTCAAAGTCAATAAATTAAACAAATTCCTAATCCTAGCCTAGCAATGAGAATTTAATCATTTAACAACAGTGACATTTGGAATTTACTAGTACTATGTAATCCTCTGCATTTATGGGGAATATTCAGCCAAGTACATTTTTAAAATTTTTCTCATTCTTAGCTGACAAATCCCAATTATGAATACTGCATTTTGCAAATTTTTATTTGTATATAGTATAACTATACACATTCTTATAGTCCCTACTTTTTGGTGTATAAGAGTCCAAATCTAGTATTGTAACACTAAAAAAACCACTCTTAGAATTAATGTGGTGTACTTTGATTTGAAAGCTGTGTCCCACTGATATTATTTACTCCTTGTATTCAGAGTTGCGGGTTTAGATTTGCGGAGTTGATTTATAGCCCTTCAAATCCATAAAGTTCTCTTTTCATATACTTGCAGGTCGATGATATGGGGTGTCTTAACATGTCCACATCTAAGAACAACATCTGGGACTGGACATGGGAGGGTTTGCAGATGGTCTTGTAGTTATTGATGGTGGCAGGAACTGGGACTGCTGAGAATAGACTCTTGACTCTAAAGGCAACAGCTGACAATGGTGTCTGATATAGCAATGCATTTCTGCGGTGCCTTTGACTGACAGAGACACATCTCCACGGTTGTCCTCACAGTAGTTTAGACCCCGTGACATTTATGCTCAGAACTATTTTCTCCAGCCTAATTTTAGATACTGATAGTGTGTATTTAAGAAATTAATGTTAAGAAATAATGGGCTAAGACAGTGATGGCGAACCTATGGCACGCGTGCCACAGGTGGCACGCGAAGCCATATCTGCTGGCACGCAAGCCGTTGCCTAACTCAGCTCCAGCACACATATGCGCACCGGCAAGCTGATTTTTGGCTCACACGGAGGCTCTGGGAGGGCGTTTTCGGCTTCCAGAGGGCCTCCGGGGAGACGGGGGAGGGTGTTTTTTCCCTCCCCAGGCTCCAGGGAAGCCTCTGGAGCCTGGGGAGGGCAAAAAATGGGCCTACCGGGCCCACCAGAAGTTGGGAAACGGGCCATTTCCAGCCTCCAGAGGGCCTCCGGGGGGGCAGGAGAGGTCATTTTTGCCCTCCCCAGGCAGTGAATTATGGGTGTGGGCACTCGCGCATGTGCGATAGCACAAACACATGCACTTTCGGCACCCGAGGAAAAAAAGGTTCGCCATCACTGGGCTAAGACAAAGGTAAATCTCTCTAAACTGGCTATTGGAGCCAAAGTAACTCAATATCTTGGATCTAGTTTGTAATGCAATATTGGCAGCAATATTTTTACTTTTTATAGTCCACTAAACTTTAACTTCTGAATGTAATAAAACTTTTCCCCTTGTCTGTTCTCAGTATTATTCTAGAATGTGACTTCTCTGATACAGTCTGTGATTTTTTAGCCAGTGAGTAAGTATAATAGCCAATGAGTAAGTATCAAGAGACAGCAAATGGCCCAGTTTTGTAACTGTGAACTAAATATGGAATGCTTTTGATACATTACAAGTACTTAGGCGTTCCCTTTTGCTAGAATATATAACACCCTGAAATTGAAAGAATATTGCCTGCAGCCCAAATACTAAAATGTTAGATGTCGAAGGGTGCTCAAAAGGAAGTCAACCAGTGCTCAAAACGAGTAAATCAAGAGTTTTCTCTTAATGGAGGAAAATTGATAGCTATGCTGGGAATGGGTGGTAGCATTTAAATATAATCATGTTCTTCATAAGAGTTTACCATGTGTGTCATTCAGCTCTTGAGAAATAGTGGTGGCGCAGTGGTTAGAGTGCAGTACTGTAGGCTACTTCTTGCTGACTGCTGATTGCCAGCAGTTTGGCAGTTCAAGTCCCACTGGCTCAAGGTTGACTCAGCCTTCCATCTGTCCGAGGTCGGTAAAATGAGGACCTAGATTGTTGGCAGCAATAGGCTGACTCTGTAAACTGCTTAGAGGGGGCTGTAAAAGCACTGTGAAGTGGTATATAAGTGCTATTGCTATTGCTAAGTGCTATTGCTATCTATTTGCACATCCTCTTCTGGATGAATATGGGATTTACACCCAGTATTGGATGGTAGCATATACTGGATTCCTACCAAAGAATGTCCAGATATTCAGATGACTTTTAGGTGTAATTTTCTCAGCTGAGAGCTATTCCTGTCTTGAATGACAGTCTGGGAACAGTAGCAGGTAGGAGAAAGGAGGACAGAAATTAGATTTGATTTCCTTGCATTTCATTGACACTTAAATTTATTGAAATATAGCTGTTTAGAGTTAATATAAGTCCTGTAGTTATCTTTCTCTTTTTGTCACATTCAACATTAAAATTTGATTATAATTTTTGGAACTATCTGGGGCTCAATTGTGTACCCTTGCTTTAATATAAGATATCTGGCAGCGAAGAATGAAATGTAACTTTAGCCAAATATTGATGTGGTCAATCATCCCATTTCTAAGAAAGAAAGTCTGTAGGATTTGTAGACATGATAGGAATGCATATGGATGATCTCTCCTACATATTCCGAGGTCTTCTTCAATTAAAAGCACAACTGAAACATTCTTTGATGTGGAGTTGATATAACTCTTGATGGAAGTCAGAGAAGCCATTATTCAGCAACCAAAGGAGAAAATCTTAGGCCAAGCCTAAGATCCTAAATCCTCCTTTTTATCATTAAAAAAAAATCCCTTTCATCTCTCAAAAAATTGCTGCCATTCAACTGTACCTGCATAGGTCTAGATCAGTGATGGTGAACCTTTTTTGGTTCGCGTGCCAAAAGGGGGTGCGCGCGCCCATTCCATCCCCCTCATGCATGCACACGCATCCTGTGCTGCCCCCTGCGCATGCGCACAATCCCCCCTGCCCCCACGCATGCGCACAGACCTCACCAAAGCCTGGGACTGTGAAAAAAACGGCCCAACGGGCAAACCGGAAGTTTGGGAAAACCGACTTTTGGTATGCCCGTTGTGCTGTTTTTTGCACTCCAGTGGCTTCAGGGAAGCTTCCCTGAAGCCTCCAGAGGGCAAAACGGCCTTCCCGAAGGCCGAAAATCAGTTGGCCAGTGCCACATGCGCGCTGGAGCTGACATAGGGCAATGCCTCGCATGCCCTCTTTTATAGCTCCGCGCGCCACCTGTGGCATGCATGCCATAGATTCGCCATCACGGGTCTAGATGAATTGTTTTGGTGTAAATTAGTAACTTTTATGTTAAAAGTGAGAATGTATAAATGTCATGCTTAATTTTTGCATACTGTAAGAACCATGGGAAAACCTATCATTGAGGAGAGGAAAACTTTTAAAATAAGTTCGTAAAATCAAAGGAGAGCAGTGAAATCATGTCTGGTCACTGTCTTCAGATCTCATTGCAGTTTCCGAAGTTGTAAATTAAATGAAATAAATTATCAGACAATTTTAACTGTCAATCATTTGTTTTATTTCCTGGTTATTGCATCAAGGTAGACGCTGTTTCCTTTCATTCAGAGCATTTTACTTTGCAGGTAATCCTCAACTTACAGCTACAATTGGTATCAGAGTTTCCATTGCTAAGCAAGGCAGTTGTTGAGTTGCTCCTGATTTTATGACCCTTTTTTTTTGCAGTGGTTGTTAAGCGATTCATCCAGTTAAGTGAGTCACACGATTGTTAAGTGAATCTGGTTTCCCCCTGTTGGCTTTGCTGATTGGAAGCTGACTGGAAAGGTTGTAAATGGAGATTACTTGTCCCCAGGATGTTACAACCATTGTAATTATTTATTTATTTTATTTTATTTATTTATTTTTGTCAAGTACATATTGGTAATATACATAGATATAACATTGTTTATATACATAAGTTGGGTACTGATAAGAGAGAACATTAGGACAGGGATGGTAGGCACGCTGGTGCACTTATGCACGCCCCTTATATGCCAGTTGCCAAACACCTGAGTTTTAATCATGTAACTGTGGGGGTGCTGCGATGGTTGTGTGAGAACCAGTTGAATGTCACCTTTTTTCCGTGCCATTGTAACTTCAGATGGTTGCTAAAAGAATGGTTACAAGTTGAACTATCTGTTGTCATTGTTTTGATCGTAGGTTACTCTTTTGAGAGGCTGCTAATAGACAATTACAATTCATAAGCAAGAATAAATAGAATTACGGTGCAAATGCTGAATCAGAGGTCACAATTGGTAATATTGAGCAGTTCATCTTGCCGCGTAACAAATCTTCACCTCTGACTCACTATTTCTTCCAAATTCTATGTCCTTTATTATTATTTTTCCTTACGTAAGAAATTCAAGCATACCTAAAGACATTCTGTGCTGCCAAATGATGTCCATCATTACAAGGTAGCATTTGTTACTTGACGTTAAACTCGGGGGAGGAGAATTCAAGTTCATTTCAGGACAGCCCAATGCTATATCACCATCTGTTTTGTTGTTCTGGCAAATCTACAACCTGGAATTCTTCACCCAGTATATGTTTGTTAATACAAATTGGCTCCAGTTCAATTTCAGGTTATATGAAATCCTTTAAAGCAGGGGTGAAAAGCTACCGGTTCGGACCGGTTCGGGAGAACCATTAGCAGACATGTGGCCTGGTTTGCCGAACTGGTAGTGACGGCTGGCTGGCCACACCCCCGAACCGGTCCCCCGGTCACTGTTCGCTTGCCCTGCCCTGCCCAGTCTCTGCTCTGCAGCTTGCCAGCCAGCCCTCAATTCCCTCCACTTCGGCTCGGAGCTGGAAGCCACAGCCGGGGTCAGTCCTATTCCCATCACAGCTAGGAATGTCAAATAAAGCCGAGAATGAACACTTGTGTTTGTAGGCAATCCGGGTGCTATATAGGCAGGGCCCCTTCCTGTCTTCACTCGTGCCTCAGCCAGGAGTCCTGATGATGGGATGGGGTCCTTCAGGCACTTAGGTTGGCCAGCCCCTCCCTCCATCTTCCCTGCACCTCACCAAAACTTTGGCCGGGCCGATCTAACACCCGAGCCACATGTGCTTTTAGATTCCTAGCTGCAATGGGCAGCAACAAAGCTAGATTCTTCTTCCCCCTGCAGCGATCCAGCAAGAGAAACAGAAAAAGGGGGTGGAGAGAAACAAACAGGACACCAAGGTATGCGCAGGTTGGAGCAGAGGGGAACAGATTGAAATTCCCACTTCAGCCTCCTGGTGAAGAGCGCCGGTGGCTCACGCTGGAAGTCTAGCATACACACAGAGCAAGCCGCCACAGTCTTTAAGGTACTTCGATGCAGGGGGACCACAAAGGGACAGGCGGCCGCAGGAGCTGCCCTCTGAGCAGCTTCGCTGTGAAGTGGGGGGGGGGAGAGAAAAGTTAGGCTTCTCTCTGCTGCAGCATTCAACATGGCTGCTTCTCTTTTTCTTCTCAGTCTCATACACAGAGCAAACATGAGAAGGAGGAGGGAAGCAGCCAGGTTAAATCTTGCAGCAGAGAAAATCATTCAGGAACTGCTAGAAGACTTGGCCGAACTTTCCTGCCAGGCAGGAGGAGCACCGAACAGGAGCGCCGGGTTGGACAAACACCGGAAGAGCGACTAACGGGGGGCAAAGACAGCTGGGGGAATTTAAGAGAGTTCAAATCTGCAACTGCACTAAAAACTCTGCATTCTTGTAACCTTAACTGGAAGCAGGTTAAAAAAGGGGGGAGGGATATTATCATTGCCCCACCCCCACCCCTCAGAGAGAAGAGTCAGTCCCCCCTCCCAAGAGTTGCAATTTGGCAGTGGTGCTGCTCCTCGCTTCCCCGAAGTGCCGGCAACCAAGTGCCGAGCTGGGCGCAGCTTCTCCCCAGCCCGCGGGGCGCAAAGTCCTAAAGGACCTTCCTTCCTTTCAACTCCTTAGATTAGATTTCAGGGATGAGGGGGACAACATCTGGATTCTGTGCTGCTTGCACCTATTGCGGAGTGGAAGTGTGTATATGTGTGTGTGTATATGTGTGGAATTTTTTTTTCAACCGGCTCGCTCAAATGGATCGTAGTGCTAAAAAAGGCAGCTAAATAGCTACATCATCTCTCTCTCTCTCTCTCTCTCTCTCTCTCTCTCTCTCTCTCTCTCTCTCTCTCTCTCTCTCTCTCTCTCTCTCTCTCTCTCTCTCCCCCTCCCTCCCTCCCTCCCTCCCTCCCTCCCTCCCTCCCTCCTTTCTTTTCCTTTCTCCCACCTCATTCTTTTCTCCTGCGAGTGCGTGGGAGTTCCAGCCCGCCAGCCCTGCCGCGAGGTGGATGGGTGGATGGCTGAGTGAGTGGCTGGGAGGAGAGAATGATTGACAGCCGGCCGAGCGGGCGGAGAGCTTTGCCGCGCCGAACTGCCCGTGAGTGGCGTGGCGACAGTGTCTTGTTGGGAAAGCACCTGAGGTGCCACTTGCAGCTGCCTTCCGAAACCACGCCTCTACCCACATTGTTGTTTTGAGGCTCGGTCGGGGAGTCAGTCCATCTTGCTAGAATCATAAACGGAGCAATGTTTGTTTGGCGTGGCTACCGTGACCTCACCTCAAGCCATGGTGGTCTGCTTTGGAAGATGTGGAATGGAGTTTAGCATGCCTTAGGCATTTAAGTGACTTTGGGCCAACCAAAAGAAAGAGGAGGAGGAAAGGGCAAGCGCCAGCGGTGCTGGCGGCACTCCAGGATGGCAGGCAGATGTCCCGGGGCTGCTGCACATGTGCACCACATGTGCAGCCCCGGCGACATCCGCTTGCCTACCCCTCTGCCTCTGGTCCCACTCCCCACATCCAGCCCATGACAGGGGACGCGCTGCTGCTGGGCCGGGCCGCCCGCTCTCCCAGAGCACTTTCTTCCTTCTCCTGCCGCCGACAGAAAGAGAGAAAGAAAGAGAAAGAAAGAAAGAAAAAAAGAGAAAGGAAAGGGAGAGAGGGAGAGAGAGAGAAAAGAGAGATAGAGACAAGAAAAAAGAGAAAGAAAGAGAAAGAAAGAGAGAGAAAGAGAAAGAAAGAAAGAAAAAGAAAGAGAAAAAGAGAAAGAAAGAGGAAGGGAGATAGAGAGCCAGAAAGAAAGAAAGAAAGAAAGAAAGGAAGGAAGGAAGGAAGGAAGGAAGGAAGGAAGGAAGGAAGGAAGGAAGGAAGGAAGGAAGGAAGAAAACTTATGACCACAATTGAGCCCAAACTTTTGGTTGCTAAGCAAGAGCATTATTGAGTTTCACCACATTTTGCAAGTTGGCCACGCCCACCCAGTAACATGCCCACCAAGCCATGCCCACCAAGCCATGCCCACCAAGCCACGCCCACAGAACCAGTAGGGAAAATTTTTAGATTTCACCACTGCTTTAAAGCAGGGATCCCAATGCCCGGTTTATGGCCCGGTGCTGGGCTACGGCCCGTTGGGAACCAGGCCGCGCAAGTGGTGGATGAACATGCATGCAAAAGCTACATTTGTGCAAGCAGCATGCGCATGTGCAAAACCATCTCTCTCCCTCCCGCCACTGGTCCACAGAGCCAGAAAGGTTGGGGACCTCTGCTTTAAAGCTGGTCTGTTAATCTGCGTTCGCATTTTTAAGTCTCAGATTCTTAGTTTTTATTTTTCCATTTTTAGATCTGAATATTTTCTAAACATCCAGAATTCTATAATGTCCCCAAGCACACTCCTGGTACAGGGGTGGGTTTTACTTATCTTCTCCACCAGTTCGTATCATGACGGAAGTGCATGTTTTGCACGCGCATGTCCTTTCCTGGAAATGACCCTCTACGCATGCACAGTACTTTAAAAAAGTGCTTTAAAAAATGAGAGAACTGGCTCGGGGGCGTGGAGGCCTGGGTCACTGCCGGTTCCAGCGACCCAGGCCGCCAAGTTTCTAACGGTTCTATAGAACTGGTCCGAACCAGCAGGAACCCACCTCTGTCTTGGCAGCTCTGTGAATCTGGAACAGTGGTCGTTTGGCTTATTATCAAGGAGTTGCAGAGGAGAAATATTGACTGCTTCCATACAATAAGTGAGAGGCTTGCTTTAAGAAACGGCTGTTATCATGGCTGAATTCAGTCATAATAATGAGTCTTCGTTTTAACAAGGAAGAATAAGCCTGAAACTTATTCTCTTTTTTTAAAAATTTTTTATTGATTTCAAAAGATAAGATAAAATACAAATAAAAAAATAACAAGAACAAAAAAATAACAAGAACAAAAAATATCAAAAACTACAAACAAGACAGGAAAAAAATTAACAATACTGAATAAGAAAGGAAGAAAAAGAAATAAATTGTATATAATAGGTATACAGAACAGTTAACACTAAACATAGAATGTTCACCCTGCTGATAAATATTATTCAGACAAATCTAATAGAGTTCTCCCCTGTTCGATGGGTCTACAAATGGTTGTAAATTTCCCCATCTTTACTTACTAAATTACTATTTGAAATCATAATCTCTTAGAAATATTCCAAATAGAAAATTCTATTGTCTATCAATCAAATCAAGTCAATTTCTGTTCACTGTAAAAAAAAAAAGCTGTTAACTGGTAACCCAAAAAGTTAAACTAATCTTCAAAACCCTCTGTTAACAGTCCATTGTTGTATTTAACATGCAGAAACAAATGACTTCCAATCTCTTATAAACTTCTCCAAACCATTTTTCGCCATCTCCGGCTGTTTGGTCAATTTCAAAATCCATTCGTCAACTGTTAGCATTTTCTTTTCTTTTCTTTTCTTTTCTTTTCTTTTCTTTTCTTTTCTTTTCTTTTCTTTTCTTTTCTTTTCTTTCTTTATTTTATTTTCCTATCCTTCTCCTTAATTTCTTCTGCTAGTAATAATAAGAGCAAAAGCTCTTCCTTATTAATTAACAGTAAACTTAGTTTCCTATCTAATTTGAATTTGTCAAGCCATTGCTTGCTTGATCTATGCTTTATTTGTAAGCATGACTTCAATGTCAAGTTTCAATTTCACGGGAATACTGGCTTCTAGATAAATAACGATTTGCATACACAGTATTTAAATCTAGATACAATAGGTGTGTTTACATGTGCATTGCAGACATCACAGCAAATTCTCCTCTCTAGATAGTATCCCAGTTACCTTTGTAGTGGATGACAACAGGTCACATATTTCAAAATAACAACTACCCAAGTGGTACATGCAGTGGTGGGATTCAGCCGGGTCATACTGGTTTGAGTGAACTGGTTGTTAAATCCCCCCCCCCTGCTATCAAAGTGAATCCTGGGTGCTGTGCTGTGCTGCAATGGACAAACGGGCAACAGAGCAGCCGGTGCGAGCGAAGGAGAAGGCTGCTTTCCCTTTTTCTTCTCCCTGCTCCTCGTCCTTCCCTTGTGCCGGCCACTCGGTTGCCCATTTCTCCATTGCAGCGTAGTGCCCAGGATCCACTTTGATAGTGTGTGTGTGTGTATATATATATAATTTAACAACCGGTTCGCCCAGGATCAGGTTGGTTATCGCGGGAGGCTCGTCCTGCATGTGCGGTGGAGCTGGAAGATGGGGATGGGACATGCCTCTCACAATAGCCAACCTGACCCTGGGCGAATCGGTTGTTAAATTATCTGAATCCTACCACTGGGTACATGGTGTCATAAACAGAGATGGAGTCATTGAATATAGGGTGGGCGAAGTCCAATGTTTTTGTCTCTATTTTTATAAGGGTGACTAATTTCATGAAGAGATTGTAGAGTATTTCCATTCTGTGGCCATTCATATCTATTTCTGAAAGTTTGTGAGTGCTGTCTGGGTTTGGACAAAATGCTGAACCGCAGCATCTAAAATGGGCTGTGCTTTGGACTGCGTTTAAGGTTCTCCACGGAGATCTGGATTCAGATTCTGGACTTCATATTTTCATGCTTCATTTTTAGGAATAGAAAGAATGCAAGTCTACTTCCAAAAGTTCGCAGATCAGCCAGTGAATCTCCAATCTGTAGTATCCCTCCTGAACCGCCAATAGTATTGACACCATGTGGAGAACTTCATATTTTTGCTTTAAAGTTGAAGTCAGACCACTACATGTCTTTAGTATTTTCAACTGGATGCTTCAGTCTCTCTCTAAGAAATTAGACTGTAACAACTTTCTGTTACTCTTTATCGATTCCCCCCCCCATTTCTACGCATGAACAATTTATTGTAAAATGTTTGATATCTATATTTCTTAAGATTCCTACTCCCAAACAGACATGAATCTCCTTCATGTCTTCCCAGCCATCTTCAGCTTCCACAAATGTAAATACTTCTTTCTCTCTTCTTTCTCTAACATGCCTTTAAAAACAGCAACAGCTGCAATGAATGCAGCCAATGAAGAAATGTCTCAACAGGGCTTCTATTGAGCTGCAGTGGCAAAAGCTTTCCATTGTGCATTTCTGCAGCCAGGCTGGCAATGACAGCTCCTGTCCTCCTGCATGTCATATATTCCGCATCTGTCACCGCTCTTTGAATCCAGAACTGAGCAAATAAGGCTCCATATCCAAGCTTGGTAATTGGGCACTTTCCCAGGGTTGACAAAAATAAAACTTGCTGAGCTTTAAATCGATTCTGTGTTATCCGAGAACCTGAAGCATTTATAGAGAGCAGAAGCGAGTGAGGGAGTAACTGGATCTGCTAAAACGAGGCAGGAAAGGAAAAAAAAAAAAGAGAGCTATTGCTGGGCATTTCCTATATTTCTCGGAGAAAACCCAGTATTGAAAATATTGATCCAGAGCTACATGCATCTGCCAAGCTGATTCACAAAATGAATGCAAGGTTATTTAAGTTTTGACTGGAATGCTGTAATAGTAGGAAAACCCTTAACACTCTCGGGATAATTCAAGCTGTTTTCAGGAAAAGTCTCTCCTATCATTTCAATACTGATTTCATACACATTTAAGGAACTCTGTATAGGTGGTCCTCGACTTGCAATTTTTCATTTAGTGACCCTTCAAAGTTACAATGGCACTGAAAAAAGTGACTGATGATCATTTTTTTTGCCCGACCATTGCAGATTCCTATGGTCACGTGATCAAAATTTGGATGCTTGGCAACTGGTTCATATGATGATTGCAGTGTCCCAGGGTCATGTGATCATTCTTTGCAAGCTTCTAACAAGCAAAATCAACGGGGGAGCCAGATTCCGTTTATACCCATATCACTAACTTAACAACAGTGGCAAGAAAGGTCATAAAATGGGGCAAGACTCACTTAACAATTGTTTCGCTTAGCGATAGAAATTTTGGGTTCAATTGTGGTCGTATTATTCCCAGTGTTGGATGGGGATGGGGATGGAGCTCTTGCCAAATCTATGCACTTGGAAGTGAAAAATAAGTGGATATGAAATCTTTGTTGTCTGCGGGAAATTTTCTTAAGCAAAATTAAGAAAATAAAAACAAGTTCTGGAATCATTCAAAATTAGGGGTCAGATGAAGATGGCAGTGGAGAGGGTGTTTTTAGAATGTTATTTCCCATTGACACACTTTGAGACATGCTCTTCATGTTTGCAGGAAGCAACCTTATGAGTAGGTCAGATCAGGGGTGGGTTCTTCCCGGTTCGGACTGGATCTCCCGAACCCGTAGCGACCCGCTGATGATGTCACAATGGCATCACAGATCCGGTTCGGTCGGTGCCAGTCCGTGGGCGCCACCATCTCTTTTTTTGGGATTTTTTTTCTGAATTTTTTTACTGTTTGGAAGTTTTTTCCTCAGCTGCTGTTTGAAAAAGGGGCCTCCCGCCCACCCCCGGATTTATACTTACCTTTATTCCTTCACCCGAAGCACAGCTGATCAGCTCCTCAGCTGTGTTTCGGGCTGATTATAGCTACTGAGCATGCGTGGAAGCAGAATTGCACGAGGGGACGCGTGTGTGTGTGCGTGCGAAACATCACGATGCGAACCGGTGGCAAAGGTAAGTGTAACCCACCCCTGGGTCAGATGAATCTGAAAGGGGAATGTGTTTTGGGTTTTTTTAATGTAAGATTGTTGCCCACAGTTAGACAACATTTGTGTGAGTAATGTTGGACAGCTGCCCTATCTTCACCAATTTCTCTCACAACCCTGCAGTTGTTGTGATTTGATACAGCTTAGTGTCTGCGTATTAGAGCAACACATGCTTCAAAAAGGATTTAGAAGTGTGTTAGATCTTGGGCAAGCATAGCATCTCTCTGCTACCCATTCAATGATTTTCAGGCTTCCGGATAAGGGGGCCTCCATAAAAGTCTCATGAGTTGGGCATATAAGTCTCCAAACTTCATGGCATTCTGAGATCATGTTTCAGACTGGAAAGAATATCAGTAAAGCTCTTAAACCCATTCTACTTTGTTCTGCTGAGACAGGTGTTTGGCTTCCTTGATAGTTGTTGTTGTTGAGGTGTTTTTTGCATTTGGGTGTTTTTTGCAATGAGTGTGTGGAATAATTCAGCTGAAGGCCCCCTGCATGTTAACTGTGCAAGAAAAGGGAATAAGAAGCATTAGAATCCTCCGGTAATATTCTTCTGCCCATTCCCTCCATAGTTAAACTTTGTAATTATAAATAGACGCAATGTGAGGCTTCCCCAAGGGACTGACATTGGTTCAGAGAAATGTCAATGCCTAATTTAGAAAACCAATTGGACATAGGAATGAAGGCTTAAATAGTCTCCCCCCACCCTTCTTTTTGATGACGCTGGAGACTATACCCAGAGGTGGGGAAAAAACAACAAGCCATTTTAATTGTGTACTCTTCAGTCCAGCTATCACAAGGAAATCTGTTTGAAGCGGCCATAAAGAAGGAAAAAAACAACAATCGCTAATGAAAGAGTGCACGTCACTAAAGCTGAGATTCCTCTTTTTAAGAAAGGCTAGTTTGGAATAAAGGGGCGTGCATAAGCGCACAATCGTGCCTACCGTTCCTGTCCTAATGTACCCATATATTCTTACCTCTTTTACTCTTATTCATGCTTGTACTATTACATATATATTCAATCATGTTTTACTGTTTATACTTTGCTTATAATCATATATGCTTGACAAACAAATACAAATACAAATACAAATAAAAAGTAATGTTGAATTCTGATTGTTGGTTCTGCACTGGAGAAAGTCATGTATTCACAGAAGGAGTACATGCTGCCCTTACATCAGCAAAAAATATTTTTGCAATGAGAGAACAATTCTATTCAATATTTCACAGCCATGAAATATATCCCAAATCAGGTTTTGTGGCCATTAGTGCATGTTTTCCCACTTTTTAAATAACCAGTTAAGTAAATTTAGAACATTTGGAAAAGCCACCTTGAATCAGACCAAAGGCTGCTTTAGATTAAAACAACCAAGGTTATTATAGAAGAAGTTTTTGTACTCTAGAATCTTTTAAGTAGAATCAGTGAAATGGAGCTGTGCTACAATAGGTTTATTAGAGTAAACTTTGAATGGAATCTTAGAATTAAATAGGACTACAGTTAATCTACTCTTCAGTAGACAAAGCCTTAGTTTATACAATGTCACATATCTTTGTTTTTACAATGGAGTAAAGTAGCTATTTGTTACTTTACCTATTTGCTTAAAACCACTGCAATCATGTTACTCTTAAGTGATTTATAAGGAAAACAAATATTTTTATAAGATGCCTTTAGAAACATGATTACCACTGCAGGCTGACTGCTAGTTCATCTCACTAGGCTCAAGGTTGACTCAGCCTTCCATCCTTCCGAGGTGGGTAAAATGAGGACCCAGATTGTTGGGGGCAATATGCTGAACTCTGTAAACCGCTTAGAGAGGGCTGTAAAGCACTATGAAGCGGTATATAAGTCTAAGTGCTATTGCTATTGCTACCTTCCTCTATAATCGTATGATAGGTTTTCCCCACACATTCAGGAAATTAGTTTGTTAAGAGTTTCTGGTCACATGGAGAGTTCAGGTGATTCATGAAAAGACTTATTTAGATACTGTTCTGTGCACATGGATATTGGCTAGTCATTACACTACTATTCCTCCAACCTTAGGTCAATACCCAGATATCAGCATGACCATGAATGAAATTTTTGATCTTCAAGAATTCTAATGTAAAGTGACCTAATCTGGATTTCCCACCATATGCTATCAAAATAGCTTAAAAAATGAGTTGATTAATCCCTCCTCCATACTTCATATATGTAATCTCAGTGATTGCAGAAAGTTTTGTCAGAAGATGCTGTGGTTTACTATTTTGAGACCAATCAGTAAAATTACAATTTCTGATAATAATCTGCTTTTGCTACTGAAAAGCAGAAACACGAGAAATTTAAAGAGTTTGGCATTGCAAATCCTCTATATGCTATAACTATTCAGAAATCACTTCTACTAAATTAAATAAAACTGTGTATTGTGACTTAGACTGATGATCATATCTAGAATTATGATAGGGTCTTTTTGTTTTTTTAAAAAATGTCTTTATATACATGGCTCTTGGGCTTACGGGCAATTGTATGTAAGGCAGTGCTTCTCAATTATTTTCTGTTACCCCCCCCCGGAAGAAGTAAACATTTCGTGCCCCCCCAACTCTCCGATCTGGGCCCAATGGAATTTTAGTGTTAATATTTATTATTTTACTTATTATAAGCTGCAAGCAAACTATTGGCTGGGGAAGGCTGCTCTACCCACTTGCCTGGGAGTAAGTCACACTGAACTCAGTGGAGCCTATTTTTGGTTAGGCAGGCATAGGCTACCGTGGTTAGGGCCCTCTTTTGACACGGGGCCAGGCCAGCTTAATCAAGCCGATGTTTTGGGGTCGCAGGCCTGGCCCATAAGCGTCGCCTCTGCCGAGCACTCACAGTGAATGGTGTGGAAGGAGGCTTTAGGGTGCCATTTGAAGCTTTCGCCCAGCTGCAGAGGATGCTCCTTCTTGTCCAGCAGCAGGTTCACCACGCCGTTCATGGCTACCACGGCGCCCGCCGAGAACAACAAGAACCCACACAGCCGCCCCGCGCCACCTGTCCGCCTTCTCTTCTGGGCTCGGAGCAGTGTGCAACTGGGAAAACACTCCCCATCCGGGGGAATCGATTGAGAGGGACCACACATGTTCCCCGGGGTCACACGTGCCCCCTGGCATCGCTCTGAGCCCCCCCAGGGGAGCCCGCCCCACTATTTGAGAAGGACTGATGTAAGGCTTCCCCTCACTGTATGTCCTAAATAAAACACAGCAAAATTCCTGTTCCTGCTTTCTGGAATGATGAGGGTGCCCATTACTCTTCCAACAATATTTTTCATGAGTCGTCTTAGTACTAAAAATATATACCTTATAATTAAAAGTGAACTTTTTTTAACAGAACAGTGTGAAATATAAGTACTGAAATGGCAGAAGATTAATCAAGAGCACATGATTAAGCAATTATGATCTGGAAGACCACAAGTGTTTTGAAAATGTGCAGCAAGTCCTAGGCCTATGCTACAATATCTCCTGTTGGCCCTGAGCCCAAATCAAAGTTCCAGTTTTTTGCCTTGAGAGGGAACTTTGGTCAAGGAAGTGCTTAAAATGACTTTGTTTTTATTTTAATGATCTTCTTGCTTAAAGATAATGCAATGTCATTTTCCTGATAAAGACACATTTGTCCCAGAAGCACAATAAGTTAGATGGTCCCTCCATCCTGCTGTCAAACAGCCTGAGTAGGCTAGGGTACTACAGTATGAGTACTTGATATGTCTGTGTATCTGTACACAAAACTGTTTTGGAATGGTCAGGCAACATTTATTTTACTGTAGAATTTCAGCACTCGGTTCTTTAATACAGCCATTCATAAGTCGTATGTGCTCTCATTTGTACTTCTGGAACAGCGGTGGGTTGCTCCCGGTTTGGCCCGGTTCTGTGAATCAGTAGCGGCGGTGGTGGGAGGCTCCGCCCACCCACCCAGGACACTTCTGCGCATGCATGCTTGCATGTGCGTGAACCGGTAGCAACGATTTTAGAACCCATTACTGTTCTGGAATGGTATATTTTTGTGATCATCCTGCCACTGCAACTAGGGGTTCATCTCAATACTCTGAATATGCAAAGCTGATGAGTCCAGTGTGCACTCTTGGGTCAAACCTTATTTTTTAGTTGTACATAATTGGAAGCTCTTTAAATCTCTTGACAATGAATGAATAGATACCAGGTTAAGCACAAGTGTTGGCCCAGACATTTGCTGCTTTTAAAAATGTGAGATGTGGATTGCAGTGGTTTGTATGCCAATTTTTCTACTGGAATCTGAAGCACTTTATTTCACTATGCCATTATCTTTCCCCTGCCTCTAATTAACTAACTAAAGCAAGTCTGACATAACCCAGTCCTACTGAAAGGAGATCAAATTTTGACAGTATTTCCCTCTTCACCCTGGCACCCTACTTAAGCTAGTGAACAGGAGTCCTTCCTATGAGAAAGAGTTATCTAGATTTTTTCCTTAAATTCGATTAGTTAGCTTTGTTTAGAGGAAGACAGAGAAAGGGAGGCTCAGCTTTACTGTGTGAGTAAGCCTGAAGTAATGGGCTTGCTCTTAGACTAGTCCTTCATAACAAAATGTCCAATGTGCATGCATGTACCTACTGTTGCTTATATAATATATGTGTGAGACATTTTGTTTTAAAAAATGAGACACAATACATCACATGTGTCATTCCAAGAAGAGGTCAACGTTGCCTGGCAACAAGGCAGACCAGAAATATTAGACAAAAGAAAGTGTTCAATGGGTGATGAATTCCTCAATATTTAGTAAGAGCTTGCTTTTAAAATAGGTTTTCAAAATTGAGGTTCTTAAGTTGGAGCAACACAGTGTTTTATGCTGGTTTAGTACAAATGCCATCAGAAGTTTATTTGTATGTTTGTTAAGGAGATGCTGCCCTTTCCATATTCCTTAGCAGGAATATTCCTCTGCCATGTAAGAAGTGCAAGAGGAATAGTCAAAGGCTTTAATGAGGTGAAATTCTTGAAGACATCTAACTGAAACATGGGGGAAAAAATCTATGTGCTGTAAAGCACTTACCATCCATGCTCTTTTCATCCTGAAAATGTCTCTCATTCCTATTATTGCCAACTCTCATCTTCCACAAGATGAAGGGGTAATAAGTGGCCGCTCTGTTCTTTGCGCCGGCCACGCACGCGCACATGCACCATAGAACAGAGTGGTGATGGCGGCGACGGTCATGGGACTGAAGCTCTTTTTCGGCGCGTTCAAGAAGCGGAGGCCGGTAGTTTTCAGCCTGCAGCCACAGCCTCTTTTTTTGACTTCTCACAACAAGGGGGGTGAACAAATGCAGGCTGGTGGGGAGCCCAACGGCGACGGCTCAGCCCTAGCTTGCTTTCTCTGGCAGCCAGCCTCGGGTGGATGGTAAGGTTGCGGGATGAAAAAAGAGGTGGTTGTGGGGGAGTAAGCGGGGATATTGATTAAGGGCCGGGGCCTCTGAAGGAGGGGAAATGGGGCGATGCGTGGCAAAGGGCGAGCAGGGCGGCATGCAGCGGGAGGCTTTGACAGATTCTGAGTTTAGCCACCTCAGATCCCGGGCAGAAAATAATAGGTAGAACAAGGCTGCAATAGCTGTAAGTTCAAATTTTTTTACTACTGGGTTCTGTGGGCGTGACTTGGTGGGGGTCATGTGACTGAGTGGGCATGGCCAACTCTATGTCACTCACAGCAAGGTGCCGCCCCACCAAGCCACGCCCACCAAGCCACACCCACAGAACCAGTAGTAGAAAATTTTGAATGCTCAGCTCCTGCCTATCTAGCAGTTTGAAAGCATGCAAATGCAAGTAGATTAATAGATACCATTTTGGTGGGAAGGTAACAGCATTCTGTGCGCCTTTGGCGTATAGCCACGTTGGCCACATGACCAAGGGCAGGTTGCTCACTTACCTTGCTATCGGTGCACTGTGCGTGCATCACCACGTTTCACGCACCCCCCCTCGTGTGATTTTGCTTCCTCGCATGCGCGTAATCGCACCGAAATCTCACGGGACACGCGTGCGATTTCGGTGATTTTTTTGCTTTTGCGCATATGCGGAAGCAAAATCTTGCTGAAATCTTGCTGAAATATTGCGCGTATTTCCTCACAAGATTTTGGTGTGATTTTGCTTTTGCGCATGCGCAGAAGCAAAAAATCGTTGAAAAATTCACAAAAAAGATGGCGGCTCCTAGGCACCGGCAACCGACCGCACCAGGTTGGTAGCCTCTTGATGACATCACCAGTCCGCCGCTACTGGTGCGATAGAGTGGACCGCACCAGTAGGAACCCACCACTGCACATGACCATGGAAATTGTCTTCGGACGATGCTGGCTCCCTCAGCTAAGAAACAGAAATGAGCACCCTGCTCTAGAGTCAGACACGATTGACAGGGAAACCTTTACCTTTCTACATACCGTATTTTTTGGAGTATAAGACGCACTGGAGTATAAGACACACCTTAGTTTTTGGGGAGGAAAATAAGAAAAAAAAATTCTGCCTACCAGCATCCATCTGGCTAGCGTCCTTAGCAAACAGCCTGGAATAAGTATATTAGCCTTGCAAAGGTCCGTTTTAAAGGCTGCTTTTTAGCCTTGCAAAGCTCGGTTTGAGAGGTTGTTTTCAGGCTTGCAAAGGTCCGTTTCAGAGGCTGCTTTTTCAGGCTTGCACAGCTCGGTTTGAGAGGTTGTTTTCAGGCTTGCAAAGCTCGGTTTGAGAGGTTGTTTTAGCCTTGCAAAGCTCCGATTCAGAGGCTGGGCGGGGCTACATTCGGTGTATAAGACACACCCAGATTTTCACCCTCTTTTAGGGGGAAAAAGGTGCGTCTTATACTCCAAAAATACGGTATGTGTCATCATCTCCTTTTCCTTCTTTCAGGCAGCAATTTCCTTTATTCCTTCCCCCTCAAGCCAATACTGAAAGTTACGTTGATTGTCTTTTTCAACATAATCTTTGCATAGGCAGATCTGCTTTATTAATACCTGTAATTAATCTGACACTCCAACCCCAAGTCTTAGATTTTTGTCTGATCTCATAGGTTATGCATGATGGCATTACACTGGGACACTGGGAGAGGGCAAACCCACGTTGCTGAGGAATATTAATATTTGACACCATTTGTACTCCTTCAGGGAATGGGTGTTATCCTGTGAGCTCACTGATAATTAATGGGAAATGAGCATATTACTGCACATTTCTGTTCCCAGCTGTTGTGTCAGCTAAAACTCTCATGCTGAGTCCCTGTCTGAGTCCAGTTTTTGATTTAAATACACATGTGTGAGAGAGATGGTTGGCTGAACTATTCAATTTTGCTCTGGGTTGAGTCCCATTCCAGTTCATGAAGGCTGGGAGCTGCCTGTTGTTAACAGCTAGCAGCATCTTCCTGTCTGCTTTGATGCATCCACATGTTTTCTGTTTTAGTCTTCTTGGAACTGTAAGACTTTGTCTTTATAATTAAATCAGAGGTCTTCAAACTTGGCAACTTTAAGACTTGTGGACTTCAACTCCCAGAATTCTCCAGCCAGCATAGCTGGGAGTTGAAGTCCACAAGTCTTAAAGTTGCCAAGTTTGGGGACTCCTGTTATAAATTGTGCAACTGCTGTGTTTTATGCCTTTTCAGAATCAGTCTATTCTAGAGATTTTAAATTTTAGGAGAAAATCCTCTGTAGAATTTTCACATTAAAAATATAGACTTGGTGATCACTGGGTTTTTTTTAGTGCTATAATGTGAATAGGGATAGGGATATGTAGCGTGACAGATATATAATGTGCAAGGTGTTTGATGTTATCAGAGTTGGAAGGGCATTTGAAAAGCATATTTTCTTTTCCTGTCTACTTTTTAAGCACGTTCATGGAAGCCATTTTGAATATCTACTGCTTGACAGAAATCTTTTCAATACATATGAATTATATAGATATGTGTGCAGACAGATCTAATGCAATTACTACCAATATATATTCTGATCTATATCATGTAATCGTACAGTTTCCTTCTAGGATTTAGGTACAATAGCATCACAAAACCTGATATAAAATAAATCCCAGCTCAAATTTGCAGATAAATACAAACATTTATCTATTTTGTGTTCTATATTTTTGTCTTCTCATTGCTTCTCCAAGTGTAGTACCTCAGGCTAGTTTACATAATTTTTGATTTACTTATTAACCTCAATCTCTTTCCCCATCTCCTTTTCAAATATCCTGAGAGAGATATTTGACTGAGACAGATTAAAGGAACTTCCTCAAAGTCTCCCAGTGCAATACTGTGGAAGAATGATTTAAATCTGGGTCTCTACAAATTCTTGAAATTGTATTTGCTTAAGTATTTTAACCAGGTTTTTTTTAGTTTATAGGATAAGGTAATATGTGGTTGTTTTCTATAAAGACAAACAAGATATATATGATTAACTCTTGTGTTTTACTTGGTCTAGAGTTTAATGCATTTAATGGATTTTTTTCAAAATGGAAACAGCCACAGGGTGCTATTCCTCACAGGCAGTTACGGTAATTATTAAAATCATAGTAAGGAGACTTTAATCTTTTCAGAAATTTGTTCCTTCCAGGCTATTATTTGGCAATAGGAAGAAAGCTGCTAGTAGTATCAAAGAGAACTTTTCCCTATGGTAATTGTGATTTTGCAAGAACAGGTTTTTTGGGGCCACTACAGGAAAGGAAGAAAAACATAGCTTGAACAAGCTTGCTGAAATTCAGTCAGTGGCTGATCTGTGCTTCAGATTCAGTCCCAAAAAGTAATTCAGAGGACATGGGAAGCAATGTTCTGTAGCTTTTTAAAGCAACCACTTCTTTTTCTGAGAATCACATGGCAGCTGAAGAGAGTAACTATGCAGTCTCAGGAAATGATGCTACAACTTCAGGTGGACAGTTACAGTTAGATGATACATTTGTGCTGCCATGGGCTTTGAAAAACCTTTTCTGAATTTTAACAAGGGTGTTATACATCCCTAATAATTATATTTGAATTTTTAGAAGTACAGTCACTTTACCACAATTTGGCATTCTTGACTGTAAATTAATTCCAAGTACTATGTGCTTTCAAAGCACTGATACTGCAGATGTATAATGTTATTTTGTGATTTGTGAATCCAATTGAAGTTTATAATAATCAGTGCTTAAACAAATGAACTGAACTTGGAAGTTTTCATCTGGTATCTTGCATTTTGTATGTATACTATTTTTTGTAGAGGATAATATCCAGAACCCCCAGAACCATACAGCTACTAATATTAAATGCTCATTAAAAATGATATTCCACATCTCTGTCTTCTGATGGGAAAAAGTCCAACTGGGCATGACTTTGCATTTCTTGAAATTTGAATATTAAACCAGATTATTCAAAAGATCCTTGTTGAATATTTACATGTATTAATCCACTGAATGTGGAAAAAAAAGCACAGAAACAAACTGTTGATACAGGTTGAGTCTATTTTTTTTCTATGATTATAATACATAAACATGACATTTTAAGACCCCTTTTCTATCAGCATTTTTTAAATTAACTGTTGCGATGAAATCAAACAGTAGTTTCATTTTATTTACCTTATAAGAAAGAATGTGTAGATATCTAGCTTAACTGATCCAAGTTTGTGAGTTTCTAAAAGGATGACAAGGGTTGGCCCAATCTGTTGGCTAAGGTTTGGCATACAGTTGGAATTTCTTTCTATGAGTAAGAGTTGGTGCCTGGTCTACTTTTCATGCTCAAGAAGGCAAAAGCTAAGTAGGGTCAGACCTATTTAGTTTTGGGATGGAAAACTATCAGTGTTGTGGTCCGCCAGCGGCCTGCGGAGCTGGCAGCAGAGTCGGACAACGAGGAGGCTGGGGAGGAACATGGGCCAGGCCTGGAGTCTGGAGAAGGCTCAATGCCAGAGGTAGGGATCCAGCCCGGGCCATCTGGGAGGTCTGTGCTGACTCCAGAGCCTCCAGAGGCTGACATGAGCGAGGCAGAGGAACAGGGGGAGCCTGTTCTCAATGCGCGCATGCACAGAGCTGCCAAAAGGCAAGAACAGTTTCAGAGGAGAAGGACTACTCGAGAGTAAGGCTTGGAGATAATTGGCCCTTCCCATAGGCTATATAAGTGGAAGTGCTGGCAAAGTAACGAAAAAGGAAAAGTCAATTGGGATCATATCGACAAGCTCAGGAAAGACTGACAAACAGCAACAGAATCCCAGGGCATGGAAAAAGGTTTCTGAAGAGGGTGATGCTGCACTAGCCACCCACTCAGTCATTAAATACACAAGCCTTAGGTAGTACTCTTGTGCACACTGATAAAATGAAACTCTGAAAATCAGGATTACAGAGTCAGCTGTCTGCACATATGTGCGTAGGATCAAATTCAAAATTGTAGTGTAAATTGATTAGGAATTTTGACTTGTCTCTCATTATGCAATCTTTCAACAATCAATCTGTACTAGAGTAGGAAGTAGGAATTTCTTAACAGAAATGAGAGCTTTTAGGAACTGGATTATATCTTGACCTCTTCCATCCTCTCTGGGAATTATCAGTGCTAGGATAAATGAGTACACGTCTGTATCCACTTTTTTTAACCACTTCCCTAAGCGCTCTACTTCTATTCTCCATGGCAGTTTCTCAGGCCCCAAAAGCTTTACTCCTTATTCTAATATTTGGGAGAAATATATTTTCTAAAGAAGTTTCCAAACGAAGAGCAAAGAAATGGGCCAGTTCTTTACTCTTCTCTGCATGAGAATAGAAGAAATCAGTAACATGGTCTATAACTTGCAATAATTTATATGCAGAAAAACATTCTATAGCTTATTGCTTATGAATACACATGTACAGTATACTGGGGGCACAATGGCTCAGTGGTTAAAGGCGCTGAGCTTGTTAACTGGAAAGCTGACAGCCCAGGTTCGAGACCCGAGTGCTTTGCGATGGGGTGAGCTCACATCCTTGCCCCAGCTCCTGCCCACCTAGCAGTTCGAAAGCATGCAAATGCAAGTAGATAAATAGGTACCACTTCGATGGAAAGATAACAGTGTTCCGTGTGCTTTGGCGTATAGTCATGCTGGCTGCATGACAACAGAAATGTCTTCTGGCTCCCTTGGCTAAGAAATGGAGATGAGTACTGCTCCCTAGAGTCAGACTCAACTGGGCTGGAGTATACTTTTTCCATAGTAGCATACAAATAGTTTGATGGAATAGCTGTGCAGGCACTCACTGTCTGTGAACTGTTTTGACTTTTTGCTTGTTAATATCTCTCTCTCTCTCTCTCTCTCTCTCTCTCTCTCTCTCTCTCCCTCCCCTCCCCTCCCCTCCCCTCCCCTCCCCTCCCCTCCCCTCCCCTCCCCTCCCCTCCCCCCTCTCACACACACTGTTAAGTTAATTAAATGTAAACTTGACAAATGGTCATACCTGGTCTTTGTTATAGCTGGTTATTGCATCGTGTATTGGTTTTTGGAGTCCATACAAAATAGATTATATGTTCACTTAAAAAAATATATAATGTATAAAGCTGTCACCAGTGTATGAAGGGGAAGGGGCAGGCAATTAAAGTCAACAACAGACATCGTGGCTACTATTGCTTGTGTCTGTGCAGTCATTCAAGACAGCCAGGCAGACAGCCCTGAGTTAGCTTTTGTAGGCCACCCGCCATGGCAGCAGCACACTTGACTCCATACAAAGAGCACTAATAGGAAATGGCTGATAAATGAAGTGTCTTGATTAAATTTTACTTTGCCTCAAATGGTGTGTGAACTGCATTGTTAAAAAGGGGGTCTCTCAATGCTAAGAGAGGCCTGGCTGATTGCCATAGTTATTCTGGTTCTTCCTGATGACAGAATCACGTCCCTGTGACAGGAGCCTCCGGAGGCTATTTCTAATCCTAGACAGAAGTGTATTCAATTCTCATAAATCCAAGAGTGACAATTCTGTGCTCTGCATATGAACTTAATCCTTCTGTATTTCACAAAAGAACCATTTTGTAGGGACGATGCCCTAACGTTTTTCCTAGGGGGATCAGAATTGCACTGCACATGGATGCTTTCCTATTCTGTTGACTTTTCAGTGCCATGTCTAATTACATTTCAGCAAATTAATTTAATTAAAAACCTGTAGCCCACAAAGTTTTCCCTTTATGTTATAGAAAGCAGAGTTGAAGAAAAACTGATTGCTTTCCAGATGTTGCTAAATTACAGTTTCCAGCAGTCTTCATTATCAGGCAGCCGGCTGGCTCCCGAAAGCAACATCTGAAAGGCCACATGTTCCCTCTCCTATCACGGAATGTAGATGGATAAAATGGGTGCCCCATTGCTCTTATTGGCCATTTCTTCTTTTTACTTTAGCAGAAAATGAAGTTGGTTAAGAAAAATGCTAAGCTTCTCTCTACATGAAAATTTTGGAGCATGATTCATATTCATATTTCTGAAAATGAAGATAAAAATGAAACCATAAATTTTCCTTTTGGGCCTAAGGGAAAAAGACTTGGAGAAAAAATTTGGAACTTTAACACTATATATGTTGACAGCAGCAAGATTATTATATGCACAAAAATGGAAGGAGGAATGGCTGCAGAAACTGATGGAGTTGGCTGAAATGGCAAAAACGACTATTTTGATTAAAGAAAAGAATATAAGTGCTTTTGTTTCCACATGGGGACAGCTTCTGAACTTTGTGATTGAAGTGGAAAAGAATGAAACTTTGATTTTGGGTTTTACCGATTAGATTAATAGATCCTTTATAGAAATGACTAGTTTATATTATTATGAAAAAACAAAAAGTTATGGTTTGATGTTAATGCCTTATTTTACTGCAACAGAGAGAGCTGGAAGTCAATGCTTCTTTTCCCCAACGCACTCTCACTTTTCTCACTCCCTTCCTCCCCACTGCTTTCCTATTTAATTTTTGTATCTTATTTTATCTTATAACTCAATAAAAATGTTCAATTGTGAAGAAAATTCTAAGCTCTCAGTTGAGTTTTGCACCAATCATTTTGAAAGGATAAGCTCAGAAATACACTGTGATGCTATCTTATGCTGAACTGGGCCTTTGGATAATCTTCCCCTCATTTTCATGTTGTGATGACTGTCCAGCCTGGTCGAAATCTTGAACGGGCCTTGGCACTGATTGTAGTTGGCAGCATCTGCTCTACAACTGAGTGGACTGTACTTAATCTAAGCCATGCTTCTTCCTACTCCCCATTCCTACTTTATCTGTTATTTTTGTTTAAAATAAACAAAAATATTGTTTTTTGTGTGTGTGTGGTTGTGTGACTGTAAACATTCACTTCTTGCTTCTTGTTTTCATGTGCTTTTATAGGTCCTCCAGAAACTTGGCAAAGCAGATGAAACAAAAGATGAGCAATTTGAACAGTGTGTGCAAAACTTTAACAAACAGCTGGTAAGTGAGTTTTAAGGATTCATTCATTGATTCTTGTACACCACCCAGAATCACTTTCAATGAGATGGGTGGCCATATAAATTTTATAAATACATAAATGAATAAAATTTGTTCACTTATTATTTTAATTTATGATCTGTCTCTTTCCTTTCCTGATCTTAATTGGTACCAAACCAATGCCAGATGGTCAGGAATGGATTTGGGATACAGTACTTTGGTTCCAGTATGGTATAAAAGTTTCAAGGATTATTTGGCAAAATTTAGAGACATTGCTTGCTTGCTGTAACTATTCTTCTCTCCCTGTGAATACCACACAATATTTAAAAATGGCAGATAGCCTCTTCTTTTAAACCTCTGTGTCTTTGATGACAGAACAAATAATTATCTTTCTTTTCCAGTTCTTGTTAGAATATAACACAGTATGTCACTATACAAATATAATTGAGCATTTTCTGATCTATAATTACAAAAATGCATCATCCAAACATAAAATTACATTGTTATGAGAGGAAAAAAATGACAAAAAAGGTCAAACAAATTAGCCCTCTCCCAAAAGATGTGCATGGAACAGATTATATCCCATTCAACAGAACATGTAGAAAACTTGGATATTAAAAAATGCAAGTAGAACAATGAACAAAAATAATGTCTTATACTGTTATAATGTCTTTGTTTACTTAACTTCTCTTTTTAATTTATTTATTATATAATTTAATTCATTTTAGATTATAGAACATATGTGAAATGTGTTTTAGGTAATATTTATGCAGAAATATTAAATAATTAAAAGTAATTAAGTAATTACTAAATTAAGTAATTAAAATCATACACTTTTAAGCACCACTGTAACTATTAAATTGTTTTAAAAGGAGTAGTAAATGATCTATGAGGGACTGCAAAATGCAAAGCCCATGGTCAGATGCCATATCCCCAAACACTAGTTGGTTCTGTATGTGTGCAGAGAAGAAGTTTGGCCATTTTGAGCAAAAATCTTGCTGCTTATGTCACCTTCTTACTTAGTTATAAATAACACATACATTAATTTCACTGAGTATGTGATGTAATTTTTGAAATCATGTGTTTTTAGCTTACATTAATGCAATAAGTAGTTTCCCTTATAACATACTGAAATGTCAAGCCATATTTAGGAGTTCATCTTGCTGCTTTTTTGGATTATAATCATGAAGTAGAGATGTTCTTCAGTATGGATTATAATCATGAAGTAGAGATGTTCTTCAATGGCAAGTGTTTCCATTAAAATAAGTTTAAGCATGAATTTGTAGGAGATGACCAGGCTGAGCCCGAGGGAGGAGTCAAGCACGTCATCCATCATGAGTCCCTGCGCTCCCACAAGAGATCTAAGTCCTTGAATTCCTTTCTATTTTTAACTCCCGCTAATTTCCCTTGACCATTAGTAGTTCAGATTCTTATAGAGACCTTAAGCTTGCAATAAATCTCTATACACATTTGAACTGTCTGAATCTTCTGATTTTCCTGGCGCTTGACAAAATTCACAATACAGCATGAGTAGGAAAATAGTGTAATTTTATGACTTTTCTTGCCACTGTTGTTACGTGAATAATTGCAATTGTTAAGTTAGTAACATGGTTGTTAAGTGAAACTGGCTTCTCCATTGACTTTGCTTGTCAAAAGCTCACAAAAGCTGCTCACATGACCCCAGTGCACTGCACCCATCATAAATATGAACCAGATTTCAAGCATCTGAATTTTGATCATGTGACCATGGGGATATTGCAACAGTCGTAAGTGTGAAAAACGGCCATCAGTCACTTTTTTTCAGTGTCATTGTAACTTTGAACAGACACTAAATGAACAGTTGTAAGTCGAGGATTACCTGTAATACAGAAACCAAAAGTTGGTGTGAGTATTTTGGTCCACATTTTAAATTCTAAATTTTCTTCTGCATTTTCAAATCAACAGAAAGTTGGTCATAGCCTTTCTGGCCTTGAGATTGAGTGAGGCTTGCTTAGAGTTTACAAAACTCTTCTGTCTTGCCCAGGGGTGGGTTCTGATTTTCTTCGCTGCCGGTTCGCTTCCTGACGTACTGTGCGGGCGCGCGTGCATGCGCAGTGCTAAAAACCCAGCTTTTGCACGTGCACAGAAGCAAAAAACAAAATGGTGGTGCCTAAGGCGCCGCTGAGAGAGCCTGTTCGGGGGCATGGCAGGCCTGGGTCGCTGCCAGTTCCAGCGACCCAGGCCGCCAAGTTACTACCGGTTCCATAGAACTGGTCCGAACCGAGAGGAACCCACCTCTGGTCTTGCCTGAGATTCAAATTCCCATCTTACAAGTATCAGCCTCAGCCCTTACACTACATAATTTTAGACCCTAAATTGAAAGGTTTTTCAGAAAACAATTCTTGAGGGTTTTAAACAGTCACATGTGTTTTTGTAAAGAAGTACACAATCTCCCCTCTCCCCATCATGGCATTCCGTGTTTTATAATTGGTTTCTACTTGATTAACAAATTAGCACTTGGATTGGTATCATGGATTCCCATGATTTCCATTGTATTTTAAACACTTCCCATAGATTCCTCTCCATGGATTTCAATAAAAAACATCTTAAAAATAAAATGAATGAAAACTTACAAGTTTACCTGCTAATATCTATTATTTATTTATTTATTAGTGAGATTTATATACCGCCTCACAGTGCAAGCACTCTCTAAGAGGTTTACACCAGTAAGCAATGTATATTTATATTGCCCCCAACAATCTGGGTCCTTATTGTTAGCCTCAAATGATGCTAACAGCTTATATGATCTTTTAGGGGAAAAAACATTGCAATTTATTTAAAAGTCAGTGTTCTTGGTTGGATTCTCATGAGAATTCAGCATTGTTGCTGAGGATCATTTGGGATCAGGGTAAAATTGCTGAAATCTCACAGGATATCACAAGATCTTTTTTCCCCCGTGTGGGAAAATATTCAATGCCAGAAAAACAAAGTTTATCCTTGTATAAGAATAAAACCCAAGGGGGGGGGGAATATTAATTAAATACAAAAAAGGCCTCTTCAAAAAAAAAAGGCTTTGTAACTACAATCATATAAAGCATACAAAATAATACAAATACAATCATACCAAACAGAGTTGGTTTGCTAAACAATTACATGTACTTGGAACAAACATAATTTTCCTAAGGAAGATCATCAGATGTTTTAAAAGTAAACATAACATGAGCATCTGGAAATTTATATTGTCTAGCTCAGGGGTCTCCAACCTTGGCAACTTTAAGACTTGTGGACTTCAACTCCCAGAGTTCCTCAGCCAGCTTTGCTGGCTGAGGAATTCTGGGAGTTGGAAGTCCACAAGTCTTAAAGTTGCCAAGGTTAGAGACCCCTGCAGTTACCCCAAATAGAAGAAAGGATGAAGTGGTGCCCAACACCTGTCACTGCAGCTGTGGCTTTCCTTTTTTATTACTAGCTAGTCACTGCTATTCTCTGGGTAGACATGTGGGACCTTCTGGCTATAAGGCTTTTAGTTTTGTTGAGACTACCTACTTTACTGTTCATTATCCTGCCTGCTTTGGGGTTATATTTGGGTCTGAGAAACCACATTTATGCTAGCTGCAGGAAATATAAGTACTAAAGGAAGTCGATCTTACGAAGCCAGAGACTTTTCTCTATTTAAGCTGGAGTCCCAGGAAGGATAGAAATGGCATCTAGGCCTCTATTGAAGAATGGGCTGATTGTTTGCTGTGTTGCTGGGAAGACAAACAGACAGCTGTCTTTGCTTTGCCCTGAGCTAAGACCCTGTTTTTGTACAGTCAAGTGGGCACGAGGTCTTCTTTGAAATGGAAGGGATATAAAATTAGCTGTCTCGCTCATGCATTACGCTGTCAACTTTTTCTTATTCCTGAATGGGAAGGGAATCTTCTTCTAAATACCTTGTATGTCCATTCAGATATCTATGGGCATGCTTCCTTTCATCCGGCAAATGGCACGAGATGTACCTCCCTGTTAGCTGAGAGGCTGACCTTGATACACCATCATGTAAACCAAACATGGGTTGACATTTTTGGCAGAGGCTCGGACATTCCAGTAATCTGAGGTGCCTCTGCAGTTTGACGAACAGCACAACTGGAGCTAAGCAGAAGACGACTTTCTCCTTCACTTGATCTGTCCTTTGCATAGTTCTTCAGAATAGCTTCTGCTTTTTTTTTAAAACCAGGATAGATTAAAATATAAGAAAATAAACACAAACCCAGCTAGGAGCACGCTCCTATTCACTCATGCTATCATCTAAGAGGAAAAACAGCCATCCAGAACTATCAAAGCAACTACAGTTTCAATGTTTGCATTGTAAAAGTAAAGCTGTGGCTTTACTGTGCTCTCAGATGGACATTATGAACAGGAATGTATACATGTTTAAAACAACATAAAAAGGGGTATTTATTCATTCAAAATAGTAGCATTATTTTAGGGAATAGAAATATACATGGAGTCTATGGAATGCTTTAAATTTTCAATACGTATACAAACATAGCATATGAATGTGCTTGGAAGGGAGTCTTACTGTGTTGGCTAACAGTTGCCTTGCTCACTGCACTTGCTGATTTAATCAGCAGACACCCCCCCTCCATTATTCCTTCAACAAATAGTTACATTTGGAACTGCTTAACTTCTTCAGTTGTAGTGGGAGTCGTTCTTGGTCGATTGACAGAGAACAGTTATGCTGTAGTCTCATAAATTCCCACTTCTGGAAATTGCTGTCTGGGAAAATATTCAAGTTAAGAATATTTCCCAACGAATTAGTTTCCCATATCTAGGAACTGCAATTAAGCACAGAGCCTTATGCCCCAGATTGTGTCTATTTTGGCAAAGGAGGGGAAAAGAAAGAAGAAAATGCTGTGAATCTTGCAAAGCACTTTAATGAGTTATTGTGGGTTAACATATATAGTCTAATGCAGTGATGGCTAACCTTTTCTGGACGGAGTGCCCAAAGCGCGCACCCGAACCCCCAAAATACAATGCGTGCTCGCCTCCCGCATGCCCCCACCCCTGCGCATGCGCTCGTGACCCCCACATGCGCAGCAGAGACCCGATGACCAGCTGGCTGGCGGGAGGCGTGCGCACATGCGTGGCGGAGCTGAACTGGGGCGATGGCTCTCGTGCCCACAGAGAGGGCGCTGTGTGCTATCTGTGGCACACATGCCATAGGTTTGCCATCATGGGTCTAATGTATGTTCTTGTTTTGACGAGAATAGCTTGTTTGTTCTCTCTGACAGTGTATTCTTTCTAGTCACTATAATTTATCTCCCATCTGTTTTATTGCATCCACTGAAGTTCTTTTAGGTATAGAGAAATAATGAGCCTCAAATTCAGTGAGTATCTCAAAAAAGCAAATTGTGAGCTGGACTTGAAATGTTCATCTGCCATATCTCTAAATAGCAAATGAAGTGTTGGTATTAAATACATCACCTTATCTTTCCTGTTCCTTTCTGTTCTGTTAATATCATTAAACATTTGATGAGGCTCAAGACTTAATGGTTGCATAATGACAGAAAGATAGTCTTTCCTGCATTCTTATGTGTCTGAGTGTCAGAGAGAAACCCAGCTGTTCCTGATCGGTCACACTAAGCTGTCTATCCCCCATATACTCCTAAGTTTGCAGAATAAGCTTAACCTGTGGTTATATGTATATTATAACTGTCACCCCCCACCTCTCCAAGGATGGCTATATACGGACAATAAAAGCCATACGTTTTGGCCATTGTGAACATTTCACAGTAAGTTCTGGTATGCCTCTCAAGTTTAGGATGGCTTCATAAGATGGTAGGAGGCAGGTGTCAACAATTACATGGCTGGTAACTGAATCTGATTCTTTGTTTAATTTCAAATGCTTTTGTAGAAGTTGTTTGTTCACATGTTTCATGGAAACATGTATATTTTTTTTTGCCAGAGCCAAACTGGAATTGATTATTCCAGTTTGACTCTGAACATTTACAAACTACCTTTATTCAGGGCAAAGACCTACTTACTATGGCATTTTATTCAGGGGTGGGTTCTAACTTACCTCGCTGCCGGTTCGCTTCCTCCCATGCGTGCATGAGCAGTGCCGAAAATTCGCAACCCCCCCAAAAAGCCAAAAACAAGATGGCGGTGCATGCGCAGTGCCGGAAACTGGGCTTCTGTGCATGCGCAGAATAAAAAATCAGCAAAAAATTCCAATTCAAAAAAAATTCCAAAAAAAGATGGCATACACGGACCGGCACCGACATAACTGGCTCCGTGACATCACCAGCAGTTTGCTACTGGTTCTATAGAACCGGTGCGAACTGGGAGGAACCCACCTCTGGTTCCATTTCCTATAATGGTCAACCAGATGATTAGAGAAAGGGTACAGGTAGTCCTCGACTTACAACAGTTTGCATAGTGACCGTTTGAAATTACAACAGAACTGAAAAAAATGACTTATCACTATATTTTTCACACTTATGACTGTTGCAGCATCCCCATGGTCACATGATTTAGATTCGGATGCTTGACAACTGACTCACATTTATGATGGTTGCAGTGTCCCGGGGTCATGTGATCACCTTTTGCAAACTTCTGACAAGCAAAGTCAATGTGGAAACCAGATTCGTTTAACAACCGTGTTACTAATTTAACAACTGCAGTGTTTCACTTAACAAATATGGCTAGAAAAATGGGACAAGTGTCACTTAACAAATTTCTCACTTAGCAACATAAACTTTGGGCTCAATTATGGTTGTAAGTTGAGGACTACCTGTACTTGTAGTAGTGCAGTAAGACTCCTCTGACCCTGTTTCCTAACATTTGGATTTCAGAGGTACACTCATTTCAATGATGATACTGATCTATACCCATGATTAGTAGTATATGTACGTAGACACTTCCTTTGTTCTTTATTTTATTATTTTATTTTATTAGTGACATTTATATACCGCCTCACAGTGCAAGCACTCTCTAAGCGGTTTACACCATTAAGCAATGTATATTTACCTTTTCCCCAACAATCTGGGTTCTCATTTTACCTACCTCGGAAGGATGGAAGGCTGAGTTAACCTTGAGCTGGTGAGATTTGAACTGCTGACCTGCGGATCACAGTCAACTAAAGTGGCCTGCAGTACTGCCTCTAACCGCTGCGCCACCTCGGCTCTTTGTCAGTCTAATTTACATGATAACTTCCTGTGGTAATGAATTCCATATTTTATGTGCTACTTTAACGAAGTGCTTCATTTTATTTTTCTGTATGTCCCATCATACAGCTTCATTAAGTGACCCTGGATTTTAGCACTATGAGTGAAGGAAAAAAAATATATGTTCCAGTCACTTTCTCTATAATAGGCAAAATTCTGTCTCTCTCTCTCTCTCTCTCTCATGACCCCTTATACTAAGCTATAATGCTATTTCTTATCTCATTATAGCATTAGAGCTGATGCATTAGCCTTAGCCAGTAAAAGTGCTTCATATTACAGAGGATACTTGTCCTAACAAAGATAGAACTGGAATATTTCCTATCTATGAGCTTTTAAGGGTACCATAATGATGCCAAAACAGATTAAACATCACTCAGCTTGATCATTCATCTGAGTTCTGTTTCTTGGTCTGCAATTAGTGTGTAACCGGAGTCAGCTGCTTTTTCAGCACTACCCCTGGCATATCGTTACAGTGTTGATGGCCTCCACGATTTGCAGCATTAACTTTGACTGGGATGCTTCTTCAAAACACACAGAAATGAAGGAAAGAGACACATTTTAAAGTTCAGCAGCTTTAAAACTGAAAATATTTTAACGTGGCTCCAGTCGGGAGTACAGTTACTCTCATGATTAGAACACTTGATTGGAGGTTAGCAAGCCTGTGTTCGAGGCCCGAATGCTTCTGTGGGTCGGGGCAGTGGTAAAATCTAATTTTTTTTCCTACCGGTTCTGTGGGTGTAGCTTGGTGGAGTCATGTGACTGGGTGGGCATGGCTATGTATTCATGTGACTGCGGGATCAAAAGACAGAAACTCACTTTATCCTCTGAAGCTGCGTCTAGTGCCAGGTTTGCAGTCCTTTCTTTCTCTCCTTTTTCCCCCTCTCTCTCCCTCCCTCCCTCCCTCCCTCCCTCCCTCCCTCCCTCCCTCCCTTCCCCTTCCTTCCTTCCTCTTCCTTCCTTCCTTCCTTCCTTCCTTCCTTCCTTCCTTCCTTCCTTCCTTCCTTCCTTCCTTCCTTCCTTCCTTCCTTCCTTCCTTCCTTCCTTCCTTCCTTCTTTCTTTCTTTCTTTCTTTCTATCCCCCACCCCCTGTTTTTGACCTAGCAGGCTCCAGGGAAGCCTGTGGGGAGCAAAAACAGACACCCCCCACTCCCACCCCCATTTTTGGCCTACACCCCCCGTTTTTGGCCTAACCCCCCCCCCCCGTTTTTGACCTAGCGGGCTTCAGGGGAAGAAAAGTTCGAAGATTCACTGTGTGACACGCGATTGTCGGAACTTTTTTAAAAAACTTTTTTTAGTATTTTTTACTACCGGTATTGCGAACCAGTAGCATTTTTTACTACCGGTTCGGCCGAAGTGGCCCCAACTGGTAGCATTTCACCCCTGGGGCAGGGTGAGCTCTCATCCTTCATTCCAGCTCCTGCTGGGGACACGATAGGAGGCCCCAACAGGGCAATCCTTACAAGCCAGAAGCTCCTTGATGCTTCTGACATTAGTGCAAAATAATAATAATAAATAAAAACGGCTCCAGTCAGTGTGCAACTGCTATCTAAATAAATTATACTTTTCAATACTTTACAACAAATATATTTGCCTAAGCAAATCAAGCTATACAAATTTTAAACAACTAAGTTATTTTTAAAATTCTAATTGGCCTCAGAGTTAAGTACTGTGTTTATTTCATTCTTTCACCAAGTATTTATTTCCCTATCCCCAGACAATTAAAGGAAAACCTATTATTATTTTCCCTCATTGCTCCAACATTTCTGGAACTGTTGCATTCCTAATAAATTATTTTGGGAGCTTGTATTGGCACCTATGGTGATTATGTGGAAGAATCTGTTTCTGTTCAATTTTCTGTTGACCTTACGGTCTTGTTGACATAAAGAGCAGCACAGCCTACAGTATACCCCCCTTCTCTCTCCTTCTGGAGACCTCGTATACAGAAAGAATTTGTAATTGATAGTTTCCAAAGTGAAGCTAAAATTTGTAAAAAGATTATCCCAGAGTTTTCAGTACAATGAATGCAGAGTCAACATCAGCAACAGAATTGGTGCATATCTGAACATTTCAGAAACATATACATTTAAGTCTTGGATAATTAGAACCAGGGGTGGGTTCCACTTACCTTCGCCACCGGTTCGCATCGCGATGTTTCGTGTGCGTCCGCTCGTGCAATTTGGCTTCCGAGCATGCTCAGAAGCAGGAATCAGCCCGAAACACAGCTGAGGAGCTGATCAGCTGTGCTTCGGGCGAAGAAATAAAGGTCAGTATTAACCCGCAGGCGGGCGGGAGGCCTCTTTTCAAGCAGCGGAAGGGGGAAAATTCACAACCCCCCCCCAAAAAAGATGGCAGCGGGCACGGACCGGCACCGACAGTGACATCACCAGCGGGTTGCTACTGGTTCGGGCGATCCGGTCCGAACCGGGAGGAACCCACCCCTGATTTGAACCCTATTATGACTTTTTATTTTAAAAACACAAGATTAAGTATGAAGACATACACACTTTTAGAGTAAGAGCAAGGAGGACCATGGTAGGAAACTTGTATTCGTCTGGTACCTCCTGAAACAGATGTTGTATAAGCTTCCTCTCTTTAAACTCCCCCTTTCTGAAGATAAAAGGAAAGGGGAAGTGCAGTCTTTTGTACAAGCAGATGCTACATAGATTTTTATTTTTCTGGCTGCCTGTATCCTTCCTTTTGAAAAGTCACAGCTGTTCCCATGGCCATAGAGCATTCCATCCAGCTTTTGTTGATGTTAGGTGGGAAGGGAAGGGACGCCCAGTATTCGACCATTTCTTTTCTTTTGTACTGTCTTTTAAGATACACACTTTGAGGACTAAATTATCCCATATGCGGAGGATTTGCAGAATTGGAATTATGCTGGAGATGTTGGTTGGGGACTTTGAGTATTTAAATGTTAAAATGGAGGATCGGGCCAGAAATGACTTGCCGGTACATCTCAGTTGCAATTAAGAGGTTCTTTCTTGACTGTCAACCCTTGATGGAGACCATGTTTCAAGCTAGTGAGATTGCAATTTTTAAAAGCCTTGCTCTCCAGAAGAAAAGTGCTTTGCTGACCTGATGTATGGAGATTCCTGCTTTATTCCAGCTGCAAACAGCTGTAAAAATTAGGTCGCCCAACTCCAACATTGGTCATTAGATTGAAACAAATTTATCATTCAAAATGAAAAGTTTTCTTTAGTAATATTGATGTGAATGTTCTCTACGTACTGTAAATCTGAGGTTGACAGTATATATAGATAAAAGCAATGTGGAATTATATAAATGACTGAAAATCATTGAATTGATTAAATTAAAAGTTTTTAAAAAACAAAAACAATAGTTAATTGGGAGCCTAAAGGAAATTTATATGGCTTTCCAGAGATATATGTTCTACAAAGAAGATGTCCTATCTAAAAAGACAAATTTCTGCTAATTTGGGGAGTTGCCTCTACAGCTAATCTTAGAAACTAGACGGGTCATTTTAAGAGAAAAGCAATATTCTAGCCTTTCTTTTTAAGATTTTAAAAATGAACACCAACACTGGAAATTGGTATCAAAACAAACTATTGTGACCTGTTATTATAATAGCTTACTCACTAATTCTGTTCACTCTTTTTTCTTTAGACAGAAGGATCCAAGCTACAGAAGGATCTCCGGACCTACCTGACTTCAGTTAAAGGTAATACTTTGAATAATAGTCCTACTGCTTTTGCATGATCTTCGGTGAGGTAAATTCCAGAAGCAACTATTAAGGCTTATCTTACTTGGCTTTGTTTATTGCTGCTAGGTAGTACTATCTTCATTACTTTAGAAAGTTATAATTATGGAACTAAGTAATGGTTGGAGTATAGTGGAGGTCAAGAAAAATTTGGAGCAGGGCAAATGCTATTTATTTGTAGTATAATCTGGAAACATTTCCTTGGGATGTGCTACAGATAGATTCTACTCATATTTTATAAATGCTTCAAGCTATGTCTTGTCTCATAAGTTAGGATATTAAGAGGATAATAAAGGGTGGGGGAGATGCTTTCATGGCTCCTGGCATATTATTAGGTCCCATGATGGAAAAAAAATGACCACCAGGCTTGAAAGCTTGGAGTTACTCATTTGCTTAATAACAAGTAAATGACATATGTTATACTTTTCAGTTTCCAAGAAGTAGGAGAGATAAGCAATCATAATGCAAATCTCCTCTTTCTGATGGGAATCTTTAATTTTGTTCTTACTACCTTAAAAAAGCTCCACAAAACATAGCTCAGACTAATTATATCAATAGCCAGCAATTCCTATTTTATTCTTTCAGTATACTGTGGAAAAACAAATAACATTCTCTCTCTCTCTCTCTCTCTCTCTCTCTCTCTCTCTCTCTCTCTCTCTCTCTCTCTCTCTCTCTCTCTCTCTCTCTCTCTCTCTCTCTCTCTCTCTCTCTCTCTCTCTCTCTCTCTCACACACACACACACACACACACACACACACACACACACACACACACACACCTATTTCAGCCAAATATTTGAAACTCTTAAATTATACTATGGTCAGAAATGAGAAATTAGCAATTTAAAAAAGGAACTTGATTTCACTTGTTTATTAAAGAAATAAATTAAAGAAAGAATATTAAACCACAAGGGAATTGATGTGTGTGACCAAGTTTTTTTGTTCATCTATTTTTTTTTCTTGTTGGAAAACAAATAATATGAATATTATCAAGTCCTTTTATATGTGAGCAAGGCGTTTGCTTGGGTTTTTCTTAGGGGGCAGGGTGAATAATTATTTGGGTACTATTATGTCATTCTTTTCTATTTCAAAGCAATGCATGAAGCCTCCAAGAGACTTACAGAGTGTTTGCAAGAAGTATATGAACCCGAATGGCCAGGAAGGGACGACACTAACAAAATAGCAGAGGTGAGGATTGGATTTCTCATGCATTAGCATGATAAATATATTGCAATCTCAAATTTGTGGAGACAGCACATGTTGAATGGATTTTGGGTGATAGGTAATATTGCTGAACCATGGTGCATTGTTACACACATGGATGTGCTTATATCTTAGACTTGCATATTCTGCCACCAGGAAAAGAAGAGAGGCCATCACTTCCTCTTGATGACTTATCAAATGGTTTACAAAGTGTTAATTTATTGAAAGATGCCATGGTCATAGGCTATGATTTAATCCTGCTTTATTTTCATGAACCGTGGTTTGAATTAATTACAGCTTGTCTTTGTTGTGTCGAGTAAACTTGGGGGTTAGAAGATGGTGTTTCCAATCTCCTCCTTGTGCCTGTTGTAGCAAAGCAGGAATGAGGGAGTATTCAAGCAAAAATCCTGAGCTGGCTATGTCTTACTATGCTTATCTATTGTTTTACATCATGCACAAATTGTGCCAGTGTGTTCTATGATACAACGGTATCCTTTTTCTGATACCAAAAATTCCACACAAGTACAAGAAGCAAATAGCATATCTCTTACATTCACAACCGGACAGTATGAAACCAGATGGGGGGAACTGTACTGATCCCGAGTGTCTGCAAATAATGTTTTCCAACTTAACGTGAACACTAGGCACTTGCTGATATTGTAACTGCTTAGAAAAAAAGCAAGAGTGAATTGATGGAACCCATACATCTCATAAAATGCTGTTCTGACCCAACCTTCACAAGCAATGAGAAACAGCTTACTCACGAGTAAAACAAACCCTTTATTAAATTTAAGTCAGGGCAGGAACAGTCTTTGTTCACATTGGATAAACAAAACCAAAAGTAACAAGTCACAAATGAAAGGCTTTTCCCCTTCTAAAAACAGGGCAAGAACAATCTCTGTCCACATCGGCTGAGGCAAACGCACTCCCTATTATTTCCCAGCAGGGAGATTCCGTTGGCACCTCAAATACAGAGCATTAGTCCTGACAAACCTGGTTTTGGCAAAGGAATCTGACGTGATTGATGGATACTGGAAAACCAAAGGTTGTCTGTAGCAACCGGCCACTTCCAAACCCCTACTATTTATTTCCCAGCCAGGGAGGGGCTGGCTAGCGTCTATGTCTTCTTTTCCCTTAGAGCTGGCTTATTGCTTTCTGTTGCTCTCCTCTCCTTTCCACCCTACGCATACACGCATCTGGGATGGGCCCCATCTGTTCCCCTCACTCAGCTTAGGCCCCAAAGACAGCTGCCTCTCCACCTGGGAGAGGATGGAAGGCCCTGGCTCTGCATCTGCCTCTGATCCTGCTTCCTCATCAGAGCCTTCCAAAGGCTGTGAATCCAGCCCAGGCTCCCCCTCAACCTCCTCCTCATCTGACGGGCCACAACAAATCCAAACTACTGTAGAGATAGGGAAAAAAGGCACGGGAATATTTGTCATAGAGCAAATATTCCAAGTAAATCTTTTGTTCATGGCGGATTGAAATTTAACAGTTAGAGCTTTCTTTGTTGTATAAAACATGGGTCCCCAACCCCCAGTACTGGTCCGTGGCCTGGTAGGAACTGAGCTGCACAGCTAGTAATGAGTGGCAGGTGAGTGAGTGAAATGGAAACTGTTCTCCCTGCCCCGTTCCATGGAAAAATTGTCTTCCACAATTCCAGTCCCTGGTTTGAAAAAAGTTGGGGGCCGCTGGTGTAGAAGATGCACAAAACTAGTATCTTTCTCCAACTCTTTTAAATAATGGTAGCTATTACAATTGTCTGGAAAACAAAAACATTCATTTTAGGAACAGTTCCTAATGGCATTACACATATGCATACTTAAAAAAGAAGTTTCAAACATGATTTGTCTTATGAATTCACTTAACTAGTAGTAGGGATAAAATGTATCTCACTGTTATTGTACTTTTGCTCACATAGATGAACTTGACCTGCATAATGCACAGATAACCCAACTCTTCCCACATTACTCCTATTCTGTTCTAGAACAATGAGCTACTTTGGATAGACTTTCATCAGAAACTGGTAGATCAGGCACTGCTGACTATGGACACCTATCTTGGCCAGTTCCCAGACATAAAGGTATGGGTCTTATAAAATTTTGGTCTACCTTACATTCCTTTTGGATTAGATACCCCCTTCTTACATGTTCATCTTTATGAGCATGGAAGAGGATTTTTAAGTAAAATATTGTTGCATTTGTGTATGCCTTCTTATTCCATTTTAAAAGGTCTTTTAGAACTAATATTCATACCAAAATGTGCAAACCAGAATTAAGTATGTATAATAGTATTTGAGGTGGGGGCTGAGGCACTGAGCAGACTCTGGCCAGCTAACTGTTGGAGGCCTTCCTCCATACACAGTACTCAGTTGGCCAGAGCCTAATCACTGATTTAGCTCTGGCACCCTTGTCCATTGATAGGGTGTCAGCTGATTGTTGGAAATAGGCTCTGGCTGATGAATATAGGGAAGCTGCATAGTTCACTGGGAGGACTTCCATTGACCAGCGGTGGTCTGTAGACCCACACTTCCAAAACCATTATTGTAAGGAATTCTATACTCTCTGCAAGGTAGAAGATATTTGTTTTGGGAAAAAATGTATATATGGATTGGTGCATTAGGCTCACAGGCACCCATCCTGTTCTTCAGCCTCTTTGTAATAACAATACCTAATATATAGAATTTCACAAAGTCCTTCATAGTCTCTTAAATGTGACTTATAGATTGACTTATAATGATAATATAATTTATATTCCGCATTTGACTACCACCCAAAAATTTATAAAGTGAACAAAAATACATTCATGATAAATACATTCAAATGATAAAATAGAAAGCTGACAATAATTAAACTCTCAATAAAGCTGAAGTAGAAATATGTAAAAAAAAAACCAAGATGACTGAAGTCCTATATGTATCTCTATGTGATTGCTAAGAGTCAACAATGACACAATCAATCAATTAATCATTCAACAGTCATCCGAATGGTGAAACTTATACATTGTAGTATCAATAACAATGTTTTTGTTCTAGGTGAAATAGAGTCATTGAAGTAGCTTGATTTATTTGATTTGAAATATAGAGCTTAATAAAACCATACAATGTACGTCACATCAGAAACCATTGTTCAATATGATGAAAAAAATCCTCCTTTGTTCTGACTGAATCATAAGTTCTATTGGGCTGCATACTCTTAACATGCACAAATATTTCTTTTCTATATTTCCTTGCTTTCATTTTTTTTAGTAATTATTTCTGAAAACTTGATCTGTGGAAAACTGGATCTAGTTTTTTATTGTCTCGCGACCTTAAGCTAATGAAAAATTAGCATGGTATCTATATTAGTCTTTCTTTCCTGTTTCGTTTATCAAAGCTCCCAAAGCAAAAATGCATCAGCAACAACGAGGTGTTCTTTAAGTGCTATTTTACTACTGTCACTCTAGGAACAATACACAATATTCAGAGTATGCAAAAAGGTCATTCTGTAGCAAAAGAAGTGAAGATGCATATATAGAATATGTTATGTGTGCATCATAATAATTTAAGCAAGTCCATTTCTTTCAGTTTTTTTTAAAGAAATGACATAGAATGACATGGAAAGGAATTTTGAAAAGCACACAGACATCTATGTTTCAAGCTTATTTTATTTATTTTATTTATTTATTTATTTTTGTGAAGTACGTGTTGACTGCACCCCATTGTATAATACCAACGCAATTATTAAGTTTGCGGACGAGACGACAGTGGTGGGGCTCGTTAACAAGAACAATGAGTTTATAGAAAGGAAGTACAAGGGTTGATATTGTGGTGCAAAGAGAATAATCTTATACTTAACACCAAAAAAATTAAAGAACTGATAATTGACTTTAGGAAAAAGAGAGATGCACATTTACCATTGCACATAGATGGCGAGGAGGTGGAGAGAGTTAGTAGTTTTAAATTTCTGGGTATTTATATCTCAGAGGACCTCTCATGGACTATGAATGTAAACATGCTCATGAAGAAGGCTCAGAAGAGGCTGTACTTTCTGAGAATGCTCAGGAAGATAAATCTATCTCAGCATCTACTGTTGTCCTACTATCGCAGCACCATTGAGAGTGTCCTGACATATGGTATTCTAGCATGGCATGGAAGCAGCTCTGCAGCAGACAAAAAAGCTCTATAGATAATAATTACAACTGTCCAGAATATCATTGGGCTCCAGCTACCAGCCCTGGACGATATCTCTGCATCTTGCTTTTCTAGGAAGTTGCACAATATTTTCAGAGACTCTTCTCATCCTGCTTACAATCTTTTTGAACTGTTGCCTTCTGGCAGAAGATACAGAACAATTAAAACTCGGACCACACGCTTTCTGAATAGTTTTTATCCTAGAGCTATAATTGCACTTAATAATGAATTGAAGGGTCACCATCAGTGAGCTGTTGGATAGTATTACTTGGTCTGTTGTATGGATGTTTGAGTGGTTCAGGGTGGGGAATTCGTGGCGGGTGGGGATTGCTATGTGTGTTGGGACTGGTCTTGAAGCGTTATGTGAATTTCGTTGTATGGGTGTACTGTGTATATACGTACAATGACAATAAATTATTATTATTATTAATATACAGTACATAGATATAACATTGTTTATATACATAAGATGGGTACTGATAAGAGGGAACATTAGGACAGGGACGATAGGCACGCTGGTGCACTTTAGAAGAGAGACATACTTGAATAAAAATATTGAGGCAGTAGGATTACTATTTTGTTAAGGGGGAAATGGGAAAGCTGTAAGGTGAAGTTGTACAGTATAAAGTCACCGTATCTCACTTCAGCCTCTCTCAGAAGGTTACTCTGAAGATAAAAATACAATAATGTTGTGCTCCATTCACTCAGCCAGCTAATACTCCATCCAGCTAACTGGTAGAAAGAAAAACTCCAACTCTCTCCTTTCATTACCATTGGCACATTTGTCAAGTGTGTGTGTGTGTGTGTGTGTGTGTGTGTGTGTGTGTGTGTGTGTGTGTGTAGGTCTGTGCATCAGAAATTTCAGCATATATATTGGGAGAAAAGTTGAAATAATTTACATTGATCTTAAGATAGATTTAGGGAAGTTGATTACAAGACAGTTTGCTTGTTGATTGCATAATTGGCAGAATGCATATACATTGGTCTGTGAAAATTGTTACTTCATGGCTGTGGTGTTCTTCTCGCATCTCCTTTCAGTCTCGCATTGCTAAACGGGGAAGGAAACTTGTAGACTATGACAGTGCCAGGCATCATTATGAATCTCTTCAAACTGCAAAGAAGAAAGATGATGCTAAAATTGCCAAGGTAAAAAGCCCTTGTAAGAGGTGCGGAATGTCTGTTTGTTCTAAAATCAAGTTATTTAGGTATTTGTACCACTGTATGTTTGTATGTATCTACATAACAATCCACTTTTTGTTGTTAGAAGTAAAAAACAACAACAATGTACCCAAACTTCAGAATTTCTGACAAACATGATTTTATCTTATGAATAAAAACAATGTAAAAACTATTATATACAGCTGAAATGGAAAATCAGTAGAGTGTGTCAATGCTAAAAGGAAAATAAAAACTAAAGAAGAAACAAGAAGCCTTATAGCTAGGGGATGAAAAATTCAGTGTAGAAAGTGCTCTTTCTATTAGTATTCCTTTACTCCTGCATTAATGAAACATTTAGGGATTTTGGCTGATCTAGACTTTTCTGATTTGACTGCTTGTGTCATGGGGCAAAATGATTTTGCTAGGGCAAATTGTCCAGGCTTTTTCTGGCGAGAGGCATCTGCCTTTCTGAACGGAGGTAAATGCGCTGTGTTTCTATCTATGACCATTGCAGAGACTGCTGATGACACAAGTTAAGGATATCAGCAGGAGTGATTTTGTGAAATTCAGATTAAACATTTTCTCAATCAAGCTGCTCTCTGTGACTATTGTTCCTTGTGCTCTGAAAAATCTACTCATATCACTAATGGAGGGAATGTTCTTCAATTCTGTATAGTCCTCAGTTCATTTTAAATGACCTGCTCTAAGATCTTATGGATGTTTAATGCCATTGTGTTTAATGCAAATTATTCCCACCTTAGACTTAGACAGTTGTCAACCTCCGATGTTTAAACCAAATGCTACAAAATATGAATAATCTGCATGGCTGTTATAATGAAGTTGTCTTTTAATCTTGGCTCCTTTTGAAGTTGCTAATGACCTATGGAGAGAGACTAAGTAAGGTTGGACTGTGTTGCTTTCTAAATGACTAACAATTTCTTCTCTGTTGCTCTCTGCAGCTGGAGTGTTTATAAGTTGTAGTTCATTGATCATTCTGTGGAGCATTAATTACTGCTATATTTAGCATGTCATATAGGATTCATCCTTGACTTATCACTTAATACTGACTTCTTCTGTTTTTTGTTTTTTGCTGTTGTTGTTGGGATGGTTGCTTCATCCTGACCTTTATTATTTGATTTTGATTTTTAAAAAGTAATTCTCAAAAGGTGTCTGTTTCTTCTTGTCTTTGTCCTGGATATGCTCTTGCCCAGCCTGTCTCGTTGCTTGAGAAAGCCGCGCCTCAGTGGTGCCAAGGGAAGCTACAAGCGCATCTCGTAGCTCAGACTAACCTGCTGCGGAATCAGGTGATAGTCCAGCCTGCCTTGCTGTCTAACCCTGCATGTGCTATTTCTGGCTGAAGCTCTCTTCTGTGCTTATTCCCCAGGCAGCGTTCACTCTAACCTCTCCTGGAAAGTTTCTTTTCCCTGGGAGGAATGTTGACTTAAAATTCAGACTTCTTGAAGCCAAAAACATGTTTGAAAAGGCAATGTAGTTTCTCTGATTTTAGACCAGGAGTGTCAAACTGGCAGCCTGTGGGCCGGATGCGTCATGCACAGGCCATACCCTCTGCGAATGGGAAAAACGTCACGAAACATCACGTGACGGCAACGTGATGCTGCGAGTTTGATACACGTGCCCTAGATTAATACGTGGTACCATGTCCTCATCAGCAATTAAATGTAGGGGTGCCCAGTGAGACGATAGGATAGAAGGTGGGGAAGTGCTCCAGTAGTCACTATTTAATTTGTGTGTCTCTATTGTGTGGCAACTGGTATTGCTTAATTAGAAGTAGTGTTCACCTAGGTGTTTCTAATTGCTCAATCATGATCCAATGTTTCTGAATTCTGAGCTCTATAGATGACAAGAAGGAGAAGCAAGTATATATCTATATATTATACAATAGCCTCTTCTTGTTATTATATATTTGGGGTGTCAAGCTCAAGGCCCGCTGGCTGGATCCGGCCCACGGGGTGCTTAGATCTGGCCTGCAGGGCCGGCCTGGAAACAGCAAAGGACCAGCCCGCAGTGCCTCTACCAGCAAAAATGGAGCTCAGGGGAGGGGCGTGTGTGGGCCCCCAGAGCTCCATTTTTGCTGGCAGAGGGCTGAAGGAGGTCATTGCGGCTGAAAATGGGGTCCTCTCCATTTTCACTGGCAGAGGGCAACAAAACAAACTAAAAACAAAACAAAAGGAGAAATGTTTCCCTTTTTGCATTTGAACATGCAAGAAGGGACAGGAAAGGAGAAAGGGAAAGAGGAAAGACAAAGAAAATGAAGAAAAGATGGGAAGAGAGCAAGGAACGAAAAATAAGGAAAGAGGGGAAGGAAGAAGAAAAAATGAGGGAAGGAAAAAGAAGAAAAGGAAGGAAGGAAGGAAATAAATTATAATGAGAGTGAGTGAGGGTCTCAGGGAAGTCCTGTCTTAGCACTTGGCCACCACAGGTGCCCCCAACATGAGTGATGTCGAGCTGGCCACGCCCACCATGGTCATGCCCACCCCCAGCCATGCCACCCCCGGCCCTCCGAGGTCAAACACAACCCTGATGAGGCCCTCAATGAAATCCAGTTTGACACCCCTGTTATAGATTCTTTTTCTGATACTCAGTCCTTATAAAAGGTTTTGTAGCCAGGCTTATTATTTCCATTAACTCACCAATGCTTAAAGTCCTTCACTCTCACCCAAATTTCAGGCTGGTTGACCATCGTTCTTGGTCAACGGTTACTCTTCTCTTGCATTAACACTCAGCCATTAAATCCCAGGATCCATTTCTGGGAAATGGATATTGTTGTTCTATTCTCACGTTTCTTTCCCTTCACCACTCTCTGTAATAAACAAAGAGAGGAAGGATCTGCAGCTGCAGCTGCCAAAAAAGCCAACACAGTCCTAGGCTGTATTAACAGAGGGATAGAATCAAGATAATGTGAACTGTTAATACCACTTTATAATATCTTGGTAAGACCACACTTGGAATACTGCATCAGTTTTGGTCGCCCCAATGTAAAAAAGATTTTGAGACTAGAAAGAGTGCAGAGAAGAGCAACAAAGATGATTAGGGGACTGGAAGCTAAAATGTATAAAGAATGGTTGATGGAAGGACTAGGGATGACATCATAGCAGTGTTCCAATATCTCAGGGGTTGCTACAAAGAAGAGGGGGGTCAACCTATTCTCCAAAGCACCTGAAAACAGAACAAGAAACAATGGATGGAAACTAATCAAGGAGAGAGGCTAGAACTAAGGAGAAATTTCCTCTCAGTTAGAACAATTAATCAATGGAACAACTTTCCTCCAAAAGTTGTGAATGCTCCAACACTGGAACTTTTAAAGAAGAGGTTGGACAACTATTTGTCTGAAATGGTACAGGGCAGGTGTGTCAAACTGGTGGCCTGTGGGCCCGATGCATCACACGCAGGCCACGCCCACCCCAGTTCCGTGAATGGGAAAAATGTCACGTGACAGCAACGTAATGCGGCAAGTTTGACACCCGTGGTATAGGATTTCCTGTCTGAAATGGTATAAGGGGTTGGACTAGAAGACCTCCAAGGTATTCTGTTGTTTTATAGTTCCCTGTATGGGCTTTCTTTTGGTTTTCAGCTTCTGTTTGTACATATTATTTTATAGGTTAACTTTTTATAAAATCCAGATGTTTTTTAAATGAATGTATAACAAGCTTTAAGTCTATAATTTTTAAGTCTTGTTCTGCTTTATGATTAGAAATGTCTCTGGACAATGTAGCCTTTCCTCTAAAATCATTTGAAGAATAACGTGCCAGTAAATAAAATTCTGCCAAGAACTTTGAACGTCCAAAAGCCTTATGGGAAAGAACGTGGTAATAAGTGAATAAGAGTTATCAGATGTCTGTTTTCCATGAGGAACAGATATAAAGACCAGGGTAGCATATTGTGTTTTAACACACTTGCAAAGTGTGTCCATTAAATGAAGCAAAGAACTAAGAAAAAAGAAAAAAAGAGAGCACATACTGGAGGACGATAACTTATTGTGTTGAACTAAAGAAACCATTTTCCTTTTTTGTGGCTTCTTTGAGCTGATCAGAGCTGAAGTGGTGCAGTGGTTAAATGCTGCGACTGCAGGCTGACTGCTAGTTCAGCAGTTCAGCTGTTCAAATCTCACTAGGCTCAAGGTTGACTCAGCCTTCCATCCTTCCGAGGTCGGTAAAATGAGGACCCAGATTGTTGGGGGCAATATGCTGAACTCTGTAAACCGCTTAGAGAGGGCTGTAAAGCACTATGAAGCGGTATATAAGTAAAGTGCTAGTGCTATTGCTATCAGTGAATTAGTTTAATTAACTGCTGGATATTTTAAACCCAGCTTCTCAAATTCCAGATGGTTTGGATTACTATCAGTCCTGACCATTGGTTATATTAATTTGGACTGATGAGAATTTTGGGTGGTCTGTATTTGGATTGAAACAGGTCTTTAGTCCAGATGTGTGTTCCAGCATTTCTTCGGGGAAAGAGTAGGCCAAAACCTAAACATCAGTGGTAGCTAAGGGGAGGTAAGAAAAATATGTCACTGGGAATATTTGGGAATAGTGGGTGAATTGGTTAGATTTGCAGCTTTTGAAACCAAGGAAGTTGTCATTATTGGTGGTGGCTAAGGGAAGGTAGAAAAAAGAACATGGTAGAAGGATTAGATGGACCACTTGAATGTGCTGTGCTTGAAACCAATAAGCTTCAAATATGACATAGCCAAGTGACTTCCTATCCTCCAATCTCCATAGCATTTTCCCTCCTTTACTCCCCCTTAACCAGGGGTGGGTTCTAACTTACCTCGCTGCCGGTTCGCTTCCTCCCACGCCACGTGGCCGCGTGCGCACTTTGCACACGCGCAAATGCGCAGTGCCGGGGAAAAAAAACTTTCCCCCCAAAAGGCCAAAAACAAGATGGCAATGCATGTGCAGTGCCTGAAACTCGGCTTCTGCGCATGCGCAGAAGAAAAAAAACCCAGAAAAAAATCCAACCCCGCCCCAAAATTTTTTTTTGAAAAAAGATGGCGGCGTCCATGGACTGGCACCGACCGAACCGGTTCCGTGATGTCATTGTGACGTCACCAGCAGGTTGTTACTTGTTCGGGCGAAGTGGTTTGAACCGGGAGGAACCCACCTCTGCCCTTAACCGCTCCTAATGTCCACCTGGAATGGTTCATCAGAACTTCCAAATTTCAGGTTCAAAACATTCAAAACAAACATATGGTTTGTGTACATTGAAGAATGAGTCTCCTTTGGTAAGTGAGCTAACTTTTAATTTCTTGTTTCTTGCCATAATTTCTATCAAAGATAGGCAATAAATAACATGGAGGAAGATTTACATTTTTTCTATCAGAAAGATGAGGTGAGGTGTCTAAAGGGGGTAGAAATAAATGATCACTCTTTTGGAATATATTCCGGAAGGTTGATGAGTTAAATTGCTTAAGACAGCAAATTCCTGCCTTCCTACAACCCCATTGAAATGCTAACTAAAAGCATACAGATGCTTTTTTTGTAAAATTGGCCCAGATTCAACTATGTATAAAGAAACTCTTTTTCTTTATGTTCATGACTCAGATGGGCAGCTGTTTCATCTTGCTGACTTTTGGAATTCTTCAGTGGGATGAAAATAAGTCACATTGAAATCTAATATTTCAAAAAAATCAAATTAAAAAATATATAAATCTGCAGAGGTTGGCACCTGAAATTTGAATGAATCCAGATGACATAGACAAGTAGTTTATATGTTAGCAAATGGTGCAGAGGTGACATAATGCTAAAACACTGACTAATAGGATTAGTATCTTAAAAGATTAAAAATTGTTTGGATATAAATGATATATATACAGTATATATCATATATAATGATCTGGAAAAGGCAGATCATTAAGATTGCTTGTTCTATAGAAACTTTATTTCCAAAGTATTGATTAGTTTCTGAATTATATTTGATAAGTTTAAAAAAAGGCAAATTGAAAGAACTATTGTGATCCAATTAATAGTGCTTGTTCCTGGAATTAGAATGCTTGCTTGCTTGCATATTTATTTATTGTAAGATTTTATATCACTTCAGTCCAAACAGTTTTAAGCAATACATATCAGAGCAACAATAACACTTTACAAGTACAAATGTCAATAAAGATGACACAGTGGCGCAGTGGTTAGAATGCAGTACTGCAGGCTAATTCTGCTGACTGCTGGCTGCCTGCAATTTGGCAGTTCGAATGTCACCAGGCTCAAGGTTGACTCAGCCTTCCATCCTTCTGAGATTGGTAAAATGAGGACCCAGATTGTTGGGGGCAATCTGCTGACTCTGTAAACCACTTAGAGAGGGCTGTAAAGCACTGTGAAGCGGTATATAAGTCTAAATGCTATTGCTGCTATCATATAGAAGCAAAACAACCAATTTTTCAGAAATATCTTGAAGGGTTTCCTGTTAATTGGTCAAACGCCATTTCTGCCATTTCCCATAAAATTTCTCAGCTTTGTAAAAACAGATTTGTAGAGAGTTGCCACGAGATTTATTTAGCAAGTTAGAATTCGTGCATAATATTCTTGGTGAGATTTATTTTTCATTCCTTTTTTGCCTGTTCAGTTTTGTATTGTATTGCTTTGTATAGCAAAGCATATCTCAATATTTTTATATTTTATATTATTTTCATTAATTTGCCTTAAGATAGAGAGACAAATAATTGTCATAGTAACTATTTTATTGAGTGCTGCCAAGGTGACTCCCATGGGAAACCATAGTATTGCAATTGGGTTTTAGAGCCTCTTATTGTTTCTTTATAGAGTGAACGTTGCCTTGGGTATTTCTGTCTCACAATATTGGAACATTTCAATGTAGATATCAACTTTTTAGTTCCTAGAGCATGAATAATTCTGTCTGCTGAAAATAGAAAAGTAGACTAGATCAGTATTAAGATTACAAGTAATAATGTTCTATACAGTTTGTATACTCCAAACCCCCAATGTTGCTATTAATTTCTGTTCGTTGCTTAATTCAGGCATTCATCAATATCAAATCATGTGACACCCTGTCCCAATTCTTAGAAAACCCTCAATCAGGCACCAGGCTAATTTTATAGAATATACAGTATCTTAGCATATATCTTCACTAAGAAAATATATTTCTCCTTTAACCAAAGAATCTGACGTGTTGCTCATATTAGCACGTTATAAGAATGATTGAAATCTTCTTAGAGTTTCTTTTCAAGGACAGAGGCCTGTATATACTCATTAGGGACCTCTTAGCATTCCTGCCATTGACTGGCATATAAGCAATTTGTTTTTTCTTCTTGCTACTGAATTGGTAAAAACCCAGCTTCACTATTTATCCATATGATGGTACACCATATATGATATAAAATGAAACTTCTGTGTCTTTACTGGTTAAATGTTCTATTTCACCAGTCTATAGATACATATCTCCCCATTGCTTGCACTTTGTTAGGCTCTTTAAAACTTTGTGCTAGTGCTAATCATCTGGGGTGTATCAAACATTTTTATTAGTTTTACTCTGAACTGAGTATTGCCTAATTGCATTTCCATAGAATTCCAGAAGTCTGTGTATATGTAATAATCCCTAGTGGTATGCAGACCACCATTTCCAACATTGTTGACATTGTGTTCTGAGAATGAACTAGAGCAGGGGTGGGATGCTGGGGGTTCGCAAAGGTTCAGGAGAACCTCTAGCTAAGATTCTGTGCAGTTCGGAGAACCCCCAAATCCCACTCCTGGCTGGCCCACCTCACCCCACTCCACCCCACTCCACCCCGCCCCTCCCAGGAGTCACCACGTGGCCTGTTTTGGATGCAGGTAATTGCAGGGCGCACATGGTGGCTCAGGGAGGGTAAAAAACGGGCCTACCAGAAGTTTGGGAAGGCCGGAAACGTGCCCGTTTCTGGCCTCCAGAGGGCCTCCGGAGCCTGGGGAGGCTAGAGGAAACCCTCTGGAGCCCAGGGAGGGCAAAAACGCCCCCCACAATGGTGCAGGAGGCCGATTAGTCCATGCCCACCATGGCCACACCCACCCAGCAACCGGGCAGAGAACCCCTTGCTAAAATTTTTGAAGCCCACCCCTGAACTAGAGTAAGGGGTAGCTTTGTATGGCTTTTGTAACTCCTCATATTAGCCACATAAACCATTTCCATTCCTGGAGCCACATACTGGAATTCTCCCCTTTATTGGGAACAGAAGATGGCCTACATCTGAGGCCATCTGAGGAAGTAGAGGGCAATGTAGAACATTTCTATCAGCTGGAGGTGCAAGTGGACTTTAACTGGCATTCTAATGAGGCCAAGATTAGTTTATCTTTGTACAAAGTAGACATCAGTTTTTCTTTATAGTGACCAAAGCTTAGTTGTCAGAATCTTCTCTCTCAGTCCTCAGTGGGAAAGAGATGGACTTGTGGGATCTTGATCAGCTTTGTCAAACCTTGAAAGGTAAGAATACTGGGCTCCTGGGAAAGATTGGGATATTGTTACCACCTCCATTTGTCTGCATTAACAACCTGCTTAGTTTGCTAGCCCATATTGTAGTAAATGTTTTCCAGATCTCCACTATGTTACATAGTGACCAATATGGAACTTACGTAAACTCTCTTCTGAATGGTTGCATATGGGTTTGTTGATACCCCACAGGCTGAAGAAGAATTAGTAAAAGCCCAGAAAGTATTTGAAGAGATGAACATTGATCTTCAGGAAGAACTGCCTTCACTATGGAATAGGTGAGCACTGGAAAAAATGCTCTTTATTTTACCTATATATTTCTGGAGAGAAGCTGAGGGTCTCAGTGGAGGAATTTACAAGATCTTGATTGGTTTTTGCTCCAATGAAGCTCAACCAAAGTATTCTGTCCATGCTGTTTCTTTTGCTAAATCACATATTCCATCCTGCGAGAGGAGTCGAGGACATGACAGCTGATTAGCAAGTGGGGTAAAGTTGAAGGATAAACATCTGCCTATATCTCTATTGACTTGTACTGTTTTATTTTCTAGTCGTGTTGGTTTCTATGTCAACACATTCCAGAGTATTGCTGGCTTAGAAGAGAATTTTCATAAGGAAATGGGCAAGGTAAAGTTGCAAGGCATTCTTTTTCCTGTTGGTATCACACATCCTATCTTTTTTTTTTATTAGAAGGCAATTGTGTTAGCTGATGATGCTCAAGAATGCTGACACAGTTCTTAGAGTCTTTTTAACTGTTGAGGTGCTTCTTCTGAAAACAGACTGGGGCATATTTTGAAGGCATCAGTAGCAATCTTGTAGAACAGGGGTGTCAAACTCGATCCATCGCGGGTGGTATCAGGAGTTTGTTTGCCCTTGAAGGACCGGGGTGAGCGTGGCCTGATCATCATGGCCGAGTGGGTGGCCAGGGCCATGGCAGCATGGACTTGCCATCTCCTGGACAGCCCCGTGGGACAACTCTGGACCTATCGCGGGTTAAATCCAGCCCATGGGCCACGTGTTTGACATCCCTGTTGTAGAATATAAACAGTTCCAAGTTTGGATAGTGCCTAAAACTGTCTTGGTATATTATGTATGCTTCCTTAAGTTCTATTAGTGAAAAATATGAGAAGGGGAAAAAGCGCTAGAACCAGGCCACACAAACATTACACTTATCAAAAGTGCTATATGTTCTACCAACAGCGCAACAGTTTATGAGATAAAACCCTGACCAGTCTGTTTCTCTGGGGTAATCCTGTTTCTTCCATTTTTCTTCTGGCAAAAGTAATGCCAAAAGATAATCTGCATTTCTTTAGAGTCAGATTTGCCCATGGACCTGCTGCAGTGGCTGGTGTGGGCTGCAAGCCTAGATGAACTCCTTCCGGCAGGCCATTTCCACTAGTTTGACCTGATTTCTTATTTAGTGACAGACTAAGATTGCATAGCAACCTAGGCGAACAATGGGATGGGAAGAGAGAGAAGGGAGATGGCATTAAGTCCCAGTGAGAAACAAATATTTTGTTTATGGGTGGAAGAGCCTGGAGCAGTACAAATATGTGAGCCAGAGGAGGAGAAAATGAAGAAACATGAACGTATTATTATTGTGTGTGCATACGCCACAGATTTTGCTCATATGGCATCATATGGTCCTTAGCGCCGTCAGTGAGGTAATATAAATAAGTAACAGAATCCTTCCCTTAGCAAAATACCCCTCTTTTGGGATCCTGAGTATACCGACATATTTCTAATAGGCTCTTTGTTATACTGACCTGTAATTTCTTTTCCTATTTTGAACTTTTGTTTATTTATTGTCTCAGTTAAACCAAAACCTGAATGATGTCCTTGTGACGCTAGAGAAAGAACATGCAACAAGCACCTATCCTGTTAAAGCTCAGCCAAGGTTAGTATGCATACACCAATGTATAGTTTTATGTGTAATGTATAGCATAGAATGTAAAAAATCTTCTTTCCTTTTGTTAAAAGTTGTTTTTGTTAAAAGCAGCAGCACCACATCTGTCTATCTTATTTTCTAACTAGTGTCTTCTGACCATTATATTTTTTCTTTCCCCTTCCATCCTGGCATCCCAGGAAATATTTCCTCAGTGCTTTTCATGGTTAAATGTGCCATTTCCCTTTCGGCACCAGAACAAAACCTAGACCAAAATGTACATCAAAATGAGTATGGAGGTATATGTGTTTGTGTGTATATCAGTGGTGGGTTCCTACAGGTGCGGTCCACTCTATAGCACCGGTAGCGGCCTGCTGGTGACGTCACAGTACTGGTGCGGTTGGTTGTTGGTGCCTGGGCGCCGCCATTTTTAAAAAAAAATTTAAATTTTTTTAAAAAAATTTCTTCTGCGCATGCCCAGAAGCTGAGCTTCTGGCACTGTGCATGCGCTGCCTTCCTACCCCACAGTGAGTCCAAGCAGGGGAGGATGGCTGAGGGAGCGTGTGAGATGCTGAAAGAATGGGCGGCAGGAGCTATCTCCATTCCCCTCCCTTCAGCAGTCAGAGAAGCCACGCCCACCCGGTCACATGGCCAGCAAGCCACGCCCACCCAGTCACATGGCTGGCAAGCCACACCCACAAAATAAGCCACGCCCACAGAGTGGTAGTAAAAAAATTTGGAACCCGACCCTGGTGTATATAATAATTTTACATAAACACATGTTTTAAAAATATACCTACTGGAATGGCAGGAAAAAGGAAGAAGTGTTGGAAAAGAGTAGGAACCACTGTATTTTCTGTTTACTTATGAGTGAACTCTTCAGGCTTCAGCTATGATATATTTATCTGTAGATGGGTCTTCAGAAATTTAGCAGTTGATGTTTTTATGGAGATACAATGATGGGAAAAATACATTTCAGTTGGGCTAAAGTATAATTTGCCAGAATTGATTCTGTTATAACATAGTGTTCTTGGCACAATATTCTGGTTTCCATATCTTTGTGTACATCAGCGTAAGTATGTCTAATAGAACTAATCACATATTCTTTTCCCATTTATCCTTGTCTCTATTTCTCTTCCTTCCTCTGTTGTTTTCCTCTGTCAATTTTTAGATTGTAAGCTCCTCGGGGCAGGGACTTGTTCTCTTGTACTGTGTAAAATGCCATGCACATTGATGGTGCTATATAAATAATAATAAATGATAATAATAAACCATATTCTCAGCTCTGGGGCTAAAGGCTGGCCCTTTGAGCTCCTTGACTCTGTTACTTATGATTTATATTCTTAAGGATCACAGCTCCATATCGGATACTCTTTATCACAATTCCATAAAAAGAGATTAGATTTACACAACAATAAATGTATCTACAGTGTTGTCCGTAAGGCTGAATGTATTAGTAAATCAAGACAGTGCAATTCTGGCATACAGTAATACACAGTGGCTACATTTAGATGGATCTTGAATGTTGCAGGTTCCAATCTGGCTCAGTAACCGGGACCAGAATGTATGCTGTTCTATGTATGGTATTTATATGGTACCTGTGGGTGCAGCTTTTTAGATGCTGATTGGGGTGTGTTGATGACTGGCTTTTAAGTCATTGACTGTTGTTTGCCTGTGCTGCCCAGCCCTCGCCTTCTAAGTACTTGATAGGCTGGTGGTAAATCAGCACTCCTGTTCACTGATGAGGGGCTTATTTCCCAGGCTTCAATTACTTCCCTGGCTGTTTTTGTGCCTGCTTGTCCAACAATCTTAGTAGCTACAAAGTTGAATGTGTGTCCTTGTTCATTGCAGTGGGAGGCTACCAATGAGTTCAGGTCTCCTCATTTAACTGCTCAAATCAATGAGTTCAAGGAGTTCAACTTTGCAGCTACTAAGATTGTTGGATGAGGGGGCACAAAAACAGCCAGGTTTGAAGATTGAAGCCTGGGAAACAGGCCACCTGTCAATCAACAGGAGTGCTGATTTACCACCAGTTTATCAAGTACTTAGAAGGCGGAGGGCTGGGCAGCACAAGCAAATGAAAGCCCACAACTTAAAAGCCAGTAATCAACACACCCCAATCAGCATCTAAAAAGCTGCATGCAACAGGCACCATATAAATACCACACACAGAACAGCAGACAGCACTCTGCACTTAAGCACAGAACCTGAAGATGGGCTCCAGCATGAGTCTGGAAGCTTGGAAGATGACCCATCCCAGTGACCGACCCAGATTGGATCCTGCAACATTATCCTGGGACACATATATTTGCCTTCATTTGTGATCATGAATGTGTTTATGTGAACTGGAAAACAGACCTATACATACACACAAATAATAATACTGTAAAAGATGGATTGCAACATTTTTTAGTTTTGCTATAAAAGTAGGGATGTTTTTGAACTGCTTTAGGAAATTCAAGCAAAGTTGGTGAAAGTTCTTTGATTCCCCCCCCCCCACGACACACAAACATGTTGTATGGTCATTATTGATGCATTTAGTATTTACTAATGAATTTACTATTAAATTCATTTGGGTTTTTTTTTTACAATACTGTGAAATTCTTCGTGAAGGTATTCACTACAGTTGTATGTTTATGCCAATTCCAAGTAGAGGCAGGGATAGGAAGAGAACATCTGCCAGATATTTGATATATTTGATATATTTGATATATTTTTATATATTTCTTCATATATTTTACACACACACACACACACACACACACACACACACACACACACACACACACACACACTATTTCCCCCAACCCTCATCTCATACAGTTAAGGGGAAAGTAGGCCTCACTTTTTGGTTTCTGACTTTTATCCAAAGATGTGAATGATGAAGCAGTTTGGGAACTCAGACTCCCAGCTGCTCTGAATCTGGGGTTTGCTGTGTGTGCATTAATGAGATGCAGTGTGCCAAGCCATCATTAGGAAAATGATTACTGTGTACTTCTTTTGGAAAGCAATCTGAAGTTATATTTTGTTTCCTTATTTTTGCAAAACTACTCCTACGCACACAATAGAACAAAGGGACGATGAATCTGGAAAATGAATTGATATCAGAAAATCTAGTAGTTCCTGTGTTCTTGGCAATGAGTGGAACTCTCTAGGTTTTTCAAAGAGAGAGAGAGAGAGAGAGAGAGAGAGAGAGAGAGAGAGAGAGAGAGAGAGAGAGAGAGAGAGAGAGAGAGAGAGAGAGAGAGAGAGAGAGAGAGAATAATTGCAAACCCGTTATAAACCACTTTCACTCAATAAAACAGATCTGTAATAAAATAAGAGTTATTATATATTTGTTCAGTCTCTGAACAAATGAAGAATGAAGAAAGAGCGAGAGAGGCTGAACAAATATATGATGATGATGTTCGTCCATCGTATTCGAAGAGGACCTTGACATCTATCAATTGGGGATGTCAAGACTTGCACGTGAATTGGATTAAAGTGAGGGAGAGGTGCGCATAGTCAGCCTCACTCTCTCTTCCCAGATTGCATCTTGCTCCAATAGCAGGACAAGAGTCGAGACAGTTGGAGATGAACAAATATATAATAAATCCCCAAATATATGTAGCAATAAGCAGAGGAAGAAGAACTTAGATGTGGTCTGTTTAGGATGAAGATTTATACTTTAAACACTAAACTGGGAGAAAACTACATTATAGTTAGTGGGGTTGATTTTTGAGCAAATATGCATTTGTTTTCTTAATGCATAGTGACTATGACAAGAATAATTTGATTTCTTTAAATGAAGTTTAGCTTATTCCTTCTACTTGGATCGATGTAATTTTAATACAGTGATTATTTCACTGCTATAGATTCCTTTCTGTTGATATCTCATCTGAAAGGAGTTATGCTATGCTTGAAACAATTATTTGTGGGGTTTTTTTTTTTGAAGTCTGGCTAAATAGCATTGGTTTAGGCATAAGAGTAGAACTGAAGCAAAAAATAAGGTTTCGGGGGAAAAAAGCAAGATTAAAATCAAAGTGGGAACTAGGAACTATTGTTATATTTACAAGCCAAAAGAATTTCATAAAATAACCTAATTGTGTACTTTGGAAATAGAGATGGAAAAAATAATTTGTATATCAGTGAGAGTGTAGAAAGGACATGAAGATCCATCATAAGAAACGTATTATGGGATGGGATCCCAAAAGATTTGGCATCTGTTTTCAGCTGATGTCATTCAAAGTACAACAATAGTTCAAACAATTGATGTTTTGTGGGAACATATTTTTCAGGACACATTTAAAGACCCTCACCCGTTCTGTGCCATAATTTAATGTCAAATTAGTGTCTGGTTGGATAGTTATTAAGAAAATATGCAAACTGACCAAATCCATGCGGCTATGGGGCTTTAGAGAGTACATTAGTGCTGCAATTTCCAATTGTATTGGAAAGTGATTTCCATGTTGCTAATGTTTAAAGAAGATCAGTTTTCTAAAAAAAAGACACTTTTCAAGGCTCACTGTGTTCATTGATCTTGTGATAGATAAGGAAACATCAGTTGCCAAAGCACACATAACTATTGCGTATTTCTCAGCCCTGTTCCACATCCACATTTCTTTTCCAGTACGGCTTTGAGGTAATCTGAGGATGAGTGATGACATCTATCCTTCTCTTCCTCTTCCATTCACTGAGCACTGACATAGCACTTAATAGGTATATTTTTCAATTGAAAATGTCCAGTGTGGGTACCTTTTACTATGCTAAGATGACCCACTAGACCACCTTCTAGTTCCTCAATGAACAAATATCTTCTCAGTAATTGCATTAGCTCATGCACGGAATCTTCACCTTTCTTTCTCATTGGTTGGGCCCTGTTGTAATGGAGATCACTTACGTGTGCCGTCCTCAACAGAAAGAAAACTAAACTCTTCTCCAGGCTGAGGAAAAAGATGACCAGGTACCAGAATGGCAAAAGTGGTCTGATTTGGATGACAAAAGCAAAGGCCAGGCTGCATTCTAACAGCATAGTGCATTGATAGCTTGATAATGTAGAGGTTTCCCCCCCTTTCCCCCCCTCTGCATGATTTAAACCTCTTTCTCTTAGAATTGTTTGAGATTGCCTTTGTGTGTGTGTCTGAATAATCCAAATATTTTATTGTTTGTTTTAATTCAATTCCCCCCCCCCCCAATACATTTTCAGTGGAAAATCATCTGTGGCATTTAAGATGACAGTTTTTATGCTTCCTAATACATTTCTCAAGGATAACTGTAATACTGTGTGCTCTGTACCTAGAGATAAATGCTAATTAGAGAATCAGATAACCTAACACTGTTTGCTCTAGTGCAGGGGTGTCAAATTCACGTCGTCACGGCAGCGTCACGTGACGTATTGGGACTATTTTCTCCTTCGCTAAACCGGGTGTGGGTGTGGCCAGTGTGTGATGCATCCGGCCCGTGGACCGGGAGTTTGACAGCCCTGCTCTAGTGGGTTATGATATTGGATCCTCCCACATCGAAAAAGGGCATTGTTTTTCCTTTAAAGAAGCCATGGTGGTGCAGTATTGCAGGCTAATTCTGCTGACTGCCGGCTGCCAGCAGTTTGGCAGTTCAAGTCTCACCAGCTCAAGGTTGACTCAGCCTTCCATCCTCCCGAGGTCAGTAAAATGAGGACCCAGATTGTTGGGGGCAATATGCTGACTCTGTAAACCGCTTAGAGAGGGCTGTAAAGTGAAGTGGTATGTAAGTCTAAGTGCTATTGCTATTTAATGTTTCAAACTGAAGTGGGCCCATATTTTACACATACTGTGCACAGGTAGTAGGACTACCAAGTTAGATTTGAACTAAGACCTCTTAGCTTAAGGACACTAAGGGTACTATTTCACTAGAAATCTGTGTATAATTTGTTTTTAATTTCTGCTTGATATTTTTAAAGTTTATGTAATCCCTTTGCAAGAGCTTAAGTTAATATGTTGCAGCAATGGATACAACAGTGCTGAACGATAATAGACCTTTGCAGTTAGAGCAACTATGGATAAAATTCCAGCATTTATTTGAAGAATAGGCAAGTTCATATATTGATAAATAGATTTTTGTTGTTTGTTTCAGAGAAATTGTTATGCAGCCAGACAACTTGGTCCTATTTCCTCATGCCTTCCACAATAGAAGTGGTGAATTATAATAGTGCTCCTGTTCTTTATTCGTATTCTGTTGGCTGGCCTCCAAAAATATTCAAATTTTGAAGCTGGTTGCCAAGTTATTATGGTATGATCAATGTTTCCTTTTAAACATATTTGCAATCAGTTCATGAGGGAAGAGAATGAGGAAAATGAGCTCTTTATTCCATTCATATTCTGAGTAAGGAGCCCTTATGACTTCGGTTGTTCCTTTGTGAAAGTCGGTTGGAAAAGTAACTTCTTCTTTTTCTTTGCTTTTTTTGTGACGTGGTCACAAATCATGATATCTATCCTGAAGAGATGAGTTATCAGTTGTATGGAGGGGGGGGAAAAACTCCCTAGAAAGGACATGCATTTCAATAGAGAGAGAAAAAGCGAAATCACTATTTGGAGTACATGGTGTTTTATGACAAACTATTGTAATAAGTGTTTTCTATACTAACTAGCTTGCTGAATAAATATGCATGATGGCTGCTATGACTAAGTGATACAAAATGTGTGTAAAAAAAGAGTTCTCAATTGTTTGTTTTCTACCAGCTGTCTGTCTTTTGATAAGATTTGGAGATACAATGAGAGGCAGAAGAACAGATTAACAGAGTTGGAAGGGACCTTGCAGGTCATCTAGTCCAACCCCCTGCCCAAGCAGGAGACCCTAACATCTGCCTCTACCTAGGATCGAACTCACAACCTCCTGATTGTGAGGCAAGAGCTCCACCTCTAGGCCACAGCATGGTTGAGATATGATTTGGTAGTTCATCTTTGATTACTTACATCTTCATCTTCTGCATGACTCTCCAGCAGTGAATGGGTTGTAGTTAGAACCTCTTAGAACCAAGAATATTTACATAAGCAAAGTCCTAATGAATTTAGGAGAATTTATTTCCCAGTGCAAATTAGCAATAGAAATGATATGAGAGTTTTAAAAAATTCTATTGCTATACATCAGGGGTTTTGATATTTTTGTTTTAAATCTAATACCAGTATTTGAATATTTAGTTGACAAAATGTAGTGTGTAAAGCAAGCTTTCACATTTGGGTGGTGTTGGTGGGGGGTTAGGTCCATTTTTCAACCTTTTCCTTTGCATTGTTAAAATACGAAATCAGATGTCTCATACCTCTAAACCACATGGCTAGCTGGTTTAATTTCAAAATACTCATTGTATAACAGAGAACACCATGCAGAATCACACACATACACAGAAAATTCCTTAGGAGACTAAAATTTCTATACTTCTTTGGAGCTCAAAGGTCTGCTTATTTTTAATGTATAATGAAAATCATTTAAATCTTAGAGAATATCTAAGAGCTAAAACTATATGGTGGACAAACTTTGGCACTGCATGTATTGCAATTTAGATTAGAGCATGGAGGGAAATAGAGATGTTGATTTAAAAAAGCAAAAGGAAAATTCTTTCCCCCCTCTACGTTACAATTCTTACAGTACCCTTCTCCTTTCTCTTGTTTGGTGTGGCATGGAAAATATCTCTGGTAGCTTCCTGTGACACATAATTCCAATTATTATTAGGAGATGGATTTCTGTTGGAATTACACTGGATGTCCCTATGTCCATCAATTGTTGTTGTTTACTGCTTAAAATATATCTATGCATACATGCATAATCAAGGTACATGTAAGGCATCACATAATTTGGTTCTAAGAGTTTCCATCGCTAGCACTGATCATCCTTTAAACTAGCGATATGTCGTATGTTTTGGGAGTTAGGTTTTTTTTTTTTGGCAGTGCTTCAACTTTACATTGTTTTTCCTCTTCTTTTGATATGAGGCACACACACACACTTTACTACAAATTAAAGTAATATCAGTAGAGGTCTTCCAAACAATGCAAGTGAAAGAAGCATTTTAGTCTATTCCAAGACATACAAAAAAACCCTACTCAATATGTCAATTCTGAGAACTGAGAAGTGCTTTTTCTTTTTCTTTCTTTTTTCTTACAGTGACAGCACAAAAGCAAATAAAACTCCATCTCCACCTGATGGTACTCCCATCACCAGCCCTGAAATGAAGGCCGTCAATCATGAACCAGAGCCATCCACTCTGGAAGCTCCTGGAGGAGGCATCCCCAAGTCTCCTTCTCAGGTACTGAGAGCTGCTGTTGTATTTTCCTTGGGAATTTACACATTTCTACTACATGTTTCCATATTTTTGTTACAGCGGACAGTTCAACTTCATCTGTAGATCAATTACTTTTTTTCCCCAGTTCAGGTTCTTTAATAGTTTTAGGTAAACTGCGTTATTTCTCTCTAAAGCTGTCATTTCCTAATCCAGTGTTCTACTTGGAAACAAGCTAGTTTGTATTATGTAATTAATGTAATGCATAATTGTTCATAAGAGCAAGAAAAAAACCTGGCTAAATAAGATGCCTTGGCATGTGTAACCTCTGAGTAAAGTAGTCAACTGCAACACCAGTGGGATAGTAGAATGGAAATATTTTGGGTGAAGCTTCCTGAACCATTGTCAGAGACATTGATAATAAACTGGAGGTTAATCCTAGACCAGCGGTGGGTTGCTCCTGGTTTGGCCCAGTTCTGCAAACCGGTAGCGACGGCGGCGGGAGGCTCCGTCCACCCGCCCGGGACGCTTCTGTGCACAGAAGCATCGCGCGAACAGGTAGCAACAGGTTTTAGAACCCACTACTGATCCTAGACCTCCGAAGGTTACTCTGAAGAGGTTTTCCAATACTATTATTACATGGCCTTCACTTTGCAAATTATTTAATGGCTTTCTTAAAGGAAAAGCACTACCAACTGCAATCTCTGTTTGGAAATGACATCAAACATACATGATTTCTCATGCAAATGATGACATTATGTGCTTGCAAGCTACATCACTTGCATGATGACATCATCATACTTGGGTCTTCATTTGACTCCCTACTTGCCCTCCTCTGCAGATGGCCATGTGTACATGTATCATTTTATAAAAAATGAACATTTTATTTTTTTGTTAAATATCTGTCAGTGTGACTTTAATCTGACTTTTAAGTTCACTTTGGCTTCACAAAAGTAGCTTTGTTCTAATATTTCAGCATCAAACAATCTTTTGAGAACTAACAGTTAGTTAAAAATATAACTGATTTGCCAGCAGATAAATATTTTGGAATTTAATTACAGTTATATGAAATAAATTATGAATTCCTAGAATGTTAGGATAGTGGTGGATGTAGGTAAATTATCTATAAGAAGACTTTATAATACAATCACTATTCCTAGGTGACCACACATATCATTATATCTCTAGTTTCCAAATTGATTGTAGAAGCACCCCACCCTGCCTTGACATTTGGTCATTTTTTAAAATGCGGTTGCCCTGTTTTTATAAAACCATTAATCAAACTTGCAAATGGGAATACATGTATCAATCCTATTGGGGAAACTTCTCTGGTCAGTGAAGAGCAGTGTTCTTGGGAAAAGGAAAAAGCCAAGATCTTGTCTTGGAGGAACTCTGAGTTCAAAATGAATCTTTAGAGTCAGTTTAGAAGTATGTTAAAACTCAGGAATGAAGGATATAAAATTTAATTATAGTTAGAGATAAGCTGGATAAATGACTGGATCAACAGTCCAAATTTCCCATTCCATCTATGAATAGGGCAGTGGAAATGTGCTGTTTTTGTATATTTGTCTCCCAATTGGACAAACAATAGTCATTTGGACAAGAAATTAGCCCACATGTTCATGCTATTAATTTGCTGATAAGAACAGGAACACTCTGGGGGCCTAGTTGCTGTCTAGCAGCAATTTTAGTTAACAAAACATCATAAAAAGTACATTTTACCTGAGATACATTTTGCAGAATGTTTTGTTTGAGTAAAATAAAACTGATAGAATGCCATGGGGCTGGCCACTGTGCGAGCAGTTTTCATTTAGATAAACTTGCTGAGACAATGCTGGTAGAATAGAGTAGTATAACATACATGTTTATATGTCTGCAGTGTTTTGATCTTTCTCTCTGATTTCTAAGACAAGTTCTAACCAATCTTGAAAACTTCTTTGGTTACTTTTTAAATATTTCTTTACTTTCTTTCTTTTTTTTAACTCTAACAATGTTGCTACCGCAACATTGCCTTACTGGAGTTTTAAATAAGTCTCTTGGCTAAACTTGAATTGAAATCACTTTCATAGTTTAGAACAGAGGTGTCAAACTCCTGGTCCGCGGCAGTGGTGGGTTGCTCCCGGTTTGGCCCGGTTCTAAGAACCGGTAGCACCGGTGGCGGGAGGCTCTGCCCACCTGCCCAGAATGCTTCTGCGCATGTGTAGAAGTGTTGTGTGCGCGTACGAACTGGTAGTAAAGGGTTTTAAAACCCACTACTGGTCCATGGGCTGGATGCATCACGTGCTGAACACGCCCAAGGCTGGTTTAGTGAAGGGGAGTCCTACGGGAGTTGGGCGGCCTATAAGAACCATTAATAAAATAAAATAAAAATGAAAAAGTCACGATACATCACATGACGCCACTGTGACGACACGAGTTTGACACCCCTGGTTTAGAACATTTTTTGGTGATCATTGAAGTAATAAGCTACCCAATTTGTAAATGAGTTATCTGAGTTTTAATATGTACTGAACGTGTATCTAGACATACACAAATTCCACATTGCACTTAATAACTAGACTCCTACTTCGGTGTTTTTTTAAATGAGAAAATGAGTCATCCTCTGAGGTGTAAGGTTAGCTTACTTAGGTAAATGTTAATCTCTCAGAGACGTATGCTATTGATTTCAAATTTATTATAAGAGCAGCAATCTCTGTTGCTTGCTTCCCCCCCCCTAAATAATTGTAGGATTGTATCTTTTTGGAAAGGCTTTCTCGACTCATTGCAGCTTATTTCTATCCCTCCTTCCCATCCAGGTAGAAATAGAAAAGCAGGCTGTAATAGTTGTGACCCCTTTGCAATAAACAGCACCTTGTCTTCTAAAATAGTGCAGGCAATGAGAAGAAAAGATCTCCTCAGATTAATGGCCTTATAGCCAGAAGGCTGCTTAGTATTCTACACTTTGAGCTGGGCTTGTACATGTTGAAGAATTTTGATATTTATTCTTATGCTGAGAAATTATTTTCAGATCTTTCCAAGAATTTGGAGAGAGTTAATAATAAAGGTTTTATGTTTCATAAATTGTAGAACATGATGAGGTATGTAGTTTGACATTTTTATTGATTTGTTTAACCATAGAAAATATCCATTAACAACAAAAATCAGATTCATTATAGTAAATATCTAGTGTATACTATTCAACACAACAATGCAGAATACATTCATAAGCGAGAATGGATAATTCAGCCAATCTATTTCTATCCTTCCCTACCAATGTAGTAGGCTCTTCCACCTTCAGTAACTCTGTGTTGTACATATCCACTTTCTTCTCAATTTTTACTTAGATTAAGCAAGCTTTTGAAACCCTATGGCATCCTGCAAACTCTGAATAGAAATAATAGTAAGAGTAGCATAGGCACCATCAGCAAGGCTTCTGTCATACCATCTTCAGCTGTTACTAAAATCACAGTGCTTCCACCCCACCGCCCAAAAGAAAGAATACTTAAGAAGGATTCTTACTCTGAGGAGAAGGGATTACTCACATCCTCTCAAAAGGAGAAAAGATATGTGGTGCACAGTGCCCTCAGCTGGCCTTTCTCTTTCAATGCATAATGAAGCTTGTTATTGCTCACTGTGCTCAAAGTGAAATCAAAAGGCCTTAAATCCTGTAAGAGGATTAATTTCACTTTCTTCATAATTGTTGTATGATTAAAACATCAACAAATCATGGTTCCCCTTAGAAAACACAATAAGGGTGCTTCTAATTGACCCTTTTAGCATAGTGGTGTGATTTGTACCTGAAGTAAATTTCTAAATTCAATGTTAGGAGGGGGGGGGGGATGAATCTTGATATAAGAATATAAAAGAATTACTTGAAAATTTGAGAGACATTGACAGAATGCTCTCCTTCCTGTGAATAGCATAAAATATTTAAGCATTGCAGATAGTCTCCTCTTTTAAACTTCTGTGTACTTGTATGAAATATTTAATTTGGAACAAAAAAATTAGAATACAATATCTGTCACCATAAAAGGATAAAACTGAGCAATTACTGCTCTGTCATTATAAGGATGCATTATTCAGATATAAAATAACATTGCTAGGAGAGAGAGAGAAAAATGCAAAAGCTCAAACAAATTAATCTTCTCCCAAAAGGCTGGTATGGTGTAGACTATGTCCCATTCCGTGGGATATGTACAAACCTTGCACTTTTGAAAAATTGCAAGAACTTTTAATAGTACCAAAACTCTGAGGATAAAATGTAACAAATAACATAATAATTGTAGGGTTTGGTGTGAAAAGCCAAAATCCAAATTAATATGGCAGACAAATATAACTTTTGAACTCTAAGAACACTCTAAAATGCTATGAAAACCACTTGCAGGATATATATCTATATATAGGATCTATATATCTATTCTCTCATGTTACAAGTATTCTCTCCAACTCAACAGAGCAGCCCTGGATTAACCATTAAGCAAAGTAACTACATGCTTAAGACCCCAAGGGAAGGGGGGCACCACAGAGTCTCCCCCCTTGTATCATGCCCTTAACTCTTTCCCTGCCAACCTTGAGTCAATTATTTTTTGTAATTATCCTCATCCTCCTTTTTTTTTAAACTTTAATTTGCAATGTTAAAAAAACATTTTCTTTGGCATGGTGAATGACTAAAGTTTTAAAGTTTTTTTGAAGGTGTTGTGATTTTATCACACTTGTTTCTTTCCCATGCCTTTCAGGGAAGGGCAGTATTTTGGGGATTAATTGGGCTTAATCCTGTTCTGCCACAAAGTGATTGTAGGAAAGTCTCACATGAAACTGACAATAAAATGTGAATTTCAAAAGGATAATCTTTTTACTGAGTCAGTTATTATGCTGCCAAATCTATTATGTAGATCTAGAAGAAATACTAAACATGGTAATTTGTATGTTTTCACCATCCCATTGATGCTAATTAATGTGAAATTGCTTTAATTTAATTTTTATGTAGGGACTTTATAGACTCTCATATTCATTTCCACTTTTTGTAAAGTACTTCAGATGCCTGCTGTAAAGAAAAGCATGCATCTATTTTCAGAAAAGGTAACAAAACAGCTGCAGCAGACAATGAGAGTATGTGAATGCCCCCAGAAGACAAATACAACGTAGAATCACATCCATGCATGTAAATCTCTGATAAGCATGGAAAGATTGCAAGTGATGAACTGGAAAATGAAAAAAAAAATAGATATAATACTACATTATAAAATAGTTCCATAAAAGCAGAAACCGATATGATCTCTAAGCTAGGGAATTTGAAATGCTTGTTAACAGCTGTTTGCATAGCAGCGGAACCAACTATAAATGTTGTGACAATGGCAATATAAATATCCAAGAATCCGCTGATGAAGTGCCATTTCATTACAATGAATTTAAACTGATTTAAACAAAGAATAATAAAACCCAGGATGCTCAAAATGAAAACACTTGAAATGCAAACATTGGCAGGTCTGGAGAATAAAGCTCACGCAGATAATAAAGTTCTTATGGGATCAGATAGCAATTTCCGTAAAAAAAAAAACCTCTTACTGTACATTAAATAGGTCATATCCTAAAATGGTCACCTGCAAACTATGAATTGCCAGGTCATGAAAAGGAAGTACTGACGTAAATATAAATTTAGCAGAGGATGTTTTCTACATGAAGTAGAAAAGAAAGACTACTCTTTTGCAATGAACATCTGTGGTCTTGTGAAAGACTGCTGGCTGGTGTTTCAAGACCTTTCTTTTAGGAACTTGATTTGTAACTCTGGCATCATGTTGCTTGCAGATGAGTCGAATAAAAGAAGAATAAAAGTGACAGATTTTCAATATACAAATCTCAATGAGATTAGAGATCAAGTTAGGAATGGATTAGTCATTTTTATTGCCAACTAGTTCCAAACTATAGATACTATTGTATCTTCTTGCAATCCTTTAGCCCGATCACAGAAATAAACAGGAAGGGATAAACATTAATTAATGTTTGTTTTCTCACTGTGATTGCTAACTCAAGTAAACAATTTATGGGAGTACAAGTACCACCCACTTAGGAAAAAAAAGAACCTTTATGGGATTGAGCCATGCTGCTCTAAAAATAAAAGGACTAATTATGGTAAGTGACATTTGACACAGATGAAGGCGCACATGAATCTATTTTCATTGAATGGTGTAGTAGAAGAGGATCAGGAAGGAAAGTATATTGGATGAAATTCAAGCAGACCCAGTCCCATGATATAATGGCAATGTGTACCTTTCTATGGGACATGAAATTCTTTGGGATAGGTTCTTCCCTGAAATTGCAATAGAAAGAGAAATAGAAAGGCCAATGATTTGTTGTGCAAAAGACACAATTAGTAGAGAAGAATGCACAGTTGTATAAGTTTCAAGGTTTGTCTAAAACTTGAAAGAGAGGATCAGACAAGGGAAATTGTCTCATTAAATGCAGAGAAGCTTAAGCACAGAAGGCAACTCCTTTAAGGTTTCCAAGTCCCAAAACAGTGTCCAAATATTGCAAGGTTCACAGCTCCTATTTTTGGAAACAGCAGAAGACCTATATTTACAAAATGTGAGGGGGTGTACTCACTTCTGTGCCATTCTCATTCTCTCTCTGTCTCTCTGTCTCTGTCTGTCTCTGTCTCTCTGTCTCTCTCTCTCTGTCTCTGTCTCTCTCTCTCTCTCTCCCCCCCAACATATTTGACAAGTATCACTTCTGACAGGCATTGGAGTGCTTTCCCCATGGCCAGACTTGTACATTGCTCTCCATATTATTGGAGGGAAAAATCCCATAAAATCCCAAGAGTTTTAGCCACAGAGTGAATTTAGCCACAGAGTGAATTAGCCACAGAAATGAAAGGAAATAGAAATGGCAAACTATTTATTTATTTATTTATTTTCTATCTATCTATCTATCTATCTATCTATCTATCTATCTATCTATCTATCTATCTATCTATCTATCTATCTATCTATCTATCATCTATCTATCTATCTATCTATCTATCTATCTATCTCATTTATTTCATTTACTTACATCTGCAAAATGAGGGCTTCAGACTTAACCTCTCCTTCTACCAACACTGACTGGAACTGACCCTGGAGTAAATAGGGGAACCATTGTAACACAATACCTCCTACCCCTAATCCCTTGAGTTGGCCCAGAAGGATAACATTGTGATGGTATTGAAGGTCACTGAGAGATCAAAGAGGGCCAGGATGGATACACCACATATTATCTTGTTATCCACTTTATAAAGGACTTCAAAAAGATTCATACAATCATTGCTAGATAACCCAGGTAGGGTTAGAAGTAGAATTTGGTGATCTGATTCCACATGTTTGTTTCTAAGGAAGTCATGAAATTTTGCTCAATCAGCACTGATTCTTGAAAAATTCAGAAAACTAATCTATTATTTATTTTTGGGGGGTTACTATTTATCTTTCACATCATTGTTTTTTCTTCTCTGCACAGTTGTGTTTTTACTTTTAAGGTTGTTCTTCGATCATAAATAAAACCGAATAAATGAAAAAAAAGAGAGAATGCAGTCAAATTTAGAAGAAGCTTATCAAGTTCTAAGAATTGCCAAAAAGCAAATGTACAAATTGTGTGAATTGTCCCTTGGCCTTTCCCATGACCTAGCACACACCAGTTATAGAAATTTGTCAATGATTAGTGGCTTATTCTTACAAAATCTCTATTGAGGCATATTTAGTCAGGGTAGGGTAGATTTCTATGTATATCATTTTGACTGAGAAACATTGTTAGAACAATCAAATTATTTTGAATTTTGAAAATCAACTTATTGCTCTGACATTCTACCTAGAACTGAGATTCATCCCAACGAATTTAGAAACCTAAGACTGTGAAGAGATCTGAGAAAGAATGTTATAGTACAGAAGAGAAAATCAATATGTAATAAAACCTATTGGTGTGATGCTGTGTACCTGATGATATCAAAATAAATCAAAATCCTTGATATGTTAGGAGAACAGGGATTCTCAGACCAGCTTAATTTCTTCTACTGCTATGTGTGATGTCATGATTCCAAAATTATCAGATCTAATTTCTATTAATTAACATAGAGTAATGTTTAAACTACCCCATTGGCAACATTGTTATCACATTATAATATGATTGAGTTTTACATTATTGGGAGTCTTCTGCATTAGAATCAGTCAAAGCTGGTTAGAAACCCTTTTCTCTATGGAAGTAGATATTTCTGCACATGTAGGGCTGCTAGCTTCCCTGGCTTCGTAGAACATTAAAAAAAAATAGTAATATGCAATTTTTCCACCTTGTTGTTCCAGAAAGTTGCACAGACTCTAAATATGTTTGCATGTCCTATCTTATGCACATTAATTATGTTACGCTTCTCTTCTGCAGAAGGGAAACCTGCCCACGACTGAAGTGTAACTAATGATGCAAAGCGTTTTGGAAGAGTGTGGTTGTTTCCTCTTATTGCCATGTGTTTTTGTTCTGACCCTCTTTGTATGTAATACGAGTGTGCAATTGTTTTTACTTTGCTAACCTGGTTCCCTGTCTCTGGTTTTTTGGGTGTCGCTGTTTGTGCCGTGGCCATGTGTTCACTTGCATGCAGTTGAGGAAAGGCCCTCCTGTGCCACCACCTCCAAAACATACTCCATCCAAGGAGATGAAGCAGGAGAACATCATCAACCTGTTTGATGACAATTTTGTCCCAGAGATCAGTGTGACAACCCCCTCACAGGTTAGCTTCTCCTTCTTCCCTGGCCTCTCTTGTCCTCTCTTCTATTGTTCCCCCTCCACTTCCCCCCCTTTTCCTTACTAGAGGTGTCAAGCCAAGAAAACTGTTCAGAGGGTAAGCAGTCAAAGGGGTTTGGATTGGGCTAAAAGGATAGTGAATTGAAACCCCTAAACATTGGTGGATCCTTAACTGGAAACACAACAGAGAAGAAAGCATATTATAAACAGAGCGCCTGCTTTCTTCTTTGGTGTCCTTCACCAGGATTTCTGAACTAAATAGGAGAAGTGTGTGTGTGTGGGAGCTAGTGGAATACAAAAGGCATAGAAAACAAGACAACACTCATATCAAATGATCCCAGTACTGGAACTGTTCTTTAAACAGAAATTTTCACACAATGGGTTGGAACTCCCAGGCAGCTGTAGACAATCTGAGCACATTTCTTCTTTTTAATCTGACACGGCTTGTCCAGACAAAGTCAGAGCACTGTCAAAACACAGTCTGGACTTTGCTCCTTCTTTTGTCTGCATGAATTTGCAGTGTACTGTTGTAAGATGGCAATGGTTGATTAATTAAAATACAATTATTAAAAGTGCTATATTTATTTTCCTCCCCCAATGGAAATCATTATTTTTATTTATGGCGAGCTTTGGTTCATAATGTTTGAGAATTCCCTGACACCAATGAAGTTCTTGACATTTAAGTCTCCTCTATCCCAAAGAATGGAGTTGAATTGTGTGAATTGGAGCTCCAAATGTGGGGTTCCCACCTGTTTGACTTCCTTTAAAAGGCAGTGGCCGTGAGATCATTTTGTGCTGTTATTTTTCTTAGCTAATATATGGGCAGGACTGTGCCTTTTTAAAGGCTTGTGCAAGAATAATCTGAAGTTTTATTGTGTTTTTAACAGCCTTCCTTGTTTATTCAGCTCAAACATGGGCTGACTAGTTCTTCTTGGCAATTATTTCCCATCATAAATGTTCCCTCCCCCAATGGTTTTAGGAGCTTTGGGATTATACTGAGAGAGGTCATTCCCTTGCCCAATGATTTTGCATTTAATTATTTTTACAAATTGCTAGCATTCACCATCCCATCAGAATCTCATGGGAATCCCAAGCTAATCTCTAAAGAGCAAATTTGCTAAGGGACTTACCTGACCAATAGGTGAGCCTCATTTTGATGACTCAACTTTAGATACTAGGATGAGATTAAAAACTGATCAGTTTTCTGGCCTCATTCTCACAACTTTTGTCGTCATCATCATCATCACCACCACCACCACCACCATCATCATCATTGTGATAAATGCTCTTTTAAAAAAATTCATAAAAAGCAATCAATGGCACCTCTAGAATGTATGTTTCCTGACTCCATTCTTCCTTCCCTACCTCAGCACGGTGGCCTGCGGCTTTTACCTCTTCCTCCTGTTCGACGACTGAACCTTTGCGAGAAAGGCCTGAATTTGGGAGAAAAGGCAAGTGTAGGCCTCAGGTTGCCAATGTGATGGGACACCCCAGAGAGGCAGATGGACACTGCATGTAGTGTTCAATAGTGTGGTGGATCAGAATTTCCTTTTCACTCTGGGATAGAAAATGAGATACAAAATGACTGTTAACAAGTTTTCAATCTCTTTTTTTGTAAAGCTTTAGTTCTCAGTTAGTACTAGACAAAGAGTAATACGGAATCATCCTGACATATGCTAACACAGGCAGCGAGCATCAGATAAGTACCAGAGACCTTTCAGACTCAACTGGGAACCCATAGAAGAAAGGGGGAAAAATGACCAGTTCATTCATGTGAACATACTTAACATTTGTGTTTCTCTCTACAGACTGGGGATATTGGTTTATTATTTCAATAAAATTTAGGCCTTGCAGAAGCTTAGAAGATTCTTTTTCTCTATCTAAAAACTTTCTGAACTGCTATAAGAATACAAGTTGGCAAAAGTTTTAGACATTGTGTCTTTTCTTTCTTTTGAAGTTATGGGGATTTCGAGTGGGGAAAAGACATGAGGAAAAAAAAAGACATCTTTTGGGTTGCTATTTTTCCTAAAGTATATGCTGATGTACAAAGATTCTAGCCCTTAAAAGCTCCCATATATGGTTGGAGTAAGCATGTCACATCAAGTGTAGTTCTCAGTGACAGACAGGAGACAAATTTATGTCTGTGTATTAAACACACAAGCAAGCATTGCTATTTTAATTTGAGGATAAAAAATAGACAATTTGAACTTTATGTGATATTTTTGGGGGACAGAATTGCTTCCATTCAGGAATTACAATTGCAAAACTTGTCTATGCTTTAATGCAGGGATCCCCAAACTTGGCAACTTTAAGACTTGTGGACTTCAACTCCCAGAATTCTACAGCCAGCTATGCTGGCTGGAGAATTCTGGGAGTTGAAGTCCACAAGTCTTAAAGTTGCCAAGTTGGAAGATCTCTGCTTTAATGTTTGAGAAAGCCGTAGGCCACTGATCAGTCTTTCCATCTTTGTCTGCTCCTATCCTTTCCCTGTAGCATGCCTCAAGCATTTTTTATGCCATGTTTTGTATTGTATGTATTTGTGTAAAAACCCTTGCATAAACAGAGCATTCTGACTGGGACAGGTTCAGAGTGTAGGATACTTGAACTGAAGAGTATCTTTAGAAAACAACTTGAATTTTTAGTGGATAAGGGATGGGGAGTGATAGGTATATGGACACAGTTCTATTTTTAGCGGGGGTCAATTATTTAGGAAGATAGAGAAAATGGTCAAGGAGGAAGACTCTTCAACATCTGGTACAAGTAACAGGTAAGAATCCAGCATGGCTATGACCTCATTTTAAAATTGTATTTCATATACACGAAACGTAAAAATTGGACCTTATTTCCAAAGAAACTGTTGTCAGGACCATTAAGTGGAAAATACAGGTTAACTATGAAAGCTTGATGCACTGGTGAAAACCTCCGCGGGTCGCCACCGGTTCGCTGCCCTTGCATGCGCGGTGCATGCCAGATGCACGCTGTGTGTGTGCATGCACATTGCGTGCCAGACACACGCTGCATGCATGCACATTGCGTGCCAGACGCACACAGCGCACGCATGCGCAATACACACAAAATGTGCGCTTTTGGGTTTCCTGCTTTTTTTTTTTACTTTTTAAAGCATTTTAACTACCGCTTCCGGAGAACCAATAGTAAAAATTGTTTAAAAAGTTAAAAAAAAACAGTTCCAACGATCAGCTGTGCGACACACGTTCATAGGCACTTTTTAAAAAACTTTTAAAAACATTTTTAACTACCGGTTCTGGAGAACCGGTAGTAAAAATGCTTAAAAAGTAAAAAAAAAAAAGTGCTGACGATCGCACATCGCACAGCTGATTGTCGGAATTTTTTTTTTAACTTTTAAAGCATTTTTTTACTACCGGTTCGGTCAAACCGGCCCAAACCGGTAGCATTTCACCCGTGGTTTAATGCTTAAATTGTGGGGGTGAAGGAACAGGAAACATCTCAGTTGAATGGATTTCAATGGGTTTTCTTCTTTTTATAAAGAAAATAAAAATTAAGAAATTATAGTAATATGCTATATAATAATCTAGAAATATTAGATTGCTTTAGTTGAAAAATACCAGATATCCATTAACTGATATATTTATGTTTTTGGTAGAGATTTGGTGTTGACAATTATTTTGTATTACCCAGTAGAAATTAGGAAATGATTTAGATTTTTTTTGAATTACATTAAGCAGTATTATGAAAATGTTGTTTAGTAGTATCACTTGGTAAGATTATATGATCTGCTTGATAATAAGAGGATGCTGGTATTTCTGTCTTGCTTGGATGCAATATATCCTGAATGTTTACGGTATTCTGTAATTTATTATTATTGCAAAATAAGAGTCCAGGAAGCAAACTGCCTTAATATGGTAGAATAGTAGAGGTATCATTCAGATACAGATACAGATTTCGAAGGGACCTTGGAGGTCTTCTAGTCCAACCCCTTGCTCAGGCAGGAAGACCTATACCATTTCAGACAAATAAGTTACCAGAGATAGGTTTTAAAGGGGAAAAAAAGATGGTGGTACAGACACATTGTGAGATTAAATTAGAGGTTTTCACAGAAAGTGCTATCCAATCATTTTTTAAAGATAACCAGAAATGTGGTATCAATACAACAGTTGTGCTGGAAATTGTAGGTCCATCATAGAGTTTGAAACAGTGAAGCCTGACAGAGTCAAAGAGTCCTTGTTTGGGTGCATGGAACTTGAAATTGATCTAATAGACAGCCTAGGACAGTGGCATAACAAATGCAGTGCCTGAGCTTTGTAAAATCTTAATACTTGAATTTTATGATCTACCATTTGCAGAAGTGTTAAGCACATTATAGCCAACCAACATATATGAATATATATTTAATACATGACCTTTTGCACCTTCAGTTTGCAGATAACATCTTCCGCATACCATCCATCTTTTTTAACTGTCTAACTGTCTAAAAATACTGATTTTTTTTCCTTTAATGCTGCCAAGTTTGATGCTCCTGGGTCTTTCCAGGAGGGAGCCAGCCTATTGGATCTGGATTTTGATCCCATTAAACCAGATAACAACCTTGTAGGGAAGTCTCCCACACCTACTACTCAGGTTGGTTTACCCATTGCCATTCCTTTGCTCCATGACCAGGCAGTAAAGACTTTATGGGTTCTTATGGGGAGAATTGTATGGTGTGACAGATGAACTCTTGGTGATTAAAATGCATACTTGAGTCTTGCATATATCTTGTAGATCAGCAGTAATATTTGAGGTTTATTTAATGTATTTAAGAGCTTAACATCCATTATTTCTTAGAATATTCCTATCTTGTATTACAGACAAGTGCAAAGGGTTGGAGAGGGTAATAATGGTTTGTCTTTACCAAGTTGCAATGTTAAAGATTTGGCTAGGTCTGAAATAGTAATCAGGCATACCATAGAGTATTATTAGTTAGATGCCATTGAGTTAGATGCTCGTGATGATTGCATAGGCAAACACCCTTCATCTTACTGTATTTAGTTGTAACTCGGATTTCTTTGAAGGTCATTTCTTTGATCCTATCCATCCATCCATCCATCCATCTTTTCTGCCATCTTCCCCATTTTGAGTACTGAAATATTTAAAGAACTGAAATTGATTGATCATGGCCCAATAGGTCAGTGTCTATTGACCACATAGAATCATTATCTCCAGGAGGATCTGTTCCTAACTTGGTCCTTCAAGTCTTAAATTACTGAAATGGACTATCCAAAACTATAAACCACAGTACTTAGTTTCAATGTATGACATTACTAAACATTTTGTGGCCATTTGGTATGTTTGCATTTTTATGTTGTTTGAAATAATAAAGACTTAATGCTTTTTTCCCCCCATTACTTTTTGCTATGCTTAGCCTTTGTCTTGGGATTTTTGGGAGGTAAGATTTCTATTAGTACAACTTCCACTGAAAAATTTTAATGTAACACTTGGTGTTTGTAAATGCTACTTTGCACCATTATTATGCAAAGACCATTATGTGTATCTTGAGCCTCTATTTTCATTGATGGTACAGCAATCTAGTTGCTTGGTCAGATACTCCCACAGTAGAAACCTCTGGCAAATTTAGTAGTATAAGGAACAGCATTGTTTTATCATTTTCAAATTTTAGATAGAAAATATCTTCCTATTGTGAGCAATGGCTGGTCAAAATTTCCTTTTGAAAACATGGAAGAGGTGTGGAGGAAGCCTTAGGGTTTTCTGATGTCATTTCTTCTCCCATATATATACATATATATATGTAACCTTTTTTGCTGATAAATGAAAATAAAGGGAGACTATTATAGATCTATTTCTAGCTATTTTGTTCTCGTCAGATAGCCATACCCAGTGTGTGTGTGTGTGTGTGTGTGTGTGTGTGTGTGTGTGTGTGTGTGTGTGTGTATGTGTATGTGTATGTGTATGTGTATGTGTATGTGTATGTGTATGTGTATGTGTATGTGTATATATGTGTGTATACACACACACACACACACACCTACACCTGCACCTGTACCTACGCCTACGCCTACGCCTACACACACACATACACATACACATACATATGCATACACTATATACTGGGAGACCATGAGTTTTGGCCATTGCCTCCTTCCTCAGGCTGAGGGAAAGTTTGTGGCCCAAGACCACAGAGCTGGCTTTGTGCCTAAGGCAGGGCCAGAACTCACGGTCTCCCAGTTTCTAACCTGATGCCTTAATGACTATATCAAACTGGCTCTCCAATGATAAAATGCTTTTGGCAATATAATTTTGTTTGTTGGTTTAGGTTGCATGTGGTAGTGTCTCAACAGCTCTAGTTTCATATCATGGTACTCTGTGGTATCTATCACTGTTTCTAAGTTTGTATTGAAATGAAGTTGACAATGGTATCATATCAAGTGCTATCAAATCTTTATATATTAATATATTTGGGCATTTTAGAATCAGTGCTTATCAGCTATTAATAATTTACTTCTCTATGCTCTTGTATTTTTAAAAGCCTTGTTCTGATTTCCTCTCATTTATAATGTTTAGTTCTAGCTATTGTTTTCTGATGTAATGATAAAGGGATCATCAGATTATGTAGGTTTAATAGCTTTAAATTCACAGTGGGATTGCAATTATTATTGGACAAGTGATTGCTGTGTACAGTATATCTCACTTAATTTCAAGTTGTGTTTTTATTATGCTATTTGGACTGTGACTTATTACTTACTCATAGTTTTTCTCCATTAAATACCAGTATCAATGAAACCCTAGGTCCATTTTAAATTGCACACGATTCTGAATCATCTTCAATCGGAATGTAAAATTGTCACTCTAAACTGTATTTTACTAATGGATTTTCCATGCTTTTTCCTCCTAGAAAAAAAAGATATTTATGATGAGTAGACAATGAGTTAGAAATGGAGATATCAATCCCAGACTTTTCAGAGAAGTTATTTCAGAATCTGTTCTTCAGATCTATTTAGGATAAAATAAAAATTTACAGTAACATCCAAGAAATCACTGGAAATCTTATTTTCTTTACGGTGGATGTGCAGACTACAATATACTTTATTAAAATTTAATTCTTTATATTCCAGCAAGATTTTGATTTTAAGGAGAAAGGACACCTGGAGATAAAAGCCAAGCATCCTTTTAAAATAGAATCAGCAATATAATGAGAGTCCACATAAAATGACAGAAATACTTAGAGAAGAGAATATTTGTAGTTTTCAACCAGGCACAGAGAGCACCAAGGACCCCAGAGAAACACTTATTTAAGGAAGTTTGGAATTGATTGGGGAAGAAGGTGCTGCTTTTTTTCCAACTGCTAAGCCAATACTGTGAAATAGCCTCCCTGGGGAGACTGGATTATCTCCCTCTCTGTTGGTTTTCTGCAAGTTTTTAAAGAACTAGCTTTTTTTTGAGAGAGAGAGCCTGCACTGATTTGAGTTGTTATTGCCATCTGTTATTCTCTATTTTTAATTTTTATATGGGGTTTATTTTGCATTATATTTTTTACGTGAGCCACTGAGTCCTTTTTGGTTGTGGTGACATACAAATGTGTTTAATAAATCAATTAAATATAGCACTGCTATATTATTAACATTGCATACCTTCCCCAATCTCTCCCCTGCCCGGAAATAATTTCACAACCTGGTGTTATACCTTGTACTAATATATAGCATAGTACGTAATTTGGTATAGTAAGGTAATCTATACTAATGTATATTATAGAATATTATATTATATATAATATATATAATATTATATATTATAGAATATCCCAGGGTTCTGATTTCAGAAATTATATTTCTTTTTAGAAATATTCCAGCTTTTCAATATATTAATAATTTATGTTTTGTTTGGAGGTTGGAAGGTTGTTTGAGGGGAAAACATTATTAAATGAAGGAGATTATTCATAGTGTAGAGTATAATTTTTTTCTCATAACACTAAAGTTGTGACTCAAGGTTCTGGATCATCACCTACCACCAACGAAAACATCATTACAGTCACGTGATCACAGTTTGGGTACTTGGCAACTAACTCACATTTATGACCAGTAGCAGCATCCTGTGTTCATGTGATTTCCCACAAAAAAAACATTGGGGAAGCTGGATTCGGATAACGATCATGATGATTTGCTTAACAGCTGCTTTTAAAAAGGAGCAGGGTCACTGAGCCACGGTGGCACAGTGGTTAGAGTGCAGTACTGCAGGCTACTTCTGCTAACTGCCGGCTGCCTGCAATTTGGCAGTTCAAATCTCACCAGCCTCGAAGTTGACTCAGCTTTCCATCCTTCTGAGGTCAGTAAAATGAGGACCCAGATTGTTGGGGGAAATACGCTGACTCTGTAAACCGCTTAGAGAGGGCTGTAAAGCACTGTAAAGCAGTATATAAGTCTAAGTACTATTGCTATTGCTATTGTTGAAAGAAAGCGTATTGCCAAATTAGAATTAATCATAATTCCTTTTTAGTTCTCCAGTCTCTTTGTCAGCCACATTTAAATATTTTATTTAAGAGAAATAGAACAGATATGGTAGGTTTCACATGAATAGAAACAATGGTGATGATGGGGGGGGGAGGGGAAACATTTTGACAATCTGACATTTTGCAATTATATGGACATCAGAAAATCCTGAACATGCTCTTGATTTATATGTTGAAGAGAAGCCTAGCTGTGGAAAGGTGTAGAGGTGATTGCCAAGAATAGTTTTAGATGGGAAAGTGTACAGCTTTGCTTCCTTCAAGTAACGTTGAAGCAATCTTAATTGGTTAGCTTTCATAGAAATAGTCAAATCATGCTTCTGTTTTTTACAAGAAGAGAAACACTATAGCCAGGAACTGAAAAGATTCCTTTAAATCTCACGTATAGAAATGTCAGAGGACAGACGAGCTTGACCGAGACAAGGCAACTGTAAGAATGTAATAAAAAGCTAACATTCTAGCTAAAACGATTTGCTTCTCATAAAGGTGATGCAACATCGGCTTGCCAATACAGTACATAAATTGATTCCAAACAACTTGCAGCATGGACATGGTTATTCATCTAAGTCGAGATCAACTCAGTTCAGCTTTGACCTTCAGAAACCGATAGTTCAGACCAGCCCTAAAAACAGAGCAGGTCATGGAAATTCTCTGCAAAGGCATGGGATTGGTTAGGCACTTTGAGATCCAGGAATTTAACTGCTTTTGTGTTGCAGTCTACAGAAGCCACTCCTGCTGAGGCTGAGGGAGCTGGCAAAGGAGGAACAGCTGGAGCTGAAGCAGCTGCTAAACCCGAAACTGATTCAGGATCTGCCTCAGTAAGTCAGTAGGCAAGGGAGAGGGAGGAGGGGTCTCATTCTCCCCTAACCGTTGTTCACATTTAATATGAGCAGATGTGAACCCATTGAGGATAAAATGTTTAGCTTTTCTGAGCCATGGGTTGAATCCCTGATTGGAGACTCTGTTGATTTGGACCATAGAACAAAGCCCATTATTCATCCATAGATGGTTGTCTCTTTGATGCAAACAGCTAATCATATTCCTGCAGCATTTGCAATTCATCTGAATTAGGAAGAATATATCTGCTTCAGTCCCAGTTAATCATCTTGGAACATCTGGACCTACATTTTTAAAAAACAACAGCAACAACCCTTTTTCATTGCTGAGGCTAACTTTCATTTGTTCAGCATGTCTAGTTACAATTTGATACCCTTACAAAATCACAAACAGCTGTTACTGCTGGGAATGAGAATGATTCAGAGGACACAGAAGTTAGATATATCCCTGGTAAACACCAAAACTGATTTTAGATTTAATTTTTTAAAAAAGGGAGAAAATTGACTAGAATTTCTGCCTATTACTACAAACCTAAATGTCTTGTAATAACAGCATCTGTTATTTACTCCACTAATCTTTAAGCACACCAATTTCCCTCTACAATTTATTACCTTCTGTGGTTTCCTTTCCATCTTTTCATAAGTCATTCTATTTACCTCAGCCACCCCTCATACCTAAATCCTAACTTCCACAAAATACTGACACCTAATGAATATTTGAATAAAGGATTCATGTTCAGAAATGTCTACAGGGAGAGTTTGCTCTATGTTCTTTTCTCAATTGGGCCTAACTTTGATGCCTTTTACCCTGTTTTATTTCCTTCAGAGTTCTCTGCCAACTGTAGTTGTGGAGACTGTCCCTGCCACAGTTAATGGGACTGATGAGAATACAGCCGTCTCTGAGAGGTCTGACATGCCACCAGGGTTTCTCTTCAAGGTAAGCTTTTATGGCAGTGATGGCGAACCTATGGCACGGGTGCACAGGTGGCACGTGGAGCCATATCTGCTGGCATGCGAGCCGTTGCCCTTGCTCAGCTCCAGTGCGCATGTACGTGCCTGCCAGCTGATTTTTGGCTTGCGCAGAGGCTCTGGGAGGGCGATTTCAGCCTCCGAAGGGCCTCCGGAGTGGCGGGGGGGAGCGTTTTTGCACTCCCCAAGCTCAAGAAAGCCTCTGGAGCCTGGGGAGGGCGAAAAATGAGCCTACCGGGCCTACTGGAAGTCGGGAAACGGGGGAGTTGGGGGGGTCGTGCACGCATGCGCAGGGGGTGGGTGGGGCAAGTGGGGGGCTTTGAATTATGTGTGTTGGCACGCACGTGCGTACGATAGCGCGCGCGCGCACTATTTTGGCACCCGAGGAAAAAAAGGTTCGCCATCACTGTTCTATGGTGAAGATGCACTTGCATATTCATCCTAGACATGCAGCCATTTCATTCTATGGGTTTTGAATAACTGAAGCTGTAAAATGGAAAATTGACTCAGCCCTTTATGAGAACTCAGTGCACAATTTTAAATGAGTTTAGTTTGGATACAGGAAACTCACCAGTGTCACATGTAATGCTGATAAATTATTGTCTGTTGAAAGAAGAAAGAAAGTTAATAGAGTAGACTATTAGATAGAAACTATATATATATATATATATATATATATATATATATATATATATATATATATATATATATATATATATATATATATATATATATATATATATATATATATATATATATATATATATATATATATATTATTTTAGAAATTCAGTAACACATTCTATCCAAAATAGTCTGTATGTGTATATGTTTAAATTTATATGCTGCCTCATTGTCAAGTTACTTTGAGTGGCTTACTAAGACTCTTACTAAGACTATGGGTGTCTTTTTTACTTACTTCTTTTACAAAGAAACAATACAAAAATTATCCCAAAATAACTGCAAAAAATAATTGAAGCAATGAAACTATAAAAACATAATCTGCAGGGCAGCACCAATTCATTTTCCTAAAAGTGCAATCATCATGTATCATACAGCTTTCCTAAATACTGAACAGATTAAGGAGAAATGGAACAGCAGATAAACTGCAGTGTAGTTAGTATGTAAGAGTTCAGCTGCACTAGATATGTATAGATATAAAACAAGATCTCCCCCTTAATCCTTACTGTGGAACCATTATTCTTGTGCAGGTACAAGCCATGCATGATTACGTAGCTACTGACAATGATGAATTGCAGCTGAAGGCTGGAGATGTGGTCTTGGTGACTCCATTTGAAAATCCAGAGGAGCAGGTATGGTGATAATGCAAGAGGTGTGTCTCATAACTAACATGGTTTGTTAGTTAGTTATAAGTCCCGCATTGGTCCAGTTTCAGATCAAATCTGCATTCTGCAATGAAGCATGCTATGTGACCTTCAGCAAGTCAAAACTTTCAGTTTAACCTCTTGATAGATAAGATAATGAGTAAATCTCTACTTCTTCAAATAGTAGGCTATTTCTTTAAAATGACGTTTTTCTATGTGGAAGCAAATATTGCATAAGAAGGATGTGGTTTAATAGAGATCTACGGTTATAAGGAGATGAATATTGATTATTGAATTTCCTAATCCAATTCAATAGCCAACTAAGATGGTTATCCTTGTTTAGTGTTCCTTTTTAAATTATACTATATATAAATATTAGTCTGTAATATTAGGTTTACGTAATTAGATCAGAAAAAAGGCAATCAGAATACTACAGTGGAGAGTCTCATTGCCCTTGCAATCAGCAATGTATTTTTTAAGTATTAAAAAAAGGACCTCTTAATTATCTCAAGGTAATTTAATTTACCTTTAAAAAAGTGAATTAACTATTGTACTCTCTGCTGTTTTCTGATTTCATATTTGCTTTTCATCCCTCTCTCTGCCTTACAAACGTCTAAAAATTGTGATGGTGCAAATATTTTTTTCTCTGTCTTGTTCATGCTCTTTTTGAGTGCCAGTAGATGGCACTGTGTTCTTACAGGTCTTTGTTGCATTCATTCATTTTTGTGAAGAGTGTGAGGTGGAAATAGATAATGTTTCTTAGCCAATTGTACATTTTGTTTGCATGCTTTTTCCTATAGTCTCATTGTAAACATCAGTGTTGCATCAAACATTACAAAGGATGCCTCATCTGTAAAAGGCTTCATCTAGATTTGGAACCTTTCCTCCAGTTCTCTGAGTGGCTGTGCACATAGGATCATTTCTGTTTGCTTGCATTCTGTACAAGGAAAGCAGGGTTAAATGTGTCATCAGTTTGGAATCATTGCGTTGCCACAAGAAACCTAAGCCCCCCCCCGCGAATTCTGTTGACTCATATCTAGCGCCAATTTAATTTTGACCATTAGTTGACTAGATTCTTTTATTAGAGGTAACTCTTCTGTACTTTGAACTCTCCTTTACCCAAATGCTTGCTGGACAGCAGTCAGAGGAGTTGCAGTATTCTCCAGAAACCATGGAGGCAAAGTCAGGAAGACTATGGAGATAGGCAGTCGGTTTTGATGGTAGGAATATCAAACTTAGGGAATGCCTTGATGAGGTCAATACTCCCACTAGAGCCAAAAAGTAGGGGGGGGGGGAATTGGCTGCTGGGGAAGGTTGTTTTCTCTCCAGCAACCAAAGGAGAAATGTTCTTGGAGGCACAGAACTCTATGGCTAGATGGAAGGACGCAGTCCTGCAGCTGGCCAGTTGGTCATCAACCTATTTCAGCCTTCTCTTTCATTCATTGATGAACTGATGCATAGAAAAGATCTCTACTGTTTTTCCAGTTTGCCGCTGGATTCATTCTCAACCCACTTAAGTTGCTGGTTGGCTCAGAGATGGAGGCTCCCATATAAGGGCATATCCACAATGACTGGCAGGTCAGAGCCTGTGGAGATACCGTGTTTCCCCGAAAATAAGACAGGGGCTTATATTTTTTTGACCCCCAAAAAATGCCCCTGGCCTTATTTTCGGGGGATGGCTTATTATTTTTGGGGTGCAGGCAGGCCGCGACGCACCACTTACTGAAGTTCGGCAGCTCCGTGGTCTCTCGGCTAATCTGTTTAGGGGGAAAAAAATCTTGCATAGTGCAGAAACTCTTCTCGCGAGAATTAGCAAGTTCTCGAAGCGAGAAGAGTTTCTGCACTATGCAAGATTTTTTCCCCTAGCCGAGGGAAACCCCAGAGCTGTCAAACTCCAGTAAGTGGTGCGTTTCGCGGTTCTGCGGAGTTTGGAGCTTTGGGGTGAAGGATGGGGCGGGGCGGCGAGCGAGCGACCGAGGTGGCGGCAGAAGGGGCAGCAGAAGAGCGCGGAGTCCAAGAGCGAGATCCCAGCGGTCAGCAGGAGCCCCGAGTAGAAAGCGCTGGCCGCTGTGCCCAGGCGGAACGGCTCCCCCTTGAGTTCGGAGCCCAGCGAAAAGCACTTGAGACCCACCGGGGCGGCGCTCAGCGCGCAGGCAATCAGGAGGTAGCTGGAGAGCGCGGCGCAGGCTCCCACTTCATCCTCCACGTCTCCTCCACTGCCTGCGCCTCCTCCTCCCTGCCTCGCCTCCTCCGCCTCCCTTCTGTCCTCCTCCTCCCGTGTCCTCCTCGCCGTCATCGGCCCTTGCCGGGGAGGCGGCCGCCACGTGTTGCGGGAACATAATGCTGGGGATGGCAGTGGCGAGAAGGGAGAGTCCCGAATGCGCCGCCACCGGTGCCGCCGTTGCTCTGGCTGCTACCGGCACAGCGGCCGCCGCTGTCACCGCTGCTTCCTCTCTGCAGGCAGCCGGCAAGAACGGCTCACGCACCAGCTTTTTCCTCCCCGCCCTGCTTCCTCCTGCTCTCTCTTATTGAAGCGGCTGCTGCGGCTGCTGCTCTCTTGCTCGCCGCCGCCGCTACTGCTGGGAGCCGATGAATTATTGATGGCAGCAAGTTCGAGGCAAAAGAGGGGCTTAGCTTAGTCGGGAGGATCTCTGTGCGCCAGCCGTGCCAAAGGGCGACTGGCAAGAGGTGGCTTTAAAACGCAGGAGTCAACACCCGTTATTACAAAGAAGCACAGAGATCCTCCCGACTAAGCTAAGCCCCTCTTTTGCCTCGAACTTGCTGCCATCAATAATTCATCGGCTCCCAGCAGTAGCGGCGGCGGCGAGCAAGAGAGCAGCAGCCGCAGCAGCCGCTTCAATAAGAGAGAGCAGGAGGAAGCAGGGCGGGGAGGAAAAAGCTGGTGCGTGAGCCGTTCTTGCCGGCTGCCTGCAGAGAGGAAGCAGCGGTGACAGCGGCGGCCGCTGTGCCGGTAGCAGCCAGAGCAACGGCGGCACCGGTGGCGGCGCATTCGGGACTCTCCCTTCTCGCCACTGCCATCCCCAGCATTATGTTCCCGCAACACGTGGCGGCCGCCTCCCCGGCAAGGGCCGATGACGGCGAGGAGGACACGGGAGGAGGAGGACAGAAGGGGGGTGGAGGAGGCAAGGCAGGGAGGAGGCGGCGCAGGCAGCGGAGGAGACGCGGAGGATGAAGTGGAGTGTCCGTGGAGCCTGCGCCGCGCTCTCCAGCTACCTCCTGCTTGCCTGCGCGCTGAGCGCCGCCCCGGTGGGTCTCAAGTGCTTTTCGCTGGGCTCCGAACTCAAGGGGGAGCCGTTCCGCCTGGGCACAGCAGCCGGCGCTTTCTACTCGGGGCTCCTGCTGACCCGCTCTTGGGCTCCGCGCTCTTCTGCTGCCCCTTCTGCCGCCACCTCGGTCGCTCGCTCGCCGCCCCGCCCCATCCTTCGCCCCAAAGCTCCAAACTCCGCAGAACCGCAAAACGCACCACTTACTGGAGTTTGACAGCTCTGGGGTTTCCCTCCACGGCAGCCCATTCTGAAAGAGAACGCCTCGCGAGGCTTTCAAAGTTCTCCAACTCGTGAGGCGTTCTCTTTCAGAATGGGCTGCCGTGGAGAGAAGATCGAAGAACGCGATCGAGGTAGGAGGGTGTCCCTTCAAAATGCTTCAAAGTCCATCGAAGCATTTTAAAGGGATCCGTTTTGCCTGCCATGAAGGGAACCAATGCTTGCCTCCTTTTCTTCGGGGAACATTGGTTCCCTTCATGGCAGGCAAAACGGATCCCTTTAAAATGCTTTGAAGGACTTTGATCACCGGGCGGGGGATGGGGCGGGGCACGACGTGAGTGAGGAAGGCGGTGACAGGGAAGCCGCGAACTTCCAGACGCTGGTAAAGTGAGCGCCTCGCAGCCCGGCCCTCCCCTGCATTCCCCCCCAAATTGATTATCTTACCAGCGTCTGGAAGTTCGTGGCTTCTCTTTTCAGCAGGTCTTTGCAGGGAAACTCCTTCAATGTAAAGGAGACGTTCTCGCGAGTGCGAAAAGTTGTTAATTGGTTGCACTCGCGAGAACTTCTCCTTTACATTGAAGGAGTTTCCCTGCAAAGACCTGCTGAAAAGAGAAGCCACGAACTTCCAGACGCTGGTAAGATAATCAATTTGGGGGGGAATGCAGGGGAGGGCCGGGCTGCGAGGCGCTCACTTTACCAGCGTCTGGAAGTTCGCGGCTTCTCTTTTCAGCAGGTTTTTGCAGGGAAACTCCTTCAATGTAAAGGAGAAGTTCTCGCGAGTGCGAAAAGTTGTTAATTGGTTGCACTCGCGAGAACTTCTCCTTTACATTGAAGGAGTTTCCCTGCAAAGACCTGCTGAAAAGAGAAGCCACGAACTTCCAGACGCTGGTAAGATAATCAATTTGGGGGGGAATGCAGGGGAGGGCCGGGCTGCGAGGCGCTCACTTTACCAGCGTCTGGAAGTTCGCGGCTTCTCTTTTCAGCAGGTCTTTGCAGGGAAACTTCTTGAGAGATCTCTCTCTCTCTCTTTCGGGGCCAAAAGAGTGCCGCCGCAAAAAGAGCGGCTCCCGGCATGTCCCCCCCCCCTTTCCCCCCGGAAGTAGTGGGGGGGCTTATTTTCGGGGGGGGGGCTTATTTAAAGGCATGTCCCGAAAAAGCCCTGTGGGGCTTAGTTTCGGGACATGTCTTATTTTCGGGGAAACACGGTAGGACTATTCAGTTTGGGGAAAGGGGCAACTTCAGGGAAAGATAAATACTTATAAAATCATACATGGCATAGGAAAAGGAAAGGAAATTTCCCTCACAGTTTTCAAAACACTAGGACCAAGAATCAAATTACTGGAAAGGGATTTGGAACAGACCAAAGAAACCACTGCTCCATACAAGGCATAATTAACTTGTAGAATTCATTGCCATGAGATATGGTGATTTTCATCTTGAAGACTCAGTATTACTGAGAAACTGAAGGATGAGAAGGAACTCAAAGGTTATTCACAAGTGCTGTGATTAATGATAATAATTTTATCACCAATACATAACTTTTATCACTTGATTTAAAATTCAGTTTCAGTGAACTTAGAGTCAGATAATGCCTGGTGTTTGTTGTACCAACATTTTCTCTTTTTCTTTTGTCACTTGCCAGGATGAAGGATGGCTGATGGGTGTGAAAGAAACTGATTGGCTTCAGCACAAAGCATTTGACCAATGCCGGGGAGTTTTCCCAGAGAATTTCACTGAACGGGTGCAGTGAGGTCTTGCAGCTTCTTAGATAGCTTCTCTTCAGCAAGAAAGCAAGAGGTGTCTTCTCCCCCTTCTCCTGAGGAAGGTCTAAAAAAAATTGAAAGAATGTTTTTTTTTTAAAAAAAGCAGCTTAAAGGTTGGATTCTTCACAGAAAACAATGTTTTTAGAAGTCCACTGAATCAAAGTATTATCAAAGATAGAGATAATAAAGAAAGACAGGTTGGGAAAAATCCTTTTTCTGTTTGAGCTAAATAAGGTCAATCCAGAAAGTTGTCATTGAGTGGTGGAGCAATGTTGTGTGAAATAGGATGTGCTCAGCATCGTAAGCTGTGAATCCTAGCGGTCCTGTTCTCCTGAAACTACACAATAAAGTTTTATCTTGTGGGAAGGCACGGTCAACCTGTTTTGTGGCTGGACTTGTTTCTGTGGCACCCCCTGCAAAGTATACAATCATGCTGCCCCAGGTTTGATGCCTGGCCTGTGTTTTGTGTGTGTGAGTGTTTGTGTTCTCCTTTTGAAAAAAAAATCTAACCAAAATTCATACATTTAAAATACTTGTCATTGCTTATTAGAAAGAAAATAAGCCTGGTCCTTGAAAGGTATGTTTTAAGAATGGCCTGTGTTTTTTTTTGTCCTATAGGAAACATTCATATGGGAGAAAAGTATAAATATAGCTTCTTTACTACTATCGTTTTCATAATATTGTATTGAAATTTAGGGTTGGTGCTGGCTGCAAATTCTGTGCTGTCTGATTGGAAGAGGTGATGAAGAAGAGAGATGCATATCATTATACCAATGTAGCTGATTCTGGCATAATGTTAGAGGTCACATACAGTAAATGAGGTGATGAAGTGACCGCTTCATTTGTATAACTTCTAGCTGTGTTTGCATTGATCTGCATCCTGAACAATTATTCCCTGTGTCTTTGCTCTTAAGATGTATTTATCTTGTATTTAAAAACTGTAATGGGTGAAATTCTAGGGCAGGGTTGTTAAAGACAAGGCACGCGGGGCTGTCCTGGAAACAGCAAAGGACTGGTCTGTGGTGCCTTGGCCCAGCCCAGGCTGGCCAGGCGCTGATCTACAACTTGGTGACAGCCATCTGGGTTGGAGTGCGGTCAGCCTTAGATCTGTGGGCTGCCCTGGAGCCAGCGAGGGGCCGCTCCTGCCTCTCCCCATAGACGCATGCACAGGAGGCAGCGAGCACGTGAAGCCTGGCGTCCCTGGTGACTGTCTTGCCGCACAGCCTGACTGCATTCTGAGTGCTTCCCTTTCACCCAGAATGCCAACCTCCATGTCCTGGCCGCCTCCTGTGTGCATGCCCAGGGGATGAGGCCGAGTGGCAGGGGTAGCCCCGCAGATCTAATGCTGACCGCATTTCAGCCCAGATGACCGTCACCAAGCTGTAGATCAGTGCCGCACCCACCACCAGAGCCTCCATGGCCTGCTTGCCATCCCAGCCTCGCAGCACACAAGCACTTCCCTTTTACCAGGACTGCCCCCCGCGTGGAAAGCCACAGCTACCAGCCGCATGGCCTCCCGCAGGGCTGCCAATCTCTCCCCCTCCCCTCGTCCCTTCCTGAGTTCAGATGAAGGAAGGAAATGGGAATGAGAAGGAAGGAAGCAGGGAAGGAAGGAGGAGGGAGGGAAGGATAAGGAAGGAAGGAAAGAAGGAAGGAGATGGGAATGAGAAGCAGGGAAGGAAGGAGGGAAGGAAAGAAAGGAAGAAAGGAAGGAGATTATGAGAGGGAGAGAGGGTCTGAGGGAAGTCCTGCCTTAGCACTTGGCCACTACAAGCCCTGCTGCCCTTTCACCATCCCTTTGCTCCCTCCTCTCCTTGTGGTCTCCCATTCTATCACTGAGGATGCTTTGGTTACAAAGTGGATCTCTTCAGAAAGAGTGGGAGTGGGCCTCTCTCTGACCAATACTCTTTGCCCTACCGCACCCACCATGAACAACCTGGCCAAGGAGAGCGAGCACAGCAGAGCAGCCTTGAGGAGGAGGTAAGCGCAGCTGGACAACTCCTCGGGGAAGTGGGGCTGGGCTGTGGGGTCCTGATGCCCTGGGAGCTCAAGGGTCGGGCTTGCCACTTGCTCTCTGCTGCCCAGGGTTCTGGGAGCCCGTACTGTCATATGAGGGTCTTCTGCATGGCGTGAGAGGGATGGCGAGACTCCTCTGATGGACACGGGTTTGGTGCTTGCCCTGGTCTCGCCTTCCTCCGCTGGAGACAATGCATCCCCCCAGCCGACGTGAGCAACGTCGAACTGGCCACACCCACCCCAGCCATACCCATCTAGTCCACCATGCCCACCAAGTCGGCCATGCCCACCCGACCTCCTGGGGTCAACCACAGCCCTGATGTGGCCCTCAATGAAATCGAGTTTGACACCCCTGTTCTAGGGCAACCATCACTCAGCTGTAAAAACCCAGACAATCACTAAATGGTTTCAAAGAATTGGAGGTTTTTTTTTACAATGTTGTAGCCACCATATAGTAATTGTCTAGAGTTTACCTAGCCCAGATATCATAGCCTCACTCTTAAACCACTATTATAAAATCCCAGTTTGGAAATAATACTCTTTTGTGCATTTCAAATGGTCTTTAAAAAAATATCAGAAGCAACCAAGTGAGAAAATCAGTGAGGCTTCTTGCTTTGCTTCCCATTATTAATTTTTCCTTTGTAATATTGATTTGCAGAGAAGAGCTGGATCTTTTCTAGGGTGCATTATGAATTTATGAAGAACAGGGAAGGAAACTCTTATCCAAGCTTCTTTTTTGTAGCTACTGGAACCCTCAAGATTAAACTGCAAATTCACTGGGATTTTCCCAACCATAGCAGTATGATTTTCCACAGATTTTTTTGCAGAAAAATCAAACTTTAATGCACCTATACATTACTTGAATGACAGCTGCAGCAATGGTCAATGACTGTAAGAGCAAATATTCATTCTATGATATATACAGCTGCCTAGCTCTTCAGATTTTTTGGTGTGTGTGTGTGTCTATGTTCATTTGTTTCCTTTTCCTTTTTTCAATTTATTTATTTTTTGCTCTGGTTTCAAAGTTTTTTTTTCTACCACTGTCTCTCACATTGGAATGCATAGAAAATTCTTAACATTTGACAATCTCATAAAATGTAAGGTAGTTTTAGAAAAGCAGGATAAGTCAATTTTCACTATTGGGAAAAATCAGCCTAGGTTTCTAATGGTCTGTAGAATCACATGTTGTATATGAATATAATAAAATACAACATCTCTTGATGATAGATTCACAGGTGATTTTTCTTCTTACACTCAGTAACCAAACCTGGTTCAAATAATGCACCACAGATGTAAAGCACCATCCAGACCCATTGCACAATCAAGAGTATGTGCACACAACTAGGAGAAGTGTGTGCCATTCAGCGGTGGGTTGCTCCCGGTTCAGCCCAGTTCTGCGAACTGGTAGCAGCAGCGGTGGGAGGCTCCACCCACTCCACCCACCTGCAGAGGATGCTTCTGCGCATGCAACGCGTTTTAGAACCCACTTCTGGTGCCATTGTATTGTGCACACACAATTAAAGCCATTTCATCTGCCATTGCAGAATAACTTTCATAACAAGGTTTTCAAAACTCCTTATCTGACTCTCTGGAATTTCTAATTTCTTTTTGTTTTGGGTTAGCCTTAATACAATCTAGGAATTGGGGTTCCATTATTTAAATTCCACTGCCATTTTGTAGAACTACCCCTCTGCAAAATTGCTGTTTACTCCATGATAGATACCAGTGGGTACTGCATGTAACTTTGCATCATTCATAACTTGCCATTAAAGCTATTTTTATGCATTTATAGACAAATTTGTATTCCTAAATAAAACATATGGTGTGGTTTTAAAGGAATATCAACTAGAGGTATGTTTATGCAATAAAGAAGGTATCTGTGAAATATCTATTTTTTTATAAAACAAAAAATAAGTCAGTTGAAATTTGAGGGAAAAATTATCAGAAACTATCTAGCTTCTAGTAGATAGAACTTTTAGCTGAAGTCATTTTCTCTGTTCTTGATATTTATTTTGCAGACAAATGCTAGGAAGAAATGTGGCAACCTTTATTTCTTTTAAGGAAAAATAACTATCCAGTACTGTATTATGTTCTTATTGATTCTGTATCTGATGCTGTGATATATAGCTCCTGGCCTTTAAAATAATGATTGATAAGCTTGTAGTTCTGAGGTCTCATTCATTTTTTCCCAGTTGCTGTGGATCTATTTCAATTTGCTTCTGAAGAAATCTGTTCAATGAAAAGAGAATAATTCAATGGAAATTAAAAAAAACCCAACAACAATCCAACATAGCCTGCATCTTCTACAAGGGTGTTAAAGAATACTTGGCAATGCAAATCCCATTTTCTAAAGGAATGTGCTTATATCGCAGTCTGGCCAATTAACTGGCTAGATCTGTTGATTAAAATCTTTAATTTACCAGAAAAATAGATTGGTCAGCAATTATCTTTTAACATGAGTGCTTATTAAACTGAATGACAAGACTTGCCTTGTATTCTCTGAATGAAAGCTATGCTAAGATGATGTATACCATAGCTCATTTGTAGTTTAAAAACAAAGTGTACTTCTTGCAATAGAAATATTGGATTGAATTCAGTAGAAATCATCTCTGGATACAAAGCTGCCTTTTGATATTTGTTGTCTCCTACCCCACCTTTTGTAATTCTTTATGTCCATGGAAAATGGACATAGTTGTGAGCCGCCCAGAGTCCCTAGGGAGTTGGGCGGCATAGAAATATAAATAAATAAATAAATAAATAAATAAATAAATAAATAAATAAATAAATACATACATACATACATACATACATACATACATACATACATACATACATACATACATCTGCTGTAACACGATAGGATAAAAATCTTGAGTATATCTTGGATTGAGGATATATCTTATAGTAGAACAGAATCTCTTGTTCCAATCCATTGTTTGCAATTAAACATTAATTGACTTGGGTTATAGTCCTAGAGTGCATAGATCTGGATATACGATGATGAAAAAAAAATTTGATCAATTTAATGTTTATTGTTGGTATGCTTGCTTAAATTTGAAAGAGTGTTTACAACATAATTATTGAAAAGTAAGTGTATGTACAGGATTGTAATCTTAGCACATTCTTCCAGCTATAGTGGGCCAGTTTCTAAGAAGCCAATAAATGATTAGATTTTTAAATAGCATATTATATCTCCCTGAAAAACAAAGGGTATGGGTGTGTTATGTTTATTTAGGCTTGCTTTGATTCGTTGTGATTCAAGCCCCAAGTTTCAAAGTACAAACAACTCTTACAAAAATATCATTATAGATTTCATATGGGAAGCATCTCAAAAAATAGGATTTGCTTTCTTTTTCTGCATAGGTTACTTTGCCAAATTACATATGGAAAGTTTTGCAGCTGCTAGCTAAGCAAAATTTTAACTTCAGAAATCAAATCATTTGGACTTGAACTGAAAGTTCAATTGAACAAAATATGAAATACCAGGTATTCTATTAACAAAGGCATTGAGATTGGTCATGCAGAAATTCTAAATTTAAAGCTGCACTTTCTGGCTCAACTAACTTAGTACAGGCTCCTTGGTGAAGTTCAGTATACCAATTTCAATATAAAATTGTGTTACAGCTGTATAAAAGTACTTCCATGGAGAACCCATCAAGTATAATACATTGTGTGAGAAGTTTGGACTACACAGATTGCAAACATGCACTAAGTTTTAAATACTTCCAGAAACACAAACTTTGTACTGGTAAAAAGTTACTTTAAAAACCCTGCCAAGGAACAAATGGTAGACCAATGGATCTCTGTGTTAATATATAGCCAAGAATTTGGTACTAGTTCTTGGTATTTATAAGTCTAAGAAGAGGATTATACCAGATATGACCAATTTCCATATTTATATAAGTTCTTATCATCTGCTCCATGTGTGCAGTATCATAATAGAAAACCCACTGTGGGATCCACCATCTGTCACAAGACTTTGCTAGACAGTCTAAGAAAGTTTTGGTCTTTGAAATTCTAAGAAATATCCAATGTTGAACATCATAACATGTCATATGTCATATTCTTTCTGGATGCTCGGAAGAGGTGAAGCCCGATTTTCCTAGGTATTTAAGAAAAAAGTAATGTATGAAGTTATCAAATATTAGATAGATTTCCCACAAAGAAGATAAATGTTAAAATTGAGTTCAAACAGTTCACAACCAAACAGAACCTAGTAAATTGTTATAAGAAGTAATTATAATCTAATGAATATCTGATCAATGAGATTTGGTGCTGTGGTGGCGCAATGGTTAGAATGCAGTACTGCAGGCTACTTCTGCTGACTGCTGGCTGCCAGCAGTTTGGCAATTCGAATCTCACCAGGCTCAAGGTTGACTCAGCCTTCCATCCTTCCAAGGTCGGTAAAATGAAGACCCAGATTGTTGGGGGAAATATGCTGATTCTGTAAACCGCTTATAGAGGATTGTAAAGCACTATTTGCTGGCCAGCAAGTTTCATTCTACCTTCTGTTCCCCAGTCTAAAGTTCCCGCTCCCTTCTTTTGTCTTATTGACAGCTAACATTTAACATGTAACAGTTAAATCTTTCCTGTTCTCATTTTCTTAGGAAAATTAAATCTTTCCTGTTTTTGGAGACACCCATCCTCCAAAGTTTATTAATCAAGTAAATTAGCACTATTAGCGGGCAGAAAAGTTATACATGAAAAATAAGAACACTTTGATATCTACTGTCTATGAAATCCTTTTGCTTGGAGATACAGCTGATTCTTACTCTCCTGTATTCCTCATGGATCCAATAGTTCTCTAACTCAATTTGACTCTATTTGATCCTGTAACTTGCTATCACATGACATTGGGATGATATTTCTTTTTGTCTTACCAAAACAAACAAACAAACAAACAAACAAACAAACAAACAAACAAACAAACAAACAAACAAACAAACAGATCCTGGTGTATTGAGAACTGTAATTGTGACTTTGCTGACATATTTCATACATTTATTTATCCCTAATATTCAAAAATCAAAAATATATAATTTTATGTCATCCTGTTTCCTTATATATTGTTCTTTTTTAAAAAAAAAAATCAAATGTTTAAAAATATGTGTTTTTATCCTAGAGTCATATCTTTCTAGCCTGGGCCTAAACTATGCATGTGTTTATAAACCATGATGGAACACTTTGAAATGACTTTGGAAGGAAGCCACTAATTAGTGAACATAGAAAATTTTGTAGGACTTTTGAGAGACACAAGTCACCAATCTTGCTGGAAATTCAGCATTCTGGGTAAGCTACAGGGGCTGTCTTTAACCCCCCCCCTTCACAAGAATAGTAACCTAAACATGAGGTTACTGGCATATGAGGCATGGAAGCCAAATCTCTCTCCTCTAGATAAGAGATGAATGGAACTGTTTTGCCAATGAAAATTTATAAAAGGCCCTCTGTGTCATGAATATTATAGAATTATTTAGCATTAATCCTGGATCTGGAGGACACCCCTTCCCCTCCCTGCCAAACTGCAAGCCTAATCATTAAGAGGGAGTCCAATTCCATTGAGAATACACTTATCAACTAAATTGTGGAATCCAGCCAGTTTTTTTATTTTCTATTTTCAGCTTATTCTTCTGTATCTTGTTTTTATACCCTGGAGAAACTGTGAAGCTTTGGAGACATCTCAGAAGAAAAAAGTGTAGCTGAGTATTATGAGCCTACCTCCAAAATTGCAAAGGATTCTTCCTAGGAAATATCAAATGACATTAACGATAGTATACACCTCAAGGTCCTCCCTGACAAGGACTTAAGTAGCAGTATCCTAATGCCACTTTCTGGTAGCCATCAGAGGGCAACTCTAATTCCCTGCTCTCCAAAAGTAAAAGCAGATGTGCTATCAGAATGGTCCTTCCCCAAGCTGCTCAAGGCCACCTCTGTCCCAGATTCATGTATGAACTTAATCTGGAAAGACTGAGATGATTCATTTCATGTAGGCCCTCCTGGAATTAGAATGCCACTTAATTTCTCTTCCAACAGCATCCATGATTATTGGATACTGGTCAATAGTTATCGTAGTATTCCATTGATCAAGAGAATATCCTATTCCATTTTTGTAACAGCTCTACTATTTTTCATTCAGAAAGCTAAGAAATTTAAGTTTACTCTGTTCAGATTTCAGTTTAAGTTTCTTCGGTAATTCTGTTTAAAAATTGTTAACACTGGCTCCAGTGATTTAAGTTTATATAAATTTGTTATTTTAAGCTCCTTTTCATTTTAATAAACACATAAGAATGTCCTCACAGCCCTCTGCTTACCTTCTGAGGTGAATTAATCAGGAAGGCTTACTTATCATTGATTCTAAACAAAATGTCATCATGATCTTTTTTTTTTTTTTAAGGAGGCAGAAAGGCTGCTGACTCCACTGGCTGTATAGTTAACAGGCCAGATTTAACCTGCAGCTTAGTTTTGAATACTGCGACTTTGGAGATAATATTCACAAAATGTATAAAGCTAATATCAAGATGTGGATTGCAAGGATCAGCACTGGAATGAAATTCTACAGAAAGAGGAGCAATTGTTAGAGAATTAAGTAGCTTGAGTGAATTCAGCCTGCCAATAAATTTATTCCACACCTCAGCATATAACAAACCAGAGATTCTTTCCAGTCCAGGTATCTGTATTTTCTGCAGTGCAGTAAAACAAAATGTGGCATCTCTTTGTCTGTTTGTGTGCACAAGTGTGTACACTTTCTCCACAGGAATTAGTCAGAGTTAAGAGCATATGTGTTGTCTCTGTGTGAGCACATGGGGCCCTAAATAACTGATAGGGTGATAAATATTGTGCTGCATTTCTGCTTATGTATGTGTTTCTGCATGTCCCTATGTTGTGTCTGTGTGTGCTTGACATGCTCCAGTCTTATCATCCTAAAAGAGCTGGGGTGGCCCAGTGGTTAGAATGCAGTATTGCAGACTAATTCTGCCAAATGCCAGCAGTTCGAGCCTGACCGGCTCAAGGTTGACTCAGCCTTCCATCCTTCCAAGGTTGGTAAAATGAGGACCCAAATTGTTGCAAGCAATATTCTGTCTCTGTAAACTGCTTAGAGAGGACTGTAAAGCACTGTGAAGCGGTATATAAGTCTAAGTGCTATTGCTATTGCTAAAAAGTGGGAGAGGCTTAGAATGGAGGAATTGATAGCATTCCATGCTGCTATCCACCTGCCCTTCTTACAGGAATACACTGAAATTATTTAAGTTCTTTATAACTTTACCCCAGATCTGGATTGCTTTCATTATTTTGTCAGATTCTTGGCCCACATCAAATTTGGTCCCATTGCTTCTGGATAGACAACCAACCAGCCAATCTCGATCCCCTTTACATAATTTCTTTCCAACATTCGAAGTCTGACAGATCTACTGACAGGAAATGCCACATGTTATTGCTTTAAACCCCAATGCAAAAATTCCCTAGAATATAGCAACTGAACTCCTGATCTAGTTGATAGGTTTGCAATTTTGTTGTACACATTGAAGTTTAATGTATTCCACATGCAAGAAAAGATACAAAAGAGAAGCTAATATTGGTCTAACCAAAATGTTCACATCATTTCCAATGTTGCATTGCTGATGCCTTTCTCTGTATTGAATGCCCTTGGCAACAGTAACAGAAGGGCACTCAGTGGGGCTATAAATTAATGATGCTGCAGATATGGGACTGGCAGCTTCACCTCAGGTAGTTGAAATCAAATGCACAGCAGCTTCTGCTGAAGCAGTGTCCTTTTCTTCATTAGTAATCTGAATGTAACTAAGTGAGATCGGCAATCAGTCTGTCCTGGGTCTTGTACTGTCTGTTCAATTTGCAAAGCTATAAATAACTCCAGTGGAAAGACAACTTAGCAAGCATCCAGGATGAATTAGCTTACTGCCAACTGCTAAAGATCAAGCTCCTTCCTTGGATTATTCTTTTGCTGATGAGGGACTGCAACACCTTGGTTGGGTCATGAACCAAACCAGTTTGTGAAATGCAAGAGTATATTCGGTTACACACTACTGCCACTACTCCTGATAATAGGCTGAAATTCTTCCTTTCATCGTAGTTACTGTACATGAGCCACCAAGCTAGAGATACCGCATTAGGTATTTGTCATCCTACATTGTCTTTGAAATAGTAGGTCTGACAAAAAGTCAGTGTATTTTCTGGACACTGGAAACAAATCTCCAGAGTGACCAGAGGGCAAAATGCAAGTGATTATACTTGTGATAGTTGCACAAAAGAAGACATTTTAGTAAATGCGACTTAACAAGCACATCACTGTCTTTTTATGCTGCTTAAAAATAAGAGAAATGTAGTGGCTCCTCACATCCAGTCATTCTAATATCTACATATACCAGAAACTCCTGTCAATTCTGGGTAGTTTTAATTTCTGTACCAGTATTGGACATAGACATGGGCATATCTGACATTCTTATGTTATAATTAAGAATAGAAATGAATTTCTGAAAAAGACCATCAGGGTTTTATAATGGAGCAGGGGAGGGGAGAGGTTATCTTATCCATTGTCAATATATTAATACAGTAGCATGTTGAGACACAGGTTGCCATATTAGAACTTGGCCACCATGTTCCATTCTTGCTTGCATCTCCCTGTTTTCCGTGAATCTTGGTTGGAACTCCCTTAATCAATACAGAAAGGTCATGGATTGAGAGGGAAGAGAGCAGATTGGGAGCAAAGGCTACCTAAACTCTTCTCATATTAAAATTCTCTGCTTCAAGTGAAAAGGAATATCAACAATCTCGTTTGCTAAATGTTTTACGTAGTCTAGATGCACATAGGTTACTAAACACTTGTGAGCAATTGTGGCCTTTCAACTACTTACTTCAGTAAATAAAAATGTTGCTGTCGGATGGGCTGCATTTTTGTGTGGAAAAACCTTATTCCTTGATATTCTTAATGTAAGGGCACTTTTCAATTTCCCCCAAAATATTTCAAAGTTGGCTGTGCGATCATCATCTTTCCTAGCAACTATGGAATGCTGAGAAGAGGCGGACAGCATCGGGAGCCAATCAGAGCTTCTCCTGCCAACCAGTAGGAAAGTACAAAACCTGGCATTCAATCAGGGCTGGGCCTTGAGCGATGAAAACTCCTGGAGTAATCAAAGTATCCATTCATAGATTCCACTTAGAAACAGGGAACATAAATAGCTCTCCTGCTCCCTCCACCACCTCCATTTTTGGTACATGCTGTGCAGGGGTGGGTTCGCTTCTTCCCGCGCTGCGTGGGTGCATGTGCATTGCATGCTGCGTGGTTGCACGGCCGCATGCGCAGTGCCAAAAACCAAGTTCTGTGCATGCGGCCGTGCATGCTGCCCAAAAACAAGATAGTGGCACCTACAACGCCGCCATTAGAGCTGGTTCGGGGGCATGGCCAACCGGCAATCACTCCCGGTTCGTCGAGCAGGGGGAAATTCCCACTACTGGTTCTAAAGAACCGGTCTAAACCGGGAGCAACCCACCTCTGATGCTGTGTGCATTGATCAATTTTTTTCAAACAATCTCAGGTGTTTAAAAGAAAGCTGTCTGGCTATCAAAATATCATTCCTCCTGCATATAAATTGATACTGAAAGTGGCAATGAACATAAAACATATCATTTTGCAGCTGCTATGCTTTTCCCAACAGCTGCCACTATGGACATGAGGTTGTCTCTATGTAGGTGCCAGGTGAGAGAAAAATGACTCTCTGGATGCCAGAGCTTGGGAGGCAAAAGTCCAGTGCACGTTGCTTTCATAAGGAGGAAAATGAACTGGATATTTTTTAACAAGAATTTTGAAACTTCTTTCCACTGGATCTGCTAATAGGTTTGCTTATGAGATCTAATATATCTGATGGGAAAACAGCTCATCTCCATGTTCCCCTGAACTCCAGTGTTGCAAATTGCTAGAAAAAAAATCAGCTTGGCTTGCATGTTAGGATGACAGATCGAGGTGCATAGTGACCATGAAAGAATGGCATCAAAACTGTGGTGTGGAAATGAACACAATTCCAATCAAATCAAGAAATTTCAAATGGTTAATTAGCTTTTTCAATGGGATTGCAGTCTCTTAGAAATATGCACATACAGATAAGGACTTATAAATACATATATCTTTGAGTGCATTGAAACAATATCAGTGATTATTCAGCAGACTGAACTGAACCAGAGACTAGCCAAACACGTTTTAACCTGATTTTTTTTGAACAGCTAATGATTCATACATTTCTCATATGAAGATTGCATAAAACCTATTTAACCATAGGTAAGAATGATTTGCAAATATATCCAGGGTGGGTTCCTTCTTTTAATGCTGGAGTCTTTGGAAAGTGAGGTATACAACAGTTCTCCAGAGCAGGGGTCTCCAACCTTGGCAACTTTAAGACTTGTGGTCTTCAACTCCCAGAATTCCTCAGCCAGCTGGAGTTGAAGTCCACAAGTCTTAAAGTTGCCAAGGTTGGAACCCCTGCTCCAGAGGTATGTAGGAATTCCAATTGTGTGGGAGATATCAACAGTTACGAATAAATTCTATTTAATTTATGCACCCCATTTCTATTCTAGGAAGCATTCATGTAGGGATAAATATGGCGTAAAATTCATGCACTGAAAGCACCTCAGCACCGTTGTTGACTTGGGAAGCTAAATACCTGAACTCTGAGTCCAGAGGCATCCAGGTACCTAAGAGGTTCAAGGAAACGTAGACTGAATGGGGTTTAAATCTTGGCAGGCTTAGCCTTATTATCAGGTAGAGAGAGGGACAGTAAGCTTTTGAAAATCAAACACTACTCTGGTTATGTAAAGCTCCTGACTTGAGCACTTAAGCAATTTCTAACAGGAATGTATCTTGTGGATGAGAAAAATAGTGTGATGGGTGCACTGAAGCATTTTTGAAAATGAAATCAAAGAGTAAAAACTAAAAATATAATTGGGTTATATATGAACGTTCTCAAAGGGCTGCAGTTTCTGGCACTCTTGGTCAGCCATTGACAATATACAGGTAGTCCTTGACTACTTGTATATTGAGCCCAAATTTTCCACTGCTAAGCAAGACAGTTGTTAAGTGAGCTTTGCCCCATTTTACAACCTTTCTTGTCACAGTTTTTAAGTGAATAATTGCAGTTGTTAAGTTAGTAACCGTTCTTAAGTGAATCTGGTTTCCCCATTAACTTAGCCTGTCAGAAGGTCGCATGACCCCAGGACACTGCAGCTGTCATAAATACATTCCAGTTGCCAAGCCGCAGTGGCGCAATAGTTCGAGTGCAGTACTGCAGGCTACTTCTGCTGCCTGCTGGCTGCCTGCAATTTGGCAGTTCAAATCTCACCAGGCTCAAGGTTGACTCAGGCTTCCCTCCTTCCGAGGATGGTGAAATGAGGACCCAGATTGTTGGGGGCCATATGCTAACTCTGTAAACCACTTAGAGATGGCTGTAAAGCATTGTAAAGTGGTATATAAGTCTAAGTGCTATTGTTATCCAAATTTTGATCACGTGACCATGGGGTGCTGCAACGGTTGTAAGTATGAAAAACAGTCATAAGTCACTTTTTTCAGTGTCATTGTAATTTCGAATGGTCACTAAACGAATGGTTCTAAGTCGCGGGCTACTTGTATTTTCCCCTCACCCTTTGATGTCTCCACCAGATGCAAGAGCAATATACTCTTGAAACCGAGGTATCTCTCAGGCGCCCAAATTTAAGGCAACTATGGAGCCCATCTACCACCTGCTTCCAAAGAGATCTCCAGCACTGGTGGCACAAAGACTGTCTCAGCCTAACTGGGATGGCAGGCTGGAATATATATATATATGTCTTCCCTCTCTGACGGAGATGGCAAAACCTTTAGCAATCGCCCACAATAAGGAGGCTCTAATGAATGATTTAGTTGAGGCACCCAGCTGACTTCTTCTTCTGAGGTATATTCAAAGATCAAACCTTTTATTTCAGAGCTCTTGACTTCCTGACATCTGCAAGGTTTCTTGTACTCTAGCCACTTCCAAGCATGTTGTAAGAAGAAAATAGATGTGCCTTGTTGTCCTTGAAATATGTAAAAAACTGAGTTTTTCCATTTCTCCCATATCTCAAAGAAACAGACATTTTCTATTTGTTACCATCACTGCAGTTTAAAGATTTCTTTTTCCAGAGACATAAATTATTTCCAACTAATGACTCTTTTTATTAACAGCTTTGCTCTGCATACTGGAAAAAATACAAGACAAGTTGCTAATTAAATGTTTATTGTTAAGATCTTTATATATTGTACATTATAAGCAATTCCATCCATTAAATAAACCATTTAACTCCATAAACCTGCACTACTGTCTGTTATTAGGTTAATCAGCATTCATATCCAGCCACACCGTATTTCCATCTAATTGCCCCAACTCAAACTTGTTTCGCATTTTTATTTAATTAAACCCAGCCACCCACCAGAATCGAATTAATTGAGATTAAATTGGAGGATATGATTGCGCCCTGTTAAATCCTTTGGCGAAGTATTCAAGTCCTCACTTTAAAGCAATAGTGGTTGCTGTTCCTTTGCTATGCATAAGAGTAATCTGTAGTCACAAGACACGGTACTGAAATATTAAATGCAAATAAAGTTGAATGCTATTTTAAATTTTTGGGGGTGGGAGACATATTTGAGTGAATGAATGAATGAATGAATGAATGAATGAATGAATGAATGAATGAATGAATGTTTTTCTGGGTTGTATCCAGAATGCATAAATGAGATTCAAAAATGGTGCATTTAAAAGGGATCTCAAGAAATGGAAGCAATTGAGCTTTCCTAGACTGGCTATGTAGCAAAAGTTTCATTCTGATTTATTTCTCTTAACTGAAGGAGATTATAATCTTAAAGTACCAATTCCATGAGTTGCTGGACAATAGATACTCTAGGTGGGGGGAAAACCACTGCTACTATGAACTCTTCCATGGTAATATATGCAGTGACATTAACAAAGAAAATGACTTGGTATTACCACACTGCATACATCTCTATGACATTATTAACAAAATAGATAGAGGGAAATAGCAGCTCAATCAAGAGCTCAGAACTCTCTAATCTCCATTCTAAAAGTTATAATGGAACTATTCCGAGTTTCTAGGTGGTTGTATAGATTCCGTGACATTTTTAATCACAAATAACATTTCAGCCTAGCATGCTATGTGACTCTAGGCCTTGTGGCTAATTTATAATTCGGTGTGTCATGGAAATGTGGCTGTATTGGGTAAACCATGGTTGAGTTAATTATAGGCATGTTGTAGAACATAGCGGCGGTGTCTGCAAATTGCTGTTTATATTATTGGAAATTATGTCCATTCTAATGGCATTAATTTACTCTGCTTGCTATCTTGACATTAATATTGGATTTAGAGGGTATACCATAATACTTATTTTTAAAGCTCCAGGCTTTTCAGCAGAACATGTAAAGAATATTTGCAAGATTTCCTCTATGAGGTATTGTACAGCATTTATAATAAACTAGAAATAAATTATATCACCATTGCCACTCTTAGATAGAAGTATTTTTTGCTCATATCTTACCACAAAATCCAGAACAAGGATGGTTCACAGAAAATTACATTCCAGCATGTCGAAGCACTTCACATAAAGAAGGCTGGATTCAGAAAGGCAACATACAAAAACTACTTTTCACATTGTGTTACAGTATGGCCTATTTAACTATTCTCTGGGAATAAATTGCAATTGGTTTTACACACACAACTGGCTATGGCATAAATCATTATTTACAAACCAAATTGCTGGGTTCCTGCAACATCAAAAATGAGAATTACAGAAACTACATGATGTCTCAGTGTGAAATATGATTCAAGGTTCAGAATATTTAATGGCTGGAATAAATGCCATTAATTTTCATGGGGTCAGTTCTATCTGGCCAAATCTAGCTCCAACTCATATGATTAATCCTACAGTCATATATACTTGGGATCCTAGATAGCATTGAGGGTGGATCCAGAGAGATAACTAAGGACATCTAATGAGTTTTTGATTAACTTGAGACTGGAACACTGGACTTTCTTATACTGTATAGGTCTCAGTGTTATTTTTATGATCTTGTCAAAACCTGGATCAAATGAAGATTAGCACAAGCTTCATCTTTCTTTCTTTTTTTTGTGTCCTTATTATTTTTCTTCATTAAACATCTGAAAGCTTCATCTTTCATGCTATTGATTCTTACCAAAACCTTGTAATTATTGAAATGGTACAAGTGGCTACTTTTCTGTCCGTGCTCCTCTAAGAAAGTGGCTTCTTTTATATTGCCAGAGTCAAACAGCTAATGCACAGACTCCTCTTATGAACTTTAAATGGGGGAGTCAGCCTCTAGGTTCAGAATAAAGTCAAGCTATAATACAATTAGCAGTGTAAAACTATTTTGCCCTCCTCTGAGCAGTGATCTGAAGAACATCTTTCTATTCCTGCATTTATTGCACACTTCCTTTATCACAAATAAAAGTGATGCCAAAGAGAAGAGGGTCTTGTTGCTTGAGGAGAATGGAAGAAAAAAACCCCTCTTTCCTCTACTCATATTGTTGTTTGAGGAGACTGGAGTCATGCTTCTATGGTGGATTTTTCATGAAAAGTGAGTATGACGGAGACCGTGTTTTTATCATGGTGTGAGTTAGCGGTAAAAGGAAACCATGCTGCCAAAGAACAGGATACCATCAAAGCTGACACCAGCCAGAGCATAAAACAACTCAAAGGAGTAGTGCAAAATTGGAAGATATGGAAAGACCTGGCCCACAGAATGGCCAAGAGTTGGAATAACTGAATGGATAGCATCGTCAAATCATGGTGTAGTGGGGAATAGGAGAGTACTGGAAGTAAAGGTCAAGTTATTTATGATAGGCAATTGACTGATGTCCAAACCCAAAGGATCAGATAGATGTAGTTTGGTTTTTGTCTTAGCTTTAGAACTGAAGAATGAAAAGCTGCAGTTACAGGAGGAATACACAATTCCTGGGTACAGAATCACATGTAGCTCCCAGCTGCTAGTTTGCAGTCTCAAAACATTCTAGGTCCATGATGGCGAACCTATGGCATGCGTGCCAGAGGTGGCATGCAGGGCCCTCTCTGCTGGCACGAGCGCCATCGCCCCAGGTCAGATCTCTGTGGCGTTTCTTTCATGAGCTTCTATTTCCCTGTAAACGACGAAACAGAAGCTCACGAAAGAAAAAGAACTTACCTCTTGCCACGCTGCCGGTGTTGGAATGTCCTGCCTCCCGCCAGCCAGCTGGTCTTTGGGTCTCTGCTGTGCATGCCCTCGCATGTCCTCGCATGCCCATGCATGCGCATGCCCTCGCATGTCCTCACATGCCCATGCATGCCCATGTTTGTGCATGTCCATGCATGCATGCGTGCATGTCCATGCATCCATACATTCGCTCACACGCACACCTTTCAGTTTGGACATGCGCACGCAGTTTGGGCACCCAGTGTCTAAAAGGTTTGCCATCACTGTTTTAGGTTGTGTTACTGGAAGTTAACAGCAAAACCACCACACAAGTGCAATTTCATGTTGTTGTTGTTTTTCATTTAAAACATGGGAAATAGATGTATTAAACAAAATCTCACAGGCCCCAGGAATTTGCTGTTTGCATCAGAATGACTAAAGCAGCATTGTGGCATTGCATTTTGTACCTCACAATGCGTGTACAAAAGGAGTAGGGCTTGCATTGTGTTGGACTTGAGAGGTAGTCCAAACAATAACCACGACCTGGATTCTTTATTATAAAATTATATTAAAAGAATGTTGAAATTCTGAAAGAACCCTCCCATCTCTCATTTTTACTTGTCCCAAAACTTAGGAAGGTCGCTTCTGAGATGCTTTGTATACCCCTTCTCCTTTGGACTCAATTGTTATTAATCAAATTATTGTCTAGGCTGTGGTTCTTCCTTCTGTCTCCCAAGGTCATTCCAACATACCATTACACATTGTGATGTTGCAACATTGTTTGCCTCATTCTGCCTCCCCTCCCCCTGTCAAAGCATCATCAAATAAATTAACAACAACAACAACAACAACAACAACAACAAAAGAGTTAGCATTTAATACTATTGTAACTTTTTTAAGTTTTGGAAAATCAAATATCTACTGTGGATATGAGAGCCAAAATAAATTTATACATATTTGAAATTCAACCAAATTATATAATTTAAATATTTAAGGTATTGCTTGTCAAATTCTAGTGTAAGATAAATAGCAGTATTTGAATATAATATAAATTGGATGGATGGATGGACGGACGGACGGACAGACAGACAGACAGACAAATAGATAGATACATGGATACATGGATGATACTGTAGATAGAAAGATAGATAGATGATAGATAGATAGATAGATAGATAGATAGATAGATAGATAGATAGATAGATAGATAGATGATAGACAGAAAGGAAGATAGATCGATAGAAAGAAAGAAAGAAAGAAAAGAAAGAAAGAAAGATAGATGATAGATAGATAGATAGATAGATAGATAGATAGATAGATAGATAGATAGATAGATAGATAGATAGATAGATAGATAGATAGATGGATGAATAGATGGATAGATTTTCCCAATTCTGAATCTTGTCATCCTTCCTTCTCTTAGTCTAGCTAAATGGGGAACAATTATCTGAAACATTCTACTTTCAAATTTTGATGACTCCGTGAGTCTAACTTAAGCTTTTAAAGACTTTTAATTTAAATTTGGAAGGCTTTAATATTGCTGGTTAAGTTTGTAATGACTTTGTTGTTTCCTTCTCCGTTGAACTTTCTACCTCTTTATCAAGTGTAGATCTCCTGCTAGGAGCCAATTAATTCTGTCAAAAAACTTGTGCATCTATTAAGAGAATCATCCTCTGTCTTCCTGCAAGTGTATAGCTGGCATTAATTATAATAGACTGTTTATATATTTAAGGGATGAAGATAGGAAGAAAAGACACCTATTTATATTTGAATAAAATTTAGCTCAGGCTTGAAAACTATAATGCTGGAATAAATCACTGCAATTACTGATGATGTTATTAACTGTGAGCATGTTCTGAAGATATTAGCAGTTTTAATCTAGGGATATTTAACACATAATTACTTTAGAATATTTAAGAAAAATACTGAATATACTTTTTTCTGCCTTCCTTTGTGGAACATATGAATAGCACAGTGTAATAGGGAGATGAAAAAAAGGTAGTAGTTTAGCTATTATCGCTAATCGTTATAATAGCTAATCTGAGATCTAGTGCTAGACAACAGTCTTTGTCCTGACTCACCAATGATGGCAGTTGATGAAATGCCATAAAATTCAAGCATTTCAGCAAAAGAGCTTTGGTAAAGAGGTCTCCATAATCCCTGTTCCTATTGCTTTTCTTGTTTTCATTTAGAAAGCAATGCATGTCTTTCATTAGGACAGATAAACAGATGAGTAGTCTTTATTTTAGTGGTCTAATTCCAAAATGGCTTGTAATACTATTTAGATGCCTTCAAGTTAGGGAAACTCAACCAGGGGTGGGCTTCAAATTTTTTAGCAAGGGGTTCTCTGCCCGGTTGCTGGGTGGGCGTGGCCTAGTCCGCCTCCTGCACCACTGGGGGGGCATTTTTGCTCTTCCTGGGCTCCGGAGGCTTTCCTCGACCCTCCGGGAGGGCAAAGACGGCTCCCCAGGCTCCAGAGGCCCTCTGGAGATCGGAAATGGGCCTGTTTCCCGCCTTCCCAAACTTCCAGTAGGCCCATTTTTCACCCACCTCAAGCCTCTGTGTGCGCCCTGCACTTACCTGCATCCAAAATGCGCCGCCTGGGGTGGGGTGGGGTGGGGTGGGTGGGGCCAGCCAGGAGTGGGATTTGGGGGTTCTCCAAACTGCACAGAATCTTAGCTAGAGGTTCTCCCGAACCCCTGAGAACCCCAGCAACCCACCCCTGAACTCAACACTGGGAAGATGCTTTGAGTTGTCTTCCAGTGGCAATGAAATATCTTCTTTATTTACTACGGAACAAGATGGTGGTGTAATATCTGATTTTAAACAAATAATGATATGACTGTTGAGTTTAAAGGTAAGAAAGATTGTCAGAGGCATTGCAGCATCAGTTAACTACAATTAGAGTAGCGAATGTAGAAACCAGTATTTTACAATTAGATGATCAGCAAACAACTTTTGAAACTTCTGTAGTGACTTCAATATGAATGATGAATCCTTATCTCCTACAGTAGTGAGAAAGAAGTGCAAGGCATATAGGAGAGGGCAAATTATTTTCTATGAAGCACATAAGAAAAAAAGAGAAAGAAATTATAAGAAGAAAAATAATGTAGGGAGGTTAAGCTTCCACTGTCTCTATGTTATACTCATTTCCTCCATATTTTTTCAAGGAATTGCAAATTGCAAAATATGTTAAATAAATTGCTTTCTGGTAAGGTAGGCTTTGCATTAACACATCTATTGCAGAACAACCAAATAAAGTTTTGTCATATTGATGAAAGCAGCAAAAGCTTGGAATTTTATCTCAGTGGTTCAGGATGATCATAATATAGATGTAGCAATACCTGAAGACATGCATTTACAATTTGAAGGAGTTTACTGAAAGCCAATATAACATCAAGAAAGCAATTTGATGGGAAATGAATTATGGCAAAGGAATCAATTGTTTGTTTGTTGTTGAATCTTCTGTGCTGGACAATCAGCAAGGCAGTTTATTTTCTGAGCTATTTGGATGAGAGAAATTAAACATGTTGTTCAGTGTGAGAAGTGGTAAAATGTTGGTCTGATAATTTTCCTGTAAAACGAAATGAAGCACCAACAGATATATTGTTTCCTAAATATTTTCAGTTTAATTTGTGTTTGAATCTGGTATTCTTATCTGCTTCTCTTATATCACTGTAACTGTCACTAATTACACTAAAGTAAGAGAGCATACATCAGTGAGTATTAATGACAAAATTATGTGAGATTCTTGCTAACCAATTCTGAAAGGTATTAGCAAGTTTAGTGTATTTTTATCATGTAGAATTTATGCAATGTAGAACAAGGAGTTAACAGTAGGAGATTATTGATATATCCTGGCAAGATTTTGTTTAACTTAAGCTAAGTTAAATACTTTGAGATCAAGTCCATCATAGTTTGTCATGTTGAGATACTGAGATACTTCACCATGCTATAAAGGCAATGCTAGCCATCTCATTGGAATTTATGGTTCCAATGGAGGTGTCAGATAGAAATATTGATTGGATGGCAATAATGGAGACTGGGTTTATTTCATAAGATACACCTGCAGATAAAAAAATTCCAACCCAACCCAACTTGTGCTATAAAAGGCAATGTTAAATGTATATTCACCAAACACAGATAAATACTTTATCTTTTATATAGATCTTTCTTTTTCATATATACAAAACATATACAGAAATTGTCCCAAAGGTGCTGTAGGAAGTTAGTACCCACCCCCTCCTAGAAAAATGAAATATCCTAGGAAATATTGAAAAAGGAAGGAATATGTTTCCCTGAATGAGGAAAAGAGAAACAGGTTTTAAATACAAAGCAGCTTCCTGCAGCTCCCTGCCCCCAGCTCACACATTCCTCCCACCTAGCCTGGAGGTCTACATAACAAAGAACCATAATAGGATTTGCCCAAGGCCCTTTCATTCAGCCAAGCCTGGGACAGACAAAAGTCTATAGAGTTGCCACTGCATGGCCTTCTGGGAGCTTGACCACCAATCAGTGCATTATATACATAGGAACAGGAAATTAAGAGGTGGGACCCAACAGAGAGTATAAAACAAGGAACTCAGCATCTCTTCTTCCCTTTTCTCTTCACCCACATCTGGAAGCATGTAATCTACCTTTTCTGTACAGGGGCCTATGCCATGTGCTCCTGTCCATCATATTAAAACTTTCTTTCCAAGCAACCTCCATGAATCCAGTGTCTTTTTCCCCACTTGGAACTGAACCCAGAAGGATATTCCTTACAACAGTGCTTTTCAAGAGGCAACTGGATTTTCTTGTTTTTCTTTGAAGATGTTTCGTTTCTCTTGGATGAGAAGCGAAATGTCTTCAAAGAAAAAGACGAAAGTCCAGTTGCCTCTTGAAAAAGCATATTTGGGACAACCATGACCTGGATGACTGAATCTCCATAGACATATGCAGAAACTGCTTTAACATCTTGGAAACTGCTTTTGATCCTATCATCTCCAGCTTTAGATAGTGGTATCACACTAATTGAAAGCTAAACTTGTGATGGCCTCCAATTTTCAAGTAAATCTCTAGTACAACATTTCCTAAACACCTAGGTATTATATAATACACATTTTTGAGGTGGTAGCTTTTTAATTTCTTTAGGGGAATCAGATTATTTGCAGCACTCCTTTTGTTAGTTTCCTCCCTATTTTCCATGTGGTATTCAGTTGTTATTTTGATCTATCACCAGTCCAAAGCTATATCTCTTTGAGGGGAAGTGAAGCTGGGATTTCTGTCTACTCTTGGAAAAAGCAGCTGCATGCAGGCAGAAATGCTTCCAACCTCCACTTTCCTTAGGTGAAGTTCATGCTTTCCTTCAAAGGGTCCTAAATGTTTACAGTCTCACAAACATGAGTGATAAGCTTTTTCATTCATTTAGTTTATGCCCTTACTCACAGTTCACTCACAAGCATCCATGCTAGCATTCCAGCTTCCTAGTTAATTGAAATATACCCTGGCATTTCCAGGAATGTGATGCCCAGAGCAGGGGCAGGTTGCTCAGTTACCTTGCTACCGGTGCACTGCGTGCGCATCACCACATTTTGTGCACATGCTCGCTTGCTACGCGCGTGCGCCCCCTCACACAATTTTGCTTCTGTGCATGCGCGGAAGCAAAATCGCACTGAAATGTTGCGAAGGGACGCACACATGCAATTTCAGCAATTTTTTGCTTCCGCACATGCGCGGAAGCAAAATCTCTCTCTTGCTGAAATCTCTCTCACGCGTGCACGTCCCCTTGCGAGATTTCGGCATGATTTTGCTTCGGCGCATGTGCAGAAGCAAAAAATCGCCAAAAATTCGTGAAAAAAGATGGCAGCTCCTAGGCACCAGCAACCGACCGCACCGGGTCGGTAGCCTCTTGATGACATAACCAGCCCGCCACTACCGGTGCGATAGAGTGGACCGCACCAGTAGGAACTCACCACTGGTCCAGAGGCAGCCTCACTAACTCAAGCCCTTCACCTATAAAAGCAAATACTAAGACAGTGTGTGTATGCGTGGGGGTATGTGTAGGAGAAAAGGAGAAATGCAGATGGTGAGCAGACTAGAAAGCTATTAGAGGCAGACAAGAGAACTGTCAGACAAATGACAGGACCACAAGCTATGATAAGCAGCATATCCTGATGGGATTCTTGTCTGGAGCTTGTCTGGAGGCTCCAAAATGAGACTGCTTAAGAGCAGAGCTTGGATCTTGGCTTATGTCTTGGCAGCAATCAGAGAAAAGAAGCAACCACACTGAGAGAACATCTCATCCCAACTAATTGAAGAACTTTTGGAAGGAGGCAAAAATTGTATGCCACTTTACAAACTTTGAATCTTTGGGATTTTTAAACAACTGAGTATTAATGATGTATTTAAGTGTCTACATCAAATTGCAGGAGTTAACCCAAAGCAACAGGCTATTGTTGGGGAAGATGTGTGTCATAATAAAGCATTGTTTACAGTTATCTGCTACTTTGTGGTATGCCCACTCCTTGGAAAGAAAGGACTTGTATACCATACTTCTTTGTCTACTGAGGAAGTCCCAAAATTTTCAAGTTAGGGCAGGAGAAAAAAAATGCATCTACTTGTGCTATGTACTTGTGCTATCTATTGACTTCATCAACCCGGTCTTCAAGGCTATACTGTATAATTCACCTAACGTTTATGGTGATAAGGAGTTGTTTAAGGAGTAAAATACCTTAAGGTGGCACTGTTGCTTCATAACTAGAGTTGCATTTTATTCATCTCTGAGTGCTAAGCATCAGAGATTTTATACTGAATATAGCTCTAAATTAACAGTGTAATTTATTTATTTTATTTTATTTATTTTATTTATTTGTCAAAACATGTACAAGATAACAGGTATGGTATAAACATAAACAAAAGCAAAGTAGGTGTAGGTAAATTTGGACAATAGGACAGGGACGGTAGGCACGATGGTGCGCTTATGCATGCCCCTTTTAACGGGAGTATAGAACACCGAGAGCAGCACAGAGACACAATGACAATAAAGTGCAATGCAAATTCTCAAGCTAAGGTCCAACCTGGTTTCATATTGGCTTTGCAACTAAGACATTATTAGTTACGTTCATTGAGTCAAATTTAATTTCTGAGGACTATGTGGGCCATATTGACCTGCCCTTTGACTCAAAGCATTTCCAATGAACTTCTGGAAATCTCTTTTATCTTGCTCTCTCATATTATCCATTGTTTTCTCCTCATTTCCCTTTTTTTCAAACTTGCAGAACACAATTTTTTTTCAGTCCTCAATCTACCCAAATTAAAACATGGCATAAGTGTCTCCCTGCCAATCATCCCTGCAAGAGAGCAATCAGTCTTTATTTGGTCCTGGACTGATAAATTCATCTTGTAGTTCCTGGTATTTTTAGTTGCACTCTCCAAATGCATAATTTAAATGTGGTATCTTTTTTCACTCATTCTTCCTCGTTGTTTAAATTTCACAGTTATAGATTACAACTGGTAAGCTTTAAACCGAGAAATGCAGGCCTGGCTCTAGAGATAAAATTCTGGCTAAGATGAAGTTTGCGTCTACTTTAAAGTTTCATGCCCTTTTCTATTTTAGATGGCAAGATAATTGTTAATTGATTTACTGGGAAATATGGCGAATCAGAATTCTGATGCCTGGAATTAAACTTCTGCTCCGAGTTGGCTGTGAGGGAACAGATAAACCCATAAACTTCCCATAAACAGATAGGAAGTTTCTCCTGATTTAAAAACAACATTCAATTAATATTATGAAAGTGCTGATTTATTTATTGACTTACTAAAGAAAGACACAGTAAGATATTTTAAAGCTTGAAAAATTTTCCAGATCCTAAGATGGATGTATATCTCCCAGCAAAGTTCCATACCATAGATAGCTTCCACTTGGAATCAACTTTTTCTTGCAGATATTGCTTCTGGCATTTTATTTCAAAAGAACACATAAAAGTTACTTTTAGAGTGGTCAACTATGTTGGAAGAATCAAACAAACATTTGCCTTAATTTTCTGTCTCAATATGTCCAGATAATTAGTTTAGCTATTAAAACACTATTATGCATCCCATACAATTGTATATATTGGAAAACATAACTGAGAAATAGAACACTTTCCTATTGTATACTTAGACTTCAGCAAGGCATTTGACAAAGTAGACCACAACTTACTTCTTGGTAAACTAGAAAAATGTGGGATAGACAGCATCATCACCAGATAGATTTGTAAGTGGCTGATAAACCATACTCAACAAGTACCATATTTTTCGGAGTATAAGACACACCGGAGTATAAGACGCACCTTAGTTTTGGGGGAGGAAAATAAGGGGGGAAATCTACCTACCAGGTATTCATCTGGCTAGCATCCTTAGTCTGTTCACCTTCAGCACATTATTTTATTCCCTGGTTAGGGCTAAAAAAAAATTCTTCGAAGGTAGTAGAAATGAAAACAAGCCTGCAAAGTCTTAGGATTGGTAAAAAAACTACTTCGAGGGAGTAGGAATAAAAAAGGCTGCAAGCCGTTAGCACCTCGTTAGCACCTTGTTAGCACCTCATTAGCACCTCGTTGGGGCTGAAAAAACCCTTTTCAGAGGGAGTAGGAATGAAAACAAGCCTGCAAAGACTTAGGGCTGGAAAAAAACTTCTTCGGATGGAGTAAGAAGCCGGGAAGATCATTAGCACCTCGTTAGGGCTAGGAAAAAAAAGCTTTGAAAAAGCTACATTCGGAGTATAAGACGCACCCAAATTTTCAGCCTCTTTTAGAGAGGAAAAAGGTGTGTTTTATACTCTTTTGGGCTTTGCTGTTGTCTAATTAAATATATCTTTGATTTTGTACTGTTTCTCAACTATTTTGGGTTGACTGTATATGTTGTAGTTTTTGCAGACTCACTGGAGCTGGTTTGTCCAGAAGCTGAACAATTTGTTGAGGCAAATAAGATAATTACTGAAAAAAAATTATTGAATGTTATGACAGGCAATGTATATGATGTACTGAGAAGCTTATTTGCTCCTCACTTCCAACTCCTTTACAATTCAGCTTTTCAGAAATATAAAAATAATGCAGCCATGTTTGGCATCAAAATGATTGCAGAATATTTCAGGCTCCATAACTGAAGCTAGAAAGAGGCTACAGTGACATAAGTAGCTGAACTTAAAAAGCTCGCTGAACGTTACAAAAGAATGCACCGAGAAATTGGCTATTCTATCGACTTTATTTATTTTATTTATTTATTAAAATTTCTATGCCGCCCAACTCCCGGGGGACTCTGGGTGGCTCACAGCAGATATAGAAACACATAAAAAACAATTTTTAAAAGGAGCCATATTAAAATACTATCCATTAAAAAACAAACTTTCATTCATACCCTGCCTGCCGGAAGAGCCAAGTTTTTATTGCTTTACGGAAGGCCAGTAGGGTGGGGATGGTCCTGATCTCTGGAGGGAGCTGGTTCCAAAGGGAGGGGGCTCCCACAGAGAAGGCCCTCCCCCTAGGTCCCGCTAGCCGACATTGTTTGGTCGACGGGACCTGGAGGAGGCCGACTCTGTGGGCTCTAACCGGTCGTAGGGAGGTATGCGGCAGGATGCGGTCCCGAAGATAACCTGGCCCTGAGCCATGTAGGGCTTTAAAGGTAACGACCAACACCTTAAATTGGATCCGGAGACTAATGGGCAGCCAATGCAGCTGGCGGAGGATAGGTGTTACGTGGGTGCATCTAGGTACACCCACCACAGCTCGCGCAGCTGCATTTTGCACCAATTGCAGTCGCCGGACACTCTTCAAGGGTAGCCCCATGTAGAGCGCATTGCAGTAATCCAGCCGTGAGGTGATAAGGGCATGAGCAACTGTAAGAAGTGCCTCCTTCTCCAAGTAGGGTCGCAATTGGTGCACAAGACGTACTTGTGCAAAGGTCCCCCTAGCCACAGCTGAAAGATGTTGTTCCAATTTTAGCTGTGGGTCTAGGAGGACACCCAAATTGCGGACCCGTTCTGAGGGGGCTAATTTCTCCCCCCCAAGAATCAAGGAGGGACAGTTGGTCGAGTCCTTAGGAGGCAATATCCACAGCCACTCAGTCTTGTCAGGGTTAAGCTTTAGCCGGTTCTTCCCCATCCAGACCCTAACATCGGCCAGGCAGCGGTCAATTACGTCTACGGCTTCCCCAAATTGAGACGGGGTGGAGATGTACAACTGGGTATCATCAGCATATTGCTGATACCTCACCCCGTGTCGTCGGATGATCTCACCCAGCGGCTTCATGTAGATATTAAACAGGATGGGCGAGAGGACCGAGCCCTGTGGCACCCCACATAGTAGGGGCCTAGGGCTCGACCTCTGCCCCCCTGTCAACACCGACTGCGTCCTGTCAGAGAGGAAGGAGGAGAACCACTGCAAAACAGTGCCGCCCACCCCCACCTCTCCGAGACGACGCAGAAGGATACCATGGTCAATGGTATCGAAGGCCGCTGAGAGGTCAAGTAGCACCAGGATAGAGGAATAACCCCCATCCCGGGCTCGCCAGAGATCATCCATCAGGGTGACCAAAGCCGTTTCCGTACTGTAACCGCGCCTGAAGCCAGATTGAAAGGGATCCAGAAAATCAGTGTCATCCAACAGTCGTAGGAGCTGGAGTGCCACCACTTTCTCAACAACCTTCCCCGCGAAGGGAAGGTTGGAGACTGGACGGAAGTTCTTTAAATCCGCTGGGTCCAGGGAAGGCTTCTTGAGGAGGGGCCTCACCACCGCAGCTTTTAAAGGCTGCGGGACGGACCCCTCTCTCAAAGAAGCGTTGACCAACGCCTGGAGCCAGCCGCGTGAAACCTCCCTGGTGGCCGAAACCAACCAGGAAGGACACGGGTCCAATAAACAAGTGGCTGAGCTCATAGCTCCTATGGCCTTGTCCACATCCTCAGGAGTCACCGGTTCAAACCTATCCCATATAACCGGACTAAGACTCGCCCCAGTCATCTCGGCCTGTACTGCCCAATCGGAGTCCAGGTCTGTCCGAATCTGAATGACTTTATCCGCCAGAAACCGAGAAAATTCCTCAGCTCTACCCTGCAAGGGATCTCCGCCTTCCTCCTTAGCAAGAAGGGTGCGGGTCACCCTAAACAGGGCTGCTGGGCGGGAGTCAGCGGACGCAATAAGAGCGGAAAAATGCGAACATTTTGCCGCCCTTATCGCCACTAAGTAAGACTTAATGAAAGTTCTTAAAAGTGTCCGGTCAGACTCAGCTTTACTAGATCTCCATCGTCGCTCTAGGCGTCTCTTGTGGCGCTTCATCTCCCGGAGTTCCTCGGTAAACCAAGGAGCCCTCCTGGATCCACTTCCACGGAGAGGCCGCAAAGGCGCAATCCGATCCAGAGCCCCTGCTGCTGCCTGATTCCAGGCCGCAACCAGAGACTCGGACGAACTGTGTACCAGGGATTCAGGTATTTCCCCAAGTTCCCTCTGGAATCCGTCGGGTTCCATTAGGCGCCTGGGGCGGAACCACTTAATCGGTCCCGCCTCCTTGCGGTGGGGGAGTGGTGCCATGAAATCCAACCTCAGAAGGAAATGATCTGACCACGACAAGGGTACTGTAACTAAACCCCTCAGCCTCAGATCATCTCTCCACTGCCCCGAGAGAAACACAAGGTCAAGCGTGTGACCACCCTCATGAGTCGGACCCTGAACTACTTGGGTCAGGTCCATGGTTGTCATGGAAGCCATGAACTCCTGGACTGCCCCTGAGGCTTCGCCGGGCGATGGCAGATTAAAATCCCCCAGCACCATCAACCTGGGGAACTCAATCGCCAGCCCTGCAACCGCCTCGAGCAGAACAGGCAGGGCCTTTGCTACGCAGCTAGGAGGCAGGTACGTTAGCAAAAGGCCCACCTGAACCCCTAGGTCCAACTTCAGAAGGAGAGTCTCACACCCAACAATCTCCGGGGCAGGGCTCCTTCGAGGACACAGATTCTGGCGAGCTATAATAGCCACTCCTCCACCCCTTCCCTGGGGTTGCGGCTGATGCTGAACCGAGAACCCGTCCGGGCATATCTCCGAAAGGGGCACCCCCCCCTCCTGGCCCAGCCAGGTCTCGGTAATACATGCCAGGTCAGCCCCCTCTTCTAGGATTAAATCCCGGATAAGGGGGGCCTTGTTGGTAATCGACCTGGCGTTTACCAGCAGCAGCTTGAGCCCAGGGCCCTGACATCCCTGGTTACCAGGCACTCGGGTTGAGCTAGGTGGAACCAAACCAGAGGGGCCAGAACAAGGAATCGCTTGTAAACAGCGAGTTCTCGTTCTCCGAGAGCGGCCTACCCCTCTGCTCCCGCCATACCTGCCTCTCCCTGTTATGACCGTAATGCTCCCACTCCCTGTCCCCCCAGAGATCCCCTCCCCTTCCCCACTGGTCTCCCTCTCTCCCGACAGGCCATGCATTCCATTCACATCAAGCCAGGGGTCGGACTCAAACCCCCCTCCGCTTCTGTTTCCACACTCAGCAGAGGGGGGCAGAATCTTAATCCCTGACTCACTCATTCCTTGACCATCCGTCTTAAACATACAAACCAACAATCACCCCCAAGGTAAAATCTTTAAAATAACGAAAGTTAGTGCAGGAAAAAAAAAAAACATAGAGAAACAGCCTGGTTAATAGTCCTCAACCAGATCCAGTTGTTTGCACACTTAATGACCATATATGTAATGGCTAAGCGGAAAAAGTCTCTGCTCAGAAAAGTTTTCGTAATGGGCGTAGTGGTCATAAAATTACAATTTCCCCTACTAGTCTCTGCAAGATTATAAAGAGAGCGTCCCAGATATTGGCTTTCCTGCTCTTTAACTTCCCAGTTCTCCTTCACCGTAGATCTCAAGCCAGTGGGGGAAGTAGTATTCGATATAATTAAAACAGCAGGAAGGAATGCATGGGAGGGGGGGGTAACAGTCAACCAAGTCCTCTCCACGATGATTAATCCTGGATTAAAAAATGCTGTGCCGGCGGCAGCTCCGCAAATAGAGGCTACTGCCACCACCGCCACCATCACAGTCAAAGAACGAGGAACCGCTGCAACCCAACCTGACGGATACGCTCGGCCAACCAGCTGGAATGTCGTCTGCAACATCCGGGAGGATCGCCAAAGCCGACAATGCTGGCTAGGCGAATCAACCCCTCCCCTCGGCAGGCAGTCCGACCGGAGATCTCTATTCCACGTCATATCCAGCCTTTAGGGTGTCCTTTAGCTTTAACTCTTATTATACAGCTCCTCTTTCAGTCCTCTTACTGTTCACATCCAGTCTCAGCTCATCCAAGCACGACTCCCGACCAAAGTCACGTTCTTTGCTCAACAAACAGTCATGCCGGGAGGTGCTTCCTTTACGCCCCACTCTGTCTTGGGCGATTATGGATGATATCCTCTTGCGATCTGGGGCGCCCGCAGAAGCCGTTCTCTGGGGGAAACACTCCTGTTCTCCACCTCTGCTGTTTCTGTTTGTTGTTTGGTATTATGATTGAATTTTCCTTTCGTTATTCTGACTTCTGAAAGAAAACATTTTTCTCTTCAGTCTCTTAACATGGACAGATTTAACATTTATAAGAACTTTTGAAAATGCTCGCTCCATGGAAACTGCTGCTGGAAATACTATAGATCTGCTGTCAAGAGTGAAAACAAATGTGAATAAGCCTGCAGTAACATGTAAACAGAGAATAATAAGTCAAAATGAACTGTGCTATAATTGTGGCAGAGGTCCACATGTTCCGGCTCAATGCAGATTTGATGGGGAAAAAAATCTGCAGAAACTGCAATAAAGGGATACCTGTTCAGAAAGCCTATCCCAAAGAAAAAGCTAGCCATTTGCTAAAATAACCATGCCACTGCTATAGAAGTGCAGTGGCACATACCATGCATCAGGCCTGTGCATAAAAGGAAAAAGCCCAGTGTGGTGCCCACATACAGGTACTGAATGTAAAAGAGTAAGTTGTTATATAAAGTTAAAATGTTGTTAAAAGGAACTGTTTAAACAAGTAAGTATAGAGCCAAACAGCTTTTAAATATATGGTAAGTAGACAGGGGGAGGTATTTATCCCAGTGCTCCAGAAGGGAGGGGGGATAGATGACATCATAAGAGACAGCCAATCGGATCATAGATAGCAGGGCCAGGAACTATAAAAGGCCTAGTTGGAAGAGCTGAGGGAAGCTCTGTTGTGTGGTAACTTCCAAAAAGGGAAGGTTAAGTAAGAAGAGCTGAGGAGAGCTCTCAGTGTGTGTGTGTAACTTCCAGGAGGGAAGGTTTAGTAAGAAGAGCTGTGAAGAGCTCTGTTTTGTGGTAACTTCCAAAGAGGGAAGGTTCATAGTGAATCTCTGCCTGAGTTTAACTGTCCAAGAGGGAAGTTGACAGGAGAGAAGATAGGCCCTAGGCAGTTCTGTGGGAAGCAGGTGCCAGGGTCAGGGAACTTTATTGACTGATATATTGTGTTATTTGTAGATAAAGATAAACGGTGAAATGTGCTCCTATCTATAGGCCTAGAAACAAAGAAGAATTGGATATGCTTAGATTTAGTCAGGAAAGCAAGGAGAGTCTCTGAGGGGAAGAAGAGAAAATAAAGAATTAAATAGCTGGTTGTGGCTGTAACAAATTCACTTGACAATTACTGAAAAGTTGTATTTAAATAAACTGTTTTCTGGTTTGTTCAAGAAACGTGTCAACGTCTGTCTATTTCTCACATAAAGCGAATCTTAAACAATCCTGCAGAGCATAGAGATATTGTAAAAGTAAAATCAAGCCTCTAAAGAGAGAGAGAAGTGAAACAGAGGGTGCGACCCTTGGTCAGGGAGATATAAAAAAAGAAAATTAAACACAAATCGCTACCAAGACATATAAAACAATAAACCTGACTAGAAGGGGACAGGTGGACCCTCGCACCCAGATTGATACATAAAAAAAATCATGGGCCACAAAGGAAAAGCTGGTGTGCTGATCAGCTGTTCAGTGATTGGTGATATAGAGGGAAAAGAGAATGGCCTTCAGGGAGAACAGGAAGATCCACTACCAGATAAAAGAGGAATGAGTCTAGCACAGGAATGTAATGGGGGGGGGGAGTCTAGCACAGGAATGTAATGGGGGGGGAATGGAATGGAATGGAAGGGATGGATGGATGAATGGATGGAAACTAATCAAGGAGAGAACCAACCTAGAACTAAGGAGAAATTTCCTGACAGTTAGAACAATAAATCAGTGAAATTACTTGCCTCCAGAAGTTGTGGGTGCTCTAACACTAGAGGTTTTTAAGAAGAGATTGGAGAACCATTAATCTGAAATGGTATAGAGTTTCAGACTTGAGCTGGGGGTTGGACTAGAAGACCTCGAAGGTCCTTTCCAACTGTGTTATTCTGTTATTCTGACATGCCCCTCCCTAGTACATATGAAGTTAAAGGGAGGGAGGAAGCATGTTTAGATTTGCAAGATTCTGTTAGTGTAATTTCGGGGGGGGGGGGAAAGGAATACTAGCCTACATGGCATTGGTTTCCTAGTCTGGTCTGCCTTAGAGGGCTGAAATGGAGCTGGCGGTGTGTTGAAGCCTAGAGATGTCAGAGGCATTGAGCTGTGTGTCTTTCAGGGCAGAAATGGCTGCATCCCTTGGAAGGCACAGATGCAAAAGAGATTTCAAAAAGAGACATAATCAGGCAAATTCAGATGGATTGTTTTAATTACCTCTACAAAGTAAGACTAAAAGTCATGCTCATGTGGATAAGGAGAGCTTGAGTGTTGGAGGAGCTATAAACCACAGCATCTAGATATGTGCATATAATAAAGCCTGCAACTTGACAGGCCGGACTGTTGTGTATTGGATTATTGTTATTATGATTGATTACGCACACTTGCGACTTTGCTATTGTTACTCAATTATTTTTGCCTCTCTTTTTAACTGTAGAGAGAATCACCCCTCCCTTTTAAAATAAGAAAGCCCCCATATTAGCAAAGTAATGTCCGCCTCCCTGGAAGAGAAAAGGCTTCCCTGAAGTAAAACCAGAGGTGGGTTCCTCCCGGTTCGGACCGGTTTGCCCAAACTGGTAGCTAGCTGCTGGTGACATCACGATGATGTCATGGAACCAGTTCTGTCAGTGGACATCTCTTTTTTTGAACTTTTTTTGAATTTTTTTTTGAATTTTTTCTAGGTTTTTTTCCTTCTGCGCATGTGCAGAAGCTGAATTTCTGGCACTGTGCATGCATCACCATCTTGTTTTCAGCTTTTTTTATTTTTTGGCACTGCGCATGCACATGTGCGCAAAGCGCACGCACGCCCACTTGGAGCAGGAGGAAGTGAACCAGCAGCGAGGTAAGTTAGAATCCACCCCTGAGTAAAACCACTTAAGCGGCTGGCCCCTGTGAATGGATATTTAGTTTCACAAACTGCTCCATTCATAAACAAAACACCTTCAGCTACAGACTTCACAGAAGGCCCGAATTGATCAGATTAAAAAGCAGAGAGACAAAAGACACTAAAGTCTGCATTTCCTCACCTCAAGGACAGGGCAAGACCTCCCAGCCACAATAGAAACCAAGCCACCACAATTAGAATAACCAAAGACACACACTTGAAACTATTGCCGAGCAAGCCCAGAAATCTCAATCAGACAGCCCCAAAATAATGTTAAAGTCCATCCAGTCACCAGACCAGGTTGCCAGCTGACCCGGAAACCAGTGCTGTTGTCACTGCAGTTTCTGGCTTCCGAAATAAAGAAACCTCCTTTCCAAGCAGCTCGCTTTCCCATCTTCTCATTTCGTTAAGGTGACCAGATGTCCCGCTTTTGGCGGGACAGTCCCGCTTTTGAATAATTTGTCCCGCGTCCCGCGGCATTTCAAAAAAGTCCCGCTTTTTGAATTTGCCCTCTGCCTCCTGCCTTGCCTGCCTCCTCCTGCCAGGCGGGGAGGGAGGGCAGTGAGAGGGGCAGCGGCGGTCTTGCCTATTCGTCACTGCAGAGCCGAAGAAGCTGGTGGCGTTCGTGGCGCGGGGCTTCCCCCGCCCGCTTTCCCCGACCGCCGGGATGCTGCCATTTGCATTCTTTTGCCCTCTGCGCAAGCATAACACTTTGCGCATGTACAGAGGGCAAAAGAACACAAATGGCGGCGTCCCGGTGGCCAGGGAAAGCGGGCGGGGGAAGCCCCGCGCCGCGAACGCCACCAGCTTCTTCGGCTCTGCGGCGACGAACAGGCAAGACCGCACCGGTAGGAACCCACCCCTGGCTGCAATGAAGGGGGGGTGTTTGGGGGGTGCACAAAGCTGCAGGATAAGAGAAACGGACCCCTCCCGTCTTGTTCCCCTAGAACCCCCCCCATCAATGGTGTCCCGCTTTACAAATATTAAAATCTGGTCACCTTACATTTCGTCCATCGTGCTGACTTCACCTTCCCGACTGGAGAGTGTGAACTTTTTCCTTCCGACATAACTCTTTACAGATTCACAGGAATGAGTTCCAGCAATTTCTATGAACTAGGCATCAGAAAAACTTCTCCTCACTCCTCTAATACCTTTTGTTTGATCATTAGAAAAACAACACCAACACTCAAATCGTATCTTTTCTTACATCTCCCTCTGTGCAACCTACTTAGCTATAAAGGCTTTTTAAAAAAACAGCCAAGGAAGAGAAAAAACAAGCATTTGTCGCTCATTCATTGAACACTGGGCAGCTTCGACTTTCTCTGTCTCAGGGAAAAAACACTTCTGCAGGCTAGTATTTGTAGATAGCGTTTTTAAAAAGATACCGTGTCAGCTAAACAGTTCACCTATTTTCTTGAGATGTAAACTTGGATTATCCTATTCAGCCACTGTGAATATGAAATGCAGGCAGAAAACATGCTAGTGAATTAAACAGGTCCTTGATTCAATAGAGATGATACTGGGGATTGTACCCTAAATTTTCTTCAGCAAATTGCATTTTTTAAAATATCTGCGAAGGATTTTCCCCCTCTGTCTTTTAATATCCTGCACAAACATTTTATTGGCCTCTCCTTCTCTTCTCCTTCTTCCCCAAATTAATTTCCCTGTCTACTTAGAAATATCAATGGAAGAAATATAGGGAAAATAATAAAGCTGCACAGAATTTATTTGTTTAATGGCAATGAGCATCCTGATTTGAAAGGGGGTTGGCTATTGGCACCACAAAGACCAGACTGTAATATAGTATGACTCTGTCAACCACACAATGAGATAAATGCTCCTCAGGGAGAGGTTTTACAATCCAGCCTATTATCTTAATAGCCCTGTCGCTCAATATTAAAGATATAAGTTCCAGAGTATGGATGTATTGGTTTTGAGGGGGTCTTTGGTTTGAGTCATTCAAATAGCAGATCTTCAAAGTGACCGGGGACTATCAAAGTGTCATAACTTGTTGTGACAGTAGCATCTCCAATTAGCTGATGACGCTCTACACCTACGTTACGTACTTGTGGTCTTTATCTGTTCATACTTGCTCTTGCTTTATGCACACTTGCATACTTGCTTTATCTGTTCATATTGGAACATATATTGTGTTCCAATATATGTATAGAAAATTGTGCTATGGTTTGCTATATGTACCATCATGTAGGTAAATATGTATTCTACACTATATTATACTATTCTCCCACTACGCTATGCTAATAAACTAACAGGCCAATACAGAAGTGTGAAACAAATAATATAAACCTAAAAACAACTGCTCTGGACTGATATTCATGGCATGATTAAAAATGAAGCAATTTTGAAATGTAAAAAGCAAAAGGATGAGCAATGACTGTCTGCTGACACATTGAAAATAGCTGAAGAAAGGTGGAAAATTTGCCCCAATTGAATGCTTAGTACTGAAAAAGAGCAGGGAAAGACAAGGTGTTGACTCTACTAAATCATAAATTTCATGGCTCTGTTCCTTTAGATAAAACTCTTTGACAAAAATACAAATAATTATATCTAAAGATGCACAGAAACAGAAGATAATAAGTTTATGGGACGGAAAAGAGATTTTATTTAGGATAATTATAGGAATGAGTATGATATAACCAAAGTAGGCAAACATTTGTTGGAAAAAGAAGAATAAATGGTGCAAACATGTGGAAAAACTGAACAAAAAGGATCTCCTAGCTGATGATACATGATCTGATCATGGGATTTTGAAAATTAAAAGAGCCGAGGTGGCGCAGCGGTTAAAGTGGTGTTCTGCAGGCCACTTTAGCTGACTGTGATCTGCAGGTCAGCGGTTCAAATCTCACCGGCTCAGGGTTGACTCATCCTTCCATCCTTCCGAGGTAGGTAAAATGAGGACCCAGATTGTTGGGGGCAATATAAATATACATTGCTTACTGGTGTAAATCGCTTAGAGAGTGCTTGCACTGTGAGGCGGTATATAAATCTCACTAAGAAATAAATAAATAAACAAACAAACAAAAATAAATAAATAAAATAAAATAAATAAAATATTGTTAAGAACAATATTCAACAACTTTGGGAGCTGATGAAATGGAAGCAGAACTATTTAAACTCTTGCAAGATGAATCAATACCTGCTGTTTGTAAGCAGGAATGAAAAACATAGCAGTTGCTACCAATGGACTTTAAAAGGTAAATCTATATTTACCTTTTACCTGTGAAGAACAGTTTGGCTTCTGTAAAAATCAAAACCTCTGTATAACCTGTACTCTTTAATGAAATCATCAGTATTTCTAATGCAATATTTTCAAAAGCATTGTCTTCATAAACATCACAATCATGTAATGTAAGACCTTTTTTTCAAATAAAGAATCAAGGAACTTAGATCTTAGGAAGCAGTATTTTAGAGCATGGAAAGGCTGACACCATTGTTATTATGCGAAAGAGGAGATAACGGCTTATAGCAAGCAACTCAATGGAAGCAATGGAAAAACCTTGGTATAATGTGATAATGTCCACTAACAAAAAGTGACTGGCAGAGATTTCATAGAACTATTTGAATCCTCCAGCATTAGACCAGATGTATTGCTAAGCAGGGGAGAATGCAGAATGATAACAATCAGCTTGTTAAAAAGGCCAGGGGAGTGTAAACATGTGTTGATTTTGGAAGACTGAGCAAACCATCTGCTCAAAATAGCTACAATATCTTCTGCCTAACCTGGCAATTGTGTTAGATTAAATGCATTGAGCAATTTTTAAAATATATATACACATATTAATATACATAGATACAGAGAGAGAGAGAGAGAGAGAGAGAGAGAGAGAGAGAGAGAGAGAGAGAGAGAGAGAGAGAGAGAGAGAGAGAGAGAATATGATAAGAGCTTGAGGAATAGGGAAGAGAGCTTCATTTGCTGCATATTCTGAAAGATTTTGGGATCTAGAAACATCTACATGTGTTTAAAAGTTTTTAAAATAACTTTAGGAAAATTTATTTATAAACTTTGATAGTGTTATCTATTTATCTTCTGTTTCGTTGCAGAAGAGCAAGGAATGTATTTGCAAAATCCAGTCTATCAATTAGCAGATAAATCAGCAGTTCTATCTTTGCTAAGCTGATATTTATTCACAGTATTTCCATCCAGTTACAGAAGGAAGGTGGGAGGGAAGGAGGATATATATATATATATATCTCACAGTGGTGGGATTGAAAAAATGTAGCAACTGGTTCGCTGCCCGGTTGCTGGGTGGGCGTGGCCATGGGGGTGTGGCCTACTCAGCCTCCTGCACCACGGTGGGGGCAGGGTCATTTTCGCCCTCCACAGGCTCCAGAGACTTTCCTCAAGCCTCCAGGAGGGCAAAAAACAGCCTCCCCCGGGCACCAGAGGCCCTCCTGGAAACAGCCCTGTTTATGGACTTACGGTTCTTCCAGTAGGCCCATTTTATGCCCTCCGAGGCTCCAGAGGCTTTCCTCGAGCTTCCATGAGGGTGAAAACGGCCTCCCCCAGGCACCGGAGGCCCTCTGGAGGCTGGAAACACTTACTTGGCATCCAAAATGGGCCGCATGGAGACTCCTGGGAGGGGAGGGGTGAGGTTGGTGCGGCGGGGTCAGCCAGTCCTTGGAACAACCGGTTTGGAGAACCAGATTAAAATTAACATCTGGTTCGCCTGAACTGGTCCGAACCGGCTGAATCCCATGTGTGTGTGTGTGTGTGTGTGTGTGTGTGTGTGTGTGTGTGTGTGTGTGTGTGTAGCAATAGCACTTAGACTTATATACCACTTCATAGTGCTTTACAGCCCTCTCTAAGCGGTTTACAGAGTTCAGCATATTGCCCCCAACAATCTGGGTCCTCATTTTACCGACCTCAGAAGGATGGAAGGCTGAGTCAACCTTGAGCCGGTGAGATTTGAACAGCTGAACTGCAGGGCTGCATTTAAAGCACTGCGCCACCTTGGCCCTTGGCTATATAATCTATCTGTCTGTCTGTCTGCCTGCCTGCCTGCCTGCCTGCCTGCCTGCCTACCTACCTACCTACCTACCTACCTACCTACCTACCTACCTACCTACCTACCTACCTACCTATCATCCATCTATCTATCTATCTATCTATCTATCTATCTATCTATCTATCTATCTATCCATCCATCCATCCATCCATCCATCCATCCATCCATCCATCCATCCATCCATCCATCCATCCATCCATCCATCCATCCATCCATCCATCCATCCATCCATCCATCCATCCATCCATCCATCCATCCATCTATCTATCTATCTATCTATCTATCTATCTATCTATCTATCTATCTATCTATCTATCTATCTATCTATGGAATAGGAATCTACTTGATTTTAATCAGTGTATAATACAGAATCCCAAGATATTGTATTTCTTAGAGTTCTTTTATAACCTTAGAGAAAGTTCACTTTCTGCACTGTCTACTACATCAGCATACCATCTAAAAGGTCAAGTTTATCAATAATGTATTTGTATTTCTGAAATATATTTGCACTAAGTTGCCCAATGGTAATGGAATCATAATGCTGGAGGAAGCAATGAAGGCTGTTGGGGATAACTCAAGACAGGAAATTCAACATCTGTGACATGTCTGGACAGCTTCTGCTTAAAGATATTGAGTGTATGTTGCCCATCCACCCCGGGTTCATTGGTTAATTTGCATCCATTTTTGGACAGGCCTTTATAAGAAATGTTTAGAAATTTGACCTGGATTTAATGAAGCTATAAAAAGCAATGTTGCTTACAAAATTGATATGAAAATGAGGAGGAAGGTGTATTGGATATATTCACTGCTTTTTAGTTATTTGTAAAAATAATAAAGACGGGATACAAATAACTAAATTTATAATAAATATTAGATTAAAGATTTATTTACAGAGGATCAGCAGCTTCCCCAAAAGGCCATTGTGTAGGAAAAGGAAAAAGAGGAGTACTAGAGTATGCAACTATATTTTCATATGGGTGATTCTCTCATGCAGTTTTCTGAAATACTCAGGTAACTGACATCATGCTCTCAGAGGCCTCCTTTGCAGACTATTCACACAAAGGGAATAATAAATAAGATTCAAGATTCAACACCTATTGATGAAAATACAACTGATTGGACAAGTGAGAAGATAGACTCCAATATTAATCATCTTCTTCGAGGCTAAAACATTCAAAGAATGGTTATAGGAATTGGGTATGTCTATTCTAATGAAAAGAAAGACTGGGGGGACATGATAGCACTGTTCCAATATTTGAGGGACTCTTATAAAGATGAGGGGGTCAAACTATTTTCCAAAGCACCAAAAGGCAAGACAAGAAACAATGGTTGGAAATTAACCAAGGAGAGAAGCAACCTAGAACTAAGGAGAAATTTCCTAACGGTGAGAGCAATCAACCAATGGAATATCTTGCCTTCAGAAGTTGTGGGTGCTCCATCACTGAAGGCTTTCAAAAAGAGACTGGAAAACCATTTGTCTGAAATGATATAGGGTCTCCTGCTTGAACAGGGGGTTGGTCTAGAAGACCTCTGAGATTCTTTCCTTCTATGTTTTATACCATGCCTTTTTATTGGCCCTATGGACAGTTTACAATTTAAAATTATGGATTGCACAATCTAAATATCAACATGGTATAAAAATGGTATGGAAATTAACACAATCAGCTTCTACAACTCCTACATAATATATGTAACGGTTATAAAATCAATAGATGGAACAGTCCTCACAGCAAATAATTCTAAGAGGAACTTGATTCTGGCCAGGCTGATGTGTAGCCAAGGGGAATTAATAGGAATACTTCAAGTTATGATGGGCAGATTATTCTACTGTCATGCTGATTATTAATTAATTAATTATGCTTTCATGAAGAGAGGGAAGCTTTAATGACTGGGAATGCATCCCATACAACCATTTTATACAATAGTAGTATAATAGCTCTGTACTGATGTGTTATTAAGGTTGTGTATGTAGATTATTTGTTTTCCATTAAAAGGGTTATAGAATTTCCATAGTGTACTTCTGGCATGATTTATAATGTTCCATAATAAGAAATAAGAAAATTCTTATTTTTTATTTGTATTCCTTCAGCCAAGGATTACACAATCCCTATTACAATATTAGGAACCAAGGTTAATCATCAAACCCTTGGGGTGCTGAATACAGGTAGTCCTCGACCAGGGGTGGGTTCTAACTTACCTTGCTGCCGGTTCGCTTCCTCCTGTGCCGCATGTCCGCACCTCATGGGTGCGCATGCGCAGTGCTGAAAAATTAAAAATTAACACCCCCCCAAAAGCCAAAAACAAGATGGCAACGCATGTGCAGTGCTGGAAACTCAGCTTCTGTGCATTCTCAGAAGAAAAAATAAATAAAAAAAAATCCCCCTCCCCCAAAAAAGATGGTGGCGCCCATGGACCAGCACCGACTGAACCGGTTCCGTGATGTCATTGTGATGTCAACAGCGGGTCGCTACCGGTTCAGACGAACCAGTCCGAACCGGGAGGATCCCACTTCTGTCCTCGACTGACTAGCACTAGCACTAGCACTAGCACTAGCACTAGCACTAGCACTAGCACTAGCACTAGCACTAGCACTAGCACTAGCACTAGCACTAGCACTAGCACTAGCATTAGCACTAGCACTTAGACTTATATACTGCTTCACAATGCTTTATAGCACTCTTTAAGCGGTTTATAGAGTCAGCCTATTGCCCCCCAACAATCTGGGTCCTCATTTTACCCACCTCGGAAGGATGGAAGGCTGAGTCAACCTTGAGCCTGTGAGAGTTGAACTGCCAAATTGCAGGCAGTGGGCCTGTAGCCTGTAGTACTGCACTCTAACCACTCTAACCACTGTGCCACCATGGCTTATGACCACAACTGAGCCCAAAATTTATGTTGTTAAGCGAGACATTTGTTCAGTGAGTTTTGCCCCATTTTACAACCTTTCTTGCCACAGTTGTTAAGTGAATTGCTGAAGTTGATAAGTTAGTACCCCAGTTGTCAAGTGAATCAGGCTTCCCCATGGACTTTGCTTGTCAGAATGTCGCAAAAGGGGATCACATGACCTTGGGGCATAGCAATGGTCATAGGTATGAATCAGTTGTCAAGCATCTGAATTTGGATTACATGATCATGGGATTGCTACAAAGATTGTAACTGAAAAATGACCACAGGCCACTTTTTTCAGTGATTTTGTAACTTTGAATTGGTCACTAAATGAACTGTTGTAAGTCGAGGACTACCTGTATATTGTCTGGTCTACAAACATAGCCTAATATGTCAGTTCTGAATAAATTTCCCAAATAAACTATTAGCCTCACACTATTACAGTCTGTTTGTTCTTTACTTATATGTGGTAAGGGTATATTTTCATATTGACCCCCACCCTAAAAAACCTCTAAATTCACCTGTTGTCAGAAGCACTATAAGCTTTCTACATAAGAAGCTTATTATTTTATTCTTCTGACTACTGTACTTCTCTTTTCTATTAATTACCATGTTCCCACCATTGAATGGTTCTCAAGAGTTGGTAAGGAAGTTCTTGGACAAGAACAAGAACAAGGACAAAAGTCTTTCAGGCTTATTCAATAAAATGAGCTGGTATCTGCAAGGATAGTGAGCTATTTTTTAAAAATCTATTATTAAATTTATACTGTACATCACCCATCTCACTATCAAATGATTTTGGACAGCTTACAATGCCATAAATCACAGTATAAAACAATTAAAAGTTTAAAAACATTAAAACATTGGGCATTGAAAGTTAGAACATTTAAGAACTGGAATTGCAGGATAAAGATGAATCAGATTTCTATAAAACTTGAGATAGGTGGTACAGTTGGTTAAAACAAAACAAATACCAAAAGTTGTTATAAACTGGTTTTATAAATCAAGAAAGTATACAGAACAATAACACTTCACTTTCTGTACAGGTTGAAAGAAAATAAGGAGATATTTATTTATGTAATACAAATGAAATAGTTGTTGAAAAAGAAAACAATGGGTGACTCAATGTAATGACTTTGGAATATATTAAACTATAATAGTAGAATAAAATAAGAATGAATTCACTGTAAATTACAATCACATAAGAAAATAGCACTAACAAGCTGTAAAAGGAAATTTTTAATGTTATATTTGTTTTTGATTTAGATGTGTGTTGTGTTTATGTTTAATGTTGTAAGTCAAATGTATGTTTTATTTTTTTCTGTATATATATATGTATGTTTTTTTAACTGAAAAAAACTAATAAAGATTAAAAAAAAGAAAGAAAGTTAGAACATTAAAATTAACAAAGCAGATAAAAAGTTATCTAAAAGAAGGTCACGAAAGCCATAATAACTTAAAAAAACATAGGACAAAATAATCCTATTTAGAAAGCCACTCTATATTTCCAAAATGCAGCACAGACTAATCACTGAACTACTGTATTTGAGGAGTCCCAACTACAGGTAGTCCTCAACTTACAACAGTTCATTCAGTGACCATTTGAAGTTACAATGGCACTGAAAAAAGGGGACTTAGGATCATTTTTCACACTTATGACCATTGCAGCATCCCCCGCAATGATCAAAATTCAGATGCTTGGGAACAGGCATGTATTTATTATGACTACGGTGTCCTGGGGTCATGTGAACCCCTTTTGCCACTTTAGCAATCAAAGTCAAGGGGGAAGCCAGATTCACTTAACAGCCAAGTGACTAGCTTAACAACTGCAGGGATTGCTTAACAACGGTGGCAAGAAAGGTTATAAAATGGGGCAAAACTGATTTAACAACTGTCTCACTTAATGATAGAAATTTTGGGCTCAGTTTTGGTTGTAAGTTGAGGACTACTTATGCAATGCTACCTAGCAAATGCTTTCTCTTTGCTTTGATTGTTTCCATTGGTCCGTTCTGCACTTACTTAATGGTAGCAAATAGCAATAGTTGGTCTAACAGCCCTTCAGCTGAGTTTAGGAGTCTTTTTCACTTCCAGGAATGCTGCAGAGCAACATTATCTAGGTTTATGAATCTCACATCATTGTATGAGGAAACTTTCCTTGAAGCAAAGCAGGGGTGGGTTCTACTTATCTTCCCTACTGGTTCACATCGCGTCGGAAGTGCGTCGTGAAAATGACCCTCTGCGCATGCACAGAGGGTTCTTTGCAAGCTGATTTCACGGAGTGACGACCGGAGAACCGGTTTGGGGATGTGGTCAGGCTGCCATTGCTGCTGGTTTGGCGCGTGGGGGGAAATTTCCACCATCAGTACGGGAGAACCATTCCAAACCGGCAGCAACCCACCACTGAAGCAAAGCCAAGACATGGTTTACGATCTCAGCTTGCTGGCTGAATGTTTTGTAGTTCAAAAATAGAGGAATTTGTTACTGTTTGTTCTTCCTAGCAGTTCTTTCCTAATAGAAACTTACAATATCTTAGTTTCAAAAACGTTCTACTTCTCAAATCTAGACCTACTCTATTTAGGATTATAAATATTTACAAAAGAGTCTTGAACATGTTTCAAATCTTTCTGCGAGACCCTGAAAGAATGGAGAAGAGTAAACACAGTTTCAGTACTTAAAAAGGGGAAGAGATAGCACCCAGGAGATTACAAACCAATTAAGATATGTACTGAGGAAGTACTAAAACAGACTGTGAAGCAAAACATTTATAAACATTTAGAAAATAATGTTATCATTACTAGGAACCAACAAGGTTTTCTCCAGAAAAGTTGTATTGAATCAACTTGATTTCTAACCCAGAATTTCTTTGGTACAGGAGAGCTACTATGATAAGAAGGAATCTGGAACACAAGTCCTATGAGGAATGGTTAAAACAGCTGGGCATGTTTATTGTTCTTGTTAGTTGCGAAGTGGAGTTGGACCCATCATGACCCCATGGACAACATTCCTCCAGGCCTTCCTGGCCTCTACCATCCTCTGGAGTCCATTAAAGCTCACGGCTATTGCTTCAGTGACTCCATCCAGTCACCTCATTCTCTTCTTCTTTTGCCCTCAATCTTTCCCAACATTAGGCTCTTCTCCAGTGAGTCCTTCCTTCTCATTAGGTGGCCAAAGCAGGGGTGAAATCCTCCCGGTTCGCCTGGGCCAGTCCTTCGGCGTATAGCCGATGGAACTGGCGGCGGTCGCGGAGCGGAGCTTCTCCCGCCCACTTTCCCGGCTTTCCCGGCCCGGCTGAACACAATCATTCGGGTTATTTTTCCCTCTGTGCATGCGCGCGCATGCACAGAGGGAAAAATAACCCGAATGGCGGCGGTCAGCCGGGCCGGGAAAGCGGGCGGGAGAAGCTCCGCGCCGCCACCGCCGCCAATTCCATCTGCTATAAGCCGAAGGACTGGCCCGGGCGAACCGGGAGGATTTCACCCCTGGGCCAAAGTATTTGAGTTTCATCTTCAGGATCTGGCCTTCTAAAGAGCAATCAGGGTTGATCTCCTCAAGGACTGACCGGTTTGATCACCTTGCAGTCCAAGGGACTCGCAGGAGTCTTCTCCAGCACCATAGTTTAAAGGCCTCAATTCTATTTTTTAAATAATTTTTTATTAGATACATAAAAACACACACATAAAAACACAAATACATACAAAACAGACACACCAATAGGGGTACAATTTCCCCATATTTACAATAAGCTCGCATCGGCTAATATCCACAATTACGTTATCCCTTATGTACATATTTATACTTTATATTTTACTTATTCTTCCTTTCTTCCTTTCTTACTTATTCTATAACACTGTTGTATAAAATAGTCTTACTTCTTCTACAATAGTTTATCTTTAACTTTCTTATCAATCATTCGAATTATTGACATTTTCCGTTCATCCTTTACCTATTCTTTCTCTCTTCCAGCCATTCATATAATTTATTCCATACTAAGTAATATTCGGGTTCTTCTTTTTCTTTTATTGTCTTTGTTAATTTGTCCATTTTGGCATATTCAAATATTTTTCTAATTATGTCCTCACCTTTTGGTATTTCCTCACTTTTCCAAAATTGCTCATAGATTATTCTAGCTGCCGTGATGATGTGTATAATCAGATACTGTAGTTCCTTTTTATATTTTTTATCAAATATGCCCAATAAAAATAGTTCAGGTTTCCCATCTATATCTTCTTTTACTATCTCTTTTAACCATGATCTAATTTTGTTCCAATATTTTTTTGCCTTTAAATAAGTCCACCATAAGTGATAGTAAGTTCCCTTTTCCTTCCTGCATTTCCAGCACATTGATGATGAATTTGGGAACATCCTGGCGATTCTTACAGGGGGTAGATGCCACCTGTAAAACATCTTATACTGGTTTTCCTTGTATGCCACCGACATTGTCATTTTCCAATTAATTGTCCAAATTTTTTCCCATTTCTCCAAATCTATAGAGTGTCCAAACAATACACAATACATACAGTGCCAGATTCCCCCATTGATTTTGCTTGCTGGAAGGTCGCAAATGGCAATGACGTGATCCTGGGACACTGTAACCATCAGAAATATGTGTCGGTTGTCAAGCACCCAAATTTTGATCCTGTGACCTTGGGGATGGCAAGGCAGTCATAAATGCAAGGGCTGGTTGTAGGTCCCTTTATTCAGCGCCATTGTAATTTTGAATGGTTGCTAAAGAAATGGTTGTAAGTTGAGGACTATATATGTATAGTTGCAAAAGAGAAGACTGAGGGAACATGGAGATTTACAAATATTTCGAAGGTTGGAATATGCAAGGTAGATCTATTATCTGTTGATAGAACAAGACAAGACCAATTAGTTGTGATTAAAAAGAGTCAGGTTGACAATTAGGAGGGATTTCCTGATAACAATACTCTCTTCTGCTGGAAGTTTACAAATGGAGATAAATGACCACCTATCCAGAATGGTTTAATGGACTCATGTAGTGAATTGGGGTTTGAACTTCTTATCATTTTACAGTGAGTAAACTTAACCTTAAACACAGTTTATAAGGCATTTTCTTCACCCTTAAAATTTATTAAATTATGAGGAAAAAGAGGGGTGGGGAAAAGACTTTTCATGGAGCTGCTTGGTGACAATGACCCTGGGGACATGGAGGATAGTCCACCATGAGCAGACTCTGAGTTTAGTTTAGTTTTAGTTTAGTTTAATTAAATTTATATACCGCCCTTCTCCAGGGGACTCAGGGCGGTGAACAGCCAAGTAAAAAATACAATATAAACATTAAAATACATTTAAAAGAAAATATTCTATGTGGCCCTAATTTAATACAATTAAAATTTAGTAAAATCTTAAAATTTTAAAAAACCCCAAAAACTTTTTCATGCCAGCCCGGCTTGATAAAAATAATACGTCTTGAGGGCACGGCGGAAGGTGGACAGGTCGTGAATGGTTCTTAAGTCTGGAGGGAGCTGATTCCAGAGGGTGGGTGCTCCCACAGAGAAGGCCCTCCCCCTGGGCGTCACCAGCCTACACTGAGGCCCTCTCTGTGGGAGCGCACTGGTCGATGGGAGGCAGTTTGTGGCAGCAGGCGGTCTCGGAGATACCTAGGTCCAATGCCATGGAGCGCTTTAAAGGTAGTAACAAGCACCTTGAAGTGCACCCGGTAGACCACCGGAAGCCAGTGCAGCTCGCGCAGGAGGGGTGTTATATGGGAGCGCCAATTAGCCCCCGAAACCACCCGCGCGGCTGCATTCTGGATCAGTTGGAGCCTCCGGGTGCTCTTCATGGGGAGCCCCATGTAGAGAGCATTACAGTAGTCCAGACGCGACATGACCAGGGCATGGGTGACTGTGCACAGGGAATCCCGATCCAGAAAGGGCCGCAACTGGCGTATCAGGCGGACCTGATAAAAGGCCGCCCTGGTCACAGCTGTCAGATGGTCCTCTAAGGACAGCTGTGGATCCAGGAGGACACCCAGATTGCAAGCCCTTTTGGCGGGGGCTAGAGACTCGCCCCCGATAGTCAGAGATGGAATCATCTGACTATATCGAGACGCTGGGAACCACAGCCACTCCATCTTGGAAGGGTTGAGCCTGAGTCGGTTTCTCCCCATCCAGATCCGCACAGCTTCCAGGCACCGGGACATCACTTCAAGGGCATCATTGGGGTGGCCTGGGGTGGAAATGTACAGCTGTGTATCATCGGCGTACTGATGGTACTTCACCCCAAAGCCACGGATGATCTCACCCAGCGGCTTCACATAGATGTTGAACAGAAGGGGCGAGAGAATCGACCCCTGGGGCACTCCATATGTAAGAGGCCTCGAGGATGACCTCTGCCCCCCTGCCAATACAAACTGCAACCGGTTGGAGAGAAAGGAGGAGAACCAACGAAAAACGGTGCCCCCTATCCCTAACTCTTCCAGCCGGTGCAGCATGATACCATGGTCGATGGTATCAAAAGCCGCTGAGAGGTCTAATAGGACCAGGACAGAGGAACAACCCCTGTCCTGAGCCCTCCAGAGATCATCAGCCAATGCGACCAATGCCGTTTCCGTGCTGTGCCCGGCCCTGAAACCCGACTGGAACGGATCTAGGTATGATGATTCCTCCAAGTACTGGGGAAACTGTCGTGCGACCACACTCTCAACAACCTTCGCCATGAAGCGAAGGTTGGAGACAGGGCGATAGTTAGCTAAAATTGCTGGGTCCAGGGAGGGCTTCTTGAGGAGAGGCCTCACCACCGCTTCTTTCAAAGCCGTGGGGAAGTAACCCTCCCCCAAAGAAGCATTAATAATTCCCTGGAGCCAGCCTCGTGTAACCTCCCGGGTAGCCAGCACTAACCAGGAGGGACACGGGTCCAATAAACATGTGGCTGCACTGAGCCTCCCCAGAATCTTGTCCACATCCTCAGGGGTCACCGAGTCAAACTCTTCCCAGATAACGTTCTCAAGACTAAGAGTAAGCTCCGCCTTTTCTTTCTTTTTCTTCTTTTTGTGAATTCTCCATCTTGAGTAGGTTCTGAGATGATTTTGCCTAGCTTCTTGCCTCTTCTGTCTATTTTCATTTAGAAAATAGTGACTTCATACTCATTGGAAGTATATGTTACATATTAAGCACTTCCTGAGGTTAGGTGAGTGCATTTTTATTAGGTTATTTTTTTTAATCACAAATAGATTTTATTATTATTCCTTTGAAAAACTGGAAATGGACTAAAAGGTGTAAGCCATGAAGTGATCTGCCAAAATTTTGGATCCAGATTTTGGTAAGAGAAAAAAATCTCCAGTGCCCTGCCCTGCCCTGCCCTGCCCTGCCCTGCCCTCCCCTCCCCTCCCCTGCCCTGCCCCCTCCACTGCCCTCCCCCTCCCCCTCTCTTCTACTCTCATGTTATTATAGTTAAGTGACAGAACAAATCCTACTGCAACTAGAAGGATTTGGAGACTTTCAGATTTTCCCAAGGCTGGTGAATGAAACAATTGTAGAGAGATAGATAAAGGATTAAATCATATTGTATTTTGTTTTTTTAGATTTTGGTGTGAAATTCTCACTGAAGGGTCTTTCTTTTCCCCAAGAGTTTTTGTTAATTATAAATACTGTGAAATGAATTACCGTAATCATATAAAATACTTCAAAATGAGGGCAAATTGGAACTCCAGTACTACCAGAATTCACAGTCCTCTGAAACTATAGAGCAGATTTTATTTCTATTTTCCTTGATTTACAGTTCACTCTTTTCAATGCACTTGTTGGCTATCTCAGCAGCTTTTCTTTTCATGCATTACTGCATTCTTGGGTAGTTTCTCCTCATTTAAATGGGGCAGCGTCCCTAATCATTCATTGGAATTTGATTTAGCACTCTAAATTTATATTGACTAAGCAACATTTTACTAATGCAGCAATAAATTTCATGTACTGAATAAGTGTTTTGAAAGTGTTTCCCAACACTTGAAAGTGAAAGGTTATTGAAGAGAAATATTTGAGTAAACATTCATGATGGGTGGTGGCATCCAGCTAATCTTGGTTGATCACTAGGAGTTCATGCATACACTGGTTTCTGTCGTTTTTTCCCACCATGTCCATTATTTTCTAGGAGGCTGTTCCCCCCCCCCCCCCAATCAGCCAAAGTCTCTAGGGCGGACCTGTCAAAACTGGCAGCCTGTGGGCCAGATATGGATACGGCCTGCAATGTGATCAGGTTTGATACCCCTGCTCTGGGGAAATGATCCTTCTTGCAATTGTTGGTTGAATGTGGAAAGTTCTTGGTTTTGTGGAGGAATTGTGGTGGGGAGTTGGTGGAGTGCTCTCTATGAGAACCCCACTCCCTTCTAGCACTGAAAATGTTATCTAGCTGGGTAATGACCAGGGGTGGGTTCTAACTTATCTCGCTACTGGTTCGTTTCCTCCTGTGCCACGTGGGCGCACCTCATGGGTGTGCGCGCATGCGCAGTGCCAGGAAAAAAAGCTGAAAACAAGATGGTGACCGCATGCACAGTGCCAGAAACTCAGCTTCTGCGCATGCTCAGAAGAAAAAAAATTCAAAAAATTCAAAAATAATAATAAATAAATAAATAAATAAAAAACTTGGCGGCGCCCACGGACCGGCACCGACCAAACCAGGTCCATGACATCATCATCACCAGCGGGTCAACTACTGGTTTGGGCAAACCGGTCCGAACCGGGAGGAACCCACCCCTGATAATGACACATCTTCAAGCAAACAACTCAGCCCAGAGATCACCAAGGACTCCATAATCCTAAAAAAGCTAAGCAGGTACAGATCTGGTTCGTTTTTGGGTGCGATGCTACTAGAAAATCTCAAGGCTGCAGGCTAGGTTGACAAAATCAAAAGACAACTATGACAAAGGACTTTCATTTTTTTTTGATACCAAGAAAAAAAAAGTTCAAAATAAGGAAGCCTTTACATTATTTAAATTAAAAAATAAATTGAGGGCATATCCCCATTTAAACTTTAAGCTGCTCTTATCCTGCAGTCATGTTCAATCAACTCTAGGCTAGTTTGAGAAAATCCTGTCTGGATTGAGACAGTTTAGCAATATGTTGTAAGGTATTCAGTCTGGACTTCAGACTACCATGCCATCGCATTGGACAATTATTTTTCTGCTGGGTCCTCTTCACTTTTTTTTTCTAGGATAGGGGTGTCAAACTTTGAGGACCACATTAGGGTTGTGTCTGACCTTGGGGAGCTGGGATGGGCGTGGCCAGGGTGGGCGTGGCCAGCTTGATATTACTCATGTCAGCGCCTGTGGTGGCCCGATTGCTCTGCCAGCGAAGACAGGTTCCTGAGCTCTGTTTCTGCTGCGACAGCCTCCTGCAACCCTCTGCCAGTGAAAAAGGACATTGGGAGTGCCGCCCATGGTCCTCGCGAGTTCTCTTTTCAGTTGTGATGGCCTCCTGCAACCAGTAGTGGGTTCTAAAACCCTTTACTACCGATTTGTGTGCACGCTTGCACGTGCGACGCTTCTGCGCATGCGCAGAAGCATTCCGGGCGGGTGGACGGAGCCTCCCACCGCCACCGCTACTGGTTCTAAGAACTGGGCTGAACCGGGAGCAACCCACCGCTGCCTGCAACCCTCTGCCAGCAAAAACAGAGCTCAGGAGGGATGCAAGCAGCCCTCTCGAACTTGATTTTTGCTGGCAGAGGCACTGTGGGCTGGTCCTTCACTGTTTCCACATCTAAGCACCCCAAGGGCCAGATCAGGCTCCCTGGCCTTGAGTTTGACACCCCTGTTCTAGGAGAACAATAACCAATCAGTTTCCTACTTGTGGATAGAATATATACTGTACATATACACACATATATACATGCATACATGCATACATTTATATGTTTAGGTTCATGAGTGTACATGTGTCTTTTTATGTTTCTTTCTAGGGTTTTTGGGGGTATTTTTTTTGTGGTCCCTTTGAGTCATTGTTGAGTCCTGATGTCTGCCTGGATAAGTCCCTGTAGTTATTTTGGCAAGGTTTTCAAAAGATATTTGCCATTTTCTCCTTCTTTGGGCTGAGAGAAAGGCTGGCTTGGTGCCTAAAATGGGACTAGAACTCACGGTCCTCCAGTGACTAGTGTGGTGCCTTGACCTCTACATCAAAGTGGCTCTCAGTTTCTAGGTCTAGTTCTTCCCTAAGCATGGAAATCAAAGACTTTGGGCCAGGCATTGTCACTTAGCCCTGGAGGGAAAAATGTCTATATATCCACCTTTGCTGGATTAGCATGGTAGCTTACGATCCACAACCTTTAACGAAGAGACCTTCATCCTGCAATGGATTGTCTGGGGCCAGTAATAATAGTAATATACAAACACTCACAGACACAACATCACATTGAAGCTATACTTATAAAGTTAAAGCATCAAAATGCATGTATAATGGAATCACTTATTTATCTACAGCAGGGGTGTCAAACTCGATTTCATTGAGGGCCGCATCAGGGTTACGTTTGACCTCGGGGGGCTGGGGTGGGCATGACCAGGGTGGGCATGGTCAGCTCAATGTCACTCATGTTGGGGGCAACTGTGGTGGTCAAGTGCTATGGCAGGACATCCAGCAGACCCTCCCTCACTCTCATTATAATCTCCTTCCTTCCTTCCTTCCTTCCTTCCTTCCTTCCTTCCTTCCTTCCTTCCTTCCTTCCTTCCTTCCTTCCTTCCTTCCTTTTCTTCTTTTTCCTTTCCTCTTTATTCTATTTTCTTCTTTCTTCCCATCTTTCCTTATTTCTCCTTCCTTGCTCTATTCCCATCTTTCCTTCTTTTTCTTTTTCTTTCCTCTTTCCCTTTCTCCTTTCCTGTCCCTTCTTGCATGCTCAAATGCAAAAGGGGAAACATTTCTCCTTTTGTTTTGTTTTTAGTTTGTTTTGCTACCCCTCTGCCAGCAAAAACGGAGCTTGGGGGGGGGCGTGTGCACCCCCGGCCCCTGTTTTTGGCTGTGATGGCCTCCTGCAGTCCTCTGTCAGTGAAAATGGAGCTTGGGGTGGTGGTGAGTGTGGCCCCCTGAGCTCTGTTTTTGGGGGCAGAGGGCTGCAGGAGGCCATTGCAGCCGAAAACGGGGCCCAGGAGGACTGTGTGCGGTCCTCCCACGCTCCATTTTCACTGGCAGAGGCACTGTGGCCCAGTCCTTTGCTGTTTCCTGGGCGGCCCCATTGATCTAAGCACCCTGCAGGCCAGATCCAGCCTGTGGGCCTTGAGTTTGACATCCCTGATCTACAGGTTTTCAATGTTGCTTCAATCAGTTCCAACCCAGAGCAGCTTATATAGCAGAACAGTACAGCAGGGCAAAGGCTGTAGCAATCCATGTATTTTCCTCCTTTTCATTTGTACATGTTTAGTAGGACTGCTCTGCTCATCTAGGTTCAGTGTTTTGCTTAAACAAATGTTTAACTATACTTAAACATAATTAAATCTAGATGCAAAAGATATAAAATTCAAGCCACATGCTTTCCTAAACAGTCTTAAAAATTTAAGACAAAAACACCCTGAAAACACTTACCATTAATTTTAATAAGTGCAAGGCAGGGGCGGGTTCCTAATTTTTTTACTACCACTCTGTGGGCGTGGCTTATTTTGTGGGTGTGGCTTGCCAGCCATGTGACCAGGTGGGCGTGGCTTCTCAGACTGCTGAAGGGAGAGGAACTGAGATAGATCCTGCCGCCCATTCCCCCTCCCCTCAGCAGCTCAAGAAGCCTCAAACGTGCGAAAATGCCTAGGATCATCTCCTGCCCATTCTTTCAGCATCTCACGCGCTTCCTCAGCCATCCTCCCCTGCTTGGACTCACTGTGGGGTAGGAAGGCAGCGCATGCACAGTGCCGGAAGTTCGGCTTCTGGGCATGCACAGAAGAAAATTTAAAAAAATAAATAATTTTTTTTTTAAAAAAATGGTGGTGTCCAGGCACCGGCAACCGACCGCACCGGTACTGTGACGTCACCAGAGGGCCGCTACCGGTGCTATAGAGTGGACCGCACCGGTAGGAACCCACCACTGGTGCAAGGAATAGGAAGTGTGTGTACATGTGTGTTTAAGTATGTGTGTTTAAACATTAAATGACATTAAAAATTTGTATTGCTTGCCATTGTCTTCTAAACACTTCCTTCCTAAACATGATCTTTGAATAATTCTGTATAGTAATATTTGTTTTCTCTGAAACAAATATTAATAGAGTAATATTAATATTTGCAGCTCAGGATTGAACTCTGAAGTCCTTGGTGCTCTCTAAGCTTGGTTGTTTTCTTGCAGAAATTTTGTTGCCCTACTAGATAATATCGTCAGTATTAGTGAGTGTGGGGTATGCTCTATGTTTATATATAGTAGCTTGCCCTGCCAGTGTTGATCCTAGTGTGGTTTTCGCCTTAGTGGTGCCTTGATTAAGATATTATTTACTACTTGAATGTTTGTTTGGTTAATTCCTGCTTATCTGGGTGTTGGTTGCTGAAGAGGATTGTTCAATAATCAATATTTAAATAGATTAACATTCTCAGAATTATTCCTACAAGATATATAATTAATGGAAACTCCTTTCTATATTTCAGAAATCTCTGAAGTTTTTATTTATGTTTAAAGTGAAACATTTTCTGGTCCAGATGGACTGTCACAGAAATTTAATAAAAACATTAAAGAGATTTTAATACCTGCTTTTTAAATTTTTTATGCACTACTTTTCACCAAGGGGACCTTTACTGAAGTGTTGAAAACATTCTAAGATACTTTCCTTAAAGAGGGTTAAAAAAATACACCACCTTAGGAATTGCCATTTTATAAGCCCAGCTCACTTCTCAATGTGGACTATAAACAATACACTAAATTGTTAACCAACCATTTAAAAGTAAACTTTTATAAATGATAACAAGTAAAAGTATTCATATACACCAGGGATGTCAAACTCAAGGCCTGGGGGCCGGATCCGGCCCATGGGGTACTTAGATCTGGCCCACGGGGCTGCCCTGGAAACAGCGAAGGATTGGCCCGCAGTGCTTCTGCTAGTGAAAACGGGCTCCTGAGCTCCGTTTTCGGCTGCCACAGCCTCCCGCAACCCTCTGCCAGTGAAAACGGAGCTTGGGAGGGCCACACACGGGAGCCTGTTTTATCTGGCAGAGCACTTTGGCCACCACAGGTGCTCCCGACAGGAGTGACATCAAGCTGGCCACGCCCACCATGCCCATGCCCATCCTGCCCACCTGAAGTCAAACACAACCCTGATGTAGCCCTCAATGAAATCAAGTTTGACACCCCTGATATACATCAATCTGTTTTATTCTGAATTGAAATATATCTATCCTTTTCAGGAAATTATTAAATATTACACAAATGACTACAATTAATAAATCTTCACTATATCTTCTTTAGAAGATATTCAAAGCCTTTGATTTCCTGGAACTAGAGCACCATTTTAAAAATAAATATCAAATAAATTCATTGGAGTTTCTAACAAAAAATGAAAGCCAGAAAGAAATGGGAATGCCAAAGCTTTTATTCTGCTGTCATATATTAGTTTCTTTCATTAAAAAAACCCACTAACAATGAATTTGTGAAATATTTTCACAAGCTTTATAAGATCCTTGGTTTAAGACAATCGCTCCCAACCTTTTGGGCATCAGGGACCGGTTCTGTGGGGAGAGGTTTTTCTGCGGACTGGAGGGGGTATGGTATTGCATGCTGCAGATGGGGCTTTGCTTGTTTGCGCGGACCGGTTGCTGGCATGCTGGAGGTTGGGGAACTCTGGTTTAAGACATAAGATTAAACTAAATCTCTCTCTCTCTCTCTCTCTCTCTCTCTCTCTCTCTCTCTCTCTCTCTCTCTCTCTCTCTCTCTCTCTCTCTCTCTCTCTCTCTCTCTCTCTCTCTCTCTCTCTCTCTCTCCTCCCTCCCTCCCTCCCTCCCCCCCTCTCCCCACACATACACACATACAGACACAGACAACAGAAAAAAGACACACATAAATACATATACAAAATTGTTTAGTATTTATTTTTTGTTACAAAATAAAGATTGCAATTGCTAAAGTTTACAAAAAGTATGCAAACTCATAGCCATTCTACAACCAATTCAAAAACCAAGCAACGATTGATGATAAGCAACATGACATCTTTCTTTGTGAAAAAGGCTGGTGAAAAGCCATCATAAAGCTGAACTTTATATTGGAAAGGATCAATTGAAATGAAAAAAATGGTATATTTATGTCCTGTCAGCTGAAATGCTATAGATGACATCTGATGCCATAGGCTCACTTGATGGATCCAGATCCACCAGAATTCATGATGGACACAAACCCAAGGCAATCCTATTAAAATACAAAAGCAGCCAAAAAGAAATTTAAAAGAGAGCATGGATAAACTGCATAATGTCAGCAATGTGATTCGGTGTCTGCACTGAATATCTTACAATGGCACTTTAAGAATCAAATTAAGTATAAATAAATATAAGCCCTCCGTGAATACAAAAAAAAACCCAACAACCTAAAAAAGGGAAAACGTAGCACTGCATTTGGAAAATATTTTGAAATTAGGCTAGTGTAAATTTCTGGAAGAAACGATGGGTTAGAATTATTGTATAATCCCTAATGGTTTATCCTGAAAAATGTGAGGATCTGAAGCTTTGAAGTAGAGCATGTGCTGTGTTGCAGAAGGTCAACCCCAGAATCTTCTCTTAAAGGACATTGGGCAGGGAGGGAGAGGGAGAGGAGAAAGGGGATTGAAGACATTCAAGAGGGTGGGAAGCCATTGAAGAAGGGGGAAAGCAATGAGAGAAATTTGGTGCACAAGATAAAAGAAAGCAAGCATTCAGACCAAAAGTAGGGACTGATGGAAAATTGAGGGAAGGAGCACGTTAAATCTTATAATACTACAGTTACTTTGTGAATCGGAATAGATAGTCAAGGCTGAATGATATACCTTTTCTGAATGTGTAGATCATTGGTAAGAGACAAGCCAGCCTGTAGACAATGGATTGCAAATGGATTGCGTGGAATCCAGTTCAATTAACTCATTGAATTGTGACTTGCATATCATTGCTTTCAGTTCCATACTGTATCTGCAAATTGTGGAGTACATTGGCTTTCTTCCCAAGTTGGCTGTGAAAGAAAACACAATAAAAACGTACAAAGCACTTAACCAAATTTCCATGCCATCAAATAAATAATGGCTAATAGTAGCATCTTTACTAGTACAAGGGAGTGTTCCATCTCAGCCCATATTAGAGTCTCTGACAGTTACCGATATCATAAAAATTGAAATAGACTGCTAATGTCTTCAGTATGAGAATCATTTGCAGTGACGCAGTTCAGAATTCAGTAACACAAGTTTGACCTCTTCAATTATTTATTTCAATTAGAAAGCATCTTGTTCAATATTGTTAGAGCTTAATGCTACCAGTTTCAGAGTTTGATTTATATCATTGTGCAGAGAATATCCGTTCTAGGTTGTCCAATATTCTGCCCTTACAATTTTCTTCATAGCAGAACTCGGACACTGTACTTTCTAATAACATCCTTAATTGATAATTTGCAAATAGCTGCATCTTACATTTATCTTTATCAAGTGCAATTATAGCTTCCAAAAGAAAAATAAAAAGAACCTTTTATGTATGCCTTCAGCATTTACTTAATAATTTAGCCTAGATATGATGCTAAATCATAGCTTGAAACTAAATAACAAGGACCCATCTCATTGGAATTGATCTGACCAAAGGCAAATTCTCTAAAAAGTTGATTTAGAGCACATTGTGGGAACTCTTGGGACCAAAATGTGGCAACAAAATAGTGAAACACTGGAGTAAGATAGAGGAGGTGGCAATATATTTGAATATTATAATTGAAGTCAAATATGGCATAGTTTGAAGTCTGGGTTCAAAAGCATTCCAGAATGAATCAACAGCTTCTGCTACTTGAGATTTTTCCCCCCTTGACTCTTGCTGCAGTGTTCAGATTAGTACAAGTGATGAGATGTATTGATCTTAAAAGGTTTTTTTTTAAAAAAAGATAAATACCTATTTATTTAAGGTATATCTCTATGCTTCATAACTGGAAGAAGTCAAGACATGAAATAGAGGCAATCCATTTCAGTCTACCAAAAGAAAAAAAAAACCTTCCCTCCTATTTCAGCTAGGGCTCTCAAACTTTCCTTTTAAATGACTTCTCTCTCCTCCAACTTTCCATTTTGATCTCAGTGGTAAACCACATTCTTCTCTTAGTGCAATGCTTAATACATGTCAAGTGCATTAAACTATGGAGCACTGGCTCCTCATAATAATAATAACCCAAGGAAATTTGTGTGCCTCTTTTCAGAGACCTAAGGGAAAAGCAGTTTATGAATTTAATTCTGCTAGTAAAAATGTAAGAGAAGGCTATTTCCAGTACAGAATTCACGTTGTCATTTGCCTCCTGCTTTTGTACGAAACTCTGTTCTTCCAAATTTTCTTTGAGATAACATGAACAGCACTGATTCCTTTAGGTACTTTCCAAAGCAATTATTGTTTGACAGGAAGCCACATAATAGTGTTAATTGCTATGAGCTCTGGGAATATGCTGTGCTACAAACCAAGAAAAATCAAAGTGATTAATCCATGAAAAGAATTAGAGTGCCAGTCACTCAGTTTTGCTAAGAAGAAAAGAAAATTCCTACAGAAAAAGACAAGGTTTAAATAGGTATGGAGTTCACCCAGAATTGTGCAAATGCTACTGTGTATAGGCAGTATAGTAAATTCTATTTTTTTAAAAAAAATTCAGTTCATGTTCTGTTCAGGATTAAGGTTGTATATCAATGGAGAATAGACATTTTTGTCTTCTTCCCCATTCAATCTACATTTCCCCCCCAAGAGAAATATGGCAGTGTTCATGTAATCAGTGTTAATATAAAACTAACTGTTTGCTATCCATCCTTGTAACAGGAACATTGTAGCTGCATTCCAGAATCTAGTGAATCTCCTAAAATCATAGACTGCAATGGCTTTTGTTCATGCAATTCATTAATAAATTTGATTTATATCTTGTCTTTTGTATAAAAATTTAAGATGGCATACATAGCATTTCCTCCTCCTATTTTTCTTCAGAGTATTATTTCTTATTTTTGAACAAACAAAAATGCTACTTCCTTAATGGTGACCAAGATGGCAGAAAATTCCTAGTTTGATGCTTTGTAGTATTTGTAGTATTGTTCATTCACTTTTCCATTTTATTTAGTAATTTGTTTTTTTATAAATATGTGGGGTGCCGCAGGGCTCGGTCCTCTCGCCCATCCTGTTTAACATCTACATGAAGCCACTGGGTGAGATCATCCGATGACACGGGGTGAGGTATCAGCAATATGCTGATGATACCCAGTTGTACATCTCCACCCCGTCTCAATTCGGGGAAGCCGTAGACGTAATGGGCCGCTGCCTGGACGATGTTAGGTTGCCCATTAGTCTCCGGATCCAATTTAAGGTGTTGGTCGTTACCTTTAAAGCCCTACATGGCTCAGGGCCAGGTTACCTTCGGGACCGCATCCTGCCGCATACCTCCCTACGACCGGTCAGGGCCCACAGAGTCGGCCTCCTCCAGGTCCCATCGACCAAACAATGTCGGTTGGCGGGGCCGAGGGGGAGGGCCTTCTCTGTGGGAGCTCCCTCCCTGTGGAACCAGCTGCCCCCGGAGGTCAGGACCATCCCCACCCTACTGGCCTTCCGGAAAGCAATAAAAACTTGGCTCTTCCGGCAGGCGGGGTATGAGTGAAAGTTCTTTTTAAAATATTGATAGTATTTTAACATGTTTTTTTAAATTGCTTTTATTGATTATATGTTTCTATACCTGTTGTTAGCTGCCCAGAGTCCCCCGGGAGTTGGGCGGCATAGAAATTTGAATAAATAAATAAATAAATAAATGTTGCATAATAGCAATAGCATTAGCACTTAGACTTATATACTGCTTTACAGTGCTTCCCAGCCCTCTCTAAGCTGTTTACAGAGTCAGCATATTGCCAACAATCTGATACTTTGTGTCTGTCATCTTTTCTTCTTTTACATGCTTTCCATCTTCTATACCAGAGGTCTTCAAACTTGGCAACTTTAAGACTTGTGGACTTCAACTACCAGAATTCTGGGAGTTGAAGTCCACAAGTCTTAAAGTTGCCAAGTTTGAAGACCCCTGTTCTATACTCTTATTTCAGTGACTATATACCTGACAATCTTAACAGAATAACAGAGCTGGAAGGGACCTTGGAAGTCTTCTAGTCCAAACCCCTGCTCAACCAGGAAACCCTATACCATTTCTGACAAATGATTGTCCAATCTCTTCTTAAAAACCTCCAGTGCTGGAGCACCCACAACTTCTGGAGGCAAGTCGTTCCATTGGTTATTTGTTCTCACTGACAGGAAATTTCTCTTAGGTTTTAGGTTGGATCTCTCTTTGATTAGTTTCTATCCATTGCTCCTTGTCCTGCCTTCATGTTGTTTGGAGAAATCCTATTGCCACAGAGCAACTATTACCAAGTACCTCAATATTCTGCTTTTTCAGTTTTTATTTTTTTTGTCCCTTCATGTCAGTGTTGACTCTTTAAAAGTTCCTGGACAAATCCTGCAGTTTTCTTGGCAAGGTTTTACAAGTGGTTTATCATTGCCTCTTCCTTCTCGGGCTGAGAGGGAGTAACCGGCACAAGGTCAGCCAGCTGGTCTTGTGCCTCTGACAGGACAAGAACTTATACTCTGCTGGTTTCTAGTTGTCCTAATCGCTACACCTAATTGGCTTTCAAATTCTGCTATGTTTAATATAGAATGATTTGATTAAGGAAAAAAAATATTTCAGCCTGAAAGAAGCAAGCAAAAATTCTGTCTTTTAGAAGTCAAGTCTGGAATTGAAGACTATATACCAGCAAGTTCATACCTTCTCTCTGGCTTGCCTATTATTCTCCAGATTTAACTTTTTCAATTATTCTCCCCTTCTTTAGCTATTATTAAAACTGTAATTATGTTTTAATCAGCAGCTCTAGCAGGGGTATCCACCTGCCTGCTGAAAGTAGGATAAGGTTAGTCAGACTAATACCCAAACCCACTGGAGATGGGATTTTTGTTGTTTATGTTTCAAGGATTAAACTCAAGATTGAGTTTATAAATAATCAGGCAGCCCAGCAGTCTGGATTCTCTGATCCAACATCACAGAACATCTATTGGAATTCCTTCCCTTTCTATGATTACCTTCACCAACCACCATCCTACTCAATGTTATTCAGGTCAGACCAATATCACTCCATCGCAAATTTCTTCCTGGCAAAGTCATCAGTTTGCTGGGCTCTGCCTCTCTCTCTCCCCATTACTGCCTCTTTTGTAGGGAAGTCAACCAGATTTTAAGTCCCAGCATTGTCTTAAAGGCATGTACTTTATAAGTCTATGCTATTAATCTGGATGGATGAACTTCAGTCTCAAGTGGTTAGACCAGCCTTTTAAATACAACCATTGATACGATCCCTTGGATGGCTACTTCAGCAATTCGCAACAAAGCAATCCTTAACGTGCACTTGATTTCTAAACCTCTTGAAGGATTAAAGCAACTTAGTGCTCTAAGTTAAGGATCCTTCCAAGTGTAAAGACTGCACATCTAACAAAGCATACTGAAGCGTGGGTAATGTGCTTGGTAGCAGAGCCAAAAATGAGATTTTAAAAAAAGCAATATATAACTGTGGGGGTTTCCTCTGGACAAGGCCCTCCCAACGGTGATTGGATTGGATGAAAAGCAAATGGTTTGCTTCCCCAGGCATAAGAACAAAGATTGGATTCAAGATGAAAAGCTTGGTGAACCAAAAGAGTACTGATGGAAGATAAAAGATATACTTAAGTAATCATAGTTTAATGCCTTATTGCTAGTATGCTACCTTTTTCATCAGGATGAAATGGACCATATAAAGCATACTGTTCTCCTTCCTAGGTCTCATATTTATTTAAAAGGCTTTGTAGTTGTGAAAGCCCAGCTATTTTTGATGACAGGTTAGCAGAATAATAATAATAATAATAATAATAATAATAATAATAATAATAATAATAATAATAATAATAATAATAATAATAATAATAATAATAATAATAATAATAATAATAATAATAATAATAATAATAATAATAATAATGAAGAAAAAACTCAGGAAAGTTAAGCCTAATCGCTTCAGCAAATAGAAAAAAAAATGTCTTACAGGATTTCTGAGAGAAATGATTTATGATGTCCGTTTAAAAATATATGGGACATTTTCTAGTCATTATACAAGCAGCAGTAAGTCTCTATTGATTTCAGTGAGGAAGTTAAGTACCTGGGTTAAATCTTGCCTATTAAAATTAATAGAATGTAGGAGAGCTTAATGATAATGTTTTTCTACACCTGGAAAATATAAATGTTGGGATAGTGTGAGTTTTTAAATAGAGGGTTTTAAAAATAAGAAATCTTAATTCTACAAACTATTATTGCAGGATCATCTTTTTTTCTGATATCCTAATAATAATGAATCTGAGGTGGGGGGTGGGAAATGGCGGGTGGGAGGGAGGGTGGATAAAACAGAGTGCTGTTTTTCAAGCCTGAGGGGTATCTTTTTACTTCTAGGAATTATTGGGGTGAGACTTCCCAAACTCCTAGCACTAATCTGATAGAGGACTTTTTCTCTAGCTGAAATAATTTCCAATACCCCCAAGGGTCACCTAAGTCCAAGTAAAGAATAATGGTATATCAGAAGGTAAAAAAGAAGCATATGGAAAAAAATGGTTGGTGAGGAATAGACTAAACAACTGCTATTGCAACTATTTTCCAGTAAACTACATGCCTGTCTTATCTCTTAAAAGAAATCACCGTCATGAAAATGTTATGTGCATTCATATGGTTTGTTGCAAGAGCATGCCGTAAGGCCTACACCAGCATACTCCAAAGACACAAAGTTTTATGAAGAAAGCACACAGGAACAACTCTTAATCCCAGACACATGAACATCACAATTACATTAATATACTAATGAGAAAATTGATTAATGACAATATTAGCTGCTAATCTAGTGCAACAGGCTGTTGAAGTTATTCACAAATGGTGTGAAATAGAAAAGCAGAAAAAGCTGATGATCTCAACGTATTATTGGTGGAAGGGGTGGAAACTGAACTTCTACAATGTTTGGAGGCTTTTCTCCCTCTCACACCATTACACAGTGATACAATTACACAATTAATAGTTAGACCCTGCCTCCAGGTGTATTTTCAAATTCTACCGTTGGTTCATTGGAAGGGGCGAACCTTATGGGACAGTGATGGTGAACCTTTTCGGCACCGAGTGCCAAAAAGGTTGTGTGGAAACATCCCATGCACATGCGCACACTCATCGGAGCTGTGCTCCGGAAAAGCCGAACTTCTGGGTTCTAGCGTGCATGCACGCCCAACGATCAGCTGGCTGGTGCACATGTTCAGGCCAGTTTTCGGCACTACCGCACACACAAAGGGATCATGCTCCGGAAAAGCCGAACTTCCAGGTTCTGGCGCGCATGCGTACCCGACAATCAGCTGGCCGGCACGCATGTGCACAGTGGTTTTCGGCACTGCTGTGCACGCATGCATGCCAGAAACCCAGAAGACAAACAGGCAAGGCTGCGCGTGCCGGGCGATATGGCTTCATGTGCCACTTTGGGCACACGTGCCATAGGTTCGCCATCATGGTTATAGGATATTTGGCTTTGTATTTCATCACCAATTCTTTGAAACAGAGCAAAATCTTCTTTCCTTCTTAACTTAAGCATCACTGCACGGACTTAAGTGATATCTCATGGCCCAGCTTAGGCAGTTTATTTGATTCCACTGATGTACACTGTGAATTGTTAGTATATTTGTTTGGAAACAAGTCCCACTGGGTTTAATAGGGCTCACTCCCCAAAAATATACAGAAAATGACATACTAAGCATGAATTCCTCTCCTCCACAAAGGACAATCGCAGCTCAGGGGAACAGCAAGAGAAATTATTAAGACGTTTTACTTAAATATATTAGAACATTCCTATCCCATTTTTAGAACAATCACTCCCACCAAAACTGGCTAACAGTAAAATGGTTGTAAGTCAAGTGAGATTTTCTATCCATGTATTTCTTCTTGGTTACTTCTTGAAATATGCTATATTACAGATACAGGGCGTACTTGTTTAACAGTGATAAATGGGACCAGCATCTCCATTGCTAGTTGACGTGGTCATAAAGCGTGACATCACGTGAATGCACCAATTTAGGAACGCAGTTGTAGCAGTCCCAATTGCCATTGTTAGGCAAATCTCATGTACTTGCAGCATTCCATGGTCATTTGATTGCCATTTGTGACCTCTTTCTGGCTTCCACATTGATTATGCTTGTCCAAAGTCAGGATTGAAGCTAGTTTCTAGGGAACCATGATTCCTGGGCAGGCAGTGCTAGAGAAGTTGTGCTTCCGGGGTCCTGATATATGACATTGTTTAATCAACTGTTTAAGTTTTTACATATTCTTCAAGGCAGCCCATGTAGAGTGCATTTCAGTAGTCAAGCCATGAAGTGATCAGGGCATGAATGGCTATCTGAAAGACACCTCAATCTGAGTCGGTGCATGCTGCAGATAAGTAATGGAGTCTTCTCTCTTTTGATTTGATGGAATGGCCTGCCATTCACAGACAAAAAGATGAGCAGATTACACCTGTGCTAACTAGTTTGATCCATTGTACCAGTCCGTCTTCAGAACCAGAGTCTCACAGGGACACTTGAGTGGCTATTCAGACAGATACAGAAGAGGACATTATGGAGAAAGCTGAACTGAACAATAATCCTTAATAAGAACAAATGTTTGCTATTAAGTGGAAAAAACTATGTATTCCCTTTTCTTTCTTTAGAAACCTGATTGATAATAGGCTATAAATTATATACAACCCCAGAAGAAATGGCAAGGCATTAGTGTTTCTAGCTGTGATCCATCATTGTCATACTGAAGGGATTTGTTTTAAAAAAAATACTACAGTGATATTGACAGCTACAAAAGCTTCTCATTCTTCTTCCATTATTTCTCATGTTGCTTACCAATAAATAGCCTATCCAGATTTTGTCCAAGCGTGCCAAATTCAATTTTCCAAACAATCCACCCCATCTTCCTCTCACTCTCTCTCTAAATTTCAAATAATGCATTCTTTTCAAAATATTACATTATTTTTGATCATCATAGCTGCACAAGGAAACTAGTGATTGCATAAAAGCAGTCCTTGGGTTACAAATGAGAACTTTTCCTAATTTTGTCTTTAAGCTGAATTTGCAGGTAATATTGCATACTTTTCAAAATATTACATTATTTAGCATCAGTTAGATAGATATTTGTCTTAATATATAGCATACATATTTACCTTTCTATGCATATAAAACACTTAAGAGACATTTCAAATTACACAAAAATATCTTGAACATACCATATTTTTCGGAGTATAAGATGCACCGGAGTATAAGACGCACCTTAGTTTTGGGGGAGGAAAACAAGGAAAAAAGGCCTCTGCCTCCAAGCAATTTGCCAAACAGTAAACAGCAAATAGCACAGATGATATACACTGTTTGCTGTGTATTTCTGTGCATGTGTGCCTGACCCATAGAAATAGCAAAAAATTGGAGAAATGTACATTATGCCAGAAAGTTTTCTTAAATGTAGTCACACTAACTCCTCCTAATTATTTAAATAGATCTACTCCAAGGTAAGTCAGGATTTAATTCTAATACTAAACAGGACACTGTTACATTTCAGACTATACTTGTACAGAGCTGTTAAAATTAATTAAAATTTCTGGAAGTATACATTATTCTCTATTATTTAAAAGAAGATACAATAGCACTGGGCCTCTTCAGAGCAAGCATTTATTTTAAAAAGCTGCTTTATTTTGTTAAGTTGTCTAGATTACAGGGGTCTCCAACCTTGGCAACTTTAAGACTTGTGGACTTCAACTCCTAGAATTCCACAGCCAGCAAAGTTAACAAAGCTGGCTGTGGAATTCTGGGAGTTGAAGTCCACAAGTCTTAAAATTGCCAAGGTTGGAGACCCCTGGCTCTAGAACAATAATAAAGCAGTCTTTAAAAAATAAGTCTAATAATTTGAACATTCTACAGACATTTATAGTTATTCACTTACCCCCTTGCATCCATTTCAGCAGAAAATAAAAATCTGTGTGTCTCTCCCAGCCATTTGCTTTTTTGCAGCTAGTTTCACTTTCATTTTAGCACGTGGCAAATCAGCTGGGGATCGGGAAGCTGCTAATGACTTGGTTGGCTTCACAGGCTCTTCCCTGTTTGCTGCAAGCAGGTAAATTGCTGGAAGATAGAGGCCAAAGTGTGGGGGTGGCTGGGTGGCTGGGGCTACATTTGGTGTATAAGACGCACCCAGGTTTTACCCTCTTTTTGGGGGTAAAAAGGTGTGTCTTATACTCTGAAAAATACGGTAATAATTCAGTACATAAATGCCTTACAACTGGAACATTAAAAAAAGAAACTGAAGGCTTGATTGTGTATGGACAAGAGCCAGCTATTCAAACTAATGCAATCAAGGCCAGAACTGGGGGGGAAAATCATCAAATGATTCAAAGTGCAGATTGTGCAAAAAAGCAGAAGAAACAGTATATCATATACTAAACATATACAAGAAGATTGCACATACTGATTATAAACAACAACCTAACAGCTGCCAAAATGATTCACTGGAACAGCTGTCAAAAAATTATCTGTAAAAATTAAAAGTAATGAAAAATTGGTGGAAACATAGAATTATAAACTTAGTTGAAAATGTGCAGGTTAAAACATTGTGGGATTTCCAATACAAACTGATAAAGTCTTGGCACACAACACACCAGATTATAACTGTGGTTGAAAAGAAGAGTGTATGGATAATAGATCTGGCAATACTATGGGATACTAGAATAGAAGACAAGGAATTAGAGAAGATCACAAAGTATCAAGATCTGAAAATGGAAATGGAAATTGAAAGATTAAACTGGCCATGGTAGTCACAATGGGTATTGGCATACTGGGCACCATATCAAAAAATCTTAGATGGCACTTAAAAATATCTGCATATTGATAATGCTAATACTAATACTTGGAAAGCTTACATCCTGGAATGATACCTCTAACACAGTGGTTCCCAACCTTTTTGTGATCGAGTACCACTTGGAGGTCCCGTACAGTTGCCGCGTACCACCTGGTTCCAGAGAAACTAAATTCGATCAGATATCACTTTATTTCCATAATTGTACCGTTCCTTTTTTGGCCCCGCGCATCCAGCAACTGGATTCTCGGGCCGTTGGGACCAGGTGGGTGGCGTGTGGCAACAGTTGCAAATCGTTGCCAGATTATCTTGTGTTAGGCAGTAAACATTTTTGTGAAGTAAAAAATAACTAACTAAAAATCGTTCATGACCCCGAAAGTGTTCGCGTACCACCTGGAAGGCCCTCGCGTACCACTAGTGGTACACGTACCACAGGTTGGGAACCACTGCTCTAACACCATCAAACAACATCTGCATATCCCAGCTCCTTAGGAAAGACTTGGTAGGTGGATAAAAATGCCAAATCCAATCTAAAATTCAGGATGACTGTGCAACCAGTAGTACAGTAATAATAAAAATAACTAAATACAGTACTGTAATGAAGACAGAGGGAGAAAAAGAGAATCTGTGTGTATAACAATAGCACTTAGACTTCAGTGGTGAAATCTAAAAATTTCCCTTACCGGTTCTGTGGGAGTGGCTTGGTGGGCATAGCTTGGTGGGCATGGCTTGGTGGGCATGTGACTGGGTGGGCATGGTCATGTGACTGGGTGAGCTCAAAAACCAACTTTCATACATCACACACAAATAACACAAAAGCCACACAACTGACTCACACACAATGGAAAAGCACACAAAATGCAACAAGTAGGAACCTCACAGAGCCACAAAGAGCTCAAAAACAACTATCACACTTTAAACAAAAATAACACAAAAACTACACAACTGACTCACACACAATGCAAAGCAGCTGCACTTCACACAAAATGGCCCCTGCAACAAACAGGAAACTCACAGAGCCACAAAGAGCTCAAAAACCAACTTTCACACTTCACACACAAACAACACAAAAGCTACACAACTGACTCCTACACAACTGACTCACACACAATGCAGAAGCAGCTAGACTTCACACAAAATGGCCCTTGGAACAAGCAGGAACCTCACAGAGTCACAGTTCAGGCAAATAGGTAGTAAAAATGCTTTAAAATAGTTTTTTAAAAAAGGTTCCGATCCCCCACTCAGCTGATTGTCAAACAGCTGATAGTCGGAACCTTTTAAAAAAACTTTTTAAAGCATTTTTTTACTACCAGTTCGGGTGAATAGGTAGTAAAAATGCTTTTAAAAAGTAAAAAAAAGGTTCATCAGCTGTGACAATCAGCTGTGCCGCCTGATTGTCGGAATTTTTTTTTTAATTTTTAAAAGCATTTTTTACTACCAGTTTGACGAACCGGAAGCATTTGTTACTACCGGTTCCAGCGAACCGGCCAAACCAGTAGCATTTCACTCCTGCTAGACTTACCATATTTTTCGGAGTATAAGACGCACCCTTTTACCCCCCCCAAAGAGGGTGAAAACTTGGGTGCGTCTTATACACTGAATGTAGCCCCACCCCCCAGCCACCCCCACACTTTGGCCTGTGTCTTCCAGCAATTTACCTGTTTGCAGCAAAGAGGGAAGAGCCTGTAAAACCAAGCAAGTCTTTAGCAGCTTCCCGACCTACAGCTGATTTGCCACGTGCTAAAATGAAAGTGAAACTAGCTTGCAAAGAGGCAAATAGCTGGGAGAGACACACAGATTTTTATTTTCTGCTGAACTGAATGCAAGGGGGTAAGTGAATAACTATAAATGTCTGTAGAATGTTCAAATTATTAAACTTATTTTTTAAAGATTGCTTTATTATTGTTCTAGAGCCAGAGGTCTCCAACCTTGGCAATTTTAAGACTTGTGGACTTCAACTCCCAGAATTCCACAGCCAGCTTTGTTAGCTTTGCTGGCTGTGGAATTCTGGGAGTTGAAGTCCACAAGTCTTAAAGTTGCCAAGGTTGGAGATCCCTGTAAATCTAGACAACTTAACAAAATAAAGAAGCTTTTTAAAATAAATGCTTGCTCTGAAGAGGCCCAGTGCTATTGTATCTTCTTTTAAATAATAGAGAATAATGTATACTTCCAGAAATTTTAATTAATTTTAACAGCTCTGTACAAGTATAGTCTGAAATGTAACAGTGTCCTGTTTAGTATTAGAGTTAAATCCTGACTTACCTTGGAGTAGATCTATTTAAATAATTGGGAGGAGTCAGTGTGACTACATTTAAGAAAACTTTCTGGCATAATGTACATTTCTCCAATTCTTTGCTATTTCTATGGGTCAGGCACACATGCACAGAAATACACAGCAAACAGTGTATATCATCTGTGCTATTTGCTGTTTGCTGTTTGGCAAATTGCTTGGAGGCAGAGGCCTTTTTTCCTTGCTTTCCTCCCCCAAAACTAAGGTGCGTCTTATACACTGGTGCGTCTTATATTCCAAAAAATACGGTATATACCACTTTACAGTGCTTTACAGCCCTCTCTAAATGGTTTACAGAGTCAGCATATTGCCCCCAACAATTTGGGTCCTCATTTTATCCACCTCAGAAGGATGGAAGGCTGAGTCAACCTTGTGCCTGATGAGATTTGAACTGCCAAATTGCAGGCAACCGGCAGTCAGCAGAAGTAGCCTGCAGTATTGCACTCTAATCACTGCGCCAGTGGCTCATAGATATAAATGTAGATATTAAAAATAGACTAATGTTATTGCTTGGGAACAACACATCCAGGGATTTCAAGCTCAACCCTTTCCTTGTGTTTTGCTTCTTAAATCTAAGAGCACTTTGCCATATCATTAAAGTATCTCTTCCATTATTTGGAAGCAGTGGTGGGATTCAAAATTGTTTACTACTGGTTCTGTGGGTGTGGCTTGGTAGGCATGGTGTGGCTTGGTGGGCGTGGCTTGGTGGGCATGGCAGGGGAAGGATACTGTAAAATTTCCATTCCTACCCCACTCCACGGGAAGGATACTGCAAAATCTCCATTCCCTCCCCACTCCAGGGGAAGGTTACTCCAAAATCCCCATTTCCTCCAGATCAGCTGGGACTCGGGAGGCAGAGAATAGATGGGGGCGGGGCCAGTCAGAGGTGGTATTTACCGGTTCTCTGAATTACTCAAAATTTCTGCTACCAGTTCTCCAGAATTGGTCAGAACCTGCTGAATCCCACCTCTGTTTGGAAGGCAAATGTAAAGGATTGGGTAACAATTGTCATCTTTGAAGATTGGTTCTTGTACCATTTATCTCTGCTGCTGAATGTTATTGATTGGCCAAGAATATCCCTTTCAAGATTCTCCTTTGCTTGAAGTCTTTGAGCCTTTTCTTGCAATAAAGTAAGGTTAATAGACATATTACACGAATTTTGATACTCTAATCAGATAATCAATAGCCTTTCCATTTCAATGATTAAACTTCTGTATTGCTTAGTAATAACTGCAGACTTCATCAGGGTAGAATTTTTCATGTGCTCCATTACTCACATTTTATTCTTTAATATTGTTCCCATTGTTGACCGACTGTAGCGTAACATTTTCCCAATGACTGATGGCATTTTAACCTCTTTCTGATCACTTTATTATTTTTTCATTATTTTAAATTGTGAATGTTTTCCTTTTGTTTGATGCATCAACAGCACTTGCATTGGATTTATGCTTTGGAGACATGATTATAAGGATAAATAAAAGAAAATGTAAGTCAACTACATACACACTTAATACATTTAATACACTGATAGGACAATGATATAGTTGGGCAATGTGATCCATCTTAAAATAGCAGAGAGCATTCTCCTTCCTTAAGCTGACGAACTGTTGAAGCCACACAATAAACAAAAAACAGTGTGTATGTGTTAGTTATTACAAATATTGTATTTAACTCATTTTTAAAAATATAACGCTTTAGGACAATATTTTTGTAAGTATGAGTTTTCTGTAAGTTGAATGTTGATAACCTGGAGATTGCGTGTATTTCAAAACTGCATTTTGAATGTTTACATGCTTTGTAGAATTTATACTTACCGTATTTTTCAGAGTATAAGATGCACTTTCCCCCCCTAAAAGAGGGTGAAAATTTGGGTGCGTGTTATACACCAAATGTAACCCCACCCACCGGCCCCCACCCTTTGGCCTCTGCCTCCTAGCAATTTACCTCCTTGCAGCAAGCAGCAAACAGCCAGTTTCAGCTTCAGCACAGCCTGATTAGCACAAGCAGGTGGTTGTCAGTTGGATCGGCTTCCCAACCATCAGTTGTTTCAGGCTGCACGGAGGCAGAGGCAGATTTTTTTCCCCCTTGTGCTAATCAGGCTGTACTGAAACTGAAAGTGAAACTGAAACAGGCTGTTTGCTGTTTGCTGCAAGAAGGCAAATTGCTGGGAGGCAGAGGTAGAGCCAGATATTTTTTTCTTGTTTGCCTCACCCAAAAAGGTAAGTGCATCTTATACTTCGGAGCGTCTTATATTCCGAAAAAATATGGTATGTCAGTATGCTTGATAAGTAGATGCAAGTAATTATTAGAGTAATTGATAAACAAAGGAACACAAATAATTCTTTGGAGGTAATATTGGCACTGTAAATTTCTGGGCCTGAACTGTAAAATAAAAAAAATCCATTTCTACATTGGGCCAAAACTAATTTTAAAAATCAACCCTCAAATATTGATTTCTGCATACCTCATGACTGATGCCTATTTGCATTTGACATTCATATTTATGATGGTTGCAGTGTCCCAGGGTGATATGTCCATCTTTGACATTTAATTTTTTTTTCTGTGTCAGCTGGGATAAACTTGGGGAAAAGTATTTTATTTTCAAACATAGGTTTCCATATGGTGGAAGAGAAGGGGACAGATAATGAAATATGCATGTTGATGTCATCTTGCAAATAGCATGGTCTATGTTCTTGTCTCATACAACAAGATGCTAGTACACAATCACATTTACAAGATAACATTACAGTATGTTATCACTCTCTTATCCTCACAGTTTGATGTTGAAGACTAACTGATCCCCAAATTGGATACACAGGTAATTCTTGACTTACAACCATTTGTTTAGTGTCTGTTCTAAGTTACAACGGCACTGAAAAAAAGTGACTTATGACCATTTTTCACACTTACGTCTGTTGCAGCATCCCTGTGATCATGTGATCAAAATTCAGATGTTTGGCAATTGGGTCATATTTATGATGGTTGCAGTGTCCCAGGGTGATGTGACCATCTTTTGTGACTTTTAACAAGCAAAGTCAATGGGGAAGCCAGATTCACTTAACAACTGTGTTACTAGCAATAGCACTTAGGAGTAGCCTTAGATTTATATACCACTTCACTGTGCTCTATATCCCTCTCTAAGCGATTTACAGAGTCAGCATATTGCCCCCAACAATCTGGGTCCTCATTTTACTGACCTCAGAAGTATAGAAGGCTGAGTCAACCTTGAGCCGGTGAGGATCGAACTGCTGGTTGTAGGCAGAGTTACCCTGCAATACTGCATTCTAACCACTGCACCACCATGGCTCCTAACTTAACAACTGCAGTGATTCACTTATGGTGAAGAAAAGATTGAGAACCACTGGACTAGAAGATCTCCAAGGTTGCTTTCAGTTCTGTTATTCTGGACTTCGCTGAGCCCTTCAGTTACAAATGAACACTTGTGCGTCCACCTATCAGCCAGCATGAGACTTCTTTTCCTAAAATGGGACAAAACTCATTTAACAAATGTCTTGCTTAGCAACAGAAATTCTGGGCTCAATCGGACCACACACTTTCTGAATAGTTTTTATCCTAGAGCTATAATTGCACTTAATAATGAATTGAAGGGTCACCATCAGTGAGCTGTTGGATAGTATTACTTGGTCTGTTGTATGGATGTTTGAGTGGTTCAGGGTGGGGAATTCGTGGTGGGTGGGGATTGCTATGTGTGTTGGGACTGGTCTTGAAGCGTTATGTGAATTTTGTTGTATGGGTGTACTGTGTATATACGTACAATGACAATAAATTATTAATTATTATTATTAATTATTATTATTAATTATTATTATTAATTATTATTAATTATTATTAAATTGGCATCATAAGTTGAGGTCTACCTGTAGTTTCTTTTTTAGTCATCCTTGAGACTGTTTTTCCTGATGATTGCTAAACTATGCTCATTGAGTACTGTAGTCTATCAACCTCTGTGTGATTCTTGGGTAGGAAATGAATGCATCTCCCTATTTGTCCTTATATTGTATTGGATTCAGCACATGAAATTTCATCATAAGCAATACATTTATTACTGCTTGGGAACTGTGTTGTTATGCGGTGCTTTTTGAAGAAATAGCTGAACACAGCAAGCTTTGTTAACTGTCAACTGAACAATTGCCCAGGGAAATAATATCTGCAGTGAATATAATAAAAATAGAGGCCAGAAAATGCTGTAATGGTTGGATGTCAAAAATTGACTCTTTGCAATCAAATCAATTTTATTAGTGCACAAAGAGGTAGAAATCAGTGTAAATCAAATGCAAACAATGGCAGGATAAATTTATCAATAGAGCTCCAGACAAATCATACATATCCTTCCTTCGATGTCAAAGCAAAACAGAATTGCTTCCATTTATTCAGTTTTTTCAACATATAGCACTGTGTATTTCCGATTATGCAATTAATGGAGGAATGGTTGAGCATGTTTCTGAAAGCTTAAAATAGGCATTTCAATTACTACACTGTTTTCTATAGGAGTTTGGATAATAATCCCACATCACAACTGGGTTTATATAATTGTTCAATATACTGTAGAAAGTTAGCACCCACCTCTCTCCTAGAAGAATGAAATATTTTGGGAAATATATTTATATTTATAAATGAAATAAATATTTATAAAATAAACTATATTTATAAATAAAATAGCTTCAACCGCAACAATACACGAGCACACAATAGATTCAAACTCAATGTAAACTCTTGAAACTCGACTGCAGAAAATACGACTTCAGCAACAGAGTAATCAGTGCCTGGAATGCACTACCTGACTCTGTGGTTTCTTCCCCAAACCCCAAAAACTTTAACCTTAGACTGTCTACAGTCAACCTCTCCCCATTCCTAAGAGGTCTGTAAGGGGCGTGCATAAGCGCACCATTGTGCCTACCGTCCCTGTCCTACTGTCCTATTGTCCAAATTTACCTATACATACTTTGCTTTTGTTTATGTTTATATCATACCTACTATCTTGTACACGTGTTGACAAATTAATTAATTAATTAATTAATTAATTAAATAAATAAATAAATAATATTTCCTTAAAGGAGAAATGGAGAAGTATGCTCTTGGAGACAGAAAGCAGTCCCCAAGTCTTCCTTAATAGCCCACAGCAGATATTTTGTGCCCATTAAGAAAGATTGGGCCAGCCTATTCAGAAACCAAACTGAGGAGGCCAACCTTTTAGAAATGAAGATTTGGTAATCCATTCAAGACAGGATATTTTGAAACAAAGGCAGAATAGTAGGATTAGCCCTCACTCAAGATCCAAAACAGGAGGAAAGCCATTAAGCCATAATAGAAATTGCCCGACACCCTTTCAGAACACAAGCCCTTCATTGCATCATCTTAGAGCAGTCCAAACTTCAACCAAACTTGGGAGCTCAGACAAGCACCTAGGATTTGAAGTTCCTCTTTTGCCTATAGAGCCAGCTATATAATCCCTACATGACCCCATAGGAATCTGGCAACAGCCAATAAAATACATGTTCTTGCACAGGAACAGGAAGCTCAAATACAGAGCCCAAAGAAGGTATAACACCCACCCTCTCAACTCCATTTTGGCAGCTGCATCAGAACCACAAACTCTGGTGGTTCTGTTCATCAGTAAATGGACTCTCTTTCCAATCAGCCTCCAGCCTCCATTTTGTCTTCAGTGCCTTTCTCCTGGCTTGGAACTGGACCTGGATATTTATTCTAACACAGCAATACTGAAACCAGGAGAAATGCTTAATCATGCAAGAGAGACGGGCAGCTATATAAATTCAATATATAAATACAATGCATATGAAAAAGGACAGGCAGGATATGTTATAGTTTCAACTATCTCTGAAAAAAATCATGTTGGATGGACTGGTATACAAAACGTCCTGGACAAAGAAGAGCCATACAATATTCATTTCTATTATTCCTCAGCTAATCTTTTAATCTTTGAGACATAATGCAAAGAACATGCGGTAGTCTAGGAACTCTTCCAGAAGAGAACTGGATGGCACATAACCTCTATCCAAAAGGAAGTCCCTCTGAAAATATATGTGGAGAAAACCCATAAATGGAATGTCATAGCACCCACGAGAAAACGTTTATTTTTAAAATGTTAGCTTTATTCCAAAAACAGTTTAAGTGAGGCCCATCTCCCCAAATCTATTACCATTTCTAATAGAAGTATGTATAAATCCAATGGAATCATTGGAAATGTATTTGCTGTCATAAATATATTTCTTTATTTTTAGATTCTTTGCTATGCGGCATGCTGCTTAGCTTTGGCAATGAAGGTAGCTAATAAATTGATTAAACAAACAAACAAACAAACAAATAAATAGCAGTTAATAAATTGCAGTTGATAGTGTAGCAGATTAAAAGATGTTCTAATTAGGGTAAAATAAAAATTGGGAGCAAAATATCTGTGTATACTTTACCATTCTATAAAAAACAGGATCTGCTGCTTTATCATTCTTTATTCTGTCAATAATATACTTAATTTCTTCATTTTGGATAGATTTTGAACGTACTGTAACTTATTTTGTTGATACAGTAAGCTAAGTGCAGAGAAAGACAAAGGTAAAAGAAAGAGAGAGAAATTCATATTCCCTTAAGCTACAGTAACACTCTACAAAGTTTTTTTTTTTGTAAAACCAGTCATGTAGTCTTTTTTTTGGACTACAGTCTGGGAAGGGGAAAAAAAACACCAGAAAGCTACTACCTTTTCAACAAAAACAACAACCACTGACTTATGCCAGGATCAATTGGAATAATTGTGTGATCTCCCAAGTGTAAATGATCCACGCTTCATTAATTTCCACGTCAGTCAGAGGAAATTAACTGCCCTAATCGTGTTAGAGATTTACCAATACAACCTAAGCAAAGCCATGCTGCTGTGGCCTGAAGCTATTCCATTTTACTGGACAGCTTAGTTATTACTGGGCTGCCCATTCAATTAAGATTTCTTTTTTATTAACCACTTTTTAACATTACATTCAACAGCCCCTTTGCACAGTTTAATGTCCTGGTTAACAAGCATGATAAAATTCTCATTAGCCTCTATTATAGGTTTTTGTGGAATCGGCTTGCTTTGCTAGAGCACTAGTATAATCTAATTAACCTTACTGGTGATATTGTTTCTGTCTCGCACTTGTTCAGTCCCCTGCTCACTGCCACTAATTTCCTTGATGTTGATTAGGCCTCATGTGGCAAGCAAATCCAAGGAACACAAAGTGATTTACCCTTAAAAAAATAAAAAAAATACCCAAACGTTAATGAGACCTCAACAAATTTACTGGAAGAAGGAGGTCTTGCAGAGGTCAAGCCTTATAGCCAACTTCCAGCAAAGCATGAGATGAGGTTATAATAACAGAAGGATGCATGCAATTTTATATGGACAATTCACCAAGCCAAGGTGAACAAGGACATCCACTAACAAAGGGCACCCTGTAAAAACAAAGCAAGGAAAGATCATTTGGAAGAGATTTCATATTAAACTGAAGAGCAATTTGTGTAGTTTTGAAACTGAAAATACCCAAGGGCCATCCTTGAAAGAAAATTCTCCTCTGAGTTGAACTTGACTCCTGGTTCCTTCGGGAATACATCTGTATAGTTTTCTTGCTGTTACAAAAGAGGTTTTTCATCACTGTCTTCCAAGTTATTGTTCCACCCCCCACTTCCAAATGTAGCCTACAACCCCAGAATTCCCTAGTGGTCTTGCATCTAAATACTGTCAGGCCTCACCCAGTTTAGTTTTCAAGACCACAGTTAGCATTTATATTTTATTTTCTTGCAGGATTCGTGATCAGTAGTAGGAGCACTCTTTGGCTCATAGAAGAAAGGGATTGGAAGAAGGGACTTTAACGTATTTGAGTCACTCCTCAAGCTAAACAATATTGTGACATGTTAGCTTTGGGTTTAAGATGGTTGGGCTTAACAAGCCACGATTAAAAAAGTAAACTTTGGGTGAATGTGATGTACAAACCACCTGAGCTTTGAAGGGTAGTTAGAACGATACTTGTATTGCAAACTAAATTTCTATCTGGTTCAATGGTAGAGTTTCACTGAGTATATGTAATGATTTTAGTGATGGACAGAAAACAAGGTGGCTAAATGCAATCACTGATTGATACATTGCTATTGGAGTGATGGGATCAGCGCATGCTTACCCTTTTATAAAGCCAAAAATGCTACTGGATTGCTGGTTGCTGTTGATTTAAAATTCTAACCATCATCAGTGATGCCATTATGTGTTGCAGTCTGATAACATCTGAAGATGCTGCTCAATTAATCTGTTATGGTATCTTCTGATAGAGGTATCCTCCATTTTTGTTTATTTGTTTATTGCTTACATGCTTCCTCAACCCTACAATTCTAAGCACCTGAGATAATTCATTTCAATTCCATGAATGACAGAGAGAATAGGAAAAATAAAAATCTAAACCAAGTCAATATGTCAGTCAGTGTGCAATATACTATGCCCCAAGCAGTAATCTATCCATGAGAAAACAAGGGTAGGAATGATCTGCCTTCCATTCCATTTACTTGCCAAGTCCTTTTTAAAGGCTTAGGTGCTAACCTATGACACAGAATGTCTACTTACTCATTAATTTTAAACCTCTTCTCCCTCTCCCTCTCCCTCTCCCTCTCCCTCTTCCTCATCCTATTAGAGGTTGGCAATTCTCAGTGTTTGATGTTACTATCCAAAACAAGGATGTTATATTTTTGCAGATTTTCCAGCCATGACAGGCATAATTTTCTAGCATTTAGTTTCTCCCTCAACTCCTTGTATGCTTAAATGAAAGAGCTAATATTTCTCACTGTTTATCATATGCATCTTTAGTATTCCATTGTTGTTTTCTTGAGGGTATCTTTGCTCATTGGTTGCAGAATTGTCTCATTTGTTTCATGTTAAACCCATACTATTTTAAGTAATTTTCTGTAAATCCAGAAGGTTTCTGTTGTCCTGTTTGTCAATTGACCATACTTCTGCTCCATATAAAAGAACAGCATGGTGTACAGTTTGTCAGTGAATTTCCAATCTTACAATACAAAATCAAGCAAATGTATTTATTGTTGGAAATCTTCTCAAACATGCTTATTTCCATGCTATGATCCAGTGGTGGGTTTCTACCGGTGCGGTCTTGGCTGTCCGTCGCCGCCGAGCCGAAGAAGCTGGCGGCGTTCGCGGCGCGGGGCTTCCCCCGCCCTCTTTCCCGGGATGCTGCCATTTGTGTTCTTTTGCCTCTGCGCAAGCAGTGCTTGCGCAGAGGGCAAAAGAACGCAAATGGCGGTGTCCCGGCATCCCGGGAAAGCGGGCGGGGGAAGCCCCGCGCCGCGAATGCCGCCAGCTTCTTCGGCTCGGCGGCGACGGACAACCAAGACCGCACTGGTAGGAACCCACCACTGCTATGATCCATCTATAATTTAATACAAACTCCAGGTATTGATATTTCAGCATTCTCTCACGAAGATAAAATTGTGTCTGTCACAAGAAAAACAAAGCAAACGAATACAAAGAATACAAATGACGTTGTCCAACAAATTGAAAACATCAAAACAGTAATTTCATTCTGAGTTCAAGACCTACATGCAATCATCATAAAACACTAAAAGAATTTAAAAGCCAGGTGAAAAAGATCTCTCTTAACACCTTTTTTTTTAAAGAAACACATTGTAACTTCATAGTGAGTGCGTGTGAGTATATGCACTTAAAAAAAGAAAGAAAATAAATTGAATCTGCTTTCAAAAGGCAAAATTCTCTACAGGTTCAAAAATCAAATAAAAAAAGAAGTAACTACAAAATGCTGTGAAGTGAAAAACACATTGTTTATTTTAAGCCTACTTTTCAGGGAGCAGCTCTTCATCAAATAAAAACAATTTAAAAACCAAACAAAAGTTAAGAATTAAAAGAAAATATCTTAAAGGTTATTCTCTCAGATGGCACCCTGTAGTTTCCTAGCTCAGCTCTAATCAAAGGATGTGCTCTTAGAAATCAAATTGCAATAGAGATGGACAAAGATGAAGTCATAAGCTTCAAGTAAAGAATTGTGCCAGGTCCCCCTTGACAAGAGAATGGCAGAAACAGCAAAAGGACTGAGCCCTAACCTTAATATGCCAATCATGTGCCAGATGTATGCCACAAATGTACAATTTGCAACATTAGTTACAGTTATTCTTGCTAGACAAGCCATTTGCAACCTCGCCAGTTCTCCATTTTAAGCAGAAGAATCAGGAAAAAGATGTGTGAAGATTTTGGAGTCCAAATGTGTCTCAGTGGAAGACATCTGCTTTCAAATAAACACCCTCCAGTCAACGAAGACTTCAAGGATAGCTCCCTTGACCATTGGATGACCAGCTGGCTACAGAAAATTGAAGCTTTGCCATTTAAAATACCTTCCACTTCCCAAACAAAGATGTTCAGGGACCAGCCATGAAGGTATCACTCTCAGTTTCAGCTCCCTTTGCCTGACACCTGCCTTATGCATTCTAATTAACCTTTGCCCATTTTAATCAATGCCCCACCATTTTTATTTTCTTCTCCCTTATTGTGTGCAACAAGACCACAACTGACTCCTTTTATCGTTGGGAAATAAACAGTGACTTTTTATAGAAAAGCATGATTAGGTAATTTGGGGTGTGCACGTTTGTTTGCATGAAGGAATCTCAAACCTGTCACAGGCTGCTATGCACCTTCAGAAGGGAAATTCAGCAGACAGGTAGAATATAGATGCTAGCTAGAAAGAGAGCTTTGGTTGGTGGATTACAACATGGCTTGAATTAACTTAGCAGCTGCAGCTGAAATCGAAGGGACCAAGCCAAGGCTATGGGGTAATGCCAACTCAGAATGAGAGGAAGGGGGATGATGGAGGTGGGAGGACTATGCTAGGGTCTGTTAGAAAGGAAATTGATAAGGAAGAAAAGAAGTTGGGAAAAGAAGTCTCATGCTGGCTGATAGGTGGAAGCACAAGTGTTGATTGGTAGCTGAAGGGCTCAGCAAAGTACAGAACAACAGACTTGGAAGCGACCTTGGAGATCTTCTAGTCCAGTGGTTCTCAACCTTTGAATACCTTTTGTGTCCATGGACCATGGCCACGGATCCCCAAGACTTAACTCAAGATTTAAATCATAACATTCCTTCCAGCCTTCACGGACCCCCTGTAATGACATTGTGGTCCCCCAGGGGTTCACAGACCACAGGTTGAGAACTAGTCCAAACCCCTGCTCAAGCAGGAGACCCTATATCACTTCATACAAATGACTATCTAAACTCTTCTTAAAAACTTCCAGTGATGGAGCACTCACAACGTCTGAAGGCAAGCCGTTTTGCTGATTGTTTTCATTGTCCGAAATTTCTCCTTAATTCTGGTTTGGATCTTCTTGATTAGTTTCCATTCATTGCAGAGTGTCCTTCCAAATTTCCAAGAAGCCTGGCTTTTGGGCTGTTGGAGTCCCAGAGGAGAAGGAAGCTTATAAATTCTCATTGTCCAACTTTCTTGTACATCGGTAAATACCAGCTGTGTAATGCACACAAAGCTGAAAGATCCCATTTTATAAAGGACATATAAAGAAGAAAATTAAGTAGATGCTTCTTTGCTTTCCTCATCAATATACGGGGATACCCTTAGAGGAATGAAAAAAGTCATAAAAAGTCAGTGACTTTCTGTCACTTTTGAAGCTATTACCAATGTTCTTCTATTATGGAATTTGTCTTTGTAAAATTGCCTTATTGTTCAAAGACAAACAAGAAAAACAGCTGCTGATACCCTCATCTCTCTTGGCCCCATTTGAATTTCAACTGGAAAGATGCTTCATATCATAAAAGTAGGCCCACAGTTAGAGGGAAGTCGCCTACAGTAACTTTCTTTTCTTTGGACCCATGAAAATGCTTTATAGTGTGCCTTTTTTTTTACATAATATGTAATCCAGAGACACTTATCATGTCTGCCCTGAACAAAAATGCCATGACAAGATTCGACGCTACACGCAATGGAGAAATGATTGGTGAAGTTGACCGATTTTGCTGAAACGGATAAATTGACTTCTTTGGTTAGAGAAAAGGTGATTGGAAGTCTCCTAATGGACTTTTTGTGTAAAAAAGAAAAGAAAAAAGTGATTTACAGTTTTGATAATTAGACAGGATAGATTATAGAAAGGACAGCAATATGATGTAACTTTAGAGAGAGAGAGAGGTTAAATTATAAATCTGGTTATAACGACTGTGAAGAATATCAGAAATTATTTCCTTATATCTTTTCTTTCTTTCCTTCCTATTCTTCAATTGTTTTTCTTTTCTTGAACTTTTTGCTTTTTCTTTGATTTCTTTTCTTTTTTTCTTCCTTACTTTATATTAGTTCGTGTTTGTTTTTATTTTCTTGTTTAAAAGTTTTAATATCACAACACACACACACACACACACACACACACACACACACACACACACACAATGACAAAACAGGGAGACCTACTTAGGGAAAAGCAGATGCTTGGCTTTCAAAAGTTTGCAGATCTCTTCTGAAACACTGGAGAACAATGTAGAACAATGCAAAACAATGTAGAAATATACAGAGTCATGTTGCAAGGCAGTTAAACAAGGTTCTTTGAATCCCATTTTCCCCCCTGGAACAATATCTCCTTTTCTCTTGGCTGAGTTGGATTTGCCACCTCACTTTTCTGAAATCATGAGGATTGTGGAAGCAAAGGGGCAGGTTGGGAAGGAAGAAAGATGGAAGAAGGCACAGCCTATTTACCACCTGCTGTTCCTCTTATTCCTGCTGACCTCCACATCGCATTTCATCCATCCAAGTTTGTTTGTTTGCAAGGTTAAAATGTTGTCCAATTAGCCAACTCTGGGTGGCATGCAATTTCTAAATATATATAATAGGGATTAAAAGAATACAAATAAATAAATAGGATAAATAAATACTTGTAAAAATAGATCACTCATTATATTATGAAAACAGGAGAAATATTCAGAAGAATTAAACCAATTCTTCTTAAAAGGGATAATTATAGCAAATCAGCCACTAAAGTTGATGGAACAGCTGCATTTCATTAATTTTCTGAAGGTCAGGAAGGAGAGGGGGAGATATTACATGAGCCCCCCCCCCAGCAAATTGAAAAGGCATGCTTCTGTAACCATGGCAGTGAACATATTGCAGTGGCAGTGTATGTATTAAAAACTTGTCCTACTATATCTTTTTAAAAAATTATTCCTGTACTATTTTTTTAAAAAAATAATTTTTATTATAAATTTCCAGTTTAAAAAACAAACAATACAACATGCAAAAACAAACATATACATCACATATACATAAAATATAATTCCACTAATACAGCTTTACGCCATCATATTTCCTTCTCATATCCGTATTTCCTAATTATTGTCCTACTATATCTTATTGGATAGGCAAATGTAACTGGGAGAAGGTGGTCCTGTAGACAATAATCTGAACCATGTAAGACTTTAAAGGGGACAACTAGCACTCTGAATTGTGCCTGGAAGTCAAGTGGTGTTTCATCTTCACCTTGAGATCTTGGTTGTTAAGATGTACATGAGACATATACAAACCCTTCTAGGCCTTTTGGCTAAGATTAAGCATAGTATCTGTTCATGAGAGAAGACAACTTCTGAACGGGAGGCATTTGAATACTAGAATTGGCAAGGGAAGGGTTAAAAGTTTCCTGGTTCAAAATTCAGCAGTTCTTTCTTTCCCTTTTAGCATCTACTGTGGCTTGGTCCTTCTCCATGAAATTCAGTGAGCCACATTGATTCAATCTCCCTACAGTTCATTTTGAAACTGAATGAGATGATTCCATGATCACTACTGTGAGAACAGACAACATATCAATGGAATAGATAGAGGAATCTCATATTTTTGTAGTCTTTGACCCCAACCCAAAATATAGGAGCCAGGTAGGACTTTGAAGACAACCAATTCCGCTTATCTCATTAGTGAAGCATTGTAGCTTACTGGTAGAATATCTACAGTACTTTGTACAGAGAAGGACCCTCCATCAATGACTAGCCCAGTGGTTCCCAACCTGTGGTACGTGTACCACTAGTGGTACGCGAGGGCCTTCCAGGTGGTATGTGAACACTTTTGGGGTCATGAACGATTTTTAGTTAGTTATTTTTTACTTCACAAAAATGTTTACTGCCTAACACAACTGTTGCCACATGCCACCCACCTGGTCCCAGCGGCCCGAGAATCCAGTTGCTGGATGCGCGGGGCCAAAAAAGGAATGGTACAATTATGGAAATAAAGTGATGTCTGATCGAATTTAGTTTCTCTGGAACCAGGTGGTACGCGGCGACTGTAGGGGACCTCCAAGTGGTACTCGATCACAAAAAGGTTGGGAACCACTGGACTAGCCTATTCAAAAGATCCATAGGGCAGCAGATGTGACCAGGCCTCCGAGTAATCTCCCTGGGAAGGAGATTCCAGTCCGTATAAACAAGGGTTTGCTCTGATACAAAACAATTTTCACATAATTATTTTGAGTGCAAATAATCCTTGTTGTTCCCTATGCTGTTTTGCCAGTGTACACCATGTGACAAATGTCTCATAGGTACAGTTAGATAGGGTAACAGTTGTTCAAACTTTTTGTTTTTAAAGATGGATAATCCATTGCCTGAAGGGGCTTGCAGGGCAGAATGAGATATTTTGGTCGACACCAGGGCATGTCAACTCGGGAACAAGCCAACAGAAGATCTGCAGTGTTGCATTTCTCCATATTTCAGAATGTGTGTGTGTGTTGGGGGGGTGGGTGGGATTAATTCTCCAGCTGTATCTCTTGATGGTGGCTTCCCTCTGGGACTTCTCATTTATTCTGTGCTGAGTTGAAAACATACATCATCTGTGCTATGGAAAGCGGGAAGAAGGGAACTGTGTCTGTCGTCTGCATCCCAGCAGCTCCTCACACAGTCAGCACCTGCTATGTGACGTTGATGTATTGAGACTCAGAGACTGTTGTTAACAGAATTCGTGTGAAATAAAACTAAGTGTTTTACCACCTCTCAGGGCCATCTGGAAAACCTCTTGATGCATTTTCTAGTCTCATCATCACCAGTTAAGTTATGCATTACTGCCAAACACTAAATGTGGAAGAAGAATAGTAGGGAGGGATTAAACATGACATAGTGGACTTATTGTTAAAGTTCATCTTCAAAGGGCACCTTTTTTGGCAATTTTTTGAAATAAAATTGCATTCAGGTTCCCCACCCATACTATCATGAACCATGACAACTTACAACCACTGAGATAATGTATTAAAAGGGGCAGAATGCCTACAACAATTTCATTAAATAGTGCTTACTTTCTTCTGCGGATGGTAGCATCTAACCACTCTTGGCTGAGCATGGAAAGCAAGCCAGATTAGACCTGGTTAGAAAGATAGATGTTAGCATTCCAGGGCTCTTGCATAGCCTGGACATTTGGAAAAGTTTTCCAGAAGATAGCGGGAAACAACTATGATATTGTCAAGAAAATGGCCTGGATGCAGTTCATCAGAGGGCAAACTCAATCTGAAGGTGTTTTTTCCCCTTTCAATGCTTCTTTATTGAATCTACCATAGATTCTTGGAGGTTTATGCAGGTTCCCATGTAGCTCTTTATCCAGGAAATTGTCAGATTCAGACCATCTATAAATCTTTGGACATCTCGAATGGATTAAAAACATCTCAATGTACTAATTGTTTTTCAGATTGCTTGCAGGATACAGATTCAGCTAGCCTTATCAATAAGGATATGCCAATCCACAATGGGATTTTAAGCAAACTTCCCAACTGGTAAGGGTTTATACCTGTGGATCATTACCAGCAAATAATGCTACCTAAATCTTGCTAATGGAAAAGGCAAATGGATAGTCTGTACCTTCCTTGATATCCTGACATGCACACTGTTAGCTTCATTCAAATATTAGTTTGATTGTGGAAGGATGATTCCTCTGTGATTTCTCTTGGCAAGGTGTTTATAGCCTCAGCAAATGCCACAGAGAAAGTTCTCTTCCACATCTGACTCTCTTGTTTTGGGTTGGTGAGAAGAGATTCCTCTCAGGATTTTAAATCCTGATTGGGCTAAAATGGGGTGAGGTAATCCCTTGAAACAGTGGTTCTCAGCCCTGGGGAGCCCACACTGCTGGGGAAGCCATGACAGCTTGAAGAAAAGTTATGATTTAAATCTTGAGTTGAGTCTTGGTGGTCTGTGGCCATGGTCTGTGCCCACAAAAGATATTTAAAAAGGTATGTGGTGAACAAAAGGTTGAGAAACCCCATGAACACCCCATGGACAGTACCAAAAGGCAAAAAGATATGACGCTGGAAGATAAGCCCTTCAGGTATCCAATATGGTACTGGGGAAGAGCAGAGGGCTAGTACTAGTAGCACCAGAAAGAATAAAGAACTGGGTCAGAATCGAAAGGACAGCTGTGGATGTATCTGGTGGTGAAAGGGAAGTCCAATGCTGTAAAGATCTATACTCCACAGGAACCTGGAATGTAAGATGTGGGCCCTAGGGGGAGGGCCTTCTCTGTGGGGGCCCCGTGCTCTGGAACCAACTTCCCCCAGAGATCCAAATTATCCCCACCCTGCTGGCCTTCTGGAAAGCCATTAAGACATGGCTCTTCCTGCAGGCAGGGGTCTGAGACAATTTTATATCCGAGATCTCCCCCTGTATATATGTTGTTGGACGTCCTTTTTAAAAACTTTTTAAAACTGTTTATAAATACGTTTATTATTTAATGTTCTCTTAAAATGTTGTACGCCACCCTGAGTCCTTAGGGAGTAGGGCGGCATAGAAGAACCTAATAATAAATAAATAAATAAATGAATCAAGGCAAGCTGGATGTGGTCAAACAAGAGATGACAAGACTGAACATCGACATCTTAGGAATCAGTGAACTAAAATCGACAGGAATGGGTGAATTTAATTCAGATGACCATCAGGTATACTACTGTGGGCAAGAATCCCTCAGAAGAAATGGAGTAGCCTTCATAGTCAATAAAAGAATAGGAAAAGCAGTACTGGGATACAATCCCCAAAATGACAGAATGATCTCAGTTCGAATCCAAGGCAAACCATTCAACATCACAGTAGTCCAAGTCTATGCCCCAACCACTGGTGCTGAAGAGGATGAAGTTGATCAGTTCTATGAAGCCCTACAACACGTTCTAGAATTAACACCAATAAATGATGTCCTTATCATCATGGGTAATTGGAATGCTAAAGTAGGAAGCCAAAAGATAACCGGAATAACAGGCAAGTTTGGCCTTGGAGTACAAAATGAAGCAGGGCACAGGCTGGTAGAATTTTGTCAAGACAATATGATGGTCATAGCAAACACTCTTTTCTAATAACCCAAGAGACAACAGTATTCCAGCTGAGCTATTCAAAATCTTAAAAGATGATGCAGTAAAGGTGCTACACTCAATTTGCCAGCAAATTTGGAAAACTCAACAGTGGCCACAGGATTGGAAAAGGTCAGTTTACATTCCAATTCCAAAGAAGGGCAATGCCAAAGAATGCTCAAACTACTGCACCATTGCACTCATTTCACATGCTAGCAAAGTTATGCTCAAAATCCTACAAGTTAGGCTCAAGCAATATGTGGATCAAGAACTACCAGAAGTACAAGCAGGATTTCGAAGAAACAGAGGAACTGGAGATCAAATTGCCAACATACGCTGGATCATGGAGAAAGCTAGGGAGTTCCAGAAAAACATCTATTTCTGCTTCATTGATTATGCTAAAGTCTTTGATTGTGTGGATCACAACAAATTGTGGCAAGTTCTTAAAGAGATGGGAGTATCGGACCATCTTATTTGTCTCTTGAGAAACCTATATGCGGGTCAAGAAGCAACAGTGAGAACTGGACACGGAATTACTGATTGGTTCAAAATTGAGAAAAGAGTTTGGCAAGGCTGTATACTGTCACCCTGCCTATTTAACTTATATGCAGAGCACATCATGAGAAAGGCGGGGCTAGATGAATCACAAGTTGGAATTAAGATTGCCGGGAGAAATATCAACAACCTCAGATATACAGATGATACCCCTCTAATGGCAGAAAGTGAAGAGGAACTAAAGACCCTCTTGATGCGAGTGAAGGAGAAGAGTGCAAAAGTTGGCTTGAAACTCAACATTAAGATAACTAAGATCATGGCATTTGGCCCTATCAATTCCTGGTAAATAGATGGGGAAGAAATGGAGGTAGTGACAGACTTTATTTTCCTGGGCTCCAAGATCACCGCAGATGGGGACTGCAGCCAAGAAATTAAAAGACGCTTACTCCTGGGGAGGAAAGCTATGGCAAATCTAGACAGCATACTAAAAAGCAGAGACATCACCCTGCCAACAAAAGTGTGTATAGTCAAGGCTATGGTTTTCTCAGTTGCAATGTATGGCTGTGAAAGTTGGACCATAAGGAAGGCTGAGCGCCAGAGAATTGAGGCCTTTGAACTATGGTGCTGGAGAAGACTCCTGCGAGTCCCTTGGACTGCAAAGTGATCAAACCGGTCAGTCCTAGAGGAGATCAACCCTGACTGCTCTTTAGAAGGCCAGATCCTGAAGATGAAACTCAAATACTTTGGCCACCTAATGAGAAGGAAGGACTCACTGGATAAGAGCCTAATGCTGGGAACGATTGAGGGCAAAAGAAGAAGGGGACGACAGAGAATGAGGTGGCAGGATGGAGTCACTGAAGCAGTCAGCTTGAGCTTAAATGGACTCCAGAGGATGGTAGAGGACAGGAAGGCCTGGAGGAATGTTATCCATGGGGTCGCGATGGGTCGGACACGACTTCGCGACTAACAACAACAACTCATGAACACTTTATACTGGGTACTGAAATGAACTGGAATCCATCTGATTAAGAGACCATGCTTGAGGCAGAGCTGAATTTTGATATTATCAGAGTTCGTTGCATAAAAATCAAAACCAGAAGCACACACAGATGACTGATTCAGCTGGATTCATAAACTTCTTTATAAACATAGTAATATATATATTTACAATACCACAAGTAGATTATTTCTTCAATGTAGCAACAGTTATAAGCAGTTTCATTTCCAGCAGCAGACAAGCTTTTAGTTCAGAGTTCAGAGAGAGACAGAGCATACAGAGTGGATAGAACAGTGATGGCGAACCTATGGCACGCTTGCCACAGCTGGCACGCGGAGCCATATCTGCCGGCATGCAAGCTGTTGCCCTAGTTTAGCTCCAACACGCATGTGCACACTGGCCAGCTGATTTTCGGCTCACGCGGAGGGCATTTTCAGCTCCCGGGGGGCTCCAGGGGGCGGGAGAGGGCATTTTCGCCCTCCCCAGGCTCCAGGGAAGCCTACTGGGCCCACTCGAAGTCGAGAAATGGGCCATTTCCAGCCTCCAGAGGGCTTCCGGGGGGCGGGGGAGGCCGTGTTTGCCCTCCCCAGGCATTGAATTATGGGTGTGGGCACTCGTGTGTGTGCGATAGCGCTCGCACACGCGCTTTCGGCACTCGAGGGAAAAAAGGTTCGCCATCACTGGGATAGAGAATACAGAGAGCAGAGTGGGCTGAGCCACACCCAGCCTTAAGCTTAAGTTTCCAGTTTCGATTCTCTGTATAGACTCAGAAGTATTTAGCTCTCATTGGCTGACTTAGTTGCTCTGCCTATTCATTGGCTGACCTTGTTACCATTGGCTCTCCCAGTTCATGAATATCTTAACAGATATCTAATCTGACAGTTATAATTATCCATCAGAAAGGCCACAGATTCCTCACTCTTGCTATAGAAGAGCATCAGAAGTATGTGTAACAGAACAGAACAAAAACAAAACAAGAAAGTTTACTTCATTGGGTTGACAGGGTCTCTTATAAAAACCTGTTTGGGAAAATAATTGCTTTAAAATGAATCTGAAATCCATGGACACAGAGAGCAGAGGTGGCAGTGAATACGATCACATCTGAGCAATAATTGGATGGTTAACTAGTAACCTTTGAAAGTTTTCTTAACTATTGTAGGAATTCAATAATACCTTGTTCTCCTACTTCAAACAGGTGCAAAAAAAGAGAGAATTAATTGCAGATTGAGGACAAACTGCAGGTTGATAGAAACACGCCATGTTCTCTAAGCCCTGATTAGCTTCTCTTAGCTACATTTCTGAAGGGGAGATGGTTTGTGATTGGGAGGAGGGCGGTACAAATCTCAGAGCCCCGTGCTTTTCAAACAGCTGCTTTATCTACAGCATTATTATCCAAGTGCTGGAGGGCTCTCCAGAGTGAAGGGATGGGCAAAGCCGTCAATCAATAGCAGAGATTCCCTCGGGTGAGCAAGTAAGGGGGTAATTTTCCAGTCACCGCTGTTCTAATTGCATGATAGAGTCAGAGCTTTTGTTGGGCATTCTTTAGGAATGAGTGATGGGCTGGGCTGAGCCATGCACTATAATAGTTCTACAACTTTAAAATGGAAAGAAAGATTTCATTGCATAACTGTTATTTTAAAAAGCCAATGGCAAGAGCCAGTTAAAACCCGGTTTGGACATTTGTCACTTTAAGAAAATAACTTTTTCAGAAAGTTATGACTGCTATTCTATAGTACTGAAAACCATTTCTATCCATAGAGGGATTTGTTTAGGACAGGGGTGGCCAAACCGTGGTGCATGTGCCAAACGTGGAGCATTGGATGATTACAAGTGGCGCATTCAAGCAGGGGTGAAATGCTCCCGGTTCGCTTTTACCTGTCGTTGGAGAGCCGATCGCGAAGGCAGCACGACACTCCGCCCATCCGCCGGGACACCGCCATTTGAGTTCTTTTACCCTCTGCGCATGCACAAAGCGTTCTGTGCATGCGCAGAGGGCAAACAAACTCAAATGGTGGTGTCCCGGCGGGTGGGCTGAGCGTCGCGCTGCCTTCACGATCGGCTTTCCAACGACCGACAGGTAAAAGCAAACCGGGAGCATTTCGCCCCTGCTTTGAAGCAGTGTTTTATTGAGTGTACTAGCATGGTTTTTGTATTGAGAGTGATTGAAAGACAGATTCAAGATTAAATATATATTACGTTTGTCAAATTTTGAAATGGCGTAAATTAATTAATTGAATTGCTTGATTGAGTTATTCCTTTTCCTCCCTTAAGCAAAGCAGATCCTACCCCTATCCCTATTTTACAACCCCAAACGTGAAAGTAAGAAGGTAAAAAACGTGCTTGAGTTGTATGGCGCATCTGAACTCGTCTGTGAAAAAATTGGAGCATGGTGTGCTTAAGGTTGGCCACCACTGGTTTAGGAGATCAAATCCCAAATTACATGGAAAGACTCTTCTAATTTGAAAGTAACATATCTTCTTTTTTATTTTTTGCAAGTGTTTAAGAATACAAATTCTCTCTCTGAAAGGATTTCATCATGTATGGATGGAACTGATTTATTTTCCATGAGTCTTTCCCCACTGGCACCAGTCCAGGGTACAAACCACACCCTGGCTGCATCTTTTCTTCCATAACGTTGCCTTCATCTCACCCCCAGTCTATGAGTCAGATAGGGTTAAGTCAGACTCAGTTGTATCAATGTTAAATTAATATTTCCCCATTTATTAAGACACAATTCAAAAACAGGCCCAAATTATATAAAAACTGTAAGGCTTTCTCACTCGTTACCTTGATGAGAAGTCATGAGACTGATCAGAGGTGAAATTCAAAAATTTTCCCTACTGGTTCTGTGGGCGTGGCTTGGTGGGCGTGGCAGGGGAAGGATATTGCAAAATCTCCATTCCTACCCCACTCTGAGGGCCAGCCAGAGGTGGTATTTGCTGGTTCTCCGAACTACTCAGAATTTCCACTACCGGTTCTCCAGAACCTGTCAGAACCTGCTGGATTTCACCCCTGAGACTGGTGGTGATTACAAAAGAGGGTGGAAAGGGATTTTAGAAGGGGCAACAAACAATATCATGTCAATTTGTGATAGCCATAGGGTACTTCAGTTCCAGAGAATCGTGAAAGAAATGGACCTATTTCAGTTGAGTTTCAGGCCAGAATTAGGTATAGGGACAATATTGGTCATGTTTATTGAGGACATGTGGCACAGCCTCTATGGTGTGTCCATCCTGGTGCTTCTCTCTCTCTCTCTCTTTCCCTCTCTCCCTCTCCCTCTCCCTCTCCCTCCCTCTCCCCCCCCCCCATGTAGCCACACACGGGGAGAGGGTGCAGCAGGCAGAGATTTAGCTGTGTCCCATCAACTATGGCGTGCCAGAGGATTCCACTCTATCTTCCCTCTTATTGAACCTCTATATGAAACTGCAAAGTGACCATCCATCAATTTGGTCTTAGATATTATCAATGCAATGAAAATAGCCAATGGAGCAAGTGATGTTGTCCAGGTTCTGTTCCCAGTGTCTGGAGGTTGTGCAGATCTTAATAAGGAGGAAGAATCAGACTCAATCTTGTTTTGTATTTTGGAACCCTCCTGGTTCTGGGAATATTACATATTGAGGCTTCAATGAGTTTGTACTTCCTTATGCAAGATATATGGGCAATCTTGGACACTTAGCTCCTAATCAATAATGAACTTGTGACAGTATTTGCATGTGTCCCTGCTGCTTCACAATCTATAGTGATGACCTTCAGGATATAATTCAAGGTGCTGGTTATTACCTATATAGCTATTCGTGGTATAGGGCCTTATTACTTGAGGGATCGCTTGATTCCACATGTTTACCCACAACCAGTGAGGCCAGGCAGTGTGGATCAAGGACTGTTACCTTCTGGGATCCAGAAAGTGGTACCTTCTTTGTGGTAATGCTTGCTCCCTGAAATGCCATCCCTCCAGAGACCCACATTGCTCCCATCCTAACAACTTTCTGACAATAATTTAAAATGTGTTTGTTCTCCCAAGTCTTGGGATAGGGTGGTTGTGAAGTCCCTGTGCTTTTGTATTTTTGGTATTGAGTTAGTCTTCTGGTTGACCATGTTTTTAGATACCGGTTGTTTTTCATTCTAATTGTGAGCTGTTAAGGAGTTGGGTGACTTTTAAAGTTCTGGGCTATTAGTAGGTAGATAAATAAATAAATTGTTTGCTGGGCAGATCCACTCCATGGATAAGCCACTTCTGCTTTTGATAATCCAGACTATCTTTTTTCTTTTCCATGTTCCCATATTTTGACTCGGTCTTTAGGACTGTAGATGGCAAAATTACAGTTTCTTTATTCTCTCTTCTCTGTCATTTAATCAACACTTTGCACAGACAGTTCGTCTTTTTTAAAAAAAAAAACGTGAAATAAGGGGGGAAAAGGAGGAAATTGGAAGTTGGTATGTTGCATTCACTATACTCTTTCATTTCCTGAATACCCAGATTGGATTCGATCAGTTTATAGACTAAAGAAAGACTTTCTCTGTTGAGCGCAGTTGTTTGCTGCTTCTTTCCCTTCTTGCCAATGCTCCAAGTAGCTGATTCAATTTAATTATAGCGTAATTGGATGTCAGAAAAAGAAGTCCATTGTTTATGCTTCTTTAAGGACAAAGAATTAAATACAGCCTTCCCATTCACCATCTACTCCACTGCATGGCCTCTGGTGTTTTAGGGACTTTAATTGGCCTGTTAAAATCAACGATGCTGCAGATCATTTGAGCTGTCCCCAGAAGTGCTTTATTCTTCATTGTCCATAATTTAACACATCTCCCTTTCTCTGGGTTTCTTTCTCCATGCACTGCATTACACTCAGCTATCACTGAAGAATTAGAGGAAAATCAAACCGTACAGAAGGTTTTGTGGGCGTGTGGGTGGTGAATCTCCAAGTACTAAATAGGTCTTATACAGGGCTTATTGAAAGATGTGTCTAATGTTCAGTATTCTTTCCTTAGGGAAGATCTGGCTACATACAACTTAACTGTCAGGGAATGCAATTTCCAAATTGGACAGTTTTTTTTCTTCCCCCATAGTCATCCTTTGATGTGCCGCATATCGCTGGATGGTTTAATTGCTTTTCTTGCCGATTGCATAGGATTGGGCTAACTGGTCATTGCAGAACTTTCCAACTCTAAAATTGTATGATTCCCAGAAGGTGCACAAAACTCCACAGTCCTGGGATATATCAAGAGAGATTACCTGTCTCAGGTAAAGCCTGGAATTATTTTTTAAATTGAGAATAGAGCTGGAAGGGACCTTGGAGTTCTTCTAGTTCAACACCCTGCTCAAGCAACGGACCCTCTACCACGGGTGTCAAACTCGCGGTATCACATTGCCATCACGTGATGTATGGCGACATTTTTCCCCTTCGTGGAGCTGGGGTGGCCTGCGTGCGATGCATCTGGCCCGCAGGCTGACAGTTTGACACCTGTGCCCTATACAATTTCAGACAAGTGTCCAGTCTCTTCTTAAAAACCTTTGGTGATGAAGCACCCACAACATCAGAAGGCAAGCTGTTCCACTGCTTAATTGTCCTCACTGTTAGGAAGTTTCTCCTTAATTCCAGGTTTCTTCTCTCCTTGATTAGTTCCCATCCATTGTTTCTTGTCCTGCCCTCTGGTGCTTTGGAATGCTTGCACTGTGAGGCGGTATATAAATCTCACAAAATAAATACATAAATAAATAAAATAAGTTGACCACCTCTTCTTTGTGGCAGCCCCTCAAATACTGGAATACTGCTATTTTGGGCCCTCTTACACTACTGCCAGACAGCCTGGATTATTTTTGCCCCATCTCTTTGTCTGGTATATGACAAAATAGGAGTCCTTCTTGATTCAGTACATGAAAAATGGCAAGCCACACGTTTAAGGAACAAGAGGGATATAAATGGTCCAGTGGTGGGTTCCTACCGGTGAGGTCGACTCTGCTGCACCGGTAGCGGCCGGCAGATTACGCAATTTGCGTGCGATGGCTCTGGTGCCATCTTTACCAATCCGTCGCCCGTCACCATCTTTTTTTCAGAACTTTTGGGCTTTTTTTGCTTCCTGTGCATGCGCGGAAGCAAAATCTCGCAAGGGGACGTGCACGCGTGTGAGATTTTGGTGATTTTTTGCTTCTGCGCATGCGCGGAAGCAAAAAATCACTGAAATCACGCATGCGCCCAGGCGTCCCCTCGTGAGATTTTGGTGATTTTTGCTTCCTGCGCATGCGCGAAAGCAAAACATGGTGATGTGCACGCAGCGCACCGGTAGCGAGGTAAGAGAGCAACCCGCCCCTGAAATGGTCCTGTCTGTCTGTGAGCCCTAGAGAGGAAATACCTGTTTTAACTTCTATGGTCAACAGCTTCTGCTCTCATCTTAGCATTACAGAGGTACAGATACAATGATGAACAACTTATTATTAGCAACAACACATGGAAACATAGCTTTCTGGGAGTATAGCAAAGCAGCTTATCTGATCATACATTCACTTAAGCAACTTAGTATTTTACTTATCTATTTGATCAACATAAGTACTGTTTACAGCAGAGATTCTCTTAATTCAAGCTTAGCTCCTCATGTAGTTTTCATGGCAATAAGAAGAGATTTGCCTTTATTGTTTCCTTGGATGACTTTTCCCCCAACTTTCCCATGTAGGCCACAGACCTAGGATTTCCTAGTGATCTCCTGTGCAATACTATCCAGGGATAACTCTGCTTAGTTTCCTCAAAATCAGCTGAAGTGACAATATGCTGTGACCTCCTGTCAGGAGTGAAATGCAGCTGGCTCTATCTGGCTCGTGCATGCTGGTAGTGCCAGCGGCGGGTGGTTTGGCAAGCCGGTAGCGCTGGTAGCAGAAAGCTGTGCCCCCCCCAAACCGGGACATCATCACGTCCCGGTTTTGACCCTCTGCGTATGCGCAGAAGGCTTTGCGCATGCGCAGGTGATGGCACCCGTGCACATTATCGAGCCGGTAGGAAAGGTAAGTGCATTTTACCCCTGCCTCCTGTTTACCCTGTTTAAAGAAAGCATTTACAACAAGTATACCAAGATCAAAATGGAACAGATGAGATCTATGTTGAAATAGATCAAACCAGGACTCTGGCTATATTTGTCATAGAAAAGGGAAATGAATTATATTTGAAATACATCACAGCAGATTTAACCATGTGCCACTTGTTTATCACGTGTGTTTTGTGTTCTGCCAATGCACATAGCTGTGGTTCAAAATCTCAAACTGTCCTTCATGAACAATATCACCCCTATTTTGTTTAGTAAGAAATTTGAATAAATGGTTGTCCTTACATCATTTATAATGTGAATGTTGCTTTTTTTTTACTTTTAATATCAATATCATCCTTCTACAACCCATTAATTCTACTTCTTTTCCCAGGTTTGCTGTAATATTTCTTGCCAACAGTATTCCATACGCTGAAGCTGACTTGGACATACCATTGGGGTTATTTATACATAAATATAAAGACTGAAGTGAAGAGAAACAGGAAATAAATCTAGTTTATACCAATATCATTCCCTGTACTTTTATGTTATTGTATCCTGGGAAATCATCCTTACTTATGCCATAGCCGCAGACTAGCATGAAATTCTGGGCTAAATAAATTGCCAGGATATTTTAATTTACCATTTGATTGTTCAAAATCAGAATCTGTAAAGGGGCTTGTTGAATTATGGCTAGGATCCTGATGAAATATTGAATTCAGGTTGGTTTTTTTTTTTTTTGCTTTATGGACTATTGGCTTCTTATGCTTTGCTGGTAAACAGGCTTTTTGACATGTATTGGCAGTCTGTACATGGTCCAGACTCTTCCCTTCCAAGGTGCCTGCATGATGGATGAGTCTAAAGGAGGTTTAATTTTCAATTATATTGTCAAAAAGGACTAGGAAGACTTCAAATTTATACCCTGAACCAAGGCTGGATCTTTGATCCCCTTTTCAGTGCAGTTTAGTTCGTTGCAGAACACAGCGCAATAGGCCATAACATTTTTTTAAAAGAATGAAACTAGAGAACTATCATGAGATTTGTTCCAAATATAAATATATATTGCTAAAAATAGAAAAAATAGCAAGCATGACCAAGGGTGAGGGATGCTGGGAAGAGTGCCTCATCCCTTTTCTATAAGCTGTGTCTGTTCTGGACCAAGTATGATGCTATAGTGACCAGTGGTGAAATCCATTTTTTTAAACTACTGGTTCTGTGGGTGTGGCTTGGTGGGCATGGTGTGGCTTGGTGGGTGTGGCTTGGTGAGCGTGGCGGGGGAAGGATACTGCAAAATCTCCGTTCCCACCCCACTCCAGGGGAAGGATACTGCAAAATCCCCATTCCCTCCCCACTCCTGGCATAAGGATATTGCAAAATCTCCATTCCCACCCTACTCTGGGGCCAGCCAGAGGTGGTATTTGCCAGTTCTCTGAACTACTCAAAATTTCCGCTACTGGTTCTCCGAACTACTCAAAATTTCAGCTACTGGTTCTCCGAACTACTCAAAATTGTCGCTACCGGTTCTCCAGAACCTGTTAGAACCTGCTGGTTTTCACCCATGCAAATAGTCCCTCATGAATCTTCTCAAAAGGAAATGAAATTATATGCACAATACTATTCAATCAAGTACGAGGTACTGAAAGCTAATCCCATAATCAAAGCAAGGGTGAAAAATTCTGGCAGAGGATTAATGTATGACAGAAGCAGCTAAATGTGTATGTATACATAGCTAAGGAGACCAATATTGCAGAAGACAGAGTCAAAGGCCAGAAAACAAGAGCTTAAGTCTAAAGAAAATAATTAAAACCATAAAGAAGAACCACCCTATGACTTTAGCTGAGATGACATTTTCTTTTAAGATACAAATGTAGAATTGGAGGCTTGGAAGCTTGGAAGCTACTGTATATGTAGTCCTTCAAAAATGGCTACTCAGTTGTGATAGAAGGAGATCAATCACATCAGTGGTGGGTTCCTACCGGTGCGGTCCACTCTATAGCACCGGTAGCAACCGGCTGGTGACGTCACGGATGTTGTAACTGGTCATAAATGTGTATGTGTGCACGTGTGCATACATGTGTGCATGCATAAGGCTGTCAAAACTCAAAAAACAGGTCAAGTAGCTCTGAGGAGGTCAGTCATAAATTTGAACATTTGCTAAGCAACCGGCCATTAAGCGAGGACCACTTGTATTTGGTTTGCCTTAAGGGTTCAGAGCTGTATGGAATCTGGTTTCTTTTAATCCTTGGGGGATTGTAAAAGGTCTGGATGCAGGAATACTCGTAGGGGGAACTAGGATCGTGACCACATAGCCACACCCGCCCAGTCACAAGACTATGAAGCCATGCCCACCCAGTCACATGACCATCAAGCCACTCCCACCCAGTCACATGACCGTCAAACCATGCCCACAAAGCTAAGCAACGCCCACAAAGCTAAGCAACACCCACAGAGTGGTAGTAAAAAAATTAGGAACCCGCCCCTGAATCACACACACACACACACACACACACACACACACACACACACACACACACACACACGTGTGTGTGTGTGTGTGTGTGTGTGTGTATTTAAATATAAAATATAGATAAAATGAGAGCATTTAGGTTTTCTTTCTATTACTTTGGGAGTGGAGCCCCAGGCATGCCAATCAAAGATCTTCAGCCCCTGTAAAATGTAGAACAATAGAATATTCTCTATGGACATCCTTCAAAGAAGATAATGTATGAGTGCATCTGGGAAGTTGGCAACAGTGTAAGAAAAAGGCCATTAATATTCAGTCCAGGAAAATGTTCATCTGTCCCCCCCCCCCATTATCCAATTCAATGTGGCTAAAAACTAAGCTGTGGTTCAGCTTTAAAAAAAAAACCACATCTGTTTGATAGTTTCTTTTAGGCTTTAATCACCTGTTTATGCAACTTCTTTCTTCTTTGCAATAAAGATACTTATTTAGCAGGATTATCTAAACTAGCTTAACACCCATGTTCAAAAGAATAAAGTTAGGAGACCTGTCGGTTACTGCTGAATCCTGGTTGGAGGAATCTGGCAGTGAAGATCTTTTTCTTCCAGTTCCTAAAAACACAAGTGGAAAAGCTGAGATTTTTTTTTAAAGTTATAATACACAAGTAATAGTTCCAAATGCTCATTTCTGGCCTCCATTGCTGCACAGAATGGCCAGGCCAAAACTCCTGGGCTTCTTTGCTTTTTTAGTGAATTAGATAGTTAAGGGTGAAATGGGTTCCTTAATCTCTGGAGGCTCGCTAAAAGTCCAACTTTATTGGGCCCATTTATTACAGAGGTTATTACAGAGGTTAGCATATGCACCAAAGACAAATTCCTTGTGTGTCCAATCACACTTGGCCAATAAAGAATTCTATTCTATTCTATCAGAATCAGGAGATCTGCAGGGTGTGTGTGTGTGTGTCAAGATGGCAGCTGCAATGGTGCAATTTCAGCCCTGCCTGCTTCATATATAACACCCACAACCACACCCACACACCGCACATGTTAAAAAGGGGAAAGACTTTGATCTCATTGAGGCAGGATGTAAAATAAAGCAAAGTCATTACGTGAAACAAGAGGTCATAAGTAGGGTTGGATTAGATGACCTGTGGGGGTCCCTTCTAGCACTGATATTAAAGAGGCCTTACAAGAGTCTCTGGGCTGGAAAAATACAAAGAGGAAGTAACAATGCTAAGCTTCCCAGCATAGCCTAACCACGAACAGTTACAGGAAATTTAGAAAATTTAGAGATGTCTACATGAAGCTTGTGCCCCATATAAGGGAAATAAGACATTTTAACTTCTTAATATGGCAACAAAGGGCTGATCTGTAATATAAGCCAATCCCTGATGTTTACGTGACTTTGTAACTTTAAAAGAAGTATATAAGTTGTTTGCTTTTCCATAAGAATTTGTTCAGCTCAGATTTTCAAATGCTGTATTTTACATGTTCTGTCTGAACCTTATCTGCGCAGATAATAAAAGCTTATCTTTGTCTCCTGTGGTCTGGAATCCCTTCCTGTCCTGCAACGTCATGGCTGTGGCTATTATCTTGACTTTTCCTTTCCTTTTCTTGCAGATGCCTCTGACCACTTCAGTGCCCTGCCTCTCTCAACCCACCAGTGTGTGGTACAGCCCTCAGATCGAAAAGATCCTTTTATCAATTTCTTATCTTTACCCTTTTTATTTCTTCTATCATTTCCCCCTGTATTGTTATTTATTATCTAGTACGCTTGCTGACGTTTTCTCAACTTCTTGTTAATTTACTTAATTTGATTTCTATAGCTACCCATCTCAACCAAGTGACCCTGGCACTTACAGTGTTGTGTGCCAGTTAAATCACTCATGCCATAGTCATCTTCCGTATGGACTACTGCAATGCACTCTACATGGGGCTACCTTTGGAGAGTATCTGGAAAGTGCAGCTGGTGCAGAAAGAGGCAGCATGAACAGTTTTGGGCATCCCCAGAATTGAACATCTGCTTTGTTAGTTGCATTGGGTACCAGTTTGCTTCCAGGTCCAATTCAAGGTATTATTTATCACTTTAAAGCATCTCATGGCATGGGAACAGGCTACCTTCCCTATTTCATCGACCATCCCACTGAGTCAAGCAGGGAGAGTATGGTGCGCATCCTGTTGGTTCAAGATTTTCAATTTGCAGTGTCTAGGAAGAAGACCTTCTCTGCCATTGCCATGAATTTCTGATTCTGCCAACTGGCATCGTGTCTAAGAGTGGCATGCAACCCTGGGATTGGCTGGTAATTTGATACCGCTCCCTTTACCTTTACCTGTTAACTGTTTAATTTTGTTTTAATTCTGTTTTTACCTCTGCTTTTTAACTGCATCTTTTTAATATGATTTTATGGTTTTAATTGTAAACCAATCAGAGCTATGCAGGTGAGATAAGTGGTATGGAAATTAAATAAATAGATAAATAAATAAATAATAAACAAATATATTGTCTTCCACCCCAATTTATGTTCCCAGTCATTGTATAAATTAGCAATTAGTCCAAGGTCACACTTCATGCTTTTTGACTGTGTAGGGATTTAAACAGAAATAGCTCTTATCGTAATCCTGCATTGCTATCTGCATGAACATTGAACTGGCTCTTGAGATATAGCTTGCTACTTTGGAAATTTATAACTGAGGAGCAAGAGAAATAAATTTAAAGCAAAGAAACATCTCTGCCCTTCCCATCAAACTCTGGAATAAAAATAAATACATGAGTGCTATCTTGATAATGTCTGATTATCATAAACTGTTCAAAAGTGCTTTCTTCCAAAGATAAACTGTGCCCTTAATTAAGTGGGCAAGTCTTTATATTTGGCTGGCTTTAACCATGACACTGGAAAGAGAGTTCAAGATTTCATCTAGCTGGGAAATCTATATCCTATATGATTGTTGTGTTAATAACACAGAGAGCTATATCAAAAGGGAATTGATTTTTGCGATGCTAAATAAACTATTGGATTTAGCCAAAAAGCAGCTCCAGTCAATGAAGGAATGACCCTTTCAATGTAGTTTTACTGCTGTTGCTGTAAATAAAATTGCTCATGAAGCAAATTGTAGCTCCTTACTGTATGTGCTTGAAACCATTCGGTTCTAAGTAAGTGATCATTATATGTTAGCAATAGGATTAGATGACTGTAAGAGTATGTCAGCCAAAGACAGAAGACTACTTGTTTTAAAGGCCAGGCAAGTATTTTAGCGGTACTATACCTAAGCTTAGCCAGTAGGTTGAGAAGTGATAATATAATGAGGTCCCTAGGTAACTAGGCCTGACCCTTAATTCGCTCCCAAGTCTAGACAAAGTCAGCCAAACCTGCTAAGATATTTAAGCTACAGCAAGGGAGAAAGTTGGAAAGACTGTGATATTATATTATCAGAAAGCAGTTTTTGTTATACTTGTAATTGAAGCACTTCTCCTTACTCACAACTTAAATTAATTTCACTGAATATAGCAATAGCACTTAGACTTATATACCGCTTCATAGTGCTTTACAGCCCTCTCTAAGCGGTTTACAGAGTTCAGCATATTGCCCCCAACAATCTGGGTCCTCATTTTACCCACCTCGGAAGGATGGAAGGCTGAGTCAACCTTGAGCCGGTGAGATTTGAACAGCTGAACAGCTGAACTGCAGTGCTGCATTTTAACCACTGTGCCACCTCAGAATATATGGCAGAGCCATGGGATGCTATTGGTTTAACAATGCTTGTGCCATGGGATTATCTTGGTGAAACAGATATAATTGAGTTTGAAAGTGGAGGGATGGTGTCTATGTATTCTGTGAAGTTTATCTGATGATGTGTATTGTGTACCCTATGATGTTTTGAAGTTGCATAAATAGAAAATCTAAAAAAAAATCAAATCTAGATAGGTTAATCTTTTCAATGCTAACTGTAATGGCACTTGGAAAAATGCAGTTCTAAACATTAACTTGATCAGATGTAGGATGTGGCAATTCTATTCAGAAATTAATTTTCCCTATATGATTCAATTTCTAAATAACACATTTAGCTTACACACAAAGAACAAATTCCTTGTTAACTATTGTGAAAGGCAAATTGGAAGATGACAATTTGCTTTGTTGTTCAAATCGGTTATTTTTTTCAAAGTAAAAATAATCAAGAATACAATTATGGCTATGTACATGTCAGCTTGTTTTGATGAAGTAGTGAGCAAATGTCAGTTTGTAATTGTTTCATCCATAATTAAACTTTTTTTGTTCTTGTTTTTCTCAATTGTTTTTTTAGTTGGCTGTAAAATTAAATTTCATCCTGTCATTTCAGCTTCTTCAGAGCATCTGGTAAACAATTCTGTATTTATTTCTTCTTAATTGCAAACACAGCCATTCGTGTGCTTTTTGGTAGTGGAAAAACATTACGAGAAAGTGTTAAAAGAAAAGAATATTGTTTAAAACAATTATGTGCTGATACTTTTCAGGTAGTTGAAAAAAAATAAGGATTAAATTGATAAAGGGCTGATGTGGTTCCCATCTTTAAAAAAAGGGGAAAAAAACACGGATCCAGGAAAATGCAGACCGATCAGCCAGACATCAATAATTGGAAAGATTCTGGAAACTATTATCAAGCAACGAACAGCTAGAGGTAAGCAAAGTCATAACAGAAGCCAACATGGGTTTGTCAAAAATGGATCATGCCAGACAAATCTTATTGCATTGTTAGAAAATGTAACAAAATTAGTGGACCAGAGGAATGCTGTGGATATAATTTACTTGGATTTCAGTAAGGCATTTGATAAAGTAGACCACAACCTACTACTTGATAAGATAGAAAAATATGGGTTAGATTAGATAGCATCACCACCAGATGGATTCATAACTGGCTGACTAACCGTACTCAATGTGTAGTTCTGAATTGAATTGCATCTACATGGAGAGAAGTATGCAGTAGGATACCTCAAGACCCTGTCTTAGGCTCAGGACTCTTCAAAATGTTCATAAATGATTTAGACAAGGGGATAGAAGGGGTACTCATTAAATTTGCAGATGACACCAAGATGGCAGGAATAGCCAATACTCCAGAAGATAGGCGCAAGATACCCAAGGATCTTGACAGCCTTGAACACTGGGCCCTATCTAACAAAATGAAATTAAATGGTGAGAAAAGTAAGATTCTACACATAGGCAAGAAAAATGCACATGCACAGGTATAGAATAGGTGATACCTGGCTCAATACAGTAACTGTGAGAAGGATCTTGAAGTCCTAGTGGACAATCACTTTCATATGAGCCAGCAGTGTGCTGCAGCTGCCAAAAAAGCCAACATGGCCCTAGGCTACATTAACAGAGGAATAGAAAATAGAATCAGTGGTGGGGTTCAAATTTTTTACTACCGGTTCTGTGGGTGTGGCTTGGTGGGTGTGGCTTGGTGGGCATGGCTTGGTGGGGGGTCATGTGACTGAGTGGGAGTGGCCAACTCAATGTCACTCATGGTAAGGCTGGAGCCTGGACAAGTCCTTCCAGTGCAGCAGCAGCAGGCAATGGGGTGTGCCTTCATGGCCGGTGCATAGAAGAGGGTGGCAGTGGCAGCGGCGCATTGAAGAAGCAGAATGGAGCAGAGCCAAAGGTCAGTAATTTTTGCTGCAAGAAGCCTGTAACGCAGCCGCCGACTCCAGCCGCAATGAAAAAAAGACGCAGTGGCTGCAGGCATCTCACGATAAGGGGGGCGAGATGCAGTCTGGCGGGGAGCCCAGCGGTGACGGCTTAGCCCTGGCTTGCCTTCCCTGGCAGCCAGCCATGGGAGGAAGGTAAGATTGCGGCAGCGGGATGAAGAAAGAGGCGGTTGTGGGGGAGGAAGCAGGGAGATTAAGGACTGGGGCCTCTGAAGGAGGGGAAACGGGGCGATGCATGTGTCGTGCTTAAGGGAGAGCAGGCGGTGAGCGGGCGGAGGCTCCGGGGCCTCAGAGAATGGTGCGTCCCTGGGCTCTGGCTCCCAACCCAAGGTGAAGGGCAAGCGGGTGGCAAGCTTATCTTTGGTGAGCTGAGAAGAGTGGGCGAGCCGCAGAGGCAACTGGCGAGGCGATTAGCTGGGCCGCGTGGCAAAGGCAACATATATAGAGCAGGGAATGGGATGGGCAGGGCAAGCATCAAGCAGGTGGGCAGGGCGAGCAAGCGGCGACCGGGCGTGGGTGACCGGGTTGGGAGTGGGACCAGCGGCCATCGCTACCGGTTCGGCAACCCAGCCCAAATTTCTGGTGCGAGCCAGCTGAATACCACCTCTGGATAGAATCGAGATAATGTGTAATGTTAGTACCACTTTATAATGCCTTGGTAAAACCACTTGGAATATTGCTGTCCAGTTTTGGTCAGCACAATATAAAAAAGATGTTGAGACTTTAGAAAGAGTGCAGAGAAGAGCACAAAAGGAGGCTTTTGTATCACTCCTACACATCAAGGTCTCCTCTTACTGTTGTGTCATGTGTGGATATGTTTTATTTGTTGCCTCAGACATAATTTCAAGGGAATTGTAACTGTTTACATAGCAAACTCAGTGCTGTTTCTAGATTCACCAGCAATGTGGTAGCATCTAGATCCTGTCTGTTCTGAAAAAGTGAAATAAGATGAATTGGACTAATACTTGGATGGGAACTAGAGGAAACCTCAGAGATGTAGACTAGACTGGAAAGTAAAAGAAGAACAACAATGGCAAAACACTTGCCTAATATTGCTAAGCAAATAGAACAAATGTGCATATTCAGCTGGAGCTGACTGTGATTAGGAGACATTACTAATAAGCCTTTTGAGGTCATAGGCAAATCACTTCATTACATTTGTAATTTCCTTCCTTTTATTTGACACTATGTTCTTATAGTCCCTTATAAGATCTTGCAATCTTCTTAATTTGATAGGAATAGACATTGTTGACCTACAATTAGTAGTGCCTTCATAAAGAGTAGAGGATGATTAAATTTTGAACTTCAGTATGAAATTCATTAATTCACACATCTGTTAAGTTATCAATTTCCCCCCTCAGTCTGAAGGCAACAAATATTCTGGGTGTAAAAAAAGTTTTGCCAGAAAAGTATCACCTGGGCAACTTAAGGATGTGAAACCTTACTGGGATAATGGGGATTCTGTAAAAGCTTTACTAAGTACTTATCACTACATAAACAGCACCATGTCCCCAAACTGACCAAGGGCTAGTATTGTTTATGCAGCATCATTTCCAAAAAGGTCTTGTTCCACTACAGTGATTGAACGACAGATCTTTATATGGGAAAACTAGCTTTTGTAATGAGTGAAAATGTATAGTAACAGAATCCTGCAAATCTGAACGTATAAACTACGGAGAGGCTTGTTTGAGATGTTTTCTCACATTACTTTTTTTGGCCTTGACTTCAAGCCCCTCTTATCTGATTGTTGTCTTTGCAGCAGCTCTCCCTCTTGTTCTTTAAGGCCATCCCCTTTTCCTTCTACAACAGGGGTGTCAAATTCAAGGCCCAGGGGCCAGGGTGGCGTGCTTAGATCTGGCCCACGGGGCCATCCTGGACACAGCAAAGAACCAGCCCATGGTGCCTCTGCCAGCGAAAATGGAGCTCAGGAGGGCCGCCTGTGGCTCTCCTGAGCTCCGTTTTTGCTGGCAGAGGGTTGCAGGAGGCTGTCGCAGTCGAAAATGGAGCTCGGGAGCCCATTTTTGCTGGCAGAGTGCTCAGGCCACCAGAGTCACCCCTAACACAAGTGATGTTGAGCTGGCCATGCCCACCCTGACCACGCTCACCCCAGCCCCCCGAGGTCAAACATAACCCTCAATGAAATCGAGTTTGACACCCCTGCTCTACAAGGTAGACCAGGGTATGGTGTGAACATAAGAATAAAATTAAATATGTGTCAGGAGCTAATACTTGCATATCAGCCTTATGTGTAAGGCAAAATCCTGTATTAATGGAACATGGCTATGGACAGTACATTAACTAAGTTAATGTTTGCTTTACTTTATATACAGTAAAAATGAAAAAAAAAACAAGTTTCAGGGAACAGAGGATTAGCAGCAAAATGAAAATATAAAAATAATTATTCAGTAATTATATGGAAAGCAAATTATGTTTTTCAAGATACATTGAAAAGGAAATAATAATAATAATAATAATAATAATAATAATAATAATAATAATAATAATAATAATAATAATAATAATAATAATAATAATAATAATAATAATAATAATAATAATAATATCACCATCTAATGAGTTGATTTGGTGAAATGCCACATGGAATACTTTCTGTATTGTAAGAGAGAATTCTGCTACCTCTCAGAATTAACTGACTAGTGCTTGCAGGAAACCCCTCCCCTGCATAGTCGGTCAGAGGTGAAAAGATGCCTGGGTCACATGGAAATGAAGTAGATACTGACCTAAGTAAGGTGCTGTTTTCAAGGCAAAGGCAGCAGATGTTATTCTGAGCACCTCATCCTACATATATGCCCATTTTTACTTCCAGACTTAGCAGTAGCATGTCATTTATTTATAATGCTCTTAATGAGCACATTTCTTGCACCATGATTACACTTGGAGCTAGACACATTTTAAAATGCTCATTACTAATGACTTAACGGCTGTATAAAATAGTACTTAAAAGTTAACAATTTTTTGAAAATTTGCATTTTCATAGAGCCCTGTCGAGCTGAATGCAGCCCACCAGCTTATATATAACTGTAAACTGTTTGGGTTTAATAAACATATTTTGCTGTGTGTCAGTCTGTTAAAATTAAAAACTGGCAGGCCACAACTCAGGTCTGTTGACCTGGTATAACACAGAATAACAAAGTTGGAGAACCTTGGAGGTATTCTAGTCCAATCCTCTACTCAAGTAGGAGACCCTATACCTTTCCAGACAAATGGTTGTCCAATAGCTTCTTAAATACTTCCAGTGTTGGAGCATTCACAGCTTCTGGAGGCAAGCCGTTCCACTGTTTAATTGTTCTCATTGTTAGGAAATCTCTCCTTAATTCTAGGTTGCTTCTCTCCTTGGTTAGTTTCTTGATTAATATGTCTGATTAGCTTTAAAGCTAACATGTCCTGTTCTGCTTCTTTGTTTCTTCCTACTTTAGTCCCCCTAAATGTGATGTGTTGATCTGTTGAACAGAGATGTATACAACAACTTACCTGCTGTTCTCAGGATCCTCTCCAATACCAAAGTTCAGAGCCTACACGTTCTTCCTATCCTGCTCCTTCAACTTTTGCTTTAATAGAATATCACAGGCAATACCATTGCTTTCACAATTCTGATCTTTGTAGAGTGTTTTAAGGAATATCCTTCTGGGTTCAGTTCCAAGTGGGGAAAAAGACACTGGATTCATGGAAGTTTCTTGGAAAGAAGGTTTAACGGAAGACAGGAGCACATGGCATGAGCTCCTGAACAGAAAAGGTGGATCACATGCTTCCAGATGTTGGGTGAAGAGAAAAGGAGAGAAAAGATGCTGAGTCCCTTGGTTTTATGACCACTGTTGGGCCCCACCTCTTAGTTTCCTGTTCCTGTGTGTGTAATGCACTCCAATTGGTGGTCAGACCCCCCCTAGGGGAGGGGTCTTAGCTAGCCTTTTAGGCTGTCTCCCAAGCTTGTTTGAGTGCTGGTAATTTTCCAGGTGCCATGTGGTAGAGGGCTAATCCTATCATGTCCTAAGGGTGAAGGTCTTAATCCCATCACTCTGGAGCTGAAGGGGATAGATCTTTGTTATGTAGAATAGACTGGTCCAGGCTATTAACAAAGGTGGAGGCTATTAGGAGTGATTCTGTTTCCTGCCTAAAAGCATGTTTCTCCATTTCTCTAGGGATATTCTATATAATATTCTGCCTTTTTAAATATTTCCTAAAATATTTTATTTTCCTAGGAGAGGGGTGAGTGCTAACTTCCTACAACTCAAAAGCATATTCCGTCCAATCCGTATTTCTTTTCTCTTCCAAGCACAAGTAATAGTACTGGAGAGTTGCTAGTTCCATTCACTGTCAATCATGCCCTGATCACCTCCAGATTGGATTACTGTAATATGCTCTACGTGTGTGTGTCCTTGAAGAGTATCTGAAGCTTCAGGTGGTGCAGAATGCAGCTGCACAGTTATATACATCTCTAAGATGGCACACATTATACCTCAGTTCAGCGAATTCAAAGTGCTGTGTGTGGGGGTTGACCTTTAAAGCCCTACATAGTATGGGACCAGGTTATTTGAGGGACCATTTCTTCCCATTTATATCTACCTGTCCCATCAATTCCAGCAGAAGATATATGCTCTGAGTCATGTCTGAAAAGGAGTTCTACCAATCAGGACCCAAAAGATGTGTATTTTCTGCTGTAGCATCTGTTCTTTGGAACATCATTCCCCCTGAGGTGAGGTTAGTCCCATCTCTATTAGCCTTCCAGAAAGCCTTGAAAACATTTTTCCATCAACCCCAGAGATCTCTGGGCAAGCCTGCAAAGTGCTTGACTGAAGCTAAATGATGGTTGTCCTCCGGCTATCTTGCAGCTCTTTTATGTCTTATTCTTTTATGTTTTTATTTTTGTTGTTATTTATGTTTGACTTTTTTTAAACAAAAAAGTGATACATTTTTTTTGCTTGTAAGTCACCCAGAGTCCCTTTTTGTGAGATGGACAGCTGTATAAATTTGCCAAATAAAATTCAGATTGGAAAAAAAAACCACCAGCCATCAAGGAAACAGCAAAGCTCCTTAGCTCCCTATCTATTTCTCCTTACTGAAGCCTTGGTTTATTTACTTAAAAATAATTGAAGGGAATTTCAACCTATAAGGTGTAGTTTGCCCTAGTGAAAGAATAGTTAGTAATAATGCTATTAGAGAAAATAGCCCCTATCACAGATAAAAAGAGGTACTGTAGGGAAGGCTGAGTGGCCATTTTCTTTCCCGTGATGGGAAAGCAAGGAAAGGCAATCTTTTGAAAGATATACTTCCAGACTTAACATTGGGGAGGAGGTTCATAATGCAAACTGGCCAAGGACCCATCTAAACAGAACCAGACTTTCCCATCTTTTCCCCAGTTTTGGGGGTAGAAGTTAGAGGTTTTCCTTGTTTCTTAAACCATATTAAGTTTAAAGACTGATCTCTATCAGAAAAGTGAGAAAATGTGTCACTATTTTTTTTTTTTACAGTTATGGTCAGAGAATATTCCAGAAGCCACAAGCAAGGAATTAGAGCTTTCATCTGAATTTGGACAGTAAGTTGACAAAATAACTAATTAACAGATAAATCTATATAAACACAGGTGTAAGATAACTAATTAACAGATAAATATATATAAACACATACTAAGAAGCCTAAGTGGATGGTTGTTACTCAGCCCCATAAAGCAAGAGATCTTACTTGGGAACCCAGCTTCTGAGGTAAATTATGTCTTCATCTGATAGTGCTTCACTGTGCAGGTTAAGTCCTATACAAGTTCTCAGAGACAGTGATTTCCCAAGGGAATTACTTTTCTTTTCTTTTAAATAAAACACAGACTCTTAGCACCTTGATATATACAGAGTTGAAATTTCAAGATATACACATTAAACTTACCGAAATTAGTTCAAATACAGTACATAGCCTATCAGACCTTCACTATGCAAGATGACAGATCTCACCCTTCCTGATCCAAAGAAGACATTTAAATATTGTCTTTTAGGAGCCAGAAAGCAGAATTGTTTACCAAGAACAGAGTTTATGAATAGTTATGAATATGATTGCTCATTATAATGATTGCTCATGATAGTAGGAATTTGTTTAGTTTATTGTCATTTTACAAATCATCCTGGAGAAAGTTTATACATATGTTCACTAAGAGTCAACACTGATTTGATGTCCCAAAGCTGAAGAAGCTTCTTGGATGAGAAGCGAAACGTCTTCAAAGAAACACAAAAAAGTCCAGTTTGGGACAACCATGACCTGGATGACTGAGAATCTCCATTAATACTGACTTGATGGCACATAACTGGTCTTCATTTTAATTACAGAAGATGAACAGAAAAGCATAAATAGAAAAGTATGGTATGATAACAAATAAGGGCTATTTTTCTTAAAAGGATCATAAAAGGATCAGCTCTTGATTCTTTCCTGTGGAATTTTATTCCAGAAGGACTTGTCCACATTTGTCTACAGAACACAAACACATCCTGTGAATCAGCTGCTACAAATTTAAACTTTCCGCTTGCAAGTGCATTAGGTCACACAGGTTAATATGCATATTACTGTGATTTTTGTTGATGATAGCTGATTAGCTTGAAATCAAACCAGTTTGTCAAAATCATGAAAAGCAGTTTGGATAAACATACGGAAGCATGGAATACAATAAATAGCTGAGAACAAATATGCTTTCCATCCTGGTCCTACTGAACATTAAACCAACATCATGACAGGAATTGGCATAATATCTGGGCTGCAGGAGGTATTTATTTACTATATTTATTAGATTTGTGTGTTGCCCATCTCATCTGGACAGCATCAAAAATATGGAAAGAAAAGCTGTGACAAACTCAGAATCACGGGACAAAAACAGAAATTAGGGTGGTTTTGACCAATGTCCCTCTGGCAATGGAAGACATTTTTCTGTGGAAATAGTGAGGACATATTTTCGGTGATCACTTACTCCTCCCTGTATTCCTCTGTGACCCCTGCTCACATCTGCTTTGGTGTGCTGTTTGATTTTGGAAACATGCTAGATTTACTTCTCCTCCCACCCAGAAAGTCTTTCTTTGTCAGCCTTTCATCAAGGGTATGGGAACAAGACTAGCTGGGTATCACTTGGGGCTGAAGACGTATCAGGATAGCTAAGCACTGAAATCAAGATTTCAGCTGCAGTTCCCTTGACTCATAGTTTTGCTCCTTCACATAATGAAATTGGTCTTGAAAATCCATATTCAATCTGAAAACAACATAAGACAATTTAAAACACTGCACACATTCAAGATGGAAATTCTCACTTATTTCCCAGATAGCTATAATAGAAAGAAAGTGAGATTAACAATTATTGGAGCATATATATGAACAAAAACAGAAAACATGTTTCCAGATTTTTACTAACCTGGGCTCTTACAGCAAACATTTCACTTATACAGAGAGATACTGTAAATATATTGAAATGAACAGACAAATTATAAATTAAATTAAACCAAGGGTAAAGAAATCCATGACAACCTATCCACAAAACCACACAAAGGTTTGCTTTCCAAATGAAGAATATTACATTGGTCACAGTTTAATATCATGCTGTTATCTTCACCCCAGTTCTTGAACATATCACAATTGTTTTAATGATTACCTCATCTTCTAAGTATTAGCAGTACCTCTCAATTTTATATTTTCTACATATTTCAAATTTATATACACACAAAATTTATGGCAAGAATAGAGAACTGTGTGAAAGTTAGCAGTCAGTTCAGGGCAGAGGTGGGTCCCTACCATTCTGACCGGTTCTATAGAACCGTTAGTAACTTGGCAGCCTGGGTCGCTGGAACCGGCAGTGACCCAGGCCTGCCACGCCACTGAGCCGGTTCTCTCAGCGGCTCCATAGGCGCCGCCATCTTGATTTTTGCTTCTGCGCATGTGCAGGTTTTTTTAGTATTGCGCATGTGTGTGCGCAACACGCATCTGCCTGCGTGGCGTGTACCTGAGAGAACTGGCAGTAGCAGAATCCGGAACCCACCCCTGATTCAGGGGCAGATGGGGAAAATAATATATTAAAATAGCAATAGCAATAGCACTTTTCTTATATACCGCTTCATAGTGCTTTACAGCCCTCTCTAAGCGGTTTACAGAGTTCAGCATATTGCCCCCAACAATCTGGGTCCTCATTTTACCGACCTCGGAAGGATGGAAGGCTGAGTCAACCTTGAGCCTAGTGAGATTTGAACAGCTGAACTGCTGAACTAGCAGTCAGCCTGCAGTGGCTGCATTTAACCACTGCACCACTTCAGCTCTGTGTTTCAAATAATTTCTTTATAGAGCAATTAGTCTTTTATGGTTTTGCACTGGTCTAGAAATATTAGCTACCATTTGCAAAAGACTCTAACATTTCATGTAAAGAGATTTTTTCCCCATTGTATTTTAAGATGAACTCTAATAAATCTCATTTACTAATCTTGTCTTCAGGTTTTAAGTTCATTGTCTCCAATTAGATTTAATGAGCATTATTCCATATAGCAGTAAACTCTTTCAGGATTATCCAAGACACATTTATCTGAATGCTAACAGGAAACAATCCACAATCCCCTCTCTCCCTAGTTTTTCCTACTGTATACTTCTCTTAAAATTTATTCAACTTCTATAGCCACCCAACCAGGTACCACTGGGTAGCTTACAATTTCTAAAATTATAAAACAATTAAAACAATTTAAAAAGTATTAAAATGATGAAAACAACAAAAAATAAAATAAAACAGATAAAGGGTAAAATATCTGAAACATTAATTGTATGAATATAATTTTAGTTACATTGAAACATTTTTTCACTAAATGTATTAGTATTTCTCATTCAATAAATGTTGTGCATTAATGGAACTGTTTTGATCTAAAACCAACAACTTAGCAACTTCCTCACATCCCCTTCTTTCTAAATAAAATAATTGGTAATATACTACTCAACAGTGTTCAATCTGTTGACCTCTTACATAGTAGTATATTTCTATATCACAGCATATAATAGAGAATATTCTTTCTTAAGGGAGCTGACAAAAATGTCTAGATATTGAATGATCCTGTGCATGTTCTTGTATTGCCTCATGAACCTCCTGAGGTACTTCATCCGCTTCAGTGGCCTCTGAGACTTGTTGTCATAAGTCAGTGCCAAAGCCTGTGCTCAGTTTTATGCCAATCACAGGAATTTTAGGATCAACTCCTCTTTGATACTTGCTATTTGGTCTTTGAGGTATGCTCTAGGTAGAATATCTGACATTATTAAATCTTTGCTTGGTTTAAAATTGATTGTAGACTTTAGTTTTTTTGAATTCTGAAATAAACTGGTTGATATGTCCCTCATTATGTAACAATAAAGCACTGGTAGAATGGCCACAACTTGCAATAAAAGGAACCAAGGGAAAAATATAATTTGCTCATGTGCTTATTTCCATCAAGCAAGGCAGAATCCCATCTCAGTCCTTTGGTCTCAGTCTTCCTTTCGTTTTTAAACTACAGGATTTGTCTCTGTTTTTGTCCCCCTTTTGTTTACTCTCAGAGTTTCTCTGCTTTCATGAAAGCTAAACGCTAAGGTAAGAATTTGGGAGGCAAATTAGAGGTGTGGAGAAAACAGATAGCTTACAAACAACACTTTATATGCTCACCATAAAGACTAATTTAATTATCCATCTACCCCTATCACACTAATCCTGTTTGGGATAAGCAATATTGTGCAACGTGCAGAAAGGGAAAAAGTAAAGTATGCCCAAGAAATTGAAGCCATAAGGTAACAAAAGAAAAGGTAATATATCTATTTATAGTGTAGATTTCATTATAATTACATGGAATGCTTTAATTATAAAAGTAAAATATGTCCAATTGCAACTCAGCATATGGTCAACAATTGCCTTGATCTATAGTTGGCCTAGTTTGCTGTGGCTCTGGATTGGGTAAATTTGAGTTAAAGGAACTGGAATGCGAAACTTAATAATATCGAGATGATACTTCATTGAAACTAAGCTGCAAACACTTTTATTGCAATCTGCTTTTACTCATTCATCTGTTGTGTTTTCTTCAGAGGTGTTTTATTCATTTCACAGCTACATAAAACTCCTTTCTCTGCACCAGAGTGGCTGTTTCACCTTTCCATGCCTTCTGAAGCTAGGTAGAATTAAGAAAGAAAGAAAACTTGTTGCAGAGATTGTATGTGTTATATGCGTAATAGATTTCTGTGGTCTGAAAAGCTGTGGAAATAATTATTGTCTCTTGTAGGAGGTTAGCACCCACCCCTCTCCTAGAAAAATAAAATATTTTAGGAAAGATTAAAAAAGGCAGAATATTATATAGAATATCCCTAGAGAAATGGAGAAACATACTTTTAGGCAGGAAACAGACTCACTCCTAATAGCCCCCACCTTTGTTAATAGCCTGGACCAGTCTATTCTACATAACAAAGATCTATCCCCTTCAGCTCCAGGGTGATGGGATTAAGACCTTCACCCTTAGGACATGATTAGCACCTGGAAAATTACCAGCACTCAAACAAGCTTGGGAGACAGCCTAAAAGGCTAGCTAAGACCCCCACTCCTAGGGGGGGGGTCTGACCACCAATCGGAGTGCATTACATACACAGGAACAGGAAACTAAGTGGTGGGGCCCAACAGAGGTCATAAAACCAAGGGACTCAGCATCTTTTCTCTCCTTTTCTCTTCACCCACATCTGGAAGCATGTGATCCACCTTTTCTGTTCAGGAGCTCATGCCATGTGCTACTGTTCTCCATTAAACCTTATTTTCAAGCAACTTCCATGAATCCAGTGTCTTTTTCCCCACTTGGAACTGAACCCAGAAGGATATTCCTTACAACAGAGTAGATGACCATTTGAAGCCAAAATTGCATAGATCTTTGTACCTCTTTTGCTTGATATCTTCTCACTTTCTGAAAAAAAAAGTTCAAAAATCAATTGTACAGTTCTGAGTGTAGTATGTAGCTTGGATCTTCTTGGTTTAGGTCAAGCAACGAAACCTGATGAAGAGACAGTGAGTGCAGAGTTTTAATCCAGCACTCTTTTCCTGTGTCTGTGTATGTACATGCATAAGAGACCTGGGAAGAGAAAAATAAGGGCCATCAGATATTACTTCCATGAGTTTTTTTCTCTCTATAGCACAACATTGCAACATCTAGCAGCTGGACAAATAATATCTTTCAAGTAGTATAGGGTGGGCTATGTACTTTAGATGATTATGGACTACCCTTGTCATTGGGTGTGTGTGTGTGTCAGAGGCCACAATGGATAGGGTAATAACACAAAAAGGGTAGGACAAATTTCTCTGGGAGTTTCTTTGGGTTTGAGGCAGGATCTGAGAGGTTTCCTATGTTTTTACAATTATTTCAAGCCTGTTGTAGGAGCTGCATATAGCTTTTGCTGTCAGAATGGCAGAAAAGCATGCCACAAATTTTATCCACAGATGGCTCTAAGTCTGGGAAATGCTTCAGCTCTCTGGTTGCCCATTTTGGCTTTTCAAGAGGCCAAAGAACTGCAAGGGCCTGAATTGTGAAAGACGCTAGAATTTCAAACATTTTCTCCTTGCATGGGGACAGATGTAATATTAAAAATGTCTCTTAAGGGTTTCTATTGCTTAGGGAACCAAGGAAAGTTATCTTCTCTGTGGCTGATGCTTTATGAAAGCAAATAGTGCTGCTTTCCAATCCCAGCCACTCAATTGAAAGGGTCCCACCAGACCTGCCACATCTGGAAACATCGATATAAGTGGCAGCATTGAAGCCTATGAACAACTTCACGGTTCCAAGAATACTCCAGGGACAAGCCGTAGCCTTGCATTGGAAAATAAAACACCATTTCATTTAATGCTTACTCACAGCTCCTGAATAGAATAGAATAGAATAGAATAGAATAGAATAGAATAGAATAGAATAGAATAGAATAGAATAGAATAGAATAGAATAGAATAGAATTCTTTATTGGCCACGTGTGATTGGACACACAAGGAATTTGTCTTTGGTGCATATGCTCTCAGTGTACATAAAATAAAAGATACATTTGTCAAGAATCATGAGGTACAACACTTAATGATTGTCATAGGGTACAAATAAGCAATCAGGAAACAATCAATATTAATATAAATCATAAGGATACAAGCAACAAGTTACAGTCATACAGTCATAAGTGGGAGGAGATGGGTGATAGGAATGATGAGAAGACTAATAGTAATAGTAATGCAGCCTTAGTGAATAGTTTGACAGTGGTGAGGGAATTATTTGTTTAGCAGAGTGATGGCGTTTGGGAAAAAACTGTTCTTGTGTCTAGTTGTCCTGGTGTGCAGTGCTCTATAGCATCATTTTAAGGGTGGGAGTTGAAATAATTGATGTCCAGGATGCGAGGGGTCTGTAAATATTTTCACAGCCCTCTTTTTGACTCGTGCAGTATACAGGTCCTCAATGGAAGGCAGGTTGGCAGTAATTGTTTTTTCTGCAGTTCTAATTATCCTCTGAAGTCTATGTCTGTCTTGTTGGGTTGCAGAACCAAACCAGACAGTTATAGAGGTGCAGATGACAGACTCAAAAATTCCTCTGTAGAACTGAATCAGCAGCTCTTTGGGCAGTTTGAGCTTCCTGAGTTGGTGCAGAAAGAACATTCTTTGTTGTGCTTTTTTGATGACGTTGATTTTTGATGACTTTAGAAGAATGTGTGAATTGATGCCATAGAATATACGTGGAAATCTTCTCTTCATTGTTGAGTCCTCCTTGATGGAAAATGATGGGGCCAAGCAATTACAATTAAAATGAGAACCGACATTTCTATGCATTCCAATACTTTGTTACTGCTTTGTGACACAACTGCACACCAACAAGCCCTGCACGCTTGATTTCACGATGAAGTCCCTGTGTTTTCTTTTATTAGTTCAGTTGGAAATCTTTGAACTTGAAAGAAACCCTACCCTCTTGGGTAACATCAATGCATTTAAATTAGCTTGAGATGGGGAATGAAAATGGAACCTTTTGCTCTCCTATTCTCTTTGGTATTTTTAGCATTTAATTTTATTAGCATGTGTTGCTGCTGCGTATGGAGGTAGAAAAGGCCTTGTTGTCGTGGCAACACAACCCTCCCATTTATTTACAAGGAAAGCTGAAGCATGAGGCTCTTTGCAACTTCTGCCGAGCCTTTTAACCAGTAGATAAAGCAGGGGCTGGCCTAGTGAAATTGTGGTGGCCTCAGCTCTGGAGAGATATCAGTGTTCAGGCATCTGAACACAGTGTTCAGATCTGAGTAAATGGCAGCATGAGGACAGATGAAGTAGTCCATTTTCAAGGATCCCCATACATCTACTCAGCCTCAAGCTCTTGATGTTCAGTAAGAGGCCCAAAGGAGCACCATTATAAAAAGTAACAGGTAGTCATAAGAGGACATCTCTTTGGTCATTTTTTGTGTATTCTGAGCAATTGTACACCAATCATGGAAATAATAATAATAATAATAATAATAATAATAATAATAATAATAATAATAATAATAATAATAATAATAATAATAATAATAACAACAACAACAACAACAACAATAATAATAATAATTACTATTACTATTACTATTTAATTATTCATTAAATTTATATATCATCTCAATGTTGCAAAATGTTACAAAATGATTAAAAAGGTAAAAAGTGCAGTACAAAACAATAAAAATAAAGAAACTAAAAACCAAGAGGATAGATGATAGATAGGAGTGAGGATCTTCCCTTAGCCATCTCCGTAAGCCACCCCATCAGGACCCCAGGCCAGCCAATAGAGCCAGTTTTAAGATTTTTCCAGAAGGCCAGGAGAGTGGCAGCTGCCCTAAACTCCAGCTGGGGAATATTCCAGTAGATGGGATCTTGAGTAAGCATCTTCTGCTGGAACGAGTGGGATGGGCCAATCCCATTGAGGTGAGATGGAAATAAACTGGCAACCAGTGCAGCTCATGCAATAGTGATATATCACCTAAGGGGCCAGCAGAACTGTTTGCACTGCTGCAGTACCAATTGTAGTTTCTGAATACTCTTCAAGGATAGCCCCATGTAGAGTGTGTTGCATTAATCCAACTGAGAGATGACCAGGGCATGAGGCCAGGGCATGGGTCATCTCATGCCCTGGTCTCATAATACAGGAATAGTATTATTGATATTATCATTCCAAGTTAACTGGAATTAACATTCCAAGTTGTTGGTGAGGATAAAAATAAATCAGGTGATCTTGCATTACAGCATTCATAAAAGTGGGATATAAACATGGCTGTTGTCTTGACCTTTTTTAAACTCCTACTTTCTGCAGACACCCCAGGAGTTGGTTATGAAGTATGGATTTTCTATCATCTTTTTAGAAGCACATTACTAACATGAAATAGGACTGTTTGTAGATCTTTAAAACACTACAATTGCTGAAAAAGTAGAGTTTCACTATTTATAGTTTATGAGATTGCAACTCTATAAGCCCCTTCTTGGCTAATGACGGTCCAGCCATTAGCAGAGATGCAAGCTTTCCTTCTCATTTTCTTGTTCCCTGCCAGCAATGTTAAATTAGAACTACTATTCCTAGGATGCAAAAATCCAAGATTGAAAGTTACCTATCTGCAGCCTGGAAGTGTTAGTTCCAATTAAGTACAAAAATGAATGTTTTTACTAAGTTAGGCTTTAGGATAAAGGCAGAGGGGGAAAAATAAAGTAACTTAATCTGTCCAGTCATTTAACATAGTGGCCTCCAAAGGATGAGAATAAGTGTTCAAAGTCTTTAAAAAGTAACTTCTAAGCCTGGATGTTCCAGTGGTCAAATACAGCTTAAGACAAAGCAACTGTGACCCCTTTATGACATGTGGACTTCAACTTCCAGAATTCCTGACCCAGCATAGCAATAAGACCGCTTCATAGCACTTTACAGCCCTCTCTAAGTGGTTTACAGAATCAGCATATTGCTCCCAACAATCTGGCTCCTCATTTTACTGACCTTGGAAGGATGGAAGGCTGAGTCAACCTTGAGCCACTCAGGAACGAACTCCTGGAGTGAGCAGTGAGTTAGCCTGCAATACTGCATTCTAACCACTGCGCCACCCCGGCTCTCATGGATGGATAGGATACTATTAGTAAGGATAGAATATTATTAGTAAGAATGTCCCAAAGGTTTGGGACATTCTTTGGGGCAACCATGATCTGGATGAGTGAGAATCTTCACAGACATTAGTAAGAATGGATTCATTTCCCCAAATTTCCTGAGAATTGGGTTTTAATCCTACAGTGCAGTGTACCCAGCTGGTTATTTTTGTGGTTAGCTGTAAATTTAGGAATTTTATTTGACTGTACTGACTCTAAACAATGATTTTGAACTAGATATTTTATCCCCCTACTTAGCTCTATTTATGCTCCTGATTTAGCAATAGCACTTAGACCAGTGGTGGGTTCCTACCGGTGCGGTCCACTCTATAGCACCGGTAGCAACCGGCTGGTGACATCACGGATGTTGTAACTGGTCATAAATGTGTATGTGCGCGCGTGTGTGTACATGTGTGAATGCATAAGGCTGTCAAAACTCAAAAAACAGGTCAAGTAGCTCTGAGGAGGTCAGTCATAAATTTGAACATTTGCTAAGCAACTGGCCATTAAGCGAGGACCACTTGTATTTGGTTTGCCTTAAGGGTTCAGAGCTGTATGGAATCTGGTTTCTTTTAATCCTTTGGGGGATTGTAAAAGGTCCAGATGCAAGAATCCTCGTAGGGGGAACTAGGATCGTGACCACTTAGCCACACCCGCCCAGTCACATGACTATGAAGCCCTGCCTGCCCAGTCACATGACCGTCAAGCTGCTCCCACCCAGTCACATGACCATCAAACCATGCCCACAAAATTAAGCCATGCCCACAAAATTAAGCCACACCCACAGAGTGGTAGTAAAAAATTTAGGAACCCGCCCCTGACTTAGACTTATATACCTCTTCACAGTGCTTTACAACCCTCTGTAAGAGGTTTACAGAGTCAGCATATTGCCCCCAACAATCTTGGTCCTCATTTTACCCATTTCGGAAGACTGGAAGGCTGAGTCAGTCTTGAGCCTGGTCAGATTCGAACTGCTGAACTGCTGGCAGCCAGCAGTCAGCAGAAATAGCCTGCAGTACTGTATTCTAACCATTGCACCGCCACGGCTCTTAAGGGTTTATTTTGCTCTTGAATATTTATTCTTCAGTAAGCCTGTGAGTTTACTAACGATACACATTCCTAATCTATTTATCCACTTGATGACTCAATAGTTTGTTCCTGAGAAAAGATCTGGACCTTTAAGCAAAGCAGATATAACTATTGTTTATTTTGGTGTTCATTTCTCTGTGACTAGAGAAAAATCTCAGGAAAGCAATTCTAATTTGTAATTATATATTCCCTTAAGACTAGGGTACACACACACATACACACAGCAGAAATGTGACCCAGCTGCTTCTTTTTAATTTTATGGCCTTATGTCCCAAAGGTGCTTTATTTCAAGAGACAACTAGATTTTCTGGTTTCTCTTTGAAGACATTTCGTTTCTCATCCAAGAAGCTTCTTCAGCTCTGACTGGATGGTGGGGAATGGAAGGATTTATACTCCTTGCAGACAGTTGGACATTTGCATCCTTTTAGAGGGTCGTTAAGGTCACCTGGAGGTTTATCTGTGTTATTGGTGACCTTAATGACCCGCTAAAAGAATGCAAATGTCCAACTGTCTGCAAGGAGTATAAATCCTTCCATTCCCCACCATCCAGTCAGAGCTGAAGAAGCTTCTTGGATGAGAAGCGAAACGTCTTCAAAGAAAAACCAGAAAGTCCAGTTGCCTCCTGATAAAAAGCACCTATGGGACAACCATGACCTGGATGACTAAGAATCTCCATAGACATTTATGGCCTTATTGTGTTACCTTAATCTTATTCCTAGTCCATGAATGATGCAGCCTTATGACATCCTTAAATGTACTGGCATTTAAGTAGGAGGAATATTTTCTCCCTTATTCGGATTTCTTCAAGGACAGACTGAAGAGGAATAAAATGTGTTTAGGCTTTGTCATCCATTTTTCTTGCAGGAAAGTCAGATAACTGTAATGCCTTGAAAGAGCATTACAATAGAGGTGGCTTAAGGATCAGCAATAGCTTTCTCCTGCCTTAAGATCCAATGATAGCAGAACAGTTCTGAATGAGGAAGATATGCATTTCCCATATATCATCTTCTTCTGCACCAACTAGAGTCATATTTAAACTAGGTGACCAGTGGATGAAAACAAAGCATTTATTTTCTGTACAGTTTTGCTGTTATCAGTGGTAGTTTCAATGTTTGCAATCCAAACATGATAGTACTATCATTTGTCCTGTGGTGCCCACATACAGTACAGGTACTGAATGTAAAATAGTAAGTTGTATAAAATTAAAATGTTGTTAAAAGGAACTGTTTAAACAAGTAAGTATAGAGCCAAACAGCTTTTAAATGTATGGTAAGTAGAAAGGGGGAGCTGTTTATCCCAGTGTTCCAGAAGGGAGGGGGGATAGATTACATCATAAAGAGACAGCCAATTGGATTATAGATAGCAGGGCCAGGAACTATAAAAGGCCTGGTTGAGAGAGATGTGGAGGGAAGGTTTAGTAAGAAGAGCTGTGAAGAGCTCTGTCTCTGTGTGTAACTTCCATGAGGGAAGGCTTAGTGTGGAGAGCTGAGGAGCTCTGTGTGTGACTTCCAAAGAGGGAAGATTTATAGAGAATCTCTGCCTGAGTTTAACTGTCCAAGAGGGAAGTTGACAGGAGAGAAGATAGGCCTTAGGCAGTTCCGTGGGAAGCAGGTGCCAGGGTCAGGGAACTTTATTGATTGATAAATATTGAGTAATTTGTAGATAGAGATAAACGGTGAAACGTGCTCTTATCTATAGAAACAAAGAAGAATTGGATTTGCTTAGATTTAGTCAGGAAAGCAAAGAGAGTCTCTGAGGGGAAGAAAAGAAAAAGAAAGAATTAAATAGCTGCTTGTGGCTGTAACAAATTCACTTGACAATTACTGAGAAGTTGTATTTAAATAAACTGTTTACTTGTTTGTTCAAGAAACGTGTCAACGTTTGTCTATTCCTCATATAAAGCGAATCTTAAACAATCCTGCAGAGCTTAGAGATATTGTAAAAGTAAAAGCAAGCCTCTAAAGAGAGAGAGAAGTGAAACAGAGGGTGCAACCCTTGGTCAGGGAGATATAAAAAAGAAAATTAAACACAAATCGCTACAAAGACTTATAAAACAATAAATCTGACTGGAAGGGGACGGGTGGACCCTCGCATGCCATCTCAAATTTTCTGTTATCGGTGGTCTGATTCTTCATTAAAAAATACTTTATGCTACCCCTTATATTTTGCTGATTTTATTTTGCTTACTTCCTATCTTTGAAGATCTTGCTAATCTTTCCCTGTGTGTTTTTCAGATCTTTTCTGAAAATATGTCAAAGCATGTTATAATACTTTACTTGAATGAATGGCAACTGGGAAGGCTTGACAAAAATGCATGTGTCTGGTTAAATGGAAACATGTATCACAAAACATTATAAATGAAATGTGACATTTTCTGTCCACAGTCCTTTTGAGTATATGGACGATAAGGAATACAGGATTTCCAGATCTATAGTCCCTCAGCTTTTTTCTTGACAGCCAGGCACTAAGAAGTTTATAAAGAGCCAGAACCAGTCAGATAGAATTAATAACCTTTTTCTTCAGGTAATCTGATATTTCAAATTCAGAATGTAACCTTTAGAGTCTGAATTCCACTGCAAAGTATGAAACTATGTGTTTTAATTTGACATGTGTGCACTCATACACACATAGGTTCTTTGATAATGCCAGAACAGAATCCAAGAGATAAACTTCTACATCAAATACATCAACTGTAGGCCTTTGAACTTAGAATCTCTTTTGTACCTGCCCTCCACTGCACTGGGGAATATCAGTGGTAAATCACTGAGAAAAAGAGGCATGATTTCCCATTGTTTCTCAGAGGAAAATAACAGAAGTTGGCAAGCTATCATTTAGACTGAAGGCACAACCTATCCCATTTTGATGTAGGCATTGGTTGCATAAGACTGCTTTAAATTCTATCCTGCTGCCATGCATTCAAAAGAATGGAACTTTGCACAATAGGTGGATCATAAACTTAGTCATGACTTACAGCAGATTCATTGAAATTTGTCAGAATTAGTTATAACTGATATGAATCATATATCGACAGGACAACTCAGGATGACTAAATCTGGTTACAACCACTATGCATTTAAAAGACAAGAGTGATTTGGCACAAAAAGAATAGTTAGTGAAACTTTACTATAATTTACAATGAAATTAATGGACCTAGAAGTTTTTCTCCTGTTATTTCAGGCACTGAATTTAATTATTTATCTTAAGTGTACTGTTACGGTAAAAATGCACTCCAAGTACCGTGCTTCCAGCTGTCTTTTTAATGCTTGTTTATTTCTCTTTTGCAATATGTTATTTTAATCAAAATGTATCATATGTTAGAGGAATAAACACACATTCACCCAATTTCAAAACAAAACAAAAATCTAGGGCTGTGAATTATTCTTTTCAAATTTGGTACCAAAGGAGAGAGACTCATCAAAATTTCAGACTTGAAATTTGCAGAATACCGGATCATCTCTGCTTGTCAGTGTGATGCATAATAGGTTAAAACAGAATTCCTCAGCTTTATGAATTTTTTGTATGGACCCAGGATGAGAAATGATAAAAGGAGCAAATGAACCAAAGAGAGAACTGGTTAGAATTTAAATTAAAAGATAAATAGCTTGTTTGATAAATTATGTCTTGGCTTCCTGGGAGGAAAAGTTTGATTCTTTCATAAATGATGACACACTGCTCAATATAAACTTTTCTGAAGGCACTTTGCCTACCTAATTACTAGCTAACGAACAGAAAGGCTCTTGCATGATGAAAATATTAATGAGGAAATTTAAGTGTGGCACCTACTTTCCTATCCTGCACTTGTCAGTCAGGAAATAGGTATGATCAGCGCATCTGTCTAATTAGTGTCAACGTTATTTTCCATGCTAAAAGGATAGCCCTGACCCCTGATGGGAAGAAATTCATATTTCTGTGGGAAGCTGGGAAGGGACAGGTGCATCTTCCCAACTTCCCATCGGGGACCCATAGCCTTGAATGAGCAATAGAATGTTAATAGATTTTCCCTGCAGTGGAGAGCAAGGCCTAAGGGCAAATTTGTTTCATGTGATTCTACTGAAGACAATCTAAATTATCACTTTGGTTACACAAAGCTCCCTTACGCATAACATAACCGGTTAGAACATTTTGGCTTCACCCTTACTTCAAACATTATTTTTTCATGAACCTTTGGCCCACACAAAATTCCCAAGATGTATCCTTACATTTCTGTTTCAAACCAGTCTTAAAACCTACATTCTCTATTGGTTTTTTGTTATTTCCCCCCACTGATCTAAGCTTGATTCATCAGTCTTCAGCTCTTTCTGTAAGTAATGAACCTGTAGCAGGTAGAAGAATGAAAGAAAAAAAAGGGCCATACTTAAAAAATCTGGCTTGTTATTCTTTTGCTGCTATTGTTTGATGTTCTCGCCTCTCTCTCTCTCTCTCTCTCTCTCTCTCTCTCTCTCTCTCTCTCTCTCTCTCTCTCTCTCTCTCTCCCTCCCTCCCTCCCTCCCTCCCTCCCTCCCTCCCTCTCTCTCTCTCTCTCTCTCTCTCTCTCTCTCCAGATACATGTAGATGGATGTATTTACTTTTATTAATATTAAAAAGAAGGCACTTCAATGAAACCTGCTTCAGTGTAATGGTGTTGAAATCAGGAGCAGATTGGATAGGAAAAAAAAGTTTTAAACATTTATTCTTTACTTCTTGTGGCTTCCATTATTCTTAATCAGTAAGTCAATGTGTATCTTATATTTAGTATTGCAAACCAAATACCAATTTCAGCAATTGTTTAAATTTATGGTTTTTTTTATTAAGACCACAATATAGCTCAGAGCAATGAAATACCGTATTTTTCAGAGTATAAGATGCACATTTTTCCTCCCTAAAAGAGGCTGAAAATTTGGATGCATCTTATACTTTTTTTGAAGCTTTTCCCCTAACGAGGTGCTAACTATCTTCCTGGCTTCCTATTCCCTCCGAAGAAGGTTTTTTCCAGCCCTAAGTCTTTGCAGGCTTGTTTTCATTCCTACTCCCTCTGAAAAAGCTGTGCTTTTCAGCCCTAATGCGGTGCTAACGATCTTCCTGGCTTGCTGCATTTATTTTTATTCCTACTCTCTCTGAAGCAGTTTTTCCTGCCCTAAGTCTTTGCAGGCTTGCTTTCATTCCTACTCCCTCTGAAAAAGCGGTGCTTTTCAGTCCTAACCAGAGGATAAAATAATGTGCTGAAGCTGAACAGACTAAGGATGCTAGCCAGATGAATACCTGGTAGGTAGATCCCCCCCCTATTTTCCTCCCCCAAAACTAAGGTGCGTCTTATACTCCGAAAAATACGGTAATACAACCCTAAAATAGCATATTTCTTTCTCTTGCACATTATTGGGACATAATCTTAAAAAAAAGTAAGCGTGGAAAGATGGTCCATTTGCTCTCTTTAGCTTTTTCCTCTCTTGAACTACAGCTTTCTCCTTTTCACTCACAGCAGGCATGGAGAGCTAGGAGTTCATTCTATTTACTAAGTCTGCACTATTATTAATTTTCTCATCATTCCCATCACCCATCTCCTCCCACAAATGACTGTATGACTGTAACTTTGTTGCTTGTACCCTTACAATTATATTGACTGGTTCCTAATATGATTTGATTGCTTATTTGTACCTGGACTATCATTAACTGTTGTACCTTATGATTCTTAACAAACTTACACTGAGAGCATATGCACCAAGACAAATTCCTTGTGTGCACACTTGGCCAATAAAATCCTATTCTATTCTATTCTATTCTATTCTATTCTATTCTATTCTATTCTATTCTATTCTATTCTATTCTATTCTATTCTATTCTATTCTATTCTATTCCATTCCATTCCATTCCATTCCATTCCATTCCATTCCATTCCATTCTTTTGTTGCCTGCTCATTCATCTGTTTCTTTTCTGTCTTTTTAATCTTTAGGTTGCTCTCAAAGCTAGCAGTATAGAATAGGCATTCTCTTAACAGGTGAGAAGGTAAGTCTTAACACAAACATGGCAACTTTAAGACTTGCTGGATGGAGAATTCTGGGAGTTGAAGTCCACAAGTCTTAAAGTTGCCAAGTTTGAAGACCTCTGTCTTAACAGGTAAGTCATAGTGGGAAGTGAGTGATGCAAAAGGTTCATCAGGTGGCATAGCCTGGATACAGTAATCTTCCCTGGGCTCAGAAAGCAGGACTAATATTTGAATAGGGGAACACATGGAAATTCCAGGAGTAAAGAGTAACAGGAAAAACAATCAATCAAACAAACAAGAAAAAAAATATAGTAAACTACTTCTGCAATATTGTCACTACTATGGTATGCTGTTAACTAAAAACCAACCCAGGTGTTATAATGGCAGTCCATTGTCACTAGCATACAATGGAAATTAACAGTGTATTAGTATAATGCAATGCTAATGTATTTCAGTGTGATTATAATGATATAATACCATACTAATGTAGCTCTATCATAATGTTACTGCTATATTTTTTGTGCTGTACAGACATTCCCTGGGTTATGCAACAATTCTTTTTCCAGAAATGTTTGCATAAGTTGATTTTTGTGGACACACTGTGGAATGCCATCGATATGGGGCAATTACAAGCAATGTCCTTGCACCTCTTTCCCTAAAGTTAGGTTTAGTCTTACGCAATCTGAGCAATCTCTATATGAAGGTATGAATTGGCATGCATGAAAAAGAGTATCTGAGGTCCATTCAAAACAAGTCATAAAAACAGAAGAAAACAGCACGGACACAATCATCAGGAGACAAGCTCAATTTGAAGGCAACTTTTCCTTTATCTTCAGTCAAGTATTAAATAAAGGAAATGAATGTCTCCAAACTTCAGAGTCCTTTGGGAGTTGGGCGGCATAGAAATGTAAATAATAAATAAACAAACAAATAAACAAACAAACAAACAAATAAATAAATAAATAAACTATTTCCAAAAATTCACCAAATTAAAGACATGCACAGAGAAGAATGTTTGCTTATGCTGCAGCATAGGGATCAGAGCAGGAGAGAAGGAAGTGAAACTAGGCATGGACATATTAGCAAACTTTCAGAAGACCCTCTTGCTGAGCTATGTAATTGGATCACCCATTGCACCAAGCTATGGTTTGCTTGGCCATGTTTTGCAAACAACAATCAAACAACTTGGGCAACTTGGGCATCCAGGGCGGGTGGGCAGAGCCTCCCGCCGCCGCTACCGGTTCGCCGAACTGAGCCGAACCGGGAGTAACCCACCGCTGATCTGAACCCCATCAGAAATCTTTCAAAGACGTTTATAACCCATTGGAGGGGCTGCTTTTAAAATCCAATTACCCGTATGTGCCGGCGTATAAGATGACTTTTTACCCCTTAAAAAACTCCTCAAAAGTCGGGGGTCGTCTTATACGCCGGGTACTAAAACCTCAGAGCGGGTGGGGGGGCTCAAAAACGGCTGCGGCGGCATCCCTGCTGTTCTCCGGCCAAGCGGCCGAAGGAGCCCTGGAGCGCCGACGCCGCCCTGCATTTCGGTCTTGCCCGGCAGCCTGCTGGGAAGGCTGCGACGCATGGGAGGGAAGGAGCTGCTATTGCCGTTCCGGCGTGTTTCCCCGGTCACTGGCTGCACCGGGGAGCCCGCGTCCTTGTCAACATTGCAGACGCTGCACACGCGGAAGGCACCACGGAGCAGAGGCGCCTGGCAAGCGAGGCAAGTGGCGGTATTGGGGGAAGGCTCCTGCCCGCATCTCCCGCTCGCCTGCCCGCCTCTTGCCTTAGCATTTAAAAGAATGAGAGGCGGGCGGACGGGAGACGCGGGCAGGAGCCTTCCCCTGATGCCGCCACTTGCCTCACTCGCCAGGCGCCTCTGCTCCGTGGTGCCTTCCGCGTGTGCAGCGTCTGCAATGTTGACAAGGACGCGGGCTCCCCGGTGCAGCCAGTGACCGGGGAAACACGCCGGAATGGCAATAGCAGCTCCTTCCCTCCCATGCGTCGCAGCCTTCCCAGCAGGCTGCCGGGCAAGACCGAAAAGACCGAAATGCAGGGCGGCGTCGGCGCTCCAGGCCGCTTGGCTGGAGAACAGCAGGGATGCCGCCGTGGTCGGGGACTCAGTCGGGTGGCTGCAGCCCCGCGGGAGACGGCAACAGAGGTTCCTTCTTCCTCCTGCAGGGAGAAAGACGGAAGGAAGGAAGGAAGGAAGGAAGGAAGGAAGGAAGGAAGGAAGGAAGGAAGAAGAAGACAGAAGACAGACAAAAAGAAAGAAAGAAAGAAAGAAAAAGAAAGAAAAGAAGTTAGGAAGGAAGGAAGGAAGGAAGGAAGGAAGACAGAAAGAAAGAAAAAGAAAAATGTTAGGAAGGAAGGAAGACAGAAAGAAAGAAAAAGAAAGATGTTAGGAAGGAAGGAAGATGGAAGAAAGAAAGAAGGAAGGAAGGAAAGAAAGAAGAAGAAAGAAGACAGACAGACAGAAAGAAAGAAGTTAGGAAGGAAGGAAAACAGACAGAAAAAAGAATGAAAAAGAAAGAAAGAAAGACAGAAAGAAAGAAAGATGTTAGGAAGGAAGGAAGACAGAAAGAAAAAGAAAGATGGTAATAGGAGGGGTAGTCTTATACGGTGAGTATATCCCAAACTCTATATTTTAATTGGAAAAATTGGGGGTCGTCTTATACGCCGGCACTTACGGTATGTAATTGGTGAGAATTACTAGAAATTCATCCTTGAAATCAGAAGAAATTGGAAGAGTATCATGCTCAGAATTGGATGGCATGATCTTCTGGAGTAAAGAAGCCAATGTCCCTTCATCACAGCAAGGCAGAGGCTGACTTTCAGAATCAGAGCTTATTATAAAATCTGCCAGAGAAAAGTACAATCATAGGCTTGTCAATTGCACAGTACTGTGTGCCTAAACCAGTGACACTGTATACATGGATGCATGAATCCTGATACATCCGAGCAAATACTCTTTTAAAAGAGCCATGTTTTATTCCTATGAACTTCAAGGGGAAGTCTGTCTTCTTTCTGCAGCAAGTAACCTTGCCTCTTGGCTTATAACAGCTAATTTGTTACAATAACACTTTATTTCCCTTACATACATCTCAGATGTTGAGCATCTCAGTCATGGGATTTCAGAGTGTATGCGCAGGTATTCTTCAATGCCCACCCCACAATCATAGCTGTTTGGAAAAGTTGCACAAATGCAGAAGGTTTAGAATATAGTATCAGTATAGTGATAGGATAGGATATTAACTAAGATATCAATTTTCACTCTGCCTCCAAATCAAGGTGTTTAAAAATAAAACATTTCTATTCCTGCCTATAAATAGTTTCCTCAGTGATTCAGAACATTGTAATAAGGCCGATATGGGGGGAGGGGGGAGGACAGCAATCTCAGTTAAGACTGCTGGTGAGGAGGAGGTGAAAACGTAAGCTTGCTTCATTAGAGTTGCCAATTTGGAGGGAGGCAAGCTTGTCAATGGGTGTGTGTTTATATGGTTGTATTAAAAAAAAGTGTGTGAAAGAGTATGTGTCTCATTTCGCTTCTATTCCATCAGTCTTCCCCACTCAAGCCCCTCTAGGGTTTTACAGCGAAGTCAAAAACAGGTCAACCCAAGGGATTGCATTAATAAAACACAGCTAGAAATTGCCCCTTATTTTTAAAGTTATTGACAGGATGGATGTCAACATCATATGAGTTTTTAGTGTCCTATTGATCTTGTACTTGTGGTTCACACTGGGTTCCTCCTCTTCATCAAACATTTAGCAGGCAGATCAATGTAATATATAGCATGCTGTAGCTTGTACCTTCAAAGTCATTGCTGGGGTGTAGGAATACTATGGATGAGCAAGACGTGATTCAGATCATTCATCTCAATTGGGTTCAGTTTGGAAATTTTGACAATCAGTATCCCCCCCTTCCTGTTCACTGTTAAAGTGATGGCACAGCTGAAAGCTATCTGGATTAAGTTCAGTTCTTTGACAGAGAATCTATATTATCTTTTTTGCATGCTAAATGTGAGAACTTAAGTAAGGGGAATTAAACCAAATATGAAACTTTATTCAAGAGCAGAGAGGTGCCATCTGTGCAATGGGCAAGATAAATTCTGTAACACTTCCTTTATCAATAAATGTCTCAAGTGATGAAAAACTCATGGGATGCCAAAGCAAGCTGAAGAGCACAGGAATTGCAAGATCGGAGAGGTGAAATGTCCTTGATTTCTCATTTTCTTTTTTAAACATATGCTTGGAAGTCAAGATGGGCAGAAAACAAAACATTTGGAGTGACAGCATATTTAACTTAATGGCTTCTTCTTCTTCTTTGACTGGCAGGTTTTTATTTTGAACTTCAGAAATAAATTGTTATTTTAACCCAGCGGTGAAATCTACTTACCTTCCCTACTGGTTTGGAAGCGTGCGCTTTTTCACCCTCTGCGCATGCACAGAAGGCTTTGCGCATGTGCAGAGGGTTAAAAAAAAGAAAATGGCGATGTCCAGGTAGGTGGGCGGAGCCTTGCGCTGCCGCCACCAATTCTCCAAACCACCGGTGGCTGCCATTACCGATACGCCCGAACCGGGCCAAACCAGTAGCATTTCACCCCTGCTTTAACCCATTTTCAAATTTGCCTGAGGCATTTGGTGATCACTGATGCTGTCTAAAAGGAAATTTGGTCTGATTCAGGCAGATCCTCCTTATGTAAAGATATGACTGAGTTCGCACATTGCATTAAGGTATAAATTAGGTTGAATTTAGTGGAGCATTTTGTATGAACCCACCAAGACTGCTTTGTAGATAGCAATTTAATGAGACTTAAATTTTTTGGGGTGAAGTCACCCAATTGGAAAATCATGTTTGAACAATCCATGGTTTAGCATGAGATGTGTGACCCATGCTGGTATATTCTTACAGGCTGCTTACGGATTTACTTTTAAGATATTAGTTCTCATAGTTCTTACTTAGATGAGGACTTCAAGGTAATTTTAGACTGCATTTTTTTAAACGAAGAGTTGATAAGGGTTGATAGAAATAGGACAAAGACATTTGGAGAGTCATGTGGTGTTCATTCTTATTTAGGGGATCAACTACAGTAGGTCTCCAACCTAGGCAACTTTAAGACCTGTGGACTTCAACTCCCAGAATTCCTCAGCCAGCATTGCTGACTGAGGAATTCTGGGAGTTGAAGTCCACAGGTCTTAAAGTTGCCAAGGTTGAAGACCCTTGATTACTACACTATTCCAGTCAGAAATTAGTGAACTAAAGCAAACCTTTACTTATGTGAAATATTTACAGAAGCAACCCCTGACCCATTTATTTCTCTAGTAAAGCTGACTTTTAGCTGCATAACTGTTACCTTCCACTCTGTATTTTACTGTTAAAAATGGTTTTCTCTTTTTCATTTACACTAGGCAAATCCGTTTGTGAGCTAGCTTCACTTGTGCTATTACTGAGATTTTGCTAGGGACACGAATATTTAACACCTATCAATTGGATTGTCACTTTAAAATGACAAGAAAAGTGGGACCTTCCTTCTTCTTCATTTTTTTTCCTGTCAGCTGTGAAAGCAAAGGGACTTTCTCAGGTTTCAAGGTCAGGCTGACAAGTGTTTACTACAAGGATGTGTGTTAGCTAACTGTTGTGCAGCTTGCATATAAATCGTTGGAAGGTCTAACAGGTCCTTTAAGAAAAATGCTTTTTAAAGAGACTTTTTAAAAACAGTACAGAACTGGCATATGTGGGGAAGAGAGCTGTTTAACTCCTTCTGGTTTGCCATTTTTCTCTTCATGTCACTTTGTCCCAAAATTACTTTCCCATCTATCAGAAGCGAAATCAACAGAATTTGTGATGCCTCAAGCTTCAGTGTGACTGATGAGGTAAAGAATGAGAGAAATAAAATGTATTCTTAAATACAGTGACTGAAAAAGTAAATAAAAAATTAAACAAATCAAATTATACAAAGCCTGGATCATAGGATCCATTCCAAAGTTGTTCTTAAAACATCACATATTTTATTATTTTATTTTATTTTATTTATTATTTTGTCAAGCATATATAAGATTACAGTAAAAGTATAAACATGTATACATGAGATTATTTTGAGTACATGGGAACATTAGGACAGGGACAGTAGGCACGTTGGTGCGCTTATGGATATCCCCTTACAGACCTCTTAGGAATAGGGTGAGGTCAACAGTAGACAGTCTAAGGTTAAAGTTTTGGGGATTTGGTTGAGATTTGAAGTTGCCACTTGTTTGACCATTCTGAAACATAGTCAAGATCTTTTTGAAGGGTAGCAGTATTGTCGGTAGTGTTGAATAGTTTTACATCATCAGCAAAGAGAATGCAGTTGCTTATAATATGATCTTAAAGGTCATTTATGTAAAGTATAAAAAGTGTTGGCCCTAAAACGCTGCCTTGGGGGACACCACTGTTAACGGGTACATGATTTGATATAGCTTTCGATATTTTGACCACTTGTTGCCTGTTTGATAGGAACGCAGTTATTCATTTATGCAGGGGGCCATAAATGCCATAAGATTGCAGTTTTAGAAGTAGTTTGTCATGCACCACTGAATCAAAGGCTTTACAGAAGTCTATGTAAATTGCATCTATTGTTTTGCCTTGATCGAGTTGTGTAGTCCATATGTTTTTGCAGTGTAGGAGTTGCAGATTACAGGATAATTAATTATAATTAAATTGATCAGATAAATTAAATTCATTGATACAGACATATAGAATATATCACATATTTCTGGTCTGCAGCCTCCACCATAGTAAGCTGTTCTGATTGGAGTCAGAAATTTCCAACAATCAGTTTCATTGAATAAAATCTAAATTTTAGCATTAGAAGATAGGGATAAATTTTATTTTCCCACTTTTTTTAATACCACACATCATTTTATAGCCACTATCATGTACTTTAGAGAACATTGTAGGTTCATCATAGTGTTTGTGGATGTATAGTACACAGATATATTCTAAACTACCAATTTCCCTTTTCATCTGGTCCATTCTCTAACAATGATAGAGGAATGATACAAAACACCATGGAAGCCTATCAGGAAAGGCTCTAAAGGTTGCACTCTGGCTTTCAAGAAAGCTGACTTCTGTTGCTTGAAGGTGTGAAGCAGAAAGCTTTATAAGAAGAATGTCATCCTCCCGCTTTTTGCAAACAACCAGCCCATTCCATCCCTCCCTCCCTGAAGATTCGGAACTATCCATGGAGCATGAAGACAACTGATAAAGGTATTTTTGTCTGAGCTGCCTTTTTGGGTTTCCTTTAGAGAAATCATACAAAGAGCGGTTGCAGGAACTGAGCTTGGACAGTCTGGCGAAGAGAAGGACCAGGGGTGACATGATAGCAATATTCCAATACTTGAGGGGATGCCACAGAGAGGAGGGGTTCAGAGGAGGAGGGGGTCTATGGCACCAGAGAGCCAAACAAGGAATAATGGATGGAAGCTGACCAAGGAGAGATTCAACCTGGAAGTGAGGAGAAACTTTCTGACAGTGAGAAGAGATCAACCAGTGGAACAGCTTGCCAGTGGAACAGCGGAGGTTGTGAGAGCCCCAACACTTGTGACCTTCAAGGGGAGACTGGACTGCCATCTGTCTCAAATGGTGTAGGAACTCCTGCTTGAGCAGGGGGTTGGTCTAGATGACCTACAAGGTCCCTTCCAACTCTAATAATAAATCTAAATCTAAAGGGAGGGGACAATAAAAAAGACCCTGCTTGGCTGCAATGGCTTGGCTGTGAACTCTTTCTTAATGAAAGGAAGGATTACACCTGAGAGGACTAGTATTTTGACTACAACTGGAGGGGTTCTATTTACTTGATGCTTGTGATCAGGACAAAATTCTAGAGAAATCTGTTTCTGTGCCTGTCCTGTTTCTGGGGAGTGGGGAAGTTTGCCCATGCACGAAATAGCTTAATGGAAAACGGGGTACCCATTCAGCAAAATGTTATCTGTTTGTCTGAGCTTCCAACAAAGCATTGGGAAGTAACAGATCATTTTTATTTTCTAACTTATAGGGCTCATTTGTACTCTGACATTTTTGGAACTAAACGGGATGCTGGAGGCTGATGATTTGCCAAAGCTCAATTCATTTTTGTTTTCAAAGTAAATGGGGAGAAGATAGTTATCTTGGTGAGCATCAAAAGAGCCATTCATGAGCACTTTGGTACCATGGAGGAAATCCCAGCATTACTGGGGAGAAAAATTCAAAAGTTTGTTGCTATTTTTGTAGGTTACCATAAAGGCTACCATTTTAATGCTAGATAGAAGCTTCCCAAGCTGTTACATTAGGGATGGAGCCAATTGAGGGATTGGGATAAGACATTGCCGAATTCTCAGCTGCTCAAAAAAGACATTGGTTATACCTGTCCAGAAAATACATAAACTTCAGTGGGATTTGATGACATTCATGTTCCACAGACAGGGGTGTCTGGGGAGGTCAAAAAAGTTGAGTTGGCAGCTGCAACCAAGTGATTGATGCCCCCTTTTAACATACACTGTATCTAAAAAGGGATGGGGCATCAATTATGTGACTCCCCTACAAACACACTGATTCACAGATGCCCATGGTGATCTGAGAAAGAGTAACAGAAAGCTCCAGGCCTCGACAGTGAAAATAACTGATGCCAAGTGTGAACAATAAGAAAACTTGGAAGAGTGAATTTAAATAGAAGTGGAATTTTATCGGCACAGCAATTCATTTATTCAATCAAAAGGGGTTGGTCCTGCAAAGAATGTGACATTATGGTTGAAAATAACAGCAACTTATTAAACAATGAATGCTTGTTTTCAGCTCATAAGATGTTTTTCATCTGGGGCTTCTACAAGGTTTCTTAAAGTTCATTGGCAACAGAGGGCGTATCCATCATTTTACAATCAATATACTAGTAAATGTATGTCACAGCACCATCTGGTGACTCCTCGTAGAGAAACAAGGGAAGTCAGTATAAAGGGAAGCATGCAAGCAAAAATCCTCATAGGCATTGGAGATGATTTAGGGCAGTGATGGCGAACCTATGGCATGCGTGCCACAGGTGGCACGCAGAGCCATATCTGAGGGCACGTGAGGCATTGCCCTATGTCAGTTCCAGCGTGCATGTGCACACTGGCCAGCTGATTTTTGGCCTTCCGGAGGGCGGGGGAGGTCGTTTTCGCCTTCCCCAGGCTTCAGGAAAGCCTCCGGAGCCTGTGGATGGCGAAAAATGGACCCAATAGGCCAGGGGCGGGTTGCACTTACCTCGCTACTGGTGTGCTGCCATGTTGCATGCGTGCTCGTGCTCGCTACACGTGCACGCCCCCTCCCGCGATTTTGCTTCCTGCGCATGCGCGGAAGCAAAATCTCACCAAAATCTTGTGAGGGGACGCGTGTGCGAGTGCGATTTTGGCGATTTCTTGCTTCCGCACATGCGCAGAAGCTAAATTTCACCGAAATCTCTCATGCATGCGCGTCCCCTTGTGAGATTTCGGTGAGATTTTGCTTCCGCGCATGCCAAAAATTCCCCAAAAGATGGCAGCGCACGCCGGACTGGCGAAGATGGTACTGGAGCTGGCGCACGCAAATTGGGCAATTGACGGGTCCCTACCGGAGCTGCGCACTGGACCACACCGGTAGGAACCCACCCCTGCAACGGGCCTACCGGAAGTTCAGGAACTTCTATTCTATTCACGCACAGGCATAGGGTAGCAATAAAATGAGGTTACTTTTCAGAGCTACAAACGATTGTTGCAAATCAATGGGTGATTTTCAGTCAGATGTTTTTAGATATTGTTAGGGTCCATGGTATTTGAAACCAAGACCTTATTTACATTCTGAGTTGGGATGGTGTAATCTTCAGAATGGTTCTAGATTCCAGCTTCTATCAGTTCTAGCCAGCATGGCCAATTATTAGCTAGGATGGGAGTTATAATTCAGAGATTTCTGGAAAGATATGGGTTTCATATTCTTGTTCTCAGAGTACTTAACATTGCTGCAGGGAAAACTGCAGGAGGTAACATGGTCTACTACAGTGATGGCGAACCTATGGCACGCGTGCCACAGGTGGCACGTGGAGCCATATCTGTCGGCACGCGAGCCATTGCCTAGCTCAGCTCCAGTGCACATGTGCGTGCTGGCCAGCTGATTTTTGGCTTGCACGGAGGCTCTGGGAGGGCGTTTTCGGCTTCTGGAGGGCCTCCGGGGGGACGGGGGAGGGTGTTTTTGCCCTCCCCATGCTCCAGGGAAGCCTCTGGAGCCTAGGGAGGGCGAAAAATGGGCCTACTGGGCCCACCAGAAGTTGGGAAATGGGCCATTTCCAGCCTCTAGAGGGCCTCTGGGGGGGCGTTTTTGCCCTTCCCAGGCAGTGAATTATGGGTGTTGGCACTCGCGCATGTGCGATAGCACACACGCATGCACTTTCGGCACCCGAGGAAAAAAAGGTTCGCCATCACTGGTCTAGTAGTTTTAGTAGCCAACCAACAAATATTCACTTACTCAAGGAACTGTTTTAGTAGCATTGTAGATTTTCAGCAGCCAGATTAGAATTCTAGGTAAGAGATGATTTCATGCTTGCCCCAGTCAAGATAAGATGCCCCCCAGTACTATTTTTTCACCCTCCCCAACCCTAGAAAAGGAATGCATAGTTTGGACCTGACTTATCTCATACAGTATCTTGCATTATGGTGATTTATCCATGAGGCTGAGCTTAAGGACTAAAAGGCTGCAAATGAAGAAGTTCCAGGATTTAGGATGAGAAAATATTTCAGAGCTAGTCAGTCTTGTCATTTTTTTTAGCAATGTGCAGAAAATTCCCATTTTCCTATTATTTCTCTGAGGAGAGAGGAACTGTTCTCTCTCTCTCTCTCTCTCTCTCTCTCTCTCTCTCTCTCTCTCTCTCTCTCTCTCTCTCTCTCTCTCTCTCTCTCTCCCTCCCTCCCTCCCTCCCTCCCTCCCTCTGTTTTTTGGTGCTAGGAAGAAGATAGAAATGGTGGGAAAACCAGGATTTTATGCGAATGAAAGAGCCCTCTGGAAGACAATGGCCATGCTGCTAGAAAAGATGAACAGAGGAATCAAAATGGACCAGCTGGTAGAGCCATTTAGGTCATTGAGTCTAACCCTTTGCCCAGGGCAAAAATCCAAACTTAAAGCATCCTTAACAGATGGCTGTCTAACCTCCATTTGAAAGGGACTCTACCACCTCTCTGGGTGGATATTTTGGAGGGGTGATGTAGTGAAAACTTTTTTGGCTGTTTGGTGTAACTTATACAAGTCCTCTGATTTCCTGCATTTTCCTGCATTTTTTTTTTAAATGGTTTAAAATAAAGGTTTCATGAGTCTCTATGATTCTTTGGACTTTCCTGTTTCATCCTAATCTATGATTAGGAGACTGGAGGCTAAAACATATAAAGAACGGTTGCTAGAATTGGGTATGTCTAGTTTAATGAAAAGAAGGACTAGGGGTGACATGATAGCAGTGTTCCAATATCTCAGGGGCTGCCACAAAGAAGGAGTCAAACTCTTCTCCAAGGCTCCTGAGGGTAGGACAAGAAGCAATGGATGGAAACTAATTAAGGAGAGAAGCCAACCTAAAACTAAGACGAAATTTCCTGATAGTTAGAACAATTAATCAGTGGAACAACTTGCCTCCAGAAGTTGTGAATTCTCCGACACTGGATGTTTTAAAGAAGAGATTGGATAATGATTTGTCTGAAATGGTATAGGGTTTCCTGCCTCAGCAGGGGGTTGGACTAGAAGACCTCCAAGGTCCCTTCCAACTCTGTTATTCTATTCTATTCTATCCTGTTTTTCAACTACGTACATCTGTTCTGTTGTAAGTAAATTTGGATAACTCAACTCCTGTTTGTCTAAGTTTTAATTTCGAGATGGGTTAATGGAAACCTGAGATAAAATACCAAGGTGATCTAGAAAAGAAAATAGCCATCATAAACCAGCAGGCAGAGAGGTGATCAGTGTTGAGCTAGAGAAGCATATTCCTTCCCCGACTCCCATTTGGGGTTACTAATGGATATGAATAGGATGATGAAAATGACATATTTAGGACCCAATTGTTACCAGCAGTATTTGCTAAATAACAAATGGAAGCACTTAAAAGATTAAATAAATGCAGCCCCCAGTGTGCACAGAAGAAAGAAGTAATAGCTGGCAGATGATGACTCATGGCCTTCAAACTGCATTTTTTATTACTTAGGATCCTTAGGGATTTCTCAGGGAGAAGATCAATAATGACGGATAGAACTTACCTGAAACAGTGATCCACAGTGATTGGGTTTCCCCAGCAAATGCAAATGCAAATGCTGAGTGTTTTCTGGGTTTAAAACTTCAGCTTAGGTAAGGAAACCTCCCTTAGTCTTTGTACTACAAAATATGTGTCCAGATATACTGGTTGATGGCCTGTTGACTGAGGATTATGGGGCTCTTCTCAAACACATCAGTAGAATACAGGATTAACACTGATTCAAACAAAGGTGAGACTCAATTCCTGACCTCTTGCATCTTCGAATTCCTCTTTGCTTCTCTGCAGGATGCTGTTCTGCCCCAGCTACGAACCACGAAGAACGCAGCACACACAAAGTCCATGCAACCTTATTTTAATTGAATAAAGAACACTAATAAGCTTTCTTAGTATTTCGCTCAAACAAAGATACTTTTTCAAACAGTATTTCCGGAACCACGGCTGTTAATGCAAAGTCATTAACAGCCTGACCAAAGTCCAATGTAAAATAACTCAATGCTAGATGTCAAAGTCTTTTCTGATATCGGTATTCTTACTGTGGCTTGGCAAGACTCCCAGACGTAATTAGCCGAACAGATAACACAGGAAAACTAGGGCCGAAGAGACGTCTTCTGAATCCGACACACAATGAGTACGAAGAGTTGTTACCAGCATCTTGCCAGCTGCCCCAACTGTTCTTAAATAGACTAGGGGAGTTGCCAATTAGCCCCAAGTCTTACTCCTGAGTAGACCTCCTCCAGAGTAAACCTTCCTTCCTTCCTCTTGGCAGCCCTGCGTGCTCTTGCATTCAGGAAAGGAGTAGCCCCTCCTTTCTCAGCACTGCCAAGAGGCACTGAAGGTTCCACAGGCCCTGGCTGCACAAGCTGCGGGCGGGCCACAACAGATGCATCTACTATCTATCCACTGCCAAGATACATGTATTTCCTGGTTGGCAGCTTAATATAAGAGGGATTCTTTGAATGTTGAGAATTTGAAGCCATTTTCTTGATTATTGAACTAAGTCACATAGCTGTACTTAATGGAGAAAGAATCAAATAATGTTTTACGTGACTCTGGTAGCTTGATTCCTGAACTGAACAAAGAAACAAAACATACTTTCTGCAAAAAAGGAAAAGCAAACCATTTAGTGACAGATGACAGCTTCCTCTCTGGATGTAAACAAGCACCATGGCTCTGAGGGCGAAAGACTCTGATTTCAAGATGCCAGAGGTCTCTTGAAGTACAGCAGGATGCTTCTTTGCAACTGAGTCACTGCTGAGATAATGAAGGTACAGGAGTCTGGCAGCTTTGTAACCAGGGAATAATAATGACAATCAAACCAGGATAATGAGTTTTGTCATGTCATACGGTACATGCTTACCAGCGGTACCTCAAATGGTCAACAGAATGACTATGGATCAGAAATACAGAAGTAGCGGTAGATCTTCTATTGGTATCATTTGCCACTTGCTGATGGAGTAAGACATGCACTTTGATTGCACTGTGGGCATCTGAGAAAGTAGCCTTGTATCAAGGCAGATGTTGAAAATGGACTTGATAGGCACCACTGGCAAACTATCCTGAGAATTGAGAGAGCTTGGCAGTCTAGAAACATGAAATCTAAAGAAATGAATAAATGTAGTAGATGGCAATGCTGGCCTACACATATAGGGGAGATTGAAGGTGTCTCAGGGGTGCTGTGATGAATTAGACTTGGAGAAAAAGAAAACTGCAGACATAAAGAAATATGGCTGAGATACTTGGGAGATTTTTTTTAAGGACTCTAAATAGATTCAAATGAAAATATAAATACATATTTGCCTTTAAGTATATATTGTGTAATGCACAAGTAAGTTAATGGGAGGGGTTGTTCATGGATGTGGTGCCCACATACAGGTACTGAATGTAAAAGAGTTAAGTTGTTGTGTAAAGTTAAAGTGTGGTTAAAAGGAATTGTATACACAAGTAAGTATGGAGCCAAACAGCTTTTAAATGTATGGTAAGTAGAAAGGGGGAGGTGTTTATCCCAGTTTTCCAGAAGGGAGGGGGGATAGATTACATCATAAGGAGCCAGCCAATCGGATCATAGATAGCAGGGCCAGGAACTATAAAAGGCCTAGGTGGAAGAGCTGAGGAGAGCTCTGTTTGTGGTAACCTCCAAGAGGGAAGGTTTATAGTGATTCTCTGTCTGAGTTTAACTGTCCAAGAGGGAAGTTAACAGGAGAGAAAATAGGCTCTAGGCAGTTCTGTGGGAAACAGGTGCCAGGGTCAGGGGACTTTATTGATATATTGTGTTATTTGTAGATAGAGATAAACGGTGAAACATGCTCGAATCTATAGGCCTTAATCTAAAGAAGAACTGGGTTTTCTTAGATTTAGTCAGGAAAGCTAGTAAAGTCTCTGAGGAGAAGAAAAGGTGTAAAAGAATTGAATAGCTGGTTGTGGCTGAAAGAAATTTACTTGACATTTACTGAGAAGTTTGTATTTAAATAAACTGTTTTCTTGTTTGTTCAAGAAATGTTTCAAAGTCTTTCTATTTCTCACATAAAGCATATCTTAAGCAATTCTGCAGAGCACAGAGATATTGTAACAGTAAAATCAAGCCTCTAAGTGGAGAGCGAAGTGAAACAGAGGGTGTTACCCTTGGTCAGGGAGATATAAAAAAGAAAAATTAAACATAAATCTATTCTGAGTACTATTTTACGCTACCAAGACATATAAAACAATAAACCTGACTGGAGAGACGGGCGATGCGCCCTCGCAATGGAACTCATGAACTCATTTCTAAACTCTTCTTCCTTCTCCTACCTTTTAGATAAATTACAGTTTCAAACCAGTAACTGAAAGGATAATGTCTAAAGGTAGCAGAGGCAGACACCTTTTGATCTTTCTGTAAGTACAACTACCAGACTTAGGTGTAATTACATAGCTTATGTAACTTGTTCTAATTATTTGTTTATTGCATATTGTTGTTTTTATATAGGCTGCATTGATCTACATGAGGAAATATTATCTAAATGAATAGATAAATATAATATCTATCTATCTATCTATCTATCTATCTATCTATCTATCTATCTATCTATCTATCTATCTATCTATCTATCTATCATCTCTCTCCCTCCCTCCCTCCCTCCCTCCCTCTCTCTCTCTCATCTCCATTATCTAGATTTGAAAGGTGAGTAATTTTGCAATGACTCAAATAGCATTGTATGAATAAAATAGCAATGAGTAAAATAGCACTCTAATACCTATATCAGGCACTGCCTTTTTAAGTTCATCTGAGGAGTGAACAGCCTGGGCACCAAGACTCCCAAAATATGTGTATCTGATCTTGATAAATTTGTATACAAGGCATACCTCTTGTTTCTTGTTGAGCAGATCCAGGGTCTATCACGCAAATATCTTGGGGAGAAAAGTCTCACACAAGTTGAGTTCCTACTGACTGATTATACCTCCTGAGTGATACAACGCTATCTCTGTGACATCTGGATTAAGTGTCAATGGATTTCCTTGGTCAGTGCATTACTGCTATCAGACAATATTTTAGAAACTTGGATTATAATGGTCAGATGAGGATTTGGAAAGTTATTGTCTTGTTCACAGAATTATCCATTGAAAATAACTATTAAACTCCAAGATCTGGCCATTCCTACCATAACACACATCTAGATTCTAAAATAAACGCTCATCAATACTTCCAACATGAAGGAAAGGACTCCATCTTAGACTTGGAACATCTCTTTTGCGTGTCAATCCCAAAATTAATCCCTGATTTCTAAAAATGGGGTTGGGAAACCCTCCAATTTGAAACACTGAAGAGCTGATGCCTACCAATGTAAACAGCTCTGAGTTAACCAGGAGCTGATCTCAACTGGTATAAAGCAATTTTTCATATTCCTGTTTTAAAGCATGGGATCTTGGTCCTGGAATTTTATGGAGTTTTCAGTTTTACATGAAGGATTCTTTCAAAAACTACTTGATTCTTAAAATATTTCCAATGACTCAGGATTATCAGGCATAATGGGGATAATCCATCAAAAACAATAATGTAGGCTGTTTTTTTAATTATTATTTTGCATCTAAAGTTAAAGGTAAAATAGAATTTAGCGAGGCCCTATGGCTGGACCATAAAGAGTCTTTTTACAGTTTTCTAGATCCTTCCACTTTTAGTTAAAGAGATGCTTTATCTCCAAGATTGCATGAGATACACAAGATGGATTTGAAAGTTCTACATCATGATGTTTTCATAATGCCCTCCAGAAATGTACACATAATTTATTGACTGCTTCTCTTAGCACTTGTATCCACTTCAGATAGCTTTTATCCCTTCAATATAAGAAGTCTGATCACCCAAGCTTTTTAATAATAGAAGGTGAAGTTTTAAAAATGGAATAATCATTCTTTAAAGCAGAATCTGAACCAGACATTCAAACTAACCTCACAGCCTTGATTGTATCATACTTCTTTACTGAGAGAGAAAGAAAAATATATATACAGATAAACAGAAAGTGAAGTGTTTCAAATTCAATGAAAGAGATATAACAGATGTATGACATCTACCAAAGATACAACTACATCTCTACATGAACTGGAAATTATTTTGAAACAAATCTCTCTCTCTCTCTCTCTCTCTCTCTCTCTCTCTCTCTCTCTCTCTCTCTCTCTCTCTCTCTCCCTCCCTCCCTCCCTCCCTCCCTCTCCCTCTCCCTCTCCCTCTCCCTCTCCCTCTCCCCCCTCTCTCTCACACACGTGCTGTGAAGAAAAAGCGCAGATAAATTAGAAGAAATATATTTCCAATTAATATGTAATCATTAATTTGAAAACAGTGACCTAGTACATGTGTAACATTATGTAAAATTTATAATAATTCAGTTGGGTAATTACACTGATCTGTTTAGCAAAAATGACAAAGAACACCTTAAAGACTCCTGGATTGTATGATTATTTAAGCTTTTATGGACTAGAAGCTCCTCATCAAAAGCATGGCATGTTATCTGTAGTTGGCAGTACTCCCATACACAAAGGACGAAAGGACTGTAATTAAATGGCAATGGAATATCTAAGTACTGGCTGTGACAATTCATTTAGAACTTATTTTATGCACAACAATGATAATAGCATTAATTAGTGATAATACAACTATCTTAGCCTTGCTGAGGAAAAGAACACATGTACAATATTGGGCAGGAAATTATTGTTTGTGTTCAGGCTCAAATATCACCATTTTCTTTATTCCAATATATTTATTTATTTTTATTTTATGTTATTTATTATAATTTGTCAAACAAAAACAAAAACAGGAATAATATAAAAATACAATGACAGGGATGATAGGCACATTAGTGCGCTTATGCATGCCCCCTCTACGGACCTCTTAAGTATGAAGTGAGGTCCATGGAAGTCAATTTGTGGCTAAAACTGTGAAAATTTGTAGCTGAGACAACTGAATCAGGTAGAGCATTCCAGACTTTGACAACTCTATTACAAAAAATGTATTTTTTACAGCCAAGTTTAGAACGATTTACATTGAGTTTAAAGCGGTTGTTCGTGCACGTATTATTGCGATTAAAACAGAAAAAATCATTTACAGGTAAAACATTACTACGTACAATTTTGTATGCAATACCTAAGTCTGACCGCAAGTGACGCGGTGTTGTGTCCCAGCACAGAGACACCTCAGAAATGACGCACACACAACTGGTTGCAAATCATAATAATAGGTATTTACTAATAAATGTGCTTAGTAGAAATCTGGTTTAACGTCCATGGGGAACAGAGAAAGTTCTTTGTGCAGAAAGTCCGATACTGTTGCTTCATGAGATTTGGCCAGAATTCAAACCCCCAGTATAAACAGGCAATTAATCCTCCATTATCAGTTACTCACTGAAGTTGGCTGAAATCCCGGAACCAATTATATCATGAACTGACAATCCAAAATCCAAAGTCTCAGAACAGCAAACATGAGTGCGGAGAAATCAAGTCAGTTGCCTCCAGTGTCAACGTCAGCGTGCTGAAACCTTAAATAGCCTTAGGGTGTGGCCAATTAGCCCGCAGCTCTACATGTGAGGAGACCTCCTCCTGCAGGGCCATTCTTGCCTGCTAGCTACCCTGCGTGCCCTAGCATCAAGCAGAGGCTCCTCCTCTTCTCCTGAGTCACTCAGCTCCAACTGAAGAGGTTCAGAAGGCCCTGGCTGGCTTTCATCCTCTGGCACTGAGTCCTCCTCGCTATCGGACTCAGGTGCCAGGTGCACGGGATGATAGTGCCGTGCCACAGTCAGCTCTTGGTCCTCCGGATCCATGACCAGCTGAGCGGGATGCGGGCAAGCCACAACACTCAGTTCCAAGTTATCCAAACCAAGAATTTCGAGTCTAGTAGCATGGGGAATTCTATTATGTACAGAAGAGTGCAAAACTTTTCTTGTAAAATACTTCTGAACCCGCTCGATTGTACTAATGTCAGATATATGGTAGGGTTCCAAACAGTTGAGCAGTACTCTAAGATTGGTCTAGTGTAAGTTTTATAAACTCTAGTTAGCAATACAATGTTTCCAAAAAAGAAGCTTCGTAGTGCTTTTTTAGCAACCTGTTATAGTGAACTTTGAAGCATAGATTGTCAGAGATAAGTACACCTAGGTCCTTAACAAAGTGAGGGTCACCTGCTAGATCAATACCACCTAGCTTATACTTGACATTCTGATTACGTTTACCAATATGTAAGACAGAGCATTTATTAATCGAAATTTGAAGTTGCCAAATGGATGACCATCCAGACACATAGTCAAGATCACTTTGCAAAACAACAGAATTATCTGTAGTATTGAATAATCTTACGTCATCGGCAAAAAGGACTCCAATTGCTTTTAAGTTGATTATATAAATCATTGATATAGATATTATAGCCATTTTAAGGTTAATAAAAAAGTGACCTGGTAGTCTGAAATATTCCACCATTTATTCTTTGGCACTTACTTGAATTGTGTGTATGGAGAAGAGCATTACTGGTGATAGTATTTGCCACATTATCAGTTATGTTACCTTGCTGACATTATTGGATTCTGAATAGAGATAGTTCCATATTTACAAGGAAAAAGTTGGCATCTTGAGTTTTGACTTCTGGGTTTTGGATTATATTGTTGATGGTGACAGCTTGTTTTAGGGTAGGAGAGTTGTCTGTAGGCCCAAGAAAACCCAAAACATATCTGAATAAATTGTCATTATTTAGGTGATACCATTGTTTCTTTGCTTAAATGATTACAGCTAGGCAAGAAATTCAGGTGTCTATACATAATATGCTATCATTTTCTGTTCTCAGCCTATATCTTTGATGGTAGGTATTTGATTTTGTTGATCTGATTTTCATGTCTTTGGATAGCTACTGTGGTCTAAGAAATAATTTGTGTAAGTAACTCATGAATTTCTGCGTACAAATACTTTGTGTAAGTAAATCATGTATCTGTCAAGGGAAACTTAAACATTTAAACTGAACTCAAGATAGCTGTCACCCTTTAATGCACCTGATATCTAGACATAGACTTGTTGTTGACTTTTATGCTTCTATCCACAATTTTAACAATCTCTATACAATTATAAAATATTAGTTATTATGTTAATCTAGAGGTTGTTTTCAAAAATGGCCTAATTTCTTTGATTCTCATCTTTATTTCATCATTGGTATAATTATACAGTCAGTGTTGACTATACAAAGTACTGATAAAAGCTTGGATGTTATACAGCAAAAACATGCCTCTAGATTTAATTGTCATAAAACAGGTTCATAGGCAGAATGAATCAATATAGTGCAATTCTCTTTAAGAGAGTAAAAGTTAAAGAGACAAGATTTCTGAGAAATGATGATAATGATGCTGATAACTGGAGATCGATTTCTTTAATGATGCCATTTGTTCTCATGTAACTCTTTCAAAACAACTGGAGTCGGAGACTTCCGGTTTGGAGCGCTTCATCACGGACGTCCCTTCGTCGGACGCCTTTCCTATCTTTGTTAAAAGCCGCCAGAACAGCTGTCTGGCGGCTTTGAAATCTCTTCCCCGGGCAAAGGGGAGAGATGAGAGCCTGACAGGTGGGGTAGAGACCCCCCCAGCGCCCTAGGAGCCATCTGGTAGGGCGCGAAGGGAGAGCTCCCCATGCAGCCTGTCTCCAGCTCCGAAGATCAGGAAACCTCTGCTTTTGCGGAGCTAGATGTCGTGACCAGCCGCTGCTTCAAGAATGGGATTTATAATTATATTTAAACTACAGAAGCAGACAGAGAGAAACAGGCGTGAGATGGGCAAGTACTGAAACCTCTTTTTTCTTTTTTTCAACTCCTGGGCAAGCTTTCACTTCGGCAAGGGAACAAAGGAAACAAAGTAACAATATGGCGATTGAGAAGTGAAAGTGACTTTCGTTTTCCCAGAGGCTTTTTTTTTTCTCTCTCTTATGGAAACTTTTAATTTGGAAAAATGGTTTTTTCTTTCTCTGTCTCCTAACCCTGGATTAAAGTTATAATTGAAAAACTTTCAATAATAAAAGACTACCTGGTTTTTAAACTGGAAAGAATTTTAATCAGGCACCTGGCTTTCTTTCTTCTTTGTACTCTTTTGAAACACCATAATGGCTTCAAAATCTGGAAAGATTGTTTTGACTAAAAGAAATGACTACCCATCTGGATATATTTCTAAAATGCAACTTAATACTGAGTTAACACCTCCACAGCCTTTGACACCTGAAAATTTATTAAATAATTTAAAGATTATGAAACATGAACTTACTCTGGAATTTAATCAGAAAATAAGTGAGATAGACAAAAAAATGCAGGCTGCTTTGAAGAATATGAATCAACAACTCAGATTTGATGTGTTAGAGGTTTGCAAAGGTTTAGCAACAAATATTGAAGTTTTGGCAGAACGTATTGAAACAAATAAACAAGCTTTGGCAACCTCGGTGAATTATATAGATAAAATCCAAAATGATATTGCAAATTTTGAAAAAGAGGTCTTGATGACACAGTTCAGGTCCATGGAAGTTGCTATAAGGGTCAGAGGTTTGAAAGAAGGACTATATGAAAATTTAAAAGGAAGGATGGTTGATGTATTGGATCAGGTGTCTGGAATTTCTAAAGTGGAATTGGCTACACAAATCGACAAAATATACAGAATCAATTCGTGGTACGCTAAACAAAAGCATTTACCAAGAGACATTGTCATATATTTTACCACAAGAGCTTTACGGAATAGAATTATACAAGCAACGTTTAACAATAATCTCATGGTGAATGGTCAGGAACTAAAGATTTGGAAAGAAATCCCCTCTAAAATGCTTAAAGCCAGAAAAAGCTATACTTTTTTGATTGATGAATTTAAGAGATTAAATTTACAATATAAATGGGAAGCGCCAGTTGGAGTAGCAGTGAAATTTTCTGGAAAAAGATACCGGCTCAACACGATAAAAAAAGCTACTGAATTTTATGTCAATGTTTTAAAGGCTGATATATCCAAGATTCCAGAGGAAGGATGTATGAAAATAAAAGAGGAGGAGGAGGGGAAGCCATCTTTGCTGGATCAAAAGGAAAGAGATTCAAAAACCCAAAAGGAGTGCCAGAACCAGTCAGCTGGGGAGAAGGAGATGGAGGTTTGGGATCAGATGGGAGACGAGTCGACAAATTCGAATTTACTGAACTATTAAAAGATGAACTATCAAGATACAAACGATGTGATGTTGAAATATATTGGACGGATGGAGATTAATATGATTGCATTTTTCCTTTTCCCTATTTAATGATTACCTAAGCAATATTTAGCTAAGTTTTATATAACTTTGAGGTTACTTTTAATGTTAATAATATTAGATATATATAGTTTGTTGAAGATTTGTTTGTTTATTCCTTTTTTCTTTTTCTTTTTTTTTGGTTTATTGAAGTTAGTAAGTTAATTTAGAATAATATTATGTTATTAATATCGTGATGAAATTTAATATTTGATGATTACTTATGTAATATTTAGTTAAGTTTTATCTTAGAGGTTATTTTTAATGTCAATAATATCACTTTAAGATTTTTGTATTTTATATTTAGTTATTATTTATATAACACTTACTTTGTATAAGATAGAGGATTGAAGGGAGGAGGTAGGAGGTTTGTTTGTTTGTATTGTTAAAGAGATTTTTCTTTCTCTTTTTTTTTCTCTTTTTTGTATCTTTACCATTGTATATAAATGCGATATATTATTAGTGTATAATCTGGAGTTGAAGCTTTTTAAAAATAATGTTCTTTTTTTTCTTTTTTTTTCTTTTTATTAACAATTTAAATTTATTATTATGCCCTGTATTATCTCTGGGAAGTCCGGGGGGGGGGGAGGTGGGGAGGGAAGGGGGTGGGTTTGGGGGGGGGAGAAAAAAACAAAAATGTTTGTACTTTATATTTAATATTTTGCTACTACTTATGTAAGTCTGTACTAATAAAACTTTTTGAATAAAAAAAACAACAACAACTGGAGTCGCAGAGCAAAAAGATCACAGAAGTGCAGAAAAAGAGACAACTACTTAATAACATAGACAAATAAGATACCAAACAGATGATTTCTTAGCTCAGGCTCTGACAACAATTAATCATGGCTGTGAATGGAAGAAATTGAGGTTTTTATGTTATTGTGAGCAAGGGAAATAGCTATTACTTGAGCAGTTTTGATAGGTATTTCAGAATATTTTAATCCAAATCTTAACTGCAGGCTTTGAGTTCATTCAGGTTCTGTGTGTGTGTCTCTGTGCATATGTGGGAGACCAATGTTGAGTGAGGAAGCAGGCATCGCAGTGCAATTGCCAATCCTTCAACTCTCCTGTAAGATACATATATACGACCTTTAATTTGTCAAAGGCTCCTTATTGAACTTCACCTTCCTCACCTTTGCCCTTTAATATAGTACATATTTAATAGACCCTCTCAGACAAGAGGCCATCAAGGGTCAGAGTAAAACTCAGGAAATAGAAAGCAATCAATCTTTAATGAAACAATGTATAGTTGTATATCACCATGTGGGTTGGATCTAGAGGTTATTCATACTAAGTGGGCAGGCTGAGCAGTTGAATGGGAAAATGAAGTGGACTATTCATTTGTTCCAAATTAAAAAGAGATATAGATAGATGATAGATAGATAGATAGATAGATAGATAGATAGAGAGAGAGAGAGAGAGAGAGAGAGAGAGAGAGAGAGAGAGAGAGAGAGAGAGAGAGATGATAGATAGATGATAGATAGATGATAGATAGATAGATATAATAGATAGACGTGGCACTGTCATAGAGAAGGCATGACTCCTTGATCCATCTATACCTTTTTTTATAGAGGATCTGGAACAGGCACATAGACACACAGACACACAGACACATACAATACACACATACACACCAGCATAAGGAAAAGGGGAATGGAAAAAAATACCATGATACTCCAGATCCTCTCTATATAAAAATCTTGGTGGATCAAGGAGTCATGCCTTCTCTCTGGCAGTGCCCGCCCTCTGCATTCCTACCCCCACCCCCATCTGCAGATCCTGGTGGCCCTGAACCACAAGGCTTTGAAAACCTGGCTGTTTCCCTAAGTGTTTAGGCCAGGAAGTTAGTAACTTCTGCTGTTCATGTGTTTTTTATGATTGGAATTTACTGTTCACTTGAGGCCTCATGAGTCATTGCTTGTAGTTGTTTTAATCCCTGTGTGTCACCCGGAGTCACTGTTGTGAGACGGATAGCCATAGAAATTATTTATATAACTAAAGTGAATTAATTAATCCTCTGCTTAATTTGAAAAACAACAACAACCCAGTGATTAGATTCTCCAGAATGCAGTTTGGGAATGCCTTTCTAGTTAAACCGATGACAACTGCACCATCTTTTCAATACGAGCTGTTGTGCTGCAACAGGGTGAGAGGGTGTCAAGGTGTGCTCATTTGCACAATTGTTATAGCTATTTTTCCCCTTAAAAAGTAGCACATTTACCAAGATGTGCACAGAATCGCAGGCTATCAGGAAGGATTTTGTATCACATACAAATCTTTGTAAGAGATCTGAAGGACATTAAAAAGTGTGCTGAATGCTTTCTTGATGTGCATTTGTGACTTCCATCCTCTGATTTCCCCCACAGCAAGTTTGATATTTATCTGCTTTTTCTTCTGCCTTTATTCTTTGAGTAGCCCCCAGCAAATGAATTCCCAACCATACATTCACTTCAAGCATGCTCACAAAAATGGCTTCCGTTTTCAATAAATCTCATCAGCCCTCCACTGGGTAGGAAGTCCGAATTATGTGTTTCATTATGGAGAGTATAAAGCAGCAGAGAAAAGTGTTGTTCTCTCATCTGCTACGCTGAGATCAAAAAACTCTATTTTTCTGTGTCATGAGCAGGGATATCTAGCGCCATGGGAGCCTGGACAGAAACGAATGAAGAAAAATAGAAGACGGTTGTGGTATAGATTTCACATTCCCCTGTTTTACTGACAACTGATAACCAACACCTCATCCTGCTTCTGCCTCTTCCGTTCACAAGATTGCCTTATAAATCAGAACTGATGCACAAGGAGACAGAGAAATGTTATATTGTCAAGCCGTATCATATGCACTGTAACAGAATTTATTCAAATTGCCCAGGAGGCAACTGAAACAAGTTTATACAGTACTAGTGACATGAACATTGGGGGGTGAGATATAGATCAATTTGATTAATAAATTAATAAATACAGATGATGAACCAGAAATATTCCTAGCAGTTTCACAAACATAGGGCATTCATATTGCTAGGAGAACACTTCATATTACAAGGCCATTTTGATGAAAGGCAAAGACTACCATTCCTCACTTGCTTACCAATTGGCAGTGTAATAGACCTGGTCTATGGTAACCAGAAAGCAGAAGTCCTGCAATCAGTTGTAAATAGCTCCCCAAAAGATTATAGCACATATAGTCCTCTCTGCTTCGTTCTCTTTAGGTACAAACTGTATTACTTGTTGCACTGATCACCATAGGTGTTCATAGACAAATAGGGATCAGGTAAGAGCCGAGGTGGCACAGCGGTTAGAGGCAGGTACTGCAGGCCACTTTAGCTGACACTGATCCGCAGGTCAACGGTTGAAATCTCACCGGCTCAAGTTTGACTCAGCCTTCCATCCTTCCGAGGTAGGTAAAATGAGGACCCAGATTGTTGGGGGCAATATAAATATACATTGCTTACTGGTGTAAACCGCTTAGAGAGTGCTTGCACTGTGAGGCGGTATATAAGTCTCACAAAATAAATAAATAATAAATAAGACAACCTTTTTCAATCCTGAAAGGTTTTATCAGAGTAGACAAAGGATCTATTATTTTCCCTTTACATCTTTGGGCTGGTTTGCTGAAACTGGATTCTTTCTTTCCATTTCCATTTCTAGTATGTAGAGTTATGACTTTTTGTGCCCAGCTTCAAAATGTCAGGTATTCTTGGGAATGTTTCATTTTAGCCAATGGAGCTAAATTATGATTTTCTATAGCACTTCAGAGTTTTCCAGGTAGGTAGAAATCAGGGCTACAGCATAGTTGAGAGCCAACCATTCAAAAGTTATACAAGAGCAACTACAGAATTTTTGGACATTTTAAAATGAATAAAAAATTAAACAGAATGGAAGGACGGGCCACATGAGCATAGACTGCCTTTCTACTGAATTGCATAATTTCAAGAGCAGGGTTGTCTCCATGGATGATCGTGGAGTTCATCATAAGGCCAAAATGGCCTGCTAGGTGGCCAGAGGACAATATTTCATTGTGCTGAATGGCGTGATTAAATTGTTTAATTTAATTTAATTTAATTTATTCCTGTGTAAGACCAAAGCTTTCTCTTTCTCAAGAATGTAACTTAAAGTGGTAGATGTCTAAGGAGATTCTCAGTCATCCAGGTCATGGTTGTCCCAAAGGTGCTTTTGCAAAAGGCAACTGGACTTTCTTTGCTTTTCCTTGAAGACGTTTCACTTCTCATCCAGTTCAGAACTGAAGAAACTTTTTGGATGAGAAGCGAAACGTCTTCAAGGAAAAAACAAAGAAAGTCCGGTTGCCTTTTGCAAAAGCGCCTTTGGGACACTCAAAGTGGTAGGTTTGTGCAAGTTGAATTTGATTTGATTCTACGAGATATTGCATTTTAGCCACATACGAAAGCCAGAACAAACTTTAATGGAGGCGCTGCAATGTGGGATTTTTTTCTGGCTTTTTGAGGTCCCAGAGGAATCTACAGAGGAGAGCAAAGCAAAACAAACTAGTTTGCTTTGAAATCAGCTTTACTGAAATGTTCACTGAATCAAAATATCCTCTTGAACAGAGGTCTTCAAACTTGGCAACTTTAAGACTTGTGGACTTCAACTCCCAGAATTCTCCAGCCAGCTATGCTTAAAGTTGCCAAGTTTGGGGACCCCTGCTTTTGAAGATCTACACTGTCCTATTCAAGGGGGTGGATGGATGGGTCAAGTTGAAGGAAGGAACTGGGATAATAATCGGCAGCTGCGATCTTGTCTCACCCAGACTGAAAGATTCGGTTTATTCGATTAGTGTTGTAATTGTTTGATGTATATTTTTGTCACGTTTGTTTTGTTATTTACTTTCCCTTTTCTCTTTGTTTTAGTTTGTATTTTAAATGTTGGATGTTGAAATTTAATAAAGTTAGATTCAAGGATGTGTTCCAAAATAAAACTTCCAAAATCAAGGACAGATGGCTTTCAGGGCAGATATATTGATCCCTAAAACCTATTTCTGTAAGCACATCAATGCAAAATGGTGGCCAAGAAAAAAAATCAATATACTGAACACAACATAATGAGGATGTGATGACACCTTGGTTTCTCCATTGTTTCCTGTCCTTGGGAGAAGGTCAATGTTCCCTCTAACATTGAAAATCACTGCGCTGCAGTTGGAAACTGCTGTGCTGCATTTTCTTTTCTGGAGGGACCGAACCGGCTTCCCTGGATGAAGAGTAAGCTGGTGGGCAGCAGTCTTTGATCTCGCTCTCCTCTCCCTAGCAGTGGAGCCTGCCTGGGGAGGCAAGAGTTAAAGCCTCCGCCTCTCTTCGTTGAAGGCTCCTTACCCCCACCCCCCACCCACCCCGATCAAGGTTCCCTCTGACATAAGAAAATGCCAGGCGGCAGTTGGAAACTGCTGTGCGGTGTTTTCTTATCACGTGCCCGGCGCGCAGCCGCACAGCTTAGAGCAGCGGTTCCCAACCTGGGGGTAATTACCCCCAGGGGGGTAAAAATGCTATTCTTTAGGGGTAAAAATTTTAGTGGATGCCTTTTTTTTGTTGGTAATAATAAAAAAATACAGTACAGTAACGCATTTGGTTCATGTGGCATATGCTCTTTCTTGCTAGCGAAACAGCAGAGTGCTTTGAGTGTGGGAACGGGGTGAAAAGGAGGCACGAGGCGGGACTGCCGCCCGCGTCGAAGGCTGAGTCCTGAGTCACGGCGTTTCACGCATGCAGAATCCGCCGCGCTCGAAAATAGTACTCGGCATGTATAAACCTGTTTGAACTGAGAGCGGTCGGGCACTTGTTCCGACGCATTATCGCATTTGCGCTCCACAATCCGCATACGCCAGCGGTTCCCAACCTGGGGGTCGGGACCCCTTTGGGGGTTGAATGACCAGTTCCAAGGGGTCACCCCGGCATCCTCAGCTCCCCCCCCCACTGCCACAAGCCTGGCCATATCACGCCCCACAACCCGCGCCCCCACCGTGCTCCACCCCGTTGCCGCCATTTGGGTTATTTTACCGTCTGCGCATGCGCAGCACGCCTTGCGCATGCGCAGAGGGTAAAAGAACCCAAATGGCAGCGGCAGGGTGGGTCACGGTGGGGGCGCGGGTCGCGGTATTAGGAAGGTTGGGAACCACTGGCTTAGAGGGAACATTGGAGAAGGTCACAGAGAGGCATCCCAGATCTCATAATTCACTCCTATTTACCTTCTACTTTTGTCTTATTCTGTCTCCTTTTAGAAAAGAGGAAGCCTAAATGGGATTTAAGAAAATAATTTTAAATCAAGAGAGGGGAAAAAAAAACCAAGTAGCTGTCAGTAAAAATCTTTCTGAAAAAGGTGCCTCGGAGATAACATTTATCTCTGTGTATCCAAAATAACTGAAACGAAACATTTTGAGCTAAAGGCTATAGCTGTTAAAAGATGTAGTTAATTTCTAGATTCGAATTTTGGTTTGTCCAAGATCAGTTTGCCATTTTTGATGACAACTGTATTTCTATCAAATATCCAGCAGGGGGCAGTACAGTGCTTGAAAAGAGATTTGTAGTCTGGTTACAAGTTCTCTTCAAGGTTGTTTTTATTAATGCCACAAAGCAAATACAAAAACCCTTGAGTTATTTTTTTTGTTTCTGCTGTAATTTTTATTTACAAGAGATAGCATCCTATTAAACTTCTTTCCTAGGTTTGGGTCAAACAGGCTTACATTATTTTTTCTGGAGGGTAAATCACAGTAGAGTTGAGGGCATTTCATCTCACTCTTGAGTATTCAAATGAACTTGTTGGTATGACAAACAGTTGTGGGAAAGCCACCATGAATTATTAGAGCCAAGAAGATACATGAGGATATTAAGAGGGGAGAAATAAAATGATTGTTTCAGTTCTGTTACACAAGATGCAATTATCTTGGGAGCTTGGAGATTATTTTATCTCATATAGGAAACTTCAGTCCAAAATCTTTTTTTTAATGGATCTTATATTCTCCAAGAATTATAAAATAGGCTAAGATAGCTGCACAGAATTAATATCTGTACAGAAAGGCACTAACCTAGTTGATAAATCATGTATGCATAATGTTTGTCTTTGTACATGAATTTCCTGCAAGATGCTGTTTAGTAGACTCTTGATGTTCGGCAATCTTGTGAGATTGGGCCTTTCTTTGAACTTTGAAATGAATTTAATTTAATTTTAAGAAGCAGATTAATTTAACTGCAACTTTCTGCAGATGCAAACAGTTGCTGGTCTTCATAGTAGAATAAAACACTATGCCTTTCTTTCATATACAGAGAAAACCCCAAACAACTCTTTCAGTTTCACATTTTCTAGGCTGTGTTGAGTCTCCCCTGTCCTTATTATTTCCAGAAGAAGCTTTAAAGCACAGGTGTCCAACCTTTTTAGCTTGCCTGGGCTGTATTGAATGAAGAGGAATTGATACAGGCTGCATAAAACATATAATATAGTAAATAGCAATAGTACTTAGACTTAAATACTGCTTCACAGTGCTTTACAGCCCTCTCTAAGTGGTTTACAGAATTGGCATCTTTACCCCAACAATCTGGGTCCTCATTTTACCCACCTCAGAAGGATGGAAGGCTGAGTCAGCCTGGTGAGATTTGAACTGCCAAACTGCTGGTAATTGGCAGCCAGAGAAATAGCCTGCAGTACTGCATTCTAACCACTGTGCCACCTCAGCTCCATAATGGTAAACGTTTACGATCTTGTGGGGTCACATTATTAGCTGTCCAGGGCCGCATGAGGCCTTTGGGCCATGGGTTGGACATAGCTGCTTTAAAGGAAAAGCAATTTTATGAGGGGAAAGATTATAGTGACTTATCTTGAGATGTCATCAAGATAACTATCTGTTTCATACTACAGAAGTGCCTATGGCTTGACAGGCACCAATGCAGGGGTGGGTTTCTCCAGGTTCGCACTGGATCACCCGAACCTGTAGCGACCCATTGGTGACATCACTGTCGGTGCCGTTCCATGCGCGCCACCATCTTTTTTTGGGATGTTTCCCCTTCCGCGGCTTGAAAAAGGGCCCTCCCACCCACCCACAGGTGAATTCTGATCTTTATTTCTTCACCCAAAGATCAGCTGATGAGCTCCTCAGCTGTGTTTCGGGCTCATTCCTGCTTCTGAGCATGCGCGGAAGCCAAATTGTGCGAGGGGGTGTGCGCATGTATGCAAGCGGAGCGAGCGCAATCGCACGAAATGTTGCAATGCGAACCGGCGGCAAAGGTAAGTGGAACCCATCCCTGCACCAATGCCTTATTTTGTGATCTAATGTTAATCATTTATGAATATCTTCCAATTGCATGGTCAAGCAATCTAATTATGGCATTGGCAGGCTCAGGGTAGAGGTGATGCCTCCATCATGGTCCTCCTTGATCTTTCTACTGGCCCATGTTAGGGCATTAGCAGTACGAGGCACTCTGTTACAGTGGTTCTTCTCTTTTCTTCAAGGCCAGTTTGAATCTGTTGGTGGTGAGGAGAAATTGAACCAGAGATCTCTATTTTGTGAAGTGCCCCAGGGCTACACTCTCTTGTCACTCCTACTTCACATCTGTATGAAAACACAGGGTGAGATCCTCCATCAGCATAGGGTGGTGTGTATCATCAGTATGATGATGTCATCCACTTGTATATGTCCATCTTGTGCCAACCGAGTGATGCTGCTCAGATCCTTTACTGGTACCTGGAGGCTATAATGATCTGAAGCAGGACAATAGGCTTTGACCCCATCCTTGCAAGACTGAGTGTCTGGGAGTCTTAGGGCCCTCCAAATTCCAGAGATTTTCCATCTCTATCTATCCCTGGGAGATACCTTTCCCCAGTTAGAATCAGTGTACAACTTGGGGGTCCTCTTGGAAGTCATGGCTCCCATTTGAAGAGTAAGTGGGGTAGAGTACTTTGCACAGGTTTGTCTTCTCCTCCAATTAGGTCTGTTTCGGGACTGGTAGACTTTGCTTCTGATGACTCATGCTTTAGTCACTTCCTGTTTGGGTTACTGAAAATTCGACATGGGACTGCCGTTGAAGATCATTCAGAAATTGCAGTTGGTCCTGAATGCAATGGCATAGGCAGATTGTAGCATATCTTGCTACATCCACGTAACACCACTGCTCTGCAAGCTGAACTGTCTCCAGTAGTCTTCTGGATGCAATTCAAAGTCCCATTTGTCACTTATAAAGCTCTGTGTGGCATAGGACTGGTTATTTGTGTATTTACTATGTCTTCCTCCAATTGTTTCTACTCAACTGACCAGATCTAGCACATCTAGGATTCAGGAGCTTTGCCTTTTCTGTGTCAACACTGTTATTGTGAAACAGTATCCCTGAAGAAATCCAGAGATCCCAAATCCTATTGGCCTTTGGGCTAGGCAGTTAGGCTTATTCTTTTAAGTGTAATTTACCTGGGGCACCATGAGTGATTGTTTTTAATTGTTGGATTTTAATCTTTGTATACTGCCCAGAATCGCTGTTGTGAGATGGATGGTCATATAAGTAAATAAACAAATAAAGGAGCACTAGTGGTACAGTAGTTAAAATGCAGTATTGCAAGCAAACTCTACCCACAACCTGGAGTTCAGTCCTGATGGGGCTCAAGGTTGATTCAGCCTTCCATCTTCTGAGGCCGGTAAAATGAAGACTCAGATCGTTGGGGGAAGCATGCAACTAATGCTTCTACCTTGTAAAGCGCTATGGGGCGGTATACAAGTCTAAATGCTATTGCTACTGCTAGAAGAGGCTGGATAGCTTTTCCCTTTAATATTCTTGAAAAGACAGGGTTTATAGTCTGGCATGGCTAAAACTTGCCTCTGTGGCCCATTGCAAAGGATTATTTCAGATGTTAATGCAGACATGGGCATTTTAACTCCTGTAGGCTACATCCGACCTGCAGGCTGTCTCTGCCCAGCCTGCGATGTTGGCAGAGATGGGGTATCAGAAGTGTTTGGTGTGGGACATCGGCAAAAGGGGTCAGGGGGTCAGTGCGATGTCTGGTTGTGTGAGCGGAGCGACAGCAGCCCACCACAACAGTCCCAGTTTCTCATATGCCCCCTTGGGAAAATTAATTGCTCACCCCTGTGTTAATGGCTAGAGGCAGTTTCCATGAAAGACACTTTTCTACAGCCAGCCTGATTATCATATCCATCCAATATGGGGTTGTAAAAAAAACAATGCACTAAACCTCACAATAAGTTAATAATGATTGCATATGGAATGCAATATGGAAATTGCAATCAGAATTGAGTGTGACCTCGAGGCTTTGCTGGTCTATCTCCTTCCCCTGATCTCAGTAATGCTTATAACATTTATCCTATCTATAGTGACTTGTAACTCTGAGAGTGAATAGAATGATCTCAGACAGAAGAGTAAACAGGACTTACTTGGATTTTTCTCATAGATTTTCAGGTAAATATGCTTTGCTTACTGTTTTTTTTTTTTAATGAAAAGCTACAAGGAGGATATGGCAAAGAAAAGAAGCCAGTGATGGGGAGACTAATGTTATGTTTAAGTCAGAATCCCTGGATATTTCTGGAGGAAATTTTACACTATAACTCAGACTTCAAGAGGATTCATGATGTTCACATCACAGATATCTGAAGCCTTTGCAGCTTTGAAGATTACAGATTGTCCGGCAGTTCTGAGGTTCAGTATAATAAAATTGAGCACATCAGAGGCCTCTAATGTTAGCAAGGCCTGAGTTCTAGCAAATGTTCTTCCATTACAGAACTTCCATTACCCCAAATGCAGAACAAAGGAGGCAGTGGTGGGTTGTAAATGATTTTGCTACCGGTTCGCGCGTGCATGCTTGTGACGCTTCTGCGCATGCACAGAAGCTTCTGTGCATGTGCAGAAGCATCCCAGGTGGGTGGGCAGAGCCTCCCGCTGGTGGCGCTACCGGTTCTAAGAACCGGTCCGAACTGGGAGCAACCCACCGCTGAAATATAAATGACCTCATTTATATAATAAGGCCCAGATGGAGCAGCAGGTTAAGTCTTCTGCCTTTGTTGCTGCTGTTGCAACTAAGGAGGGCTGTCTTGCCATGAGAAATGCAAGGTTCTGTGAGAGGGCTTGTTTTCAGCAAAACACATAGAAAAGCCTGGGGAATCTGTGAAGCCAATTTAAGGGAGCTGTCAGTGATACTTAACCCGGTGAGTCAACACATTAGCACTACCTCAATTTCATTGACTACTTTTATATGTTTTGTTTCCGATGATTTCCCCCCCACCAACAAGACATCATAAAGAAAGTTGAATCTCACAACAATATGAAGATAACTGAGAAAAGGAATGGAGAGAGAGAGGGGGAAGGAGGGAGAGGGAGGGAAAGAGGGTATTTTTGTTTCAAAATAATTTCCAGTTCATTTATCTAACAGTTATTGTACACCTTAACTAATGTGATCCATTGGTATGTCATTTATCACTATTTTAACTCACCTACATAGAGCATACATGGCAAACACCAGGAAATCAGGCTGCAATATACAAATTCCATGGCACAATCAATTATAGGATTTCCATGGTCATTTCTACCAATGCTAGCAGGTTGTTTAAACCTCACCTGACTCATTTTGGCAAGTGCCATGCCATTTTCATTGTTCAAATGCTGTTTCTTTCATGATGATGATCATGATGATGTAACCTTTGTATGCAGTCAATATGGCTTGTCAAATAAAGTAACTAACAATGATCATAAAGCTGTGTAAACGATAGAAAATGCTGTACAGAGTCTATTCTTATAACGCCTTCACCACTGAAATTGAACACAAAGGCTCCAAGCAATATCCACAAAAAACTAAGGGAATTAAATGAGAGACTGAAGTTGCCATCAAATGAATATTTCTCAGTAGAGAATTACACAGCAAGGGAACCACTACAGCAAAGATAAACTCAATAAAAAGTTTACAAAAGTTGGGGTATTTTATTCAGGAGCTGATAAAGCACTGATTGCAAAGTAGAGAAATGTGGAATCTGATTGCTTACTTGAACCCTATGACAACCATTCTTGACAAATGTATCTTTTCTTTTATGTACACTGAGAGCATATGCACCAAAGACAAATTCCTTGTGTGTCCAATCACACTTGGACAATAAAGAAATCTATCATCTATCTACCTATCTACCTATCTACCTATCTATCTATCTTTGACCCATGGACTAGCATGATGGCAGATTTTGGATTTTCCCAAATCATGGCTTATTTTCCATTCTTTCTCCCAGAACATTCTGAATGCAAGTAACTCCCAACTGGCTTGTTTGAAAGTAAGATCATTCCAAGCTGTTTCTTACAAACCTTGTTAGCTGTCAGAATTTCTGACTGCAGGCCTGCTCAAAAGTCTTCTATTTGCTTTTGAAGCCAAATGTGCCAATGCACTGGAGACTCAGCTGTCTGGCTTGTACTCATTGCATTGTCTGTCTGTTGGGGTCATTGCTTTGCCCCCTTTCCATTCATCACTTCTAATCTGTTTCTGACTTGACAGGCAAAAGGATGGGAAGTGAAATTAAAACCTGTAAGCATGAATGAATATCTTAGCAGCAAAAAACAAAACAAAAACCCTGCCACCTTGTTTTTTGTGTGCAAAGATTGAGAAATGAGCACTTGCTTCCTTTTGAGCATCTCAAAGACAAGTGACCAACATTATGCTGATTCAAAATTTAAAACAAAAATAAATCTGATTTTAGTTAATGCGGAAGAAAGACTGCATGCGGTAGATTCTTATCAGATGTTTTATTCTCAAAAAAGTTGTTTCGATTGTGTATTTAATTGCCATCGGTTTTATAGCAAGTGTATAATTGTACAAGAGTAGCTGAGGTACTTTACAGAGCTATGCACACACAGTACTTCCTTAAGCATTTGGAGAACAATCAGAATGTAAATTCAACAAATACTTAAGTAATGAATGTAATTGCAGAGAAAACGGTGGTCCGTTTTTGGCAAAAAGTTAAGCAGATAAAGGAGCCACTTTTTAATAGTCCATCAAAAGAATACTGCCAAATGATCACATTGTACATTCATATTTCTATGTTATACTTTAAGTAGTTCCATTGTAATAATGATGTGATTTATTGCTTTCCGTTGGGTGCAACATTTTTTAAGCATGCCTTTATTCCCTGGGAATTGCAAGTAATGTAAAGAAAGCCTCAAATAGCATAGTATCAGGCTAGATAGAAACAAAATGAACAGTAACCTAAACTCTATTTTTTGACATAGATGATGTGGCAAAATACTTTATAAATGCTTTCACTTTCCATGACATGGGAGACCATATACATTTGATTAATAAATAATAAAAATAAAAATCCCACTCTCATATAAAATCATGTCCTGCTCCACCTCATTTTTTCTCCATCTTATGAACCACCGTCTCTATTTTACTAAAACTCAGATTGTGTTTTTATATGTTTGTCTGTTTGTACTTTCAAGTTAGTTCAAACAGTGTGTTATACCACAACAGCGTTTAAGTTAAGGTCCCTAAAATCCAATCATTTAATGCATAAAATAACGGGAGCCATTTACTCCTGTGAAATTGAAATTTCCATGATGTTTAGACCACAAGTTGTGGCTGTTGCAACATCCCAGTGCTAAGATGATTACAATTTCTGATGCTCCGCGCCAGTTTCCCATAAGTGAAGACAATGGAGAAGCCAGCAGGAAGTCGGAAGTCGCTTCTGCTGTCACTGTTTTTTGCATACCCATAGTCATCCATTCTGTTTGGGTAAGTAAATATTGATTTATTTTTGAAGTTCATTTGCCACTATAGTTGTTTTTCTATCTATGATGGATACACATCATATAGATGATCACAGGACTATCCAGCACTGGGGTAAAAAACAAACAAAAATGGTCAGCTTACAATTTATTGTTAATTCTGGTCACATCAGACTCAATGGGTCACAGGATTGCCTAATATACTAACAAAGTCTTATAATGTAATTACTTGAAGATGAGGTTCTTTGGATGAAAAGGATAGCAAAGAGGATGGAAGAAAATGAGAAGTTGGGAGAAGGAAATCATTATCAGTTTTGGATGGCTTGCATCCCATTTAAATTCCTAGAACATTAAGTTTTGAATTAGAATTAGCCTTTGGTAAGGCAAGACTAACATCTGCACATTCAGTTCTTTAGTATAACCACTTAATTAACCTTCCCTTGCTCTGGCAGTCAATTTTCAAGCACTTATGTTTGGCTTTAACATTAAAATAAATTACTTTGATGTGAAAATAACTTATATATTAAAGCAGTGTTTCTGTGTTTCAGTTTCTGCTCTCATTTTCAGTGGCTGGGTTTACATATCTTACTAAGCCATAATGATTGACTTTGCATGACATGCTAGACAAGGCTAAGTTGGGAGGGAAGTTTGTGATACAAGCTCTTGTGGGAATTCAGCCATTGTTATTGCTTGTTGGGTAAAGCAAGTTAGTTTGAGCATAATAGCCAGAAAGAAAGAAGAGAGCTGAATTCTTGTATTCTGTCTCTGGGGTAAAGGTTGGACAATTTATCTGTAAATGTAAGTGGATCTAGCAATGGTTTAGGTCTCAGTTGTTATCAACACATGAATGGAAGCAGGAGGCTACTCCATGCTTAGAGATTTATTTCAAAATTCCCTCTCGACTTCAAAATACCCTACTACTCAGAACCTTTTGGGTGACTAGTTGGCCTAACAAAATGCACAAGATTTATTTATCTAATTTAATTTTAGCAAAAGCATGAAGAACAGATCTCTTGGTAGTTAAATGTAACATTATGGCCACATGGAATTTCCTGTTTCCTGCACAAAGCTATCACATTTGCTGAGGTATGAGGGTGATGTAAGGCTGTTGCTTTCTTTTCCTGTTTATGTCAAAACCACTACAAACCTAATACAATTATGTTTTTATTCATAGTCATTTAGAATGCTTTATGTTGATGATTGAGTCACTTCAGTCTTTCCCAAACTGGCACTTTCCAAATAGGTTGATGTTATGTATTAAGAGTTGAATTGAGTGACGACGTTTTAATTTCTGCCAGGGACGAGACCCAACTGAGGGAAAGGCTTCGTGAAGTACTAACTAGGTTCTGAGCCGCTGGATTGAGGGCCAAACCTAGTAAATGCCAAATTGGGGTGCCAGAGGTAGAATTCCTAGGCTATAGAATAGATGGGTCCGGCACACACCCCACTAAGGACAAGGTTAGGGCGATCCGGGAAGCCCCTGCCCCCACCAACAGGACTGAACATCAGGCTTTCCTGGGATTGCTGAATTTCTACAGCATTTTCCTTGCCAACAAAGCAACTATTGCTGAACCATTACACAAACTATTGTCTAAAAAGACCCCGTGGGTTTGGAGACCCACACAAGGTTCTGCTTTCTCCAGCCTCTTCAGTCCCAGAACCTAATCAAATCAGAATTCCTAATCAGCATAGGACAAACCATGAAAGGTAGGACTTCTGGGAATTGCAATCTTAATACATCTGGAGGGCACCAGATTGGTGCATTTTATTTCTAGATGGCACAAATGCCAGATATTTTTTTAAAATCCTTCTATATTTCCCAGTTATTGACAGCCACTGACCTGCCTTGAATAATATTTTATCTAGTATCTCAAAGTAATCATAACTTTCCTGCATTCCCTATAAATCCTGCAATGATTTATTTCACTCCCCTTTAATCTCTCCTGCTATTGACAGTGACTGACATGTCTCAACATGGCCATTGAGCAGATACTAACATCTGTGCTTATTTTTTCTTCTCCCATTATCTGATCCAAGACAAACATTTGATTTCATTAGTTCCTTGGTAGCTGACAACTCCTGCAGAGTAGATGGGGAGATGCTTTGGCAATTTTGATTTGGCATTAAGAAACAAAAGAAACTTATTTTCATGCATTTCCCAAAGCATCTCCTTTTCTTTCTCCCCTTCCTTATCATTCTATAATTCTTCTGGAAATAGAGTTGAGCAGATAGGTAATGGATCGTTGGCATGAATGGCTGCTTAAACAGTAGCATTTGTGAGAAGACAAATATATTTTTATGGCTCTTTCATTTTGGTTGGTTCTCCATAACTACCCGAGGGCTGTTGGAGTAAATGTGGGAAGATTTGGGGATAGTATTGTATGACAATATAAACATTTCCAAGCTTCTAAAATAATATAAACACAAACAAGACTTTCCCTGTATCTGATGTGTGTGAATACATGATGCTTTGATGCTGCTGCATTGGTAATTGTGTTTGAAAGTAATCAAATCATACTGAATCTTAATTATATCTTGAACATTAGGAATAGAAGTAGTTAGGTATATTAAAAATCAAAATTATGTGGTCGAAAGCTCTTTCACTAATCATAAAGAACCTCAAGACAGGGCATGAACTGAGAAAACTATTGTACATATAGCTGTAAAGAGTTATAATATATAGCAGATTTTTCATTGCTAAATAAATCAGAAGCTTACACAGTTGACTGCATTTAGCTGATTCAAATAACTTCTTTATAAACATAATAACAGATATCTACAATACCACATGTTCTTCTTTACAGAGACATCATGGAGAGACAAGCACATGGAGAGACAAGCACACACAATGAAACCTTAATGGAGAACTGATAAACCACGCCCTTCTTCTTGCTCAGTTTCTTTGCACATGCTCAGTAGCAATTAACTCTGATTGGCTGACCGAGTTACCATGCTAATCTATTGGCTGACTTTGTTCACATGGCTCTCCCAGTCATCAATATTCTAATATAATATGCATGTAAGTTCTTGTTCCCAGAATGATCTCTTGATCAAAGTCCTCACATGCTTCAAACAAACTCTAGAATATATGTAGAGAGTAGATATTTAGTAGATATTAGACATATGTAGATAGTAGATATTTATGCAGAGGTCTGGTACATTCTGTTGGGTTCATAATTTGATATGTTAGTACTTTATACATGGCAGGCTCCAGGGTCGGGTTCCTATTTTTTTTACTACCACTCTGGGCATGGCTTATTTTGTGGGTGTGGCTTGCCAGCCATGTGACCGGGTGAGCATGGCTTGCCGGCCATGTGAGTGGGTGGGTGTGGCTTCTCGGACTGCTGAAGGGAGGGGAACTGAGATAGGTCCTGCCGCCCATTCCCCCTCCCCTCAGCAGTTTGAGAAGCCTCAAACGTGTGAAAATGCCTAGGATCATCACCACGCGTTCATGGCTTCTCAGACTGCTGAAGGGAGGGGAACTGAGATAGGTCCTGCCACCCATTCTTTCAGCATCTCATGCACTCCCTCAGCCATCCTCCCCTGCTTGGACTCACTGTGGGGTAGGAAGGCAGCGCATGCGCAGTACTGGAAGCTCGGCTTCTGGGCATGCGCAGAAGAAATTTTTTTTAAAAAATTAATTTTTTAATGGTACTGTGACATCACCAGCGGGCCGCTACCGGTGCTAGAGAGTGGACCGCACTAGTAGGAACCCACCACTGTCAGGCTCATGTGTAAATTGATCCTATTGAAAACAATTGGGTTTACAGTGGTACGAGCTGAAATGGATACATTGTACAAGTTTGGGAACAGAGATGCCAAATAGGTTTTGCTGGATAAAAATCAGGATTTTTTGGCGAGCATGACAAGACTTCAGTTGAATCTTGTGGTGGAAAAGAATATCTGGGTTTTCATGCAGCCCCAAGTAAGCATTGACCAATTACTCCATGAACAGCAAACAATTCTTGCTTTTCTCTAAAGCAACAACCCACCTTTTTTTTGCCAAGTTCTTAATGGTTAGTTGAATTCATCTTGATAGCAATGATATTGATTTTAACTCCATTTTATTTAATCATATTATTTTATATAATTTGGTTTTTAATGGCATAGGGGTTAGAAGATATATGCATACATACCCAACTGCAAATAGGTCTGTACCACCATATCTTTCTCTCTCCAATATAAGATCTGTTTTAAAGAACAACTTCTTCTATTAAGTCAGTAATTTTTTTTAAATACAGTATAGAGCCCTCCATTAGCTACTACAGCCCTTCATCCTTCTAGGCTTTTGCAAGGTGAGGTTGTCATGTAATAATGTCCACAAAACCCAGTCTTTCACACCCAATCTGTTAATACTCAGTTTACAAAACAAAACAAAACAAAACAAAAAAACAAAACACCTTAATGTCTATAAAGAAGCATACAACCATTTGCCTTTTCCCATAAGTCTTGCACTAGTTGTGAGGTTTCAGCATCTCCTCTTCCAGGTGCACCAGGCCACGTTCTAAGCTCTGCTCTTAAGCAATGTTGCCTTTGAGCATCCAGCTGAGTTTGAAGCCAAATTCCAGGCAGGATATGCTGCTTAACTGAGCTTGCTGTCCTGGCAGTTGACTGATAGTCATCTGGCCTGCCTATAATACCTGTTAATCTTCAGATGCAATCTCTGGATTCTTCACCTGCATGCCATTTGCTATCTTTATTTGTCCTACACACTCACACCTACTCTGTTTTATCACTGACTTTGTAAGATAAGAGTCTGTGTGTGGTGAGGCTACCTCTGGACATTGACATGTCCTTGAAAACACCAGTGTGTGGCTCAATTAGACAGGGAGCTGAAATTCTGGCTCGGATGCCTGTGAGCATGAGGGAATGGTTGAGTGCTTGAGGGAAGGGGAGGGTGACTTGTCTGGATGTCTGCAGCTACTTTTGAAATGAGCTAGCAGAAATTCCAATTTTACTCCTTCTCCCCTTTTAGAAGGTCAATGTAACTTTTTAACAATCTTTAACCGGCATAGTTGACTTTCTGTCTTCACTATACCAGGACAAAAAGTCACCAAATGATCAGTAACACTTGGCAAAGGTTTCTGTAGCCCTGGAGCTAATAAGATTTTAGAATTCCTGCTCTGTATGATACCCCCAGTGTTCCAAGATCCTCATATGTAACTAGGAGAGGGGTAATGTTATCACCTCCACAAACCCTTTGATTCTCCTAACTTTTTAAAACACCTAGTTTGGCAGTATCGTGATCTCTGGGAACCAGAGATGCAGATTCATGAATGACTTTGATTGGGCACCTGCCATTTAATGCAATATAAAAGATAAGACCACTCCCCATTGGCTTTCTTCCTTCATTTGTGTGTGTGTGTGTGTGTGTGTGTGTGTGTGTGTGTGTGTGTGTGTGTGATTGCTACTGAACATATTTACTTAGAACATTTAATTTTTTAAGTTTAAAGCAGAAAAAAACATGGTCTCATTGCTCAGATATTTAATTTGGTCAACTCTTTTTCTCTTTCTCCTCAATCGGGATAGTATCCAGTGGTGGGTTCTAAATTAGTTTGCCACCAGTTCGCGTGTGCGACGCTTCAGCGCATGCACATAAGCTTCTGCACATGCTGGGTGGGTGTGTGGAGCCTCCTGTTGCCGCCGCTACCAGTTCTAAGAACCGGTCCGAACCGGGGGGCAACCCACCGCTAATAGTATCTCATCCTTGTTACAAAACTTCTTTTTAGGTCTCAGGCAACTTTCTACTAACTATTTGAGTTTAAGAATGCGACATTAAAAAAAACTAAATAATGAAATTTAAGTATATTGTAGGAATGTGCCAGATTGTACTGAATTAAAATCTAGGACAGTTGATTTCCCCTGTTGTTGGAGACTTTTATTATTGATTCCCAATGAATGGGGATTAAGAAACTGATTAGGCTATAAATCCTCGAGGCTGAGACAAAGAAGAGGCTCTCACCCCAAATTCTGTAGTGTATTAGTGACAGACTAAGAAAAAAATTGCTTAAGGGTCATTTGAAAATATATTTTTTCCAAGTTATGAAGGTGGTGATTTCAGTGGCAGATTAGACAACCTCCATGTCAATTTCCATTTTTTAAAAATATGCCTTGATCAGTCTGCTCTGTTAGAAGACTCAGTCCTGAGGATCTCCCATTACACAGTGCTGCATAAAGCAAATACTGTACATTCAGGGTGGAATGAAAAATGTGGGGTTGAATACCTACCATCACAAATGGTGTGATCTCTCAGCTGGAGTGGCCATTCAACTAAATTCTCAATATCTCATCTTTGTAGGTCACTAATGGAGTGTGAAAAAAGGACACATTCTGCAAACCGCATTAAACACTTCACATCATATGTGATTATGTCCATTAGTTCTCTTTATAGAAAGCAGCATCGGAAACGGTGTTCTCAAGCAAATACTTGAGGGAGAAATGGGGAGAAGATGCTCTTGTAGGAAGGTTGCTTCCCCCCACCTATCTGAAAAACTCCCTGAACCTGAATCTTAGTGTGTTGACTATCGTGGTAAAAAAATATGCGTCTAACCTATTTGCTTCTTACTTTTTCAAAACTTTAGACAAGGAAGCATTACTTTGTCATATTAGCCAGACTTGAAAGGACGGAGATGTAAAATAGGTGCAATGTGAAGAACTTGAGCAGTTAGAACTACGCCGCCTTCGATCCGACCTAAGTGTAGCTCACAAAATTATCCGCCTACCTGTTAACGACTACTTCAGCTTCAACTGCAATAATACACGAGCTCACAACAGATACAAACAATGTAAACCGCTCCAAACTTGATTGCAAAAAATTCGACTTCAACAACAGAGTGGTCAATGCCTAGAACACTTTACCTGACTCAGTAGTTTCTTCCCCAAACCCCAAAAACTTCAACCTCAGATTATCTACCATCGACCTCACCCCATTCCTAAGAGGTTGGTAAGGGGCGTGCATAAGCGCACATTCGTGGCTACCGTTCCTGTCCTAATGTACCCATATATTCATACCTCTTATACTCTTATTCATGCTTGTACTAATATATATATATATATATATATATATATATATATATATATACACAATCATAATTTTACTGTTTATACTTTGCTTATAATCTTATATGCTTGACAAATAAAACAAACAAACAAACAAGTTATAACATAGTACAGTGTATGTGGTACAGAGTTAATTACATATAACATAATATGAATTATGAAAATGCCTGAATCTGGGACTTTCTGATTGGCAAGTATGCAACTTAACAGTGACCTATAAACTTTATGGAATTTAAAAAGCTGCCTCATATTAAGCCAGATCGTTGATCTACCTGTGTAAGTAGTAGTGTCTTGTTCCTGGTATCAAACAACAAATATTTTCCCGTTCCCCTTCTACTGGAGATATTCAATATTGAAGTTGAGATCTTGTGCACAGTACTTAATTTCTCAACCTGCTGTCATCTTTTATGGGAATTCTAGGAGTTGCAATCCCAGAATACTGGAAGCTACTGGGTTGGGGAAAGATTTATGGTATGGAGAGTAAATGCTTTGCCAATGAGCCTGAAAGCACACTTGTTTTTAAGGCAGTCCTATTGAAGCAATGCTTTCAGAAGTGAGACTTGACCAGTACAGTACTGGAGATGCCTATTGTAAATTTGAGACCTCTTGAATTACAGATCTCAACATATGAGTAGCAATAATTACACCAAAGTAATTCATTTAATATCAGGGGGGGGGGATCAGACCAAGGCACAGGTAATACCCAGGCTTTATTTATGATCACAGATTGCCATAACTTTCAAATGTCAGTGAATGAGTGAATAATGCAGAGAGCAAGGTGGTCTACTTAAATTTGGCTCAACCTTTTCTTCCATGGGACTAAAGGAGACAAGTACTGTAATTGACTTAATTAAGTTTTAATCTTGGGAAATGTTTGGTGGTTTAGCATCACCGTGATTTTTCCCCCCAATATAAATGAGGCAAAATTCCAGAATAAATCACTCTGTAAGATGTTAACCCTGATTTCCTACTGAGCAGGATCTCTCTTAGTACAAAAGATTTAGCTTATTACACATTTAAGAACAATGCAACATTGGGGTTGGATTGCATTACTTACTTTGCACTTATTTTCTAAAAGAATTTATTAAGGGAGGGGAGAAAACTGTTTTGTGACTGAGAACTCTACAAGCACAAAAATGTCCCTTTCAATGTTGGCCAAAGGCTTTTAAGAGTGTTCCTTACCATCTGAGAACTCCAAGAAGGATATTAACTTTTGATAGAAGATAACATCTGTAGCTCAGGATTGAACTATAGGGTCCTTCAAAATCAAAATCTTAAGTTCTTTTCTTCTGCTTTTCCTAAAAGTCCGTAAGGGGTTTGCAGTCAGCAGTAAACATAGATATTGTCTAGAAGGTCCCTACATTTACTTGACCCTCCTTAAAACACTTGTTTTACTATACTTTGTAGTAGCGACCTCAATGGATTATGTTGCTGATGTGAAACAACAGTTGCTGAGGAGCAGCAGTTCAAGGGGCTTCCTGGTTGTGTTTAGTAGCAAGCAAATGTTGGTGTTGGGCCCGAGGCAGCATGGCTGTTCATATGCAGGCTAGTTCCTTTGCTGCCCCTTTACTCCTCTTGGTGCTTCTTCAGTGAAGTTTGAGACATCAGCAGAAGACAGATGCACTTGTAGCCTTTTTAATTGAGGCAGTGCAGCCATTCATTTTGTGGTCTCAAAAGTACTGAGAAAAGAATGAAAGTGATAAAGAAAGGAAGGAAGAAAGGAAGGAAGGGAGGGAGGGAGGGAGGGAAAGCAGGAAGGCAGGCAGGGGGCAGGCAGGGAAGAAAGGAAGGAAGGAAGGAAGGAAGGAAGGAAGGAAGGAAGGAAGGAAGGAAGGAAGGAAGGAAGGAAGGAAGGAAGGAAGGAAGGACACTAACCCATGAAATTAAGAGTATGTGAAAAGAAAGTATGCAGTTTTCATTCAATAAATGGAAATTGTAAATAAAGCAATATGTTAAGCATGGAGTTTTAATTTAATTAAATTGATTATGTTACTAACTCTTTAGGCTCTATTCTGAAACGCCTTGTAAACAGTTTCTATGAAGCTTCAGTTTAGGAGGGTTAAATAATAAGAATGGAGAAATATAACATTCTTCCTAATTTGAGTATTGGTTTAAGACCTGTGAAATTTTGAGGTTTTTTTGGGGGGGGATGCAAAACTTATTCTAAATGGACTGAACGAAAAAAGCCTTCTGTTATGTGCATGGAAAGGGAATATCAACATTGTTGTGTATATATCAAAATGTTACTTTCATTTGCATTACCAATCTGGGCATACTTCAACATTTGCTCATAAGAATGATGAAAACATGCTATTACTATGCAGAAAATCTGATAGATACTCTTTTCCATTTCTGTTAAGCAAAACTAAGCTAGATAAATTATGTATAATAAGTTGCACATGCCTCAGTGAGAATGGCCATTTATATATTGTCAAGAAAGAAAAAATTGTCACCAAAAACATGACAGAGTGGCAATCAATTTGTATACATTGATGTATGTGCAGATACTGTTATAGAAATACTTACCATAATTTGCCATACTTTTGTTTTAAAACTCCCCAGCACATCTCACCCTAGTGGATAATATGAATTAGGTGCTCAGTTTTTTGACCACGCTTGCAACGAACAACATATGAAGAATTCTGTTTTCCTTCTTATGAATTCTAGTTTGAAAACACAACCAACTGAAGCAAGCTTGATGGTATAAATTTCTCTCTTGTCTGTCTGTCTGTCTGTCTATCTGTCTGTCTGTCTGTCTGTCCTCTCTCATCTATCTATCTATCTATCTATCTATCTATCTATCTATCTATCTATCTATCTATCTATCTATCTATCTATCTATCATCTATATCATCATCATCATCTATTTTCATCATCAAACTTAAAGCATTCATATTCTGCAGATTGCATTAATGCAGAACATTGCTCCATTTCTCATGAAACTCGCATCTGATTTTTCCATTACCAACATACATGGGACTGTAGAACTTAGCTATTACCAAGATGTAAATGGTTGCTTTCATACTCAACTACAACTTAAATTCATAATATTTAGGAATATTTAAGCCCCATCATTTGTAATTAATGCACTTCACATGGGGCTACCCTTGAAATCCATTTGGAAGCTTCAACTGGTGCAAAATCCAGCAGCGAGAGCAGTCTTTGTGGCCCCTAGGGTGACCCATATATTACACCTCTGCTCTGCAAACTTCACTGGCTACTGGTCTACTTCCAAGTGCAGTTCAAAGTGTTGGACCTTCAAGTTGTTAAAGCTTTTAATAACAGAGGTCCAGGCTACCTTTCCCACTAGGAATATCCTGTCATACCTATGCCAGCAGAGAGGGTTTACTTTAGATCCCAATCAGTCAAAGAACTCCATCTGTCATGATCCAGAAGACCCCTTCTCTGTTGCAGCACTTACCCTTTGGAATATCCTATCTTCCAAGGTGAGATCTGCCTCTACCCTCCTATCCTTCCACAAGAGCCAGTTGGCCTGGGGTCCAAATGGGAGAATTCCATTCTGGAGATGGCTGCTGGATTGATGGCAGGCTCCCCACCCCACTCCCCACTGCCGCAATCTCTGCTTTCTACCTGTTTATCTTTCTTTTCTGGTTGTCATGTGATTGTATTTCTTGTTGTGTTCTTTTTCATTGTTTTTCATTGCTCTATTATCTTACCTCTGTTCTGTTCACATTCTTTTCATTTATTCCTTTTTATTGTTGTAAGCTACCTAGAGTAGCTCTGTGGTGAGATAGGTGGCAAATAAATTTAACAAATAAATAATGAAACAAATAAACGAATTAAGCCTACATCTTCACTTCCCTGTATCCATTCATCTATTCTTTTTCATTGTTTATTTTATTGACCATTATCTTCCTTCTGTTCTTTTTAAGTAGTCTTTATTAATTTTCCAATGTTAAAAAACACAAATACAAAATACAAAGAAAACAAAGAAAAATAAATAAAAGTAAAAAATAATAAGACAAAAATTAAATTGAACAAATACAGAATACGTACAAATATAAACATTAAGAACACTATACAATATATTTTACAGTATTTCATGTCAATATATATATATATATATATATATATATATATATATATATATATATATATATATATATATATATATATATATATATATATATATATATATATATATATATACTACTTTCCTACTTCACCATTTAAGTTGGTTCATGTTTTTTGCCATTAGTAATTTAACCTATAGTTTCATATATACATGAATATTTTATCATTCAGGTTTTAGTTTTTTCTGTTTCTTACTTTGATTCCAAATTTCTAGCCAATTGTAAAATCTATTCCAAATTCTATAATAGTCCGATTCCTCTTTTTTCTTTTAATTCCATCATCATCCTATCCATTTCAGCACATTCTAAAATCTTACTAATCACCATTTCATCCGGGGGAAACTTTTTTTGCTTCCAGTATTGTGCAAAGATAATTCTGGCCGCTGTTAATATGTGAATATTATTAATATTATATAATAATAATAATAATAATAATAATAATAATAATAATAATAATAATAATAATAATAATAATAATAATAATAATAATAATAATAATAATAATAATAATAATAATAATATCCTTCAGTTCTATTCACACTCTTTTCATTTCTTCCTTTTTTATTTTTGTAAGCTACAACAGTAGCCCTGTGGTGAGATGGGCTTCAAATAAATTTTAAAAAATACATAATAAAATAAATAAAGCTACATCTTCATTTCCCTGTATCTATTCATCATCTGCACACCTTAAGATCAGAGCATCTTTATCCAGATGTAGTATCTGTACTTAACAGACCCTTTTTTCTTTGTGCCAGAAAAATACATCACCTTTCTTTTTCTTTTGTTTACTTTCATTCATCACTTCCTGCTACCTGCCATTTACTCCTTGCATTCCAAGGTGGATCCAGATATGTAGTCTTTAGTACACAGAACATGAAAAAGGGAGTACCATTTGTCTAGGGGATAGCTGGTTTCATGATTGATTACTGCTATAAATTATTGTTTATTATGAACTTTTATTATACAAGTTTATGACAATGGAGGATTGGGATTTGTGGTTTTAGAGTTATTGGCTTTGACCTCCGCAGATGCATGATTTTGCTAAACAGCAGTCATACTTTTATATTTGGCTCCTTGATAACTAACAGAAATTAAAGCAAATTATATGGGCATAGCCTCTTCTAGTGGGGAATGATGATGGAGTGACTTTCTCAAAAAGTGCTGCGGACACCGCAGTTGATCATGCCTACTAGAAAGCAGATTCTAGCCAGTACAATCTTACTGCATATGCTCAGGATGGTGGTTCCTTGTGGATAAATTGTGGGAATGGAAAAGGTTTCATAATTAGCTTAAGAACTGAGCTGTTGGAAGTCATCAAATCCCATCTATGCTGCAGTGAAACCGATACAGACATTGTGCTGTTTTCCCCATTTCTTAATCACTTTGAGAAGTAATTAATTTACAGATGAAGACAGACTTCCTCTGTGACAAAGATAAGACACTTTGCAGTGTGTTTAATCTTCTTTGGAGATCATAGAGAAAAATAGAGACTCTGATTTAGAGATCCAAGAATTATTTACAAAAAGCTTATTTAAGAAAAGTTGTAAGAAAGTTTTAAAACAGACTTGGGACAGTGTTTTTTCTATTTTTTTTCTTTCATTTTTACTTTTGATTTTTACTTTTACTTTCTGGAGAGGTAGCAGAAATTTTGAGTAGTTCGGAGAACCGGTAGCGGAAATTTTGAGTAGTTCGGAGAACCGGTAGCGGAAATTTTGAGTATTTCGGAGAACTGGCAAATACCATCTCTGGCTGGCCCCAGAGTGGGGTGGGAATGGAGATTTTGCAGTATCCTTCTCCTGGAGTGGAGTGGGGATGGAGATTTTGCAGTATCTCTCCCCTGCCACGCCCACCAAGCCACGCCCACCAAGCCATACCATGCCCACCAAGCCACACCCACAGAACCGGTAGTAAAAAAATTGGATTTATTTTATTTATTATTAATGGTTCTTCTTATATTTCACCACCACATGAGGGTTTTTCACCATTTCAGAACCAAATGGCATTACTTGGCTTTGTGAGCAGTGTATTCCTAACACTCTACCTGTTTAATTGATCAAAGCTGGTAGTTTCTTCTTCCCAGCCCTGTTTCTCTGCAGAACATTTGGGAGAAAATCTGATTTCCAGGTGGCAACTGTTGGCGACTCTTGGCTCAGCCTACCTCCTCACTCCTGGCTTCAAGTCAATCTTTCCTCCCTCGGCTAAAGCTTCTTTGTCCTGATCCTAGCATCAGTTTTATAAAATGTATTTTCCTCTGTCCCATGCTACAGCCATTTTTTCAGCTATTGGACAGAGCTCTTTATTGCCAAAGTTGCTGACTTGCTTTTTTTTTATCATCACAGTAGATTTTATATGCAACTGAGTGATACCAGCTTTGTATCTTCCTGTCAGCTCCTCAATATTTTTTGGTAAACAGAGAAACACATGCACACAACTTGTACTGAAAATGTTCATTGTGGGAGGAAGGGAATCTAGTAATTTATTGAGCAAAATATTATCTTAGGGTTTCTATCACGGGAGCCCACGGCCACTGGTGGGGAGATATTGTTTCTGCTCTTCCAGGCTGCAATGCTCCGGCTTTATAGTCCGGGGTCTATTTTGAGTATCACAACTGTGAAAATGTAATCCTAAAGTAGTTTAATGGTAGAGACAGTTTGATATAGTGCAGTGGTTCTCAACCTTCCTAATGCTGCAACCCGTGCCCCCACCGCGACCCACTCCGCCGCCACACCTGCCGCCACAACCCCCACCCTGCCACCACCATTTGGGTTCTTTTACCCTCTGTGCATGCGCAAAATGTTCTGTGCACGCGCAGAGGGTAAAAGAACCCAAATGGCGGCATCCGGGCGAAGTCCCCCAACCCCTGTGAAAGGGTCGTTTGACCCCCAGGTTGAGAACCGTTGATATAGTGGTTAAGGCATTGAAAATCAGGAGACTGTGAGTTCTTAGACCTGCTTTGGGACAAAGCCAGCTGGGAGACTTATGGCCAGTTCCTTTCTCTAAGTCTTAGGAAGGAGACAAGGGCAAACTACTTTGGAAATCTTGCCAAGAAAAGTGCTAGGGACAAGTAGTTATCAGGAGTTGATGCTGACTCGAAGGAGAAAGAAAGAAAGAAAGAAAGAAAGAAAGAAAGAAAGAAAGAAAGAAAGAAAGAAAGAAAGAAAGAAAGAAAGAAAGAGCAAATGTATAGTAATTTTTCAGTTTAATGTACTTCACAACAGACCTATTCTTCCTGGATATCACCCCAAGATTAAGACCAAGTCTCTTGCATGTGAAATACTCTGAAGATTGTGTGTACCCAAGTCAATTTACATCATTTGTGTAATGACTTAATGATGCAAATGATATTATGTATCATTTGTACAATGATGTCATTACACAAATGACAAATTGGCAGAAAGGATGGTGATTTGCCTTATTTGTGTAATTAGGGAAATTGAGGCAAATGATGTAATTATGCATTGATTTAACAGGCATTCATGTTTCATGTGTGCTCTGCCTCCCCAAAATGTTCCATTAAACCAAGGTTTGCTGCATTTTTTTTCTAAATAAGCTGCAGTTTCTAATAAATTACAATTCCTTTCTCTTCAATTAATTTCAACATAATTAATAACACACTGGGGTTGAAATGGATCATCTCTTGCAGATTTACACACTGAGAAGCAATAAAGGACTCTCATTGTAAAGGCCAAACATGTTTAGGTTATATAAGCTAGTTAAGCAACGCACAAAAGGTAGGTTGTTATGTAGCTTGAAATGTTTATTCAAAAGGGAAGACAGAAAACTGAGAGAAAATGAGGACTGCTGTGTTGGAGAATGATGGACATATAATTGACTTGCTTCATTTAGGATCCATTAGAGGAATAAATAAATACAATATGGAATGGAGGTTGCCATTTGAGCAGGGCTGAAAAGGTTGTGTCAGTTGGAACATAGCCACCTGGAATTTGTTTTAGAACCTGGGCTGTTTTTATTACATTCCCCAGTTTTATAAGTGGCCAAAGGCGGTGGAGGAAGTGTCTGCAAAACATGATTAATATCTTCCCAGCCTGAAACAAACTAGATTCAATGTAGGAACAATTAAAATGAAAGCCACTTAAAATCCTTTTAATGAAAGCCACTTAAAATCCTTTTTAATGAAGCAGCCTCTCCTCATGGCTAGAGGGGATCTCTTATTTCTGTCTAGTCATCTCCCCCTCCTTTAATTTCATTCTATTTGCCAGAGCTTCTGGCAGCAGGAGAGGTAAAGAAAATATAAATGTCCAGGAAGCCCCAACTTCATAAGCCATTTGTCAAGGATCTGACAATTTATTGCACCTTGCGTTTGTTCTCATCTGAACTGTGGTAGAAATTGGAACAAAAAGTTGTGATGCCCCTTTAAGTACAAGAATGACTCAACAGAATATGTGATATTTTTTCACTAATCTCTGAAGTGGTACATTCATCTCCTTAATCTTGTTGCCTACTTATCCAAAAATTAAGGACTAGTAGCAATAGCAATAGCACTTAGACTTATATACCGCTTCATAGTGCTTTACAGCCCTCTCTAAGCGGTTTACAAAGTTCAGCATATTGCCCCCAACAATCTGGGTCCTCATTTTACCCACCTCGAAAGGATGGAAGGCTGAGTCAACCTTGAGCCGGTGAGATTTAAACAGCTGAACTGCTGAACTAGTAAATTTTCAGCATCTAAAGTTGTCCTTCTATATTTCTAGTGTCTCCTCCTAGCTATATCACTAACTTAACCTATGTAATTTTATGAAATGGAACATTATTCTTTGATTTTTGAAAAGTATTTATCATCAGGTTGAGAATTTTTATTTTTATTTTTTGGAAATTGTTCAAAATAGCATTGCCCCACTTGAGAGTGAGGCCGTTATTCAGACAAGTTAAAAATTAGCATCTGGCCATTACACAAGGGAGCTTACTCTTACTATTAAAGCTTTGGGGACTGCTTTAAGCTACACATAATTAGTTTATGCTTTTGTTTCTCCCTTCTTGTTAGAAACTGGCTCGGACTCCTACTGTTACTAATATGGATGCACCCTTAAAGTTCAATGAAAGTGCAATTCACCAGTTCCTGAGCTGGCATGAAGGTATATTGACAAAAATGATGCTGTCTCCATTGCCAATTCTCATTCTTCCATTGAAATTGGACCAATAAATTCTTACTGTTCTAACTGTAAGGGTGGATTTCCCCCGCTTTGTTTCTCCTCCTATCATGTATCAGATGCTGACAGAAAAACAGCCACCAATCACTCTCCCTAATGTGTAGTGAATTAAATGCTTAAAATGGTACCTTTATTTACCAATTTTCCCTAGTCACTGTTAATAGGCACTAACTGAGATGTGCAATGAAATGGGAGGGAGTTCTCCTGATGCTCTCTCCAACTTTTCATCCATGCCTGTTACCTTTTTGACTAGCTTTTTTTTTCTGAATACACGAATCATGCTTTCTAAATCAGTGTTCAGAGATAGAACATTAGGGCAGTGACAAAAAGGAATGATTGATGACAGAGCTCCACCCTGACTAATGCTAAAAGTATTACCAGGGAATTCACTTCTGACCTCACTGCTAGCAAAACTTGGTAGTAGCTGATGGACTTCCAGAATTGAGCAACTGTGATTGGCTCCTGTAGATTAACAGTAGTCACCAGTATGGCACCTATACTGTGCAAGCTGGAACCAGGTAAGTAAAATGGCATCATTTCCTTATCAAGGATGACATACAGTCAGCATTGCATGAACAGCTGGGATAAGGTTTCCTGCTTGAGCAGGGAGTTGGACTAGGAGACCTCCAAGGTTCCTTCCAACTCTGTTATACTGTTATTGAAACTACAGTTTCCTGGAAGTACCAACATTTTATTTTATTTATTTTGTCAAGTACGTATTGGTAATATACATAGATATAGCATTGTTTATATACATAAGATGGGTACTGATAAGAGGGAACATTAGGACAGGGACGGTAGGCACGCTGGTGCACTTATGCACGCCCCTTACTGACCTCTTAGGAATCGGGTGAGGTCAACAGTGGACAGTCTGAGGGTAAAGTTTTGGGAGTTTGGTGACAAAACCACAGAGTCAGGTAGTGAGTTCCAGGCATTTACCACTCTGTTGCTAAAGTCGTATTTTCTACAGTCAAGTTTGGAGCGGTTCACTTTGAATTTGTATCTGTTGTGTGCTCGTGTATTGCTTTATTTATTTTATTTATTTGTTTTTGTCAAGTATGTATTGGTGATATACATAGATATAACATTGTTTATATACATAAGATAGATACCAATAAAAGGGAACATTAGGACAGGCACGGTAGGCACACTGGTGCACTTATGCATGCCCCTTACTGACCTCTTAGGAATCGGGTGAGGTCAACAGTGGACAGTCTAAGGGTAAAGTTTTGGGGGTTTGGTGATGAAACCACAAAGTCAGGTAGTTGAAGCTGAAGTAGTCATTGACAGGAAGGACGTTGTAGCATGTAACATGTCAGGGCAACAGTCATAGCACTTGCCTCAGAATATTTGGAAATTACAGAGGTAGTAAAAGAGTACAACAATGTAAACTCTGATTGTTGGCCAAAGTAGCAGAAAGCCTGTAACAATGCCAGTGATTACCAAATTTAGCAGTACACACCTGGCAGAAGCTGGCTTTCTATCCAGATTTAAATGAACCTTCTTTGTAGCACAGAACTAGTCTTACTTCGAAAGAGTTAAAATCTTTGTTTAAAATATGTCTGATTAAGACCTGACAATGCTATAGAAAGCCCCAGACATTATACCAGTAGATGCCTGAGAAGGCAGGTATCTAGTCTCTCCAGCAGTTGAAAATGGCCACTGAAGGCAGCACTCTCCAATGACTGGAGTATAAGAGATATATTTATGATAGCCTAGACTGGCCAATAGGAGATGGATAGATCCAACTCCTCAATGTGTAAGTAATAAAATAGTTAGTGAAGAGAGTTTGATTGTACCTTAAACACTGTGTCCTGAAAAGAAGAAAATTATTTGTTTATTAAATTTATTTGCCACCCATCTCATCACAGGTGACTCTTTGTTACTTTATAAACAGAAGAACAATCAACCTTAAGTGCCTCAGGTAAGGGCTAAGAGGAGAAGAATAGAATATTTTATTGGACACACAAGGAATTTGTCTCTGATGTATAAGCTCTTAGTGTACATACATACAAACAAACAAACAAACAAAAAGTAATATAATCATAAGATACCAATAGGACAGTGTTTCCCAACCTTGGCAACTTGAAGATGTCTGGACTTCAACTCTCAGAATTCCCCAGCCAGCGAATGCTGGCTGGGGAATTCTGGGAGTTGAAGTCCAGACATCTTCAAGTTGCCAAGGTTGGGAAACACTGCAATAGGAGAAGGTAATAGGAAATATGAGAAGTCCTACTATATGGATAAATATACTTAGGCATAAAGACAGTGCTGTGGGAATTAGGTGTTCAGCAGAGTGATGGCATGATGAGAAAAAAACCTGTCCCTGTATCTAGTTGTTTTGGCATGCAATGCTCTATAGTGGCATCCTAAGTGGAGGTGTTGAAACAGTTTATGTCCAGGATGTGAGAAGTCTGTAGATATTTTTTTCAGCCCTCTTTCTGACCCGTGCAGTATGGAAGTCAGGCTGGTTGGAATTGTTTTTCTGGTATCTTAACTATCTGCTGAAGTCTGTACCTGTACTGTTTGGTTGCTGTACTAAACCAGACAGTTATAGAAGTGCAAATGACAGACTCAATAATTCCTCTGTAGAACTTTATCAGCAGCTCTTTGGTCAATCTGACCTTTCTGAGTTGAAGCAGGAAGAACACTTTACCTTTTAAATGATTGTTTTAATGTTAGGTGTCCATTTCAAATCCCGGGAGATTATAGAATCCAGAAACCCAGAAAAGAAGACCATATCATGAGAACATAGCAGACAAAATAGGTTACAAGGGCAGATTCATAGTTAGAAAGAAGTCAGAAGGACTTATATTAGGAAAATGTAAACATCATTGGAACCAATATCCAACCCCGTTTTATTTGAAATGTCATGCAATCTCAGCCACTGAATTATGTTCCCCTCCTTAAAAAATCCACTTTTTCTAAGTGTCATCCCCAAGAACAAAATCAACAATGAAACTCCATAACATTTCTAGTTCATTTAGTTCCCAAGTATGTGAGAATTTCATTAGGAAAGATGAAATAATTTGATTTCTTTTCTATACTATGTTTTTTTAAACTGTAAGAAAATACAAAACGGTTACTTTTTATGTGAGTTAACTTCCTTGCCAGTAAACTGTGAGCAAGAAGCCCCATTGCCAGTCAAGTGTTCCCCAATTATGTTGGTGTACAATTCCTGGGAGCCATATTTTCAATACAGCTGGAAAGCTTGGGGTTGGGCACAGTTGCCTTAGGAACTCTGTGATCTTTGCTTGAAGCACTTTCTTGCTTGTACATGCTTCTATCTCATAGGATGATATGTAAGAAACCACACTGTCTCTACCCATTTCCTTTCATATACATGAATGGACACAAGACAAGGCAAACAAAGCATCTCCTAGATTTAGAACAAGGGTCTGCAACCTGCAGCTCTGGAGCCGGATGTGGCTCTTTCATCCCTCTTCTGTGGCTCCTCGACACCACAATTTTGAGAGGAGCTTCCGGTTGGCGGGAGACTCTATGGCAAGGGGTGGGTTTTGTGGTCAGCTCCACAATTGATAGGGCTTTTGGTTAGGACTGGTAGAAGGAAAATGACACCTCGCTAGGAGGAGACTATAGTGGGGGAACCAGACTTCCGGTCGGCTCCAGAATTGAACGGGGGGCTTCCGATTAGGACCTTTGTGGCTCTTTGAGTGTTTAATGTTTCATCACCAAACCCCCAAAACTTTACCCTAAGACTGTCCACTGTTGACCTCACCCGATTCCTAAGAGGTCAGTAAGGGGTGTGCATAAGAGCACCAGGGTGCCTATCGTCCCTGTCCTAATGTTCCCTCTTATCAGTACCCATCTTATGTACATAAACAATGTTACATCTATGTATATTACTAACACGTACTTGATAAAATAAATAAAAAAATAAAAATAAATAAAAATAAAAAAGGTTGCCGACCCCTGATTTAGAAGATGTATACAGATCACTTTGTTTATCTCTAGATTTCCTTGAATAGATTTTTAGAGGAATAAATCTATTCATCATCTATTCATCTATCCTGATGAATAGAAAGTAAATAGCATGAAAATGCAACTTTATATTTTGTCTCCTAGAGCTTTCAGCTGCAGTCATTTTAGGGAAAGAATCAATACTTCAACTAATCAAGGTTACTTTGAGTCTTACTTTCCTTCCCACTCTAAAGTGGTTGCTCTTTGTTATCCTGATGAGGGCAAGGCCACCTTTGCTGATGTTGATTTGGATGAACGGTGTACGCAGCACAAATAAGATGATGGCTCCTGGGCAATTGGTGCCAATTAGAAATAGATTACATTTGTCAATGTTATTGTATTGGCTTTCTTATTCCAGAAAATCAACTTGAAAATCTATGGCTCTGATTTACAAGGGCTTCATATAAAGCACAGAGTAATTTCTGAAAACCCACAAGGATTCTTGTGCTTTGGGACTACAACTTCCAACTTTTCAATCACAATGAAAATTCTGGAGGGATTCTAGAGATGCCATGGGGTTTCAGTATGATTTTGTGTCTGGGGATGATAGTAGGAAAAAGTGGGATTTCTTTTGGGAGCATAACTTAGTGGATGGGTTTGCATAGCATTTCAAATAAAACTAAATGGGGTTGGATAGTCTCATAGTATATTGTGAGAATGTAACTATTGTCTCATCGGGACCTTTTATGTTCCTTTGGGGGAATATAGCACATTATATGAAAATAGTAATTGCATTTTTTTTGTCTTGGTAATATCTTGTGTGAACCTACTCCAATCAAACTGAAAGTGCTAGCAGAAAATTTTTTGCTGCTAGCAAACAATTATTTAAAGGTAACCCAGGCTGATTTTTGAGACATGCTTACATTCATTGTTGCTTTTGGTGAAATGGGCAGCTATATAAATAAAATAAATGAATAAATAAATCACAGACAGAAAAAACATCATGGGAGGAAACATTAGGAAATCTATGTCTCATGAACTTCTGAGTGAGATTATCAGTTCTGAGTGCTGCCAAAATATTTGTGCAAATGCTTACTTCCAAGGGGAAGCTTAGGGATACAATTCAAATGCCAACTTTTAAAGCTTTGTTGCCAAAAAAGGGGTCTAAATGCTTTGTAAATACACTTAAACTATGGCAGGAGCTTTGATGTTTTGTCTCGTTATGCAGACCAAGGAGGCCCACGAAAACTGGAACATTTTGGAAGAAACTGTTAAGAAAATGCAAAATCAACTCTGAAGGATGCCAGAGCTTTCTGATTAATAATTTTTTTTTAATTTGCTGTATCGACTGCAGTGTTGAAAAGCAATTTCAACTGCTTTGTGGGGAAAATAGACCAAAGTTCTTATTAACCTTCCAAATAAAGGAACACTTGTGCATAGAATGGTTATTATTCCAATATGATACATTCATTACATTCCTTTATTAAAATTTGAATAAGCAGATTAGATGAACTGTTGGGGAAATATTGAAAATAAACAAGTGCTAATATCTTCCCAATTTTATGTAACTTTTCCACAGAACTAGGTGACTACAGAATTTGGCACTGTATTCATTCTGTAGCTAGAACACCATGTCCTCAAACGTTAGGCTTTTCCAGAGAAGGAGCACCAGCTGTAAAAGTGGAATATTCTCATCTTTCTTGCTTATCGTATTTTTCTGAGTATAAGACATACCTTTTTACCCTCAAAAAGAGGGTGAAAACTTGGGTGAGTCTTATTCACTGAATGTAGTCCCACCCACCCAGTCACCCCCACCCTTTGGCCTCTGCCTGCCAGCAATTTACCTCTTACAGCAAACAGGGCAAAGCCTGATTAGCACAAGAGGAAAGTATCTGCCTCCCGACACACAGCTGACTCAGAAGCCACGTGGTAAAATGAAGCTAACTATGGTGGCTGTGAGGAGACAAATTGAAATAGACTGCTGGCAATGTTTGACTGCTGAAATTGAAAGGAAGTAAGCTGTAAGCTGCTGTGGCCTAGAGGAAAGAGCTCTTGCCTCACAATCAGGAGGTTGTGAGTTCTATCCTAGGTAGAGGCAGATTCTGTTACTTTGTTAAATGTTTGTAGAGTGTTCAAATTATAAGACTTATTTTTTAAAGACTGCTTTATTATTGTTCTAGACAACTTAACAAAATGAAGAAGCTTTTAAAAATAAATGCTTGCTCTGAAGAGGCCCAGTGCTTTTGTATCTTCTTTTAAATAGCAGAGCATGTATACTTCCAGAAAGCCACATCAATTTTAAAGATCTATAAAAGTATAATCTGAAATGTAATAGTGTCCTGTTCAGTAAATTTCCTGACAGTTAGGACAATTAAAACTGAAGTTAGAACTGAAGTGGTATAGGGTTCCTGCCTAAGCAGGGGGTTGGACTAGAAGACCTCCAAGGTCCCTTCCAGCTCTGTTATTATTGGAGGAGTTGGTGTGATTATATTTAAGAAAACTTTCTGGCATTATGTACATTTCTCCAATTCTTTGCTATTTCTATGAGTCAGGCACACATGCACAGAAATACACAGCAAACAGTATATATCATCTGTGCTGTTTGCTATTTGCTGTTTGGCAAATTGCTGGGAGGCAGAGGCCTTTTTCCCTTGTTTTCCTCCCCCAAAACTAAGGTGCGTCTTATACTCCGGTGCGTCTTATACTCCGAAAAATATGGTACATAGCAACAGAGTTCCAATTTAACTTCATTACTAGACTTAGTGTGAAAGTTTCAGAGGGTAATATTACAGTTGCATACTTTGGTGCCCTGAGTGCTTTGAGATGGATTTTATGTTTTTACTTTTCACCTACATTAAAAGAATGTCCCAATTTGCTCGCTGGGAAAATATGCACTTTTATATGAAAGCTCTGTGGTTTAGTTTAATAAGGGTTATTAGGTAGAAGTGCTGAAAAAGATCTCTGAGGAAGAGACAAAAGAACTGTTATCAACCAAAATAAATAACAGAGAAGATGGGGGTGGGAATCCATGGCCAATTCAGAAGTAATGGAAATCAGTGATGTGGGAGCGCTTTACTTTGGTTCCCATCCACCCCTTATGTATTTTTTCTTATGAACAAATGTGTGTGTGGTGGTGGGGAACTACTACTTTGGTGCTTTGGTGGATTTAACTTATAATTTGAGTACAAAAGCAGGATTTTTGCATTCTAGTTTGTGTAGCAGATCCTTTTTGACAAAATCGGGGCAACAATGGCCAAAAGGTTTTCCCTCCACATGTTTTTGGAATATAGTACTTACCTGGCCTCAGAAAATAGGATCAATAATCCAGGATGAGGAAAGCTGTGGTCCAATAACATCTGAAGGAACTCTGATCCCCCCAAACAGTGTTCTCCAAGTGCAAATGGGATAGATCAGGGGTAGACAAACTACGGCTCTTTGAGGACTTGTGGACTTCAACTCCCAGAATTCCTGAGCTCAGGAATTCTGGGAGTTGAAGTCCACAGGTCCCCAAAGAGCCATAGTTTGCCCACCAATGATTCAGCAAAAGTCCTGAGTTGGAAAAAAAGAGGGGAAAAATTATGTATGTGTTGATGGCACAGAGGAGAAAAATGGAATGAAGATGAAAACTGTCGAACCAAGAACCACAAAGATCTTTATTGCTAGTAAGGTAACATAATAAAATATTTTACCCAAGGAGTTTTACTTCCCAACTTATACTTAAAGTAATGAAAGTGGAGTTATTCTGAGTCTTTTTCTCATGTCCCCCTCTCCCCAGTGCAGGAATCTCTTCTCTAATGGCTTTGCATCTTCCCATAATTGACTTGGTATCTCCTCTGTGTCCCCAAGTCTCTTGGGCTTATTCGGAGTGATTTCTATCATTCAGAATTCATGGTGTGCTTTGTTTGCTGGCAGTTGTTCATCCTGGGGTTTCATGCTTCATTCCTTAACCGACTTGGACAAAGAAGAGAATAAGTGAAATTCCACAGGTAAAATTATCAAAGTGGTGCAAATGGGAGCTGTCATTCCATTATTGGCTTCACTCAAGGTGGTGATTGTGCCAAATATTCTCAGCTGAACCGAGATAGTGGGAAGCAGAGTCACACAGGACACACCCCTCCCCTCAAAGAGTGGGAGTGCATATGTGAAGGATTAGAAGGGATACAATTTTCAGAGGCTGTTCTGTAATTTAACAAGATAAATCAGTTAAACATTTCTTTAAAAGCTATTTCTCTACAGTGCCAGTTTTCTTTACTGTTTTCAAAGTGAGTTTAAAAATCTTAGGAGTTGTAAATTGAAGATTATCTGTAAGGACAAAGTTATAGTCACAGCTGAAACTTAGTACTGGGGGAGTAAAGAGGAGGAGCTAAGTAGAGCACCATTGCTCTTTTTACGTTAATCAACAATTTAAAGGAAATTAATAGGTTTATTTGACAGGGTAGAATGCATTAAAGATTACCAGAATTAAAGCTCTCAAGGACATAGCCTTGGCAGATTTTTATTAGGATGGAAAGAGTTGAATAGTTTTAAACTGGATGATCATGTATGTCATTTCAAGAAAAAGAGCATTAGAAATAGAAGCAAGCATCATTAAAAGCTAAATAACAGCAATATATTTGAACATAAATATTTTAATGGTGGGGAGATTGCTAATGGGAAAATTATATGTTGTGTGTGTGCATGTATATAACAAATAGAAACATAAAACCGTGATTAAGGTATCTGAGAAAAGAAGAAACAAAGAGTACAGAATTCACAAGTAGCAAGGCAGGTGTCTTGAACCTCACCATGAAGACAACGCAGGGAGGGAGAGTCTCTGTGGAGTGGGCGGCATACAAATGCAACTAATAAATAAATAAAAGATGTCTATATGATATAATTGGGAAGCATATACTGTATAAATCCTTCCATTCCCCACTATCCTGTCAGAGCTGAAGAAGCTTCTTGGATGAGAAGTGAAACATCTTCAAAGAAAAAACAAGAAACCCCAGTTGCCTCCTGAAAAAGCACCTTTGCAACTTCCAAGTTAATGTATGCATACTGGCAAATGCTGTCTTTCACCCCTGCAATTTACATAGGTCACCTGAAAACCTACAAGCATGTTTGCAAGCCACTTTCCTGTTTTGCCTTCCTGCCATTATAAAATAAAGCAAAGATGACAAAGGAAGATGGCCAAGTCTGTGCCAGATTATTACATCTGGAGCCGAGGTGGCGCAGTGGTTAGAGTGCAGCACTGCAGGCTACTTCAGCTGACTGCTAGCTGCAGTTCAGCTGTTCAAATCTCACCGGCTCAAGGTTGACTCAGCCTTCCATCCTTCTGAGGAGGTCAGTAAAATGAGGACCCAGATCGTTGGGGGCAATATGCTGAACTGTGTAAACCACTTAGAGAGGGCTGTAAAGCACTGTGAAGCGGTATATAAGTCTAAGTGCTATTGCCATTGCCTGATGGACTCTGGCCAGTTTGTGAAGACTTGAAGTAGGCAGTACTGAACTGAGTTCCTGATCTAATCCAACATAAAATATTCATGTCCCCTTAGCTTCTATACTGAGTAGAAGATGAATTGTTTCCCTTATTCTTAACAGTGCTCCTTTTCCAGACTATACAAGTCAGTTATTCCAATATTTAACAAATGTCTATTAGCTTGTGTCTTTTTACTTAAAAAGGAAGACAACAATTGTTGTACATTTTGGGAAATTATTTTGCATACAATGATTACAGCGAAAAGTTACAAGTATTATTGCTATCTCTTCTTCCTCAGAAGCCCACTTGTGGAAAACGTGGCTTCATATACGCTCTCTTTCAGCATGTTACAACCTATTGACCACAAGGGGCTGTGAAGTGCAGATAAGAGAATTGGGATTTGCTTTGTGTTTCTTCTTCTTCTCTTATTCTGCCTGTCCTTTGTTTATGAGTTCATTGATTTCATGGTGTCTTCCTTCCTGCATTCTCTGTTTGATTTTCCTCCAGGCAGGATGTAACTTGCTACGTTTAGGCTTTCTGGCTATCTGATGTCTTTCCTGTTAATAAAACATTCTGTTACGTTTACAGCCTCACTAATCCTTCCTCAGATTGAACTCCCATGGCCTAGAAATACCTACTCAAGCTCCTTCCAACTTCTTTCCTTTTCCACATATCAGCACCTTTTAATGGATTATTGGGTATTCATGGTTCTGTCCACTTAATCAGACTGAACTGCAGAGTGTTTTTAATCTTCATTCAAACTAAACCAAGGATTCAGATACTTTTGTATTTTAAAAATTTCATAAATGTAGCCTTTTGGCTTTCTCAATGATACACTCACTGGTATTGTAAATGAATCCATTCACCTCTTATAGTTTTCTCTTCAACTTTTCCCAGCATTATGATCTTCTAAAGGAAACTTGATTTTCCTATAATGTATCCAAAATATAATTTTTTGCAGTTTGTTAAGGAATTTGTGCTCTTAAGCACGTGAACAGCGAAACGTGATGTTGCAGTTGATATGAGGTGATATGATTCAGTCAATAAAAAGATACGTTTAACGTATATACAAAAAGTTTACTCAAAGAATTAGCAAAGTCCAAATAAGAAGTCCAAGTCATACACGTTAAGTCAGTCAATACGAAGAATCTTCTCACCAGCCTGTCTTTGTCTTAATTAGCAAACAAAGATTACAGCTAACAAACAAATCTATACTATCACAGATAGTTACGCTATACACAGCAGCTCTTCACAGTACTTTCACAGACACGAAGTCAATTACTCAATGAATCAGCAGTGAATCAGCAGAGACAATCAGCAGAGAGAGTCAGCAGGGAGAATGAGCCTGTTCTCTAGCTCCCTTTTATAGTAATCAGAAAGCTTACAATGCATTTAAAGCAATATTACCTATATTCACATAAACATTGATTTGTGGCTTGTTTATATATTAGCAAACCCAACCATTTGGACAGAGTCCTAACACAGTTGATTTTTTATACCTAAACTAAGGATAGATTTTTTTTCTATTACACATTTGTTGGTCTTCATGGCTGTGTACAGTAACCTTAAAAGTCTCCTCCAGCACCAAAGATCAAATATCTCAGTACTGTTTCTAACTTGCTTCTTCCAAATTCAACTTTTGCCTCTGTGAAATGTCATAAGACATATGTCACAGCATCTGGTTAATTTTTCCATAGCCTTCATTCCTAACTTACCAAGTACTAGCCTGAATTTTATTTCGTGATGGTGGATTCTTTACTGTTGATGGCTGATTTTAAAAGACAGAAGCTATTAGTGTTTTCACAATGTCTCAGGCTGATTGCTAAATAAAATAGGAAAACCTGAAAAACGTGAAGTAAAAATAAAGTTTTATGAAATGTTGGAGCAAGAACAATGTGAAGTGAATGAAGGAGTGGAAAGAAAGAAAGAAAAATTAATGGGATTAATCCAAGCTGCTATCTAAGAATGGCAAAAGGGCCATATATAGAAAAATACTCTGTATTTTATATAAAGAAAAATACTGTTGGTGATGTAGTTCATGTAACTGTTCAGCCTTTAGATAAGAATAAAGCTTGACTTGCTCTTTATATTTAATATTACACATGCAGAAACACACCTGTAAGATGGCACCAAAAGATGCACTGCTGAGAGAATGCCTGAAGTAGCAGCAGACATGGGAGGAAGATCAAACAGAGGAAGTGGCATGGCAACACATGGGATATACCATCCACAATTAACTGAGGTGGCAGATATTGGGAAATCCTGCCAGGGGCTGGAAAAGGCTGGACTAAAAGACAGCACTGAGGCACTTACCATAGCAGCACAAGAAGAGGCACTAAGCACCAGTTCCATAGAAGCAGGGGTCCACCACACTTGACAGGATCCAAGATGCAGACAATGCAGAGACAACAGACAGTTCAACAAATATGGCAGGGTGTAAGAACCAGGCAGTAAGAGCAGTGAGTGATGAAACCAAATAGCTGGCATTGTGTACAGGAGCATCACAAAATATGGGCTAGACCCTCCTGAGTCTAGGTGGGAGATTTCACAAAAGGTTGTGGAGAATAAGAAAACTAGGATCCTGTGGGATTTCCAGATCTAGATCTAGATACAAGCCAATCAACCAGACATTGTGGTAATAGACAAGGACCAGAAGACAATGATAGTAATAGATTTCTATGTTCTTTTCTTTTCTTTTCTTTTCTTTTCTTTTCTTTTCTTTTCTTTTCTTTTCTTTTCTTTTCTTTTCTGTTCTGTTCTGTTCTGTTCTGTTCTGTTCCAGATGTAGCGGTGCCAAGTGACAGCAACATAAAGAAGAAAGGGTATGAGAAGCTGGAGAAATACCAAGGCCTGAAGGAGGAACTGGAGAGGATATGATCCAGAGATGGTAGGAGCACTCAGGGCTGTGACTGCTAAACTGGGAGAGTTGCGCCAACAGATCCCAGTAACAGAATCAGAGCTCTCTATTCAAAAGACAGCAATGCTAGAATCCTCAAATTCCAAAGCCGCTGGTACAGGACCCAAGTTTGAAGAAGATATATACGACTAATAAGGTAAGAAGGGAATTTATAAATATATATATAAAACCCAAGGCAAGGCTTATGCAAATATGTTCAGGTAACTGATGATACGTTGTGCCTAGCAATTTCCAATGCAATCTTCTATCTGACCTTGTATCAGGAGTCTGTGTATAGATACCAGATTGCCAAATGAATTCCAACCATGAAGAGGTGTGGACACATGCATAGAAGACAAATGCCTACTGTTTTTCGAGCTTGTGCATGCTCTATGTGCCTGAGGCCTCTGGAAGTCAATTCAAAGTAGTTCCTGAAACATTTCTTGAAGACTTAGTTAAAACAGCCCAAATAAACTCCAATAACTGTAAGATGCATTTAAAGGCCTTTGGGACTGAATCTTCTTTGCACTTTGGGCTTGGATAAAATTTTTATTTTAGTTTTTATGGTCTATAGGAGGATAACTTCAGCCCAGTGGGAGAATAAATGAGGACAGATGGCCTTAGGGTAAAAATGAATGCATTTTAAGTTAAATGCTGAAAAACATAAAGGTGTGCAGTCCAGTAGAGTAGAGGGTATAAAGCTGACATTTTGAGTGCTGCTTGCTAAAATAAAAACTCTGTTCACAACCTGGTAACTTTCCTTTCATTAGATGTATAACCGAAGTGACAAACATTTGAAAATAATAATAAAAAAATCTCTACGGAATTATGAACATTTAAACATTAAACTGGCACTTTTCGTGACTTCGATCATTCTGCTAATAGAATGTATTGTAAGAAATATCCTTCTGGGTTCATTTCCAAGTGGGGAAAAAGACACTGGATTCATGGAAGTTGCTTGGAAAGAAGGTTTAATATGGTGGACAGGAGCACATGGCAGGAGCCCCTGTACAGAAAAGGTAGATTACATGCTTCCAGATGTGGGTGAAGAGAAAAAAGGGAAGAGAGATGCTGAGTCCCTTGGTTTTATACTCTCTCTTGGGCCCCTCCCTAACTGTTTCCTGTTCCTATATAGAAATGTATTCCATTGGCTGTCAGACCCCCAGGGGCATGCTGGGGCAACTCTTGTGGGCTGTCCTAAGTCCCAGGCTGATGTAATCTTTCCAGGTCCCATGTGGTGTAATGAAAAGGCTTTGGGATTCCTATTATGGTTCTGTTATGCAGAAGACTTCCAGGCTAGGTGGGAGGAATGTGTGAGCTGGGCCCAGTCCTTAATGGCCCATTGACAAAAGTGGGGGCTTCTAAGAGGAGTCTTTTGTCTGCTTAAAAGCATGTTTCCAGGGATATTCTATAGAATATATTCTGCCTTTTAATATTTCCTAGGATATTTCATTTTTCTAGGAGAGTGGTGGGTGCTAACTTCCTACAAATGCTTGTATTAAAATATTAAAATAGGCAAAATCCTGAAATGTTTGTATCTGCTATGTTTCTTTAAGGCTTTTAGCCAATTATCACACACAATCTTAATTTTCCAAGTGCTAAGAGATGTTAGGGAATCCAGAGTTTAAATGGATTTCATTTTCTTTGGAAGAAGCTCACTAGAGACTTAGCAAATTTGGAATTTACAAATGTACCGGCTGAGCTGAGGAGAGGCTCCCCAAACAGTTATGCTTAATTTCATTACTCACCCTTTCCCATAGTATCTCCAATGTCCTGATTTTAATCTTAGAATGACAGTTTGTTTTCCATTATACATAAAATATTGAGTGAGGGAGAATAGAAGGGGGGGGATCTAATGTTCTCTTGCGGTTACTGGAAACAGAAGTGTTATGAGCTTCTTAGCACGGTACTTTCCTGAACAGATTACACCTTGTCAAAAATGAATCCAGACTTGCTGGCAGCTTTCTTGCCAACCTACTCTTAGAAGAAAGAATCAGTAAATTGAAGGAGATCCTGAGAGATTATTCAGCTGAACTCTAGTCCTATCTCAATATATTTTGGTAAACCTGCTGCTGCCGTGATATACTCACTTGTTTCTCTTGTCCGGAAATCAAGGCTGCCATTTCCTTCTGATTGACTAGATTTACTACCTGAAGGATTGTAATGTCCTAAATTTTGAATATTCCATATTTAAAGGTTTTGTCTGGTATTTTAAGGTTGTGTGCAAAGGCTCAATATGTTTTATTTATTTTTATTTATTTATTGTTATTTTTCTTCATTAAACATCTGAATATTTTGATACAGATCTACACCCGTTTTTACAACATTGTTATATCTCAATTATGCACATTAAATCATAAATTTACAGTCTCTTCTGTCTTTGTTTTCTTCTCACGTTGTCACAGTGTCTTTCCTCTTTTTTTTAGTCCAGTTGCACCATCTAGTCCATGTTTTGTAGTATTCTGAGTTGCATTGTCCTTTGAGTTGAATAGTCAGCATGTCCATTTCAGCACATCTATATATTTTGTCCATTAGTATATTTTCTGGTGGGATTTGATTGTCTTTCCAATATTGTGCATATGTTATTCTTGCCGCAGTTGTAATATGTAGTATTAAATATTGTATGTTTTTTGGATGTTGTTTTTCCATTATCCCCAGCAGGGGTGAATTCCATTGTTCTCTCTGTAATTTCTTGTAACCAAACATACACCTTTTTCCAATAGCCCTTTGCTTCGGGACCTACGTCTTTTTTACATTTCCAGCAAGCCGAATTCATTTTTGGGTATATTTTGGCCAATCTTGATGGAGCTAAATGCCATCTATAAAACATTTTATAATAATTCTCTTTGTATGCTGTTGACTTAGTTATTTTGCAGTTTATATTCCATGTTCTCTCCCAGTCAGCCAAGTGTATGTTGTGACCTACGTTTTTTGCCCATGCTATCATGGGTTCTTTGACAATTTCCTCCATTTTATCAAATTCCAGCAGATATTTATATAATTTTGATATTATTTTTTCGTCCGGGCCAATCAAAATTTTATCCAGTTTTTGCACTTCCATGTCTATACCCATACCCTCAGTGTCTTTTTTGTATCGAGTTTTTAATTGTAAGTAAGTCAACCAATCAATATTTATATTTTGTTCCGCCAATTGTTCTCTACTTTTTAATTTCCCTGTCGGATTTAATATGTCGCTATATTTTGCTGCTTTGGTTATATCAATTAGGTTCGGGTAGGTCATGGCTTCTATAATTGAAAGCCATTTGGGGATTTTCATGTAGTTCTTCTTTTTGATTTCATACCATGTTTTTAGCAAAGATTTTCTAATTAGGTGTTGGTTGAAGTTAAGTTGTGGCTTAGTTCCATCTCTCCATATGTAAGCATGCCATCCCATTTGTAGGTCGTGGCCCTCTAAAGGCTCAATATGTTTTAGTTTGGTCATTTTTAATTTATGATTAGGGTTTAGAATTGGAAGATGTGGTCTTAATAGTTTACTGTTGAATTTATTTCTTCATTATTTATAGCATTGCAAGAAAATTATTTTATTTATTTACTCATTCAATTTCTAGAGCCACCCAAATTCAACCACTGCAGTCGTACTTGGCCCTATCCTGGTCCATGGTAATCACAGACACACAGGTAAATCTTATATCTTTAATAAAATGATTTTCAAGCAGAACTATAATGGCATAAATGTTTGAACAAAATATCATGGTCCCTTACTAACAAAATACCCAGCCCACAATAACTCAATCTGCTTAAGTTTAATTTAATTTAATTTAATTGAACGTTCTTATATGCCGCCCCACTCCCTTGGGACTCAGGGCGGCGTAAAACACATAGAAGAACAATTCATAAAAACAATAATAAAAAACAACATCATAACAATTAAAATATTATAAAAAAGTTAAAAAACAATCATCCATCATTCATACCAGGGGGAAGACCAAAGATGATCTAAGTGGTCTCACTTTCACCCCACCTGCCGGAAGAGCCATGTTTTTATTGCTTTACGGAAGGCCAGCAGGGTGAGGATAGTCCTGATCTCTGGGGGAAGTTAGAGGCAAGAGAGGGTTAAAATTGTAAACAAGGTACAAAAGCATCAAACAAATGTGCTACAAAGATCCAGGATTACTACTTAAGAAGGCAGGCTAAGGAGTTGTGGAACACAGTGGGGAGCTAAACCAAGTTGTCGCCAATGGATGTATGAAGTGCACAGCTCCCCTTATATAGGGGCAGCATGACCCTGATTTGTTCTTTTGGAACAGGGTTCCAGGCAGGGTTCTTTCTGGCCAATAATCTTGCTGAGCATCTTTCTCCTCTCCTCTCCTCTCCTCTGCCCTTGGGGGGAGGTGTTAGCTTTTTTTTGGGGGGGGTCAATTAGCATAGGATGCAACTGCTCATTTTTTTAATTTTCTAAAAAGCCTAATGGGGCCCATTGGTATTTTTTTGAGGGGGAGGGAAACACTTTATAGTGTCTCCATTATCTATACACTGTATGTCTTTATGTCTGAATATATAAAAAACAGATAGGGCAGGAAATTATGCATGGGAAGCAGACCTGAGGCAAACAAAAAAAGGTGTTTTTAATAAAAAATAAACAGGAACATATTGATTTCTGCTATGAAATTCTTGTGGAAAGCAGCTGTCTGTTGAATGTGCAGACATATGTCTTTGCTGTATCTGATGTCCATCAGATGCTTTGGAATTCAACTTTAGATAGACGATTTTAGTCCTGTAAATAGGGGATTTCTTTTACTTTACTAAAGTTGGATGTGGAGTGGAGCATTTTCCCTGGTATTTGTTTTGGGTACCTCTATTATAGTCTTTTATATCCCTGGCTGGTGGGATTAGCATTAATACAATTCCTTCAGGAGATTTCATCAATTTTTGGTAATGCCCCAAGACTAAACCAATGTTTCTCAGACTCAGCAATGTTAAGATGTACAGAACTTAAGTGGGGAATTCTGGGAGTTGAAGTCCATACATGTTAAAGTTGCCAAGGTTGAGAAATAGTAGTCTAAACTATCTCAGCATGCAGTAGCTTTGCTCCTGACTTTATCATGCTAGTTGCTCTTACTCCAAATGAGAACTTCTGCAATTGCAATCACAGTTTGGAATTGACTGTAATGGGATTTCAATGAAGATTTTATTTTCCCAATTTGGATTAGTCTTTAACACAGCTTGCCCTGAATAAAATTGTTGACCATATTGCAGGTCACGTTAAAGGGCAATGATTTAAAGTAATTCATTTTAACCGGTATAATACACTTGCCAGAATGATTTCCCTTATCATTATAGTCATGGTCTTAAAATGGCAGTACATCAAGACATGGCTCAAATTAACTTGGCTGAAATGCTCACTATAGCCAGCACTTGCAATAAATAGCTGATGCAGTGCCAAGGGGAAATTAGTTTCCAAGTGACACCTGTCCCAGGTGCAGTAGGTATAATTTGCTGGCCAGATATTTGAGAACATTATTTTTGCTAGTTAAGAGAATGGCAACCAGCAATAATTCTTCCAGCTTGATATTCCTTGCTCTCCTTGAATGTTGTATAAGGATCTTGAGTAATCAAAATTCAGCATCTAAAACACAACACTCAAAAAGTTTTACTATTGAAACTATAGAAAAGGGACGTTGTTACTTACCTGATACGTCCTTTCTCATAGGGTGGAGCCAGCCTCCAAGAATGGGTTAAACCTGCCCTCTAGCCAATCAGGACCGAGTTTTCAAAAGTATAAATAGAACCCTCTTGCCTTGGCACCCCCTCTTTTTTACGAGGGAAGAAGGTCAAACTCAAATGTGCTTACCCATTAAACCAACGTTTTTAATAAGGAAGAGCAAACAGAGGAAAAATGACACCAGATTGCATGAACATATTTACAGAATGAAAGATGGTTGAATACGGGCAGTCCAGCCAATCCCATGAACAGGGAGGGACTTGGAGGCTGGCTCCACCCTATGAGAAAGGACGTATCAGGTAAGTAACAACGTCCCTTCTCCATAGTAGGTGGAGCCAGCCTCCAAGAATGGGACATACCAAAGTACCTTGTCCCTAGGGCAGGCCACCTGAAGCAGGCTGAGACTGACCTATTCCTTCCACATCTTGGTGTAACACCCTCCGGCCAAAGTCTGCCTCCTCTGAGGCATAGGCATCTAGTTTATAGTGCCGGACAAAAGGTGTCGGGGAGGCCCATGTGGCCGCACGGCAAACCTCCACAATGGAGGCCCAGGCGTTCCAAGCCGCAGTGGTAGCTGCGCTGCGCGAGGAGTGCGCTGTAAATCCGGGGGGCCAGGGCAAAGACATTTGTTTGTAAGCCAAGGAGATGGTCGCGCGAAGCCAACGGCCCACCGTGGAGGATGATGCTTTGGAGCCCATGGAAGAAGGGCGAAAGGACACAAAGAGCGCCTCAGTTCATCGGAAGCTAGAGGTGCATTGCAAATAGATGTCCAGGGCACGCCTGACGTCCAGCAGGTGCCACGCACGCTCAGTGTCATTGAGTGAAGTTTGGTAGAAACTGGGGAGAATGATCTCCTGCGCCTTGTGAAAGTACGTGTTTACCTTCGGGATGAAGGTGGGGTCCAGGCACAGGACCACCCTGTCGGAGTGAAAGACGCACAGGTCCCCCCTCACAGACAGAGTGGCCAGTTCTGAGATCCTGCGTGCAGAAGTCACTGCCACAAGAAAGACTCCTTTGTATGTTAAGTGGGCCAGAGAGACCGTAGAGAGAGGCTCAAATGGGCCCTCAGTGAGAGTAGTTAATACCTTAGATAGGTCCCAGGTTGGGAACCTATGGACTACGGGAGGGCACAGGTTGGTAGCCCCCCTCAGGAACTGTCTCAGGAGCGGGTGACTGGATAGGGAGTCCAAGTTTTGGCAGGAGAGTACAGTGGATAGCGCCACCACTTGGCAGTGGAGCGTATTAGGGGAAAGACCCTTGGCAAGTCCCTGGCGCAGGAATTGAATGACATTGATTATTGACAGTTCTACAGGGGAATATCCCACCTGCACGCACCAGCGACAGAAGGCCTTCCACGTGGCCGAATAAATACGTTCAGTAAACGGCCTCCTAGAGGCCAACATGATTTGAGCAATATTGTCCGGAACCAGGTGGTGCTTCAGAGTGAGCAGCTCAAGTGCCAGGCGGTCAGTTGTAGCCAATGCAGCTCTGGATGGTGGACTGACCCCTGGGCAAGAGACCACTCTGTCGGCGGGATCCGCCAAGTAGGTGACACGGACAGGGACATAAGGTCCGCGAACCAGGCCCATCTGGGCCAGTGGGAAGCTAGAAGGAGCACCTCCACCCTCAGCTGCAGGACCCTCCGGATGACCTTGGGGATCAAGGGGAGGGGAGGGAATGCATATAGTAGCCCTTGCGGCCAGTCGCATTGAAGAGTGTCTGTGTCCGCTGCCCCCTGTGTCCGGAACCTGGTGACGAACCTGGGCAACCTGGCATTCTCCGGGGTGGCGAAGAGGTCCATGACTGGCAGACCGAACCGACCGACCAGCTGCTGGAAAATGTCCGGATGAAGATACCACTCCGCCGGGTCAGATTAACAGAGTTGGAAGGGACCTTAAAGGTCATCTAGTCCAACCCCCTGCCCAAGCAGGAGACCCTACATCTGCCTCTACCTAGGACTGAACTCACAACCTCCTGATTGTGAGGCAAGAGCTCTACCTCTAGGCCGATGGAGTTCCGGCTGAGCCAGTCTGCGGTTGTGTTGCTCACCCCGGAGATGTGTTCTGCTGCGATGGACTGCAGATGCTGCTCTGCCCAGAGCCCCAGTGTCATTGCCTCAGCCATGAGGACCTTGGACATGGTCCCGCCCTGGCAATTGATATGGCCTTCGTTGTTACATTGTCTGTCAAGACAAGCATGTGACTGCCCGACAGACGGCCCTGGAAGTGAGCTAGGGCCAACCTGACTGCCCTCAGTTCTAACAGGTTGATGGAGAGGCTCTGCTCGGCACTGGACCAAGTGCCCTGGGCAACCTGGGACTCGATGTGGGCCCTTCAACCTGTGGTGCTGGCATCCGTGGTCAGAGTCAGCCTCCGTGGTTCCAGGAAGCCGGTGCCTTTGGTGAGAGTGGCTGAAGACCACCATCTGAGGGATTTCTGGACCCCTGTCGGGAGGTGGACCCTGGCTGGGGAATCGCTGCGACCGGATCTCTGGAAAGGGAGAACAAACCATTGGAGGTCTCTGGAATGCAGGTGAGCCCATGGAGTGATGTGAATGGCTGATATCACCTTCCCCAGGAGGGAGAACAGCTGATTCAGGGGAACCCTTGTTTGGGCCAGAACACGCTGGACTAAATCCGATAGGCTGTCTCTCCGCTCCTGAGATAGGTACATCCTGCACTCCAGAGAGTCAATGATGGCCCCTAAGTGAGTCATCCTGGTAGAAGGTGACAATTGGCCTTTTTCCATGTTGACTAGGAACCCGTGGTGCCCAAGGGAGTTAAGGACTACCTGGGTGTCCTGCTCTGCCTGGGACAGAGAGGAAGACTGGATGAGAATGTCATCCAGGTAGCACTGGACACGCACGGGGATAGCCCGCAGGTGGGCGGTCAAGGTGGCCAATACCTTGGTAAACACCCTAGGTGCTGAAGACAGGCCGAAGGGCAACGCCAGATATTCGTAATGCACCCCTGCATGGCAAAACCGGAGGTATTGGTGGTGAGATGAATTGATTGAAATGTGGAGGTAAGCCTCCGAAAGGTCAATTGAGGCGAGAAAGTCGCCTTGCCTAATGACCGCCAGAATTGATTGCAGGGTGTGCATCTTGAATTTCTTGTAGATGACATATTTATTGAGGCGTTTTAAATCAAGAATGGCTCTCCACCCGCCCGAAGGTAGATCGGGAAAGGATAAGGCAAAATCACATAAGCCACGTCCCACAGAAGACCCTAATGGGGAGTCAGCCCCTGGCACACTGACTGAGGCAAGGGACAGGTCACCACTGACCAGAAACTCTCCTCCTCCCCCCAAGACTGCTAGGGTCTCAGAGGGGCACAAGGCTGCTGAGGGACACAAGTCCTTCTTCAGGGAAAAAACCTTAGGCAGTTCCAAGGCAGCTCCACCTAGCAAGCGTCCATCTGGAGGTGGACCCCATTGACCTGGCTTAGACAGCCGCTTGAGCTGATGATGATTGAGCAGCAGGTTGATTTTGGCTTGTGAATGGAGCTGTCTGGTTCCAAATGCCAGAGTGAGCTAATGAGAATTCCCTGGCATCCAGGGAACTCCCGTCCACTAGGTCCCCCTCCCTGGGGGATGCTAGGTAGGAATGAGTAGGGTAGAGTACTCTGGATAGGGTAATTTCCTTTGTAAAAGGCATCATTTTAAAAATTAACTCCAATTTACAAATCCTGTTGTCTTTGTCTTAAAGTTCAGTTCATAAGAGACTGATATTTTCAAATACAGAAAAAAAAATTGATAGTTTGTATATAGAAAAATTGATAGTTTGTATATAGTTCCAGTTATGCTGGGCTCATAAACTCCAGAAAAAGGCTTGGTTTTAAACTGTTACTGGAATGAGTGCTCACTAGGCTCACTTGTTCCTTTTATGTGAGATCTGTAACTTACTACTTCTAAATTCTGCTGAAAGCCCTTGTTCAAGCCATTTTTAAAATATAGATAGAATCTTCATTCTAAGTTGATATGTTTAGCTTGTTATTGTCATATATGAATACCTGAACATGCTTTAACAGGTACTCCTGAGGCAGACCTACAGACAGCTAGTCTGAATTTTTGTCAGCTCAATTCAAATAACAGTATCCATATTTATTTAAGGCCTCTGCCAACAAGGCAGGCCTCAGAAAGGCCTGGGTAAATTAGTAGGTCCAAACAGTCACTAAAAATGGCCAACACCCTTAAATGAGGCCAACAAGATGGCAGTTGCCCTTAGTTGGTCTTTCAAAATGGCCACTGCCCATATTAGGCCTTAAAAATGGCCACCGGCAAGAAAGGGCATCCAAAATGGCCACCGTCCTTGATGTGGCTTCAAAATGGTCTCTGCCCACTTTTGGTATTTGAAACAAAATGGCCACGCCCTTAGTGCCTTCAATTCTGAGGGCAATCAAAATGGCTGCCACCCTGTGGGAGGCTTCAAGATGGCCACTGGCACTCTCAAAGGCTGCCTACACACTTACCTGGCTGAAGACAAGCAGATCAATGCAGAGCAGCTCAAATGGAAGCATACGGCCCAGGCACTAGAGACAGGTACAGACAGGGCCTTGGATCAAAGGAGCCTTGCCAGATTGCTGGCTCTTGTCACCCATTGCACAGAAAGCAAGTTAAATAAAGGAGGCCTCAAAAGAAAAAAGAATTTTTTTTGAAGTGGGCGGTCCTGTGTAATTCAAAATGGTGGCCACCCATGAGGCACTCCTAAACTTGCTGTCTCCTGAGGAGAAAGGAGTCTGCTAAGGCCTAGCCACTAACTGTTAGTTTTCTGGGTCTCCTGGAGCAGACTGACTGATTTCTGAAGTTCCAAACAAAAAGAGGGAACAAGCCCTCAGGAAGCAGCACCCAGATTGCCAGCTTCTCAGGCACAAGACAGCAAAAAAACAGCTGTGCTGGATGACTTGGAGCATTCAGAAGGGGAGGATGGGCGTAGAAGTGACCTGTCCCTGTCCCTGGCAGGGCTCATAGTTTCTAATCCCCCCCCCTGGCAAATGTCCTCAGCAGGAGTGACCCTGGGGGTCTTCTGCTTTGCCTTCCCCTGCTTATGGCCTTTGTCAGCCATTCTGGCTGAACTATGGAGCAGCAGGGGTCAAAGGCAGGCTCTGAGGCAAGGAAGCAGCCGATCTGAGCGAAGATGATTTGAAGTCTGCCTGTCAGTTTGCCTTGCCGAGGCCTTCTCTCTCGATGCAAGGCAAGGTGTGAAATTTCTAGCGCCCTTTTCCGATGCCGCTCGATCGATTGTGGCCGATGTCGGCTCCAAAAGTCAATTAAGGACGCTAGTTTGGCTTATAGGAGACAAACTCAAGCCGATTGGAGGGGAACGCTAGTTTGGCTTATAGGAGACAAACTCAAGCCGATTGCAGGCCACCCAAGCTCAGGGCTTCTGTGGCTGAAGATCACGATCTGGAGTACCTCCCTCCCTGACAGGCAAGACAAGGCTGCAATTATTTGACTGGTTGATTAAGGTGAGAAAACCCCAGTACACAACAGATGTGCAACTGTTAAGGGTAATCTCCTCCCTGGGGAGTCCCAACCCCCAGCTAGGGACAAGGCCCAATGGGGCAATGCCCAGTAAGCTGACACGATTGAAGAGTCTCTGAGTGACAGCTGTCAAATAAGAATCAATGAAGCAATAACTCACAGGAAGTAGTAGAAATTCAGTAGTTGGTGGAGAAATCGAAGAATGGGTTTAAGCACTGTCCTTTTTGGCTAAGGACCGAGAAAAAAAGAGGGGGTGCCAAGGCAAGAGGGTTCTATTTATACTTTTGAAAACTCGGTCCTGATTGGCTAGAGGGCAGGTTTAACCCATTCTTGGAGGCTGGCTCCACCCACTATGGAGAAATGGCTGTATTCACAACCTATCATTCTACATATTTATTTTTGGATTAACTGGCTGTGAGAACCCAACCATTATAGGTTGTAAATGGTTTGTAGCATAGCACTATATAAATCCAATTTGCTGTGGGTAGTTTACATAGAACATGGAACATAGAATAAGAAAATTGGAAGGGACCTTGGAGGTCTTCTAGTCCAACCCCCTGCTCGAGCAGGAGACCTTATGCCATTTAAGACAAGTAGCTTTTCAGTCTCTTCTTAAAAGCCTCCAGTGATGGAGCACCCACAACTTCTGAAGGCAAGGTATTCCACTGGTTAATTGTTCTCACTGTTGGGAAATTTTTCCTTTGTTTTAAGTTGCTTCTTTCCTTGTTTACTTTCCATCCATTGTTTCTTGCCTTGCCTTTTGGTGCTTTGAAAAATAGGTTGATCCTCTCTTCTTTGTGGCAGTCCCTCAAATATTGAAACACTGCTATCATGTCTCCCCTAGTCCTTCTTTTCACTGGTCTAGTCAAACTAACCACGACTTAGCAAGATATAATCTATCAAATCAGTTATGAACCATTGAAACTGAACTTTCTTTGTTGGAAGCTATTTTTATAAATGAACTGTTGAATTATTTTATACATTTTGTAATTATTTTACAACCTATTGTAATCAAGAATGGCAGATAAAGATTTACCAGTGTGATGTGGTACCAAAAGTCACATGAAATGTGCACACCATAATAAAGATTTTGTTAAGGGTTGTCTGAATTCCACCAACTTTCTGGCATAGTTGGAGGAGCAAAAGTTTTGATTTATGTGTAGATTGCAACAAACAAATATGAAAAGGTGTTCACAGTTTTCCATAGGCATCATAAACAATGATATGATAGCAAAGGGTTCATGTATTTATTTATTTATTTTATTTATTTAGTGCTCTTATATGCCGCTCTACTCCCTGGGGACTCCGGGCGGTGTACAACATTTGAAGAACAACTAAACAATATAATTTAATAACAATTTAATGTCTCTGTCTCGCAGGTATGACTGGACTTGAGAGTATTATAACAGATACGGTAGATTTTTTTTATTAAGAACACAACATTTATCATCTTTTCATGTAGTATTTGATTTGGCTTGCACTGAGAGACCTCAGGCAAGAGAGACTTGATTTGCACACCAGAAATCTAGGTGTCCACCCACACCTCCCCTTGTAGATAGTTGTACTAGGCACCTAAACACATCCATGTGTGTACACACATACAGTTTGACTCTTGACTCCTAGGGACTGTCCAGATAAGTCCCTGCATATTTTTTTGGGCAAGATCTCTGAAGTGGTTTGCCATTATTTTTTTCCAATAGCTGAAAGAGTAACTGGCCCAAGTAGGTTTTGCCCCTAAGGCAGGACTAGAACTCACAATCTCCCAGTTTCTAGCCTTAACCAAAGGCTAGAACACCAAGCTGGCTTTACACAAGTATGTAGCTGTAGTTGTTAGTAACTGCACAGTCTTAGATATTAAACCAGAATTCCTATTCTGTAACTATTGGGCTTAAGTAAAAAAAAATGTTGATTAAAAATGACTAAAATGTTAGTAGTGGTTTAGATGTTAAAGATCAGGGAGACCCAGATTCAGATCCATATTTTGGCTCGAAGTATGCTGCTTTGAGCAAAAATAGATATAGTATTCTAAGAAAAAAAGAAAAGAAAGGAACAGCAGGAACTCTTGACGAAATACCTGCTACCTTAACCAAAGTGGAAAAACTGTTTAGACTCTGGCCTTACAGAATGCCCCCTTGAAAAATGAAGTTCAGGTCAAAGTGTTGCTGAGCTGCATGAAGTCAGTTGATTTTAGTTTTGGAAAACATTGTTCTGAAAGGCAGCAGTTGTCTCTTGCAGTTAGAATGCCTTAGGTAGCTTATGGCATGTATTAATGCTATAAATGAGAATGATGGCACATGAGTAACTTTACCAACTCTGCCTAAGAACAAAATGCATAGGTGAGTCCTTGTTTAGTGACTGCCTTGTTTAGCGATCATTCACACTTGGTGATAATTTTTCTTCTCAATGCAGTTAATATCCCATATTAAAAGAATGCACAAACAGCATATAATTAAAAGAAACTTTTTGAAGGTTACAATATGAAGGCTTGGACTCAGGTGGATTAGGATTCCTTCTATTAGAATTTTGGCCGTAAGTTTTGAATCATTCTTTTAGGATCAATCTTTTTAGTTTAATGTAACACAGTAATACACTGTGGTAATATTTCTTTTCCAAGTTCCCGTCGTTTCCTTTATAGAGTATGTCAGCAGAATGGTAAAAGGTCCTCTCTATTCTTGAAAAGAAGTAAAATAAGTTGCAATGTTTTCCGAACGCCATTTGTTTTTTGACCAAAGAGATGTCCCTTCGTAGTAAATTGTTGCTCTGTTTTCTTCCCTGCAGGAGGGGTACACAATGTATATTACATTGTAGTACATTTGTTCATTTTAATGGTCGGGCCTGGGGTAATCAGAATTTCAAGACATCTATTTATGTAGCTAAAGGTGAATTTGCCACAAAAGTAGAAAGACTTGTGTGTTTGGGGAAAAAGAGGGAAGGAGGGCCAGAGAGATGAGAAAGAGAGTGGGAAGAGTGGGAGGGTGTTTGAGCAGGGGTGAGTTCCTAATTTTTTTACTACCACTCTGTGGGCGTGGCTTATTTTGTGGGTGTGGCTTGCCAGCCATGTGACCAGGTGGGCGTGGCTTCTCAGACTGCTGAAGGGAGGGGAACTGAGATAGGTCCTGCTGCCCATTCCCCCTTCCCCCAGCAGCTCGAGAAGCCTCAAACGTGCGAAAATGCCTGGGATCATCACCGCGCGTTCGTGGCTTCTCGGACTGCTGAAGGGAGGGGAATGGAGACAGCTCCTGCCACCCATTCTTTCAGCGTCTCACATGCTCCCTCAGCCATCCTCCCCTGCTTGGACTCACTGTGGGGTAGGAAGGAAGTGCATGAGCAGTGCCAGAAACTCGGCTTCTGGGCATGTGCAGAAGAACTTTTTTTAAAAAAAATGGCGGCACCCAGGCACCGGCAACCGACCGCACCGGTACTGTGACATCACCAGCGGGCCGCTACCGGTGCAATAGAGTGGACTGCACTGGTAGGAACCCACCACTGTGTTTGAGATTCCTGAACCTTTCCATTGCTAAAGAAAGCTTGAGTTTATGAGAAGAGTCATATTCCACATTAGATCGCTGATCCATTTAGACTTCTCTATGTTATCTGGCAGCAGCTAACTAGAGTTGTGAAGAAGATATACCATCAAGGGTCATGTTGCACAGAGGTATATTTTACATTTTAAGCAGTGTGCCTGGTATAAAACAGTCCTCAATTTCCTCAAGATACATGCTTTTTAGACCCGAAATTAATTTAAGAAGGAAAATATCCCCCACCCCAAATTATATCTATCAACAAGAATTATTTGAAATCCTTTATGGTAGAAATATAAAATGTAAAGTATTATTTTAAAAAGCCCAGTTTGGCCCCTTAAATACAAAATTCAGATGTATGTGAACATTCTGCTCCAATGCTTTTCACTATTCGAATGGAAACTCACCCTATGGAAGGCAAGCAAGGATGTGGTGATTGGCTGCCCTAATCAGAAAATTGAAATATTTCATTTAAAAATGGTAAGAAAGCATATTATTCCCACTGCTTATACAGTGTCAGATGTGGGGGCCTGTCTCATTTCAGCAATTTTAGCAGCTGGTTAAAAATTCATGGTTCAAGAGACCAAACTGCTGACAATATATCCCCCCATCTGTGTATGTGAAAGTAATATAATTAATTCTCTTACTGGGATTAGCTTTAACTTTGCTGATGCAAAAAGCAAATAGTTTGTTTGACATTAGCAAGCAAGTTACCATAAGTGGTTCTAATTGCTCCCCATTTCTGAGAGATTTATTATTTATTTATTATATTTATTTATTATTTGCATTTCTATGCCGCTCAACTCCGCAGGGATATTAAAATGTTTTCTGTTTTGCAGTTGTGTGTTCCTTGGAGACTTATTACCCTTTTTTTCCTGGTTTAACAAACCAACATATCATTGTCCCATGGTAATTTATACAATATGCTAGGATAAACTATGGTGAATCTAATGCTGTCTTGACATAGCTTATTAGATATTATTAGACAATGCCAAATTAGATAATAATGCACTTACAAGCACTTTCAACATTTAACCTCTCTCTATGACCAAGCAATGGTCTTTGCACACACACATGGAGAATATATGAAAATGCAAACTAATATGTAAAGAATCAAATAGGACAAGTAGGTATAATGTCATTAAATAAGATGCAAAATTTCAACTTTTTCATGGCAATCTTTTTGGTCCTCAATTGTGACTGTACTTGAAAGTGGGATGAGTCATTACAATAGATACAATACATACAGGCAAGAGTGTGCCTAATTTTTTTTAATGCCATGCGCTAACCAAGATGAGTATCATGTAACAAAAGCAGCATACTGGGTATATACTGTATGTACCAACAGGTTCTGTATATCTCCACTTCAAAACTGGACAAGTTTTATGCTTAAGAATAACACTATAATTCTATACAGCCCTAGAATTCTTGAATGCCTCCCTTTGGGATAAGAAAGCGATTTTAAAGTCAAAGAAAGAAGTAGCATATATTATGGGATATCATCTCCCATACAGGTTGATTAATTTTTGTATAGGCTTCTAACGTATGGTGAAAATGATATAGAAACTGCCACTAACTTGATTTATTCCAACATTTTACTGGTTTTAGCCTAATGTTTTATTATAGGAAGTCTCATATCACCTACCCAAATCAAGACAGTGTTAATTACCTTAAATCAACATACTGGTCTACTCAAGAGCCTCTGATTCCTAAGTAGGTCTTTCTTTCATAGTGCCCATTTTGAAGTTTGTTGTTTCTATCTTATTTTGTTATAACTCTCAGCCGGTGCTGCTCCTATGTTCTTGACAAGTGTTCCATCAGAATTATAGTCAGTAGAAACAAATCATGGATGGTGGGAGTTGGTTCTTCCATGACTTATAAGTTTGATTCTTTGGGTTCAGACTCTATGAGATCCTTTTCCATTATTCCCATTGCTCAAGTGAGAATTTCCTGAGGTAGTCATTAAATAATGTAAATCACATTTATAGTGATCCCTAATCAATTAACAAACTTTGAGGTTGTTATGTAAAGTGAAAACATCAATGTGATTTAGTAAACTACATTGCTAAAAAGAAGCTGAACTCCAGGCAATCATTAATAATGTTTATACAGGTCCATTAATGCAATGACAACAAATAGCTCAGTTCCACTGCCCTAGATCAGAAGTGGGATTCAGCACGTTCTGACCAGTTCTGGAGAACCAGTAGAGGAAATTTTGAGTAGTTCAGACAACCGGTAAATACCACCTCTGACTGCCCCCCCATCTATTCTCTGCCTCCCGACTGGCCTAGCTGATCGGGAGGAAATGGGGATTTTGCAGTAACCTTCCCCTGGAGTGGGGAGGGAATGGATCCTTGCCCTGCCACACACACCAAGCCACATCCACCAAGCCACGCCCACCAAGCCACGCCTACAGAACCGGTAGTAAAAAATGTTGAATCCCACCACTGCCCTAGATCGAATAAATAAATAAATAAATAAATAAATAAATAAATAAATAAATAAATAAATAAATAAATAAATAAATAAATAAATAAATCCAACTTGCAGAGCCATGTTACAAAAGTAGATTATAATAAACAATCTAAATTGCAAAACAATAGAAAGATTGCATCCAGAAGTTAGTTGGGGAACTATTCCATGGTCTCATTCAGCTGCCACTGACGTCTGGTGAAAACTGGTATCTGAAAAATACCACAGAATCTCAATAGCAATATGTGAAAAGGTTTTGAAAATAACGTTCTCTCTTAAAAATGAAAGGCCCTCACCAACATAAATATCTTTAATTATCATGGATGAAAGGCATTGTCAATTAATTGCCCCAAATGGCTCTTAATACAATTAGCCTCTAATTATAAATTTGCCTTAAATGCAGACGATATCCTTTAAAGTGGGCTGGCAGAGATGAACAATAAATTCAAACATTCTGAAGTGTTAATATTTTTTTCCTTCATTAGCAAGTTCAAAATTGCATTTTATTTCCATTTTGATGAGGCTTTTATGAGTTTAAGAGATGAAATTGAACCCTGTAAGCTTAATGGACCTAGAAAAGATCTCGAGATGCAGGATTGAATTCAATGAACTGTGTGTTTATAAATTAATTAAATTTAACAAAATTTATTTATTTATTTTATTTTATTTTCCCCTGCTGAATTAAAAGTGTTAAAAATTTCTGGAAATTTTTGTTTAATGTTACTCTCACACACGTCTTTTTTTCCTCCATAATTACGCAACAACTGTTTTGGCAAAAGATATACAACCCTAAAGAACACTGCAAAGCTTGCATTTATTTTTAGTCGTTATAAGTGCCAGTGAAAAAGATCTTAATTGCTCTTAATATACTGATGGCTCTAAGAAGGAACAAATATTTTCAGAGAATAGTTTTATATTATTGTATACAGTTCAAAAAAGTGAACCTCTTGAATGTTCAGGCATGCTTGTTTATCATTATGTATGCTACACTTACTATCTCAGTGGATAAATTGCATATATAAGTGAACAATCTCAACAGTGTGAATGAATTCTATGGAATCAGGGTTTTACCTGTTTCCATTCACTCATATGGGTCGTTGAGAATGAAAATGGTTACATAATGAGCATGCGCACATACTGTAAGTTCGACTTAATATTTTATGAAAGATATGAACAGAATAACAAGGCTTCAAACTATTCACTGATGCAAGAAAATAATGGAGTCCAGATCAATAATAACAAAACATTTTGTTCTTTGGGATTGGCATGCTAGGCTCAGTCTTAATGGAGTGCTTACATCGGGATACTGAACAAGCTGCAGCTTTCTTCGGAGTGGCTTGTTTCTCCAGCATCCACTTAACTCAAGGCAGAAAAACTTCTCTGTGATACACAGCTTGGCTTCATCCATTCCTACCATTTTTCTTGAGACAATCTAAAATTTTAGGGATTCTCTTTCTTTTAACCATCCCACCATCTGCCATGTGCTCCAAAACCCTGAAGAGCTTCTTTAACTTAGTCTTTATTTTGTTGTATTTATATCTTACCCACATCATGGTTAATCAACCAGATACAGGTAGTTTTGATCTATCACTTAGCGAGCCTTTGAGGTTACAGCCCCCAAGCTACCTTGGGGCTCCTTATGACCTGGATTTGAAGTTCCAATGGTTGTTTCTCCCCCTGCAGTCATATGACTGAACTTTGGGTGTTTCAGTTGCATTTATGATTCTTTATAGCAGGGCTGTCAAATTCCCAACCGGCCCTCACACGGTTTAGCAAAGGGGGAAAAAGTCCCGATACGTCACATGACGACATGAGTTTGACACCCTTGCTTTATAGTATCCTGCAGTCATGGGACCCTATTAGATAACAGTTTTGTCAAAACCTGACAAAATTTCTGGGTTTTGGCAAAACCGCACCCATAGAGAACCATTGATTCATCTAATGGCCACAACAATCTTTTAATGCCTGCTGCATTCACTTAATGTCTGCTACAAAAAAAGGTGGTAAATTCAGGTCGATCACATGACAGACTGGATTGTATGACTGTCACAACTTATGACCCTGTTGGGGAAGCTAAGGTCAGAAGATGAGGATTACCTGTATAATGAAAATTGGGATACAGTAGTTCCACCCAGCAGTCCTCTGTGCTATTCCTGACTATTTCTTCAGCTAACTTCTGAAGTTCAAGCTTGGATTTCAGTGAGTTGGTAACAGAACCAGACTGATGCTCAGTCTGGACCACAGTCAGCATAGGATCTGGTTGATCATTTTCTTACTTCAGACAGGCATCCTTACATTGGAACTCATGCTTATTTTTTTTCTTTTAAAGGAAAAGGAAGTTTCACGGTGCTATAGGCAGGGGATAGGAAAGTAAAGAGAATATGATTTAATGAGGCTGGGCAGAAACTGAAAGGGTGCCACAAGGAAATTTAAAGACCGAATGGAGCTTAAAGAGCAGGGAGTAGGAAACGTTGACTTCATGGGGCACTGTTAGTTCAACCACATATGCACGAACACACTAGTGGGGAATCATAGGAGTCTGGCTTCACAATGAATATTTTCTGGAGGAGAAGGGGGCATGCCAGCCATTGTAACCAATTGGTGCTGAGGCTGCCACCCCTGAAGACCATCCCCTCTGAAGGGCTTAAGATGGCCCAGGTTGGAAAACAGTAGTTTTTAACTGAAGTGAGAAAACATGAATGTTGGGTGGATCTGTACTGGGCTGAGAATAAAAGGGGGAATAGTCTCATACATATCATGGTGATGTAGGGTTTCCTGCCTAAGCAGGGGGTTGGACTAGAAGACCTCCAAGGTCCCTTCCAACTCTGTTGTTGTTGTTGTTATTATTATTATTATTATTATTATTATTATTATTATTATTATTATTATTATTATTATTATTATTATTATTATTATTATTATTATTATTATTATTATTATTATTATTATTATTATTATGGGCTGGGCAGAAATTTGCCCCCACTGATCATTCAGTAAACTAGATTTTATAAAAACTTAGCCTTGAATATGTAAGGAATTGTGCTAACGGAACTGGCATCACATTTTCAGCTAAAATAGATCACATTTGAAAGTCCTTGTAGGATGAGTAATAAGCTGACACCCAGGACCTTTGCTGCTTGACAGAATAGATGATACTGTGTTTCATTAATAAATAGCTGACTCTGGGATAAGGAAGCTTTCTATGTTCCCGATAATCTCTTTCCCATGTATGAGTTTTCCTAGTTTCCTTCTATTATGATTTCTCATAATATGATTGACTTTGCTTATAAACTTCCTAGTTTCCTTCTATTATGATTTCTCATAATATGATTGACTTTGCTTATAAACACATTATCATAGCTAATGAGAAAGAGAGAGGTACACATTTCAAACACTAGCAGACTGTAACATCTGAATTGCTAAGATAATAGAAGCAGACACATGGTAGTAAAACATACAACATAAAGGAAGAGAAAAATAAAATAGAAAGACTTATATTAAGATACATTATCTTAAGCAAACAAAAGGCCTCAGCAGATACACCACTAGGAGATGTATGTGTGTGTATGTGTGTGTGTGTGCATATGCATCAGGGGAGGGTTGCTTGTTCTTCGTGCTACCGGTGCGCTGCGCGCGCATCACCATGTTTTGACACGCGCGTGCTGCTACGCAGTGCCCCCTCGCGCGATTTTGCTTCCGTGCATGCGCAGGAAGCAAAATCAGCCCAAAAATTCCCCCAAAAATATGGTGCCGCGTGACAGACCGGTGAAGACGGCACCGGAGCTGTCATGCGCAAATAGCGCCATCTGCTGGCCGCTACCGGTGTGGTAGAGTTGACCGCACCAGTAGGAACCCACCACTGCTATGCATGTCTGTATGTATATCAGGGGCGGGTTGCTCATTTACCAATACTGGTGCACTGCGTGTGCATCTCCATGTTTTGTGCGCGCGTGCGCTTGCTACGCACGCCCCCCTCGCATGATTTTGCTTCTGTGCATGCGCAGAAGCAAAATCTCGCCGAAATCTCACACACGCACGCATCCCCTCGCGAGATTTCGGTGAGATTTTGCTTCTGCGCATGCGCAGAAGCAAAAAAGCCAAAAAATTCTTATAAAAGATAGCAACATGTGCAACAGACCGGCGAAGACGGCACCAGAGCGGTTGTGCGCAAATTGCGCAATTGGCGGCTCCCTACCAGAGCTACGCACCAGACCGCACCGGTCTGATGTATATATGTGTAAAGGTAAAGATAATGGAAATTTAAAGGTAAAGGTTTCCCGTATCCAGTCATGTCCAATTCTCCCTTTCTAAGCTGAGAGAGCTAGTATTGTCTGAAGACATTTCTGAGGTCATGTGGCCAGCATGACATCACATCGCAGTGGAGAGCATGTGGTGATACACAGAATGCTGTTATCTTCTTTCTGAACTGGTGACGGAGTTAGAGACCAGTCATTGCAGGATGCTAAGATTTCTGACTGCCTTCGCAGTGTTTATTGCTTTTATATCGTTTTCCAAGCAGCAAAAGGTAACAAAGAGCAACAGCATTTTTATTGGTGAATTCTCCTCGCCAATCCTTAAGAACATCCTGCTGATACAACCTAGATGAGATCACGTACCAGCCAGGGATAGTGTCCTACATCATCCTGGCAATGTGAACTGGGTGAGATCATGTAGGTATGCGAGGCCTGCTTGAAGTAGGCAGTTTTACTGCACACAACCTCTACATGACCTCTATCTCTACAAACTGGTTGTTTTTATCTACTCACATTTGCATGCTTTCAAACTGCTAGGTGGACAGGAGCTCGAGCAAGTAAGGGGAGCTCAGCCCATCACACAGCATTCAGGTCTCAAACTTGGGCTGTCAGCTTTCCAGCTAACAAGCTCAACTTCTTAACTGTTGAGCTTAACCATTGTGTGTGTGTGTGTGTGTGTGTGTGTGTGTGTGTCTGTCTGTCTGTCTGTCTGTCTGTCTGTCTGTCTATCTATCTATCTATCTATCTATCTATCTATCTATCTATCTATCTATCTATCTATCATCTATCTATCTATCTGAGAGAAACTGGGCAATAAGGTACCACCATACTAAAGGTAATGGTGATTGTGCGATGCTAATTATATATCATGTGGAAGGGTTCTTGCAAGTCACAAGTAAAAAAAAAGGATGCACTGCTAAAAGGTGATTAATGGCAAAAACAAATGGGGGGGAATGTGATGGAGGTATTATATACAGTATGCATAATCCTTATTGGCACCAATTGGCACCATTGAAAATGGGGTGTCAAATTTGTGGGCTGTGTGCAGACCTTCAGGATATTTCTTATAGCCTGCAGGGTTTGGAAGGTAGTAGATCAGATAGGCATAGTGAAGAATTGGTATGGGAGCAGTATCTTTCTGATTTCAGCTGAGCACTATGCTTGTTTCCTTAGTCTGGGAGAAGGATATGGCAGGCTGGTCATGTGGTGTCTGTGTCCTGACCTTCTGTTGCTACGCTGTTGCAGCCTAGGCCCATTTCTTCACAATTGATCCTTCTTGTTCAGGCTTTGAGGTAGTGGGACAGGGTGAAGCTTGGAATGGCATGGGTTTCCATGGATAGATGGGCTGGGAACAAGCCATACCCCTGGCTCTGTGTCAGGGTGCAATCATCTTGCCTTCAGCTTTCCACTGGTAGTGGAGCAGGCAGATTGTACAATTGTCAGAATCAGATAGGTTTTGGTAGGTGAAGCTTCCCTGGAGATGCTGGGGAAGTGAGAGTGAGATATTACTTGTGTCTCTGTTTTGCAGTGGAGCTTTAAAAAAATGGGAAAACTTCTCTTTGCAGAGTACCATGCTTTGAGATGTTAGCATCAGGGATGGCGGGTTTTTTGTCTCGCACTTATGAGGCTCTCAAGATGATTGGAGTTGGCAATGCGGGGTTAAATCAGAGAAGGGGTTTCTTTTTATTTATTTATTTATTTAAATTTATTTGCAGCTTATATTGTATCAAACCAACTCTGGGCAGCTTTTACCTATGCTTTATATCTAGTTGGGGAAAGGTCAGTGGCATTGCATTAATTCAAGGCATATTGCATCAGAGTCTAGTTTATTATTCCGAACAAGTTTGTGTAACCCATGTTCTAGGTGCCTCTTTGTGGAATCACAAAGAGATTGCACCTGCAACATTGACTTGCAAGACTGAGGAAAGAAGTGACTACTAAACTAGCAAAGGGAAAAGAGTTGTGGTAGGAATGTTCCTTGAAAGTATTCTTTGAAAATTATATGAGAGATTTGTAAAACATTAATAACAATCATTTGAGCTTCTTGACCTTGTGTTTTGATTTCTAAAGCTTTCTATTCAGACATGAAGTCTCTCTTCCTTCATCAACATTCTTCTATTTATTTAACTGTCATACATTGGCAATTTTAATTTTTTAATTTTTTAAAGGAGTATTCTACATTAATAAAAGATAAGAAATGAAAGGATCAGTGCTTAGTCTGTTCAGTTAGTCATGAAAGTAGCTGTTCTCTAAAATATTTAGCTATCATTCTATAGTGAATGACAAGACAATTCCAATATGTCAGCCTAAAAATGATCAGAATATTTTCTTTCACTCTAGGCTTTGACAAAGAGGTGCCTCATTTTTGCTTCATAGAAATCTCCTCCTCCTCCTCCTCCTCACTTTCTCTTTTTGATTCTTATTGATAGCTTGATCTTTTTGAGATTCTTTTCAATTTGTCTTTACTTTTTCATAAACTTGTGGACATACACTAAAGATCATTCATTCATTCATTCATTCATTCATTCATTCATTTTCTATAGCTACCCATCTCAGTCAATGACCCTGGGAAATTTACCATTCAAATATATATATTACAGTTAAGATACTAAAAATATTTAAATACAGTAAAAAACAATAAAACACCCATCTTCTAAACCCTGCCAGCCAACACTCTTTGGTTAATGGGATTTGCATCATGCTCATTCTGTTAGATTGGGTTGGATGGGTAGAGAATCTTGGAAAAAGGTGAATCTTCAAGTAACCTGGTCCCAAGCCATGTAGGGCTTTAGAGATGACAACCAGCACTTTGAATTGCATGAGGAAACACACTGGTAACCAATTCAGGTGACACAGATTTGAGTTAGGTGTGTATATTTGACACCATTTACTACCCACATAGCAGCATTCTTACCAGTTGAAGTTTCCAAATGCTCTTCAGAGGCATCCCTATGTAAAGGCTGTTACATTAGTCTGAATGAGAGGTTATCAAGGCATGAGGTACTGTGAACAGGACCTCCCATTCCAGGTATGGGTGCAACTGATGCACCACCCGAAAGTGTGCAAAGGCCTCCCAGCTACAGCTGCCACCTGCTGTTTGAGCAAGAGCCGCAAGTCTAGGAAGACCTCCAGATTTTGCACCAGGTCTGTCTGGGGTAGTGCAACTCCATTCAGAACTAAAGATGGAAGAACCTTATCTCCAGTGGGTCCAAAATACCCACAGCTACTCCATCTTGCTAGGGTTGAGTCAGAGCCTGTTTCGCCTCATCCAGTCTCCAGCAGTCTCCAGATATTGGGATAAGACATCCACAGCATCACTCAAAGGGTAGAGATATAAAGCTGGGTGTCATCTGAATATTGATGAGTTCTCACCTCAAACCAACAGATCACCTCACCCAGCAGCCTTATGTAAATGTTAAATAGAAGGGGAGAAAGAACGGAGCCTGAGGCATGCACAAAGTAAGGGATTTCAGGATTGCTCTCTTTTTTTCAACACTGACTGGAGCTGGCCCCAGAGGAAGGAGGAGAACCAGCACAATACCGTGCTACCTGTCCCCAATTCCTGAAACCAGCCCAGAAGAATATCATGATCAATGGTATCAAACACTCTGAGAGGTCAAGAAGAGCCAGGATGGATGCACTACTTCCATCCCATTCCGGCCGGAGGTCATCTTAAGTGTGATCAATGCTTTCTCAGTCCCAAACCTTGGACTGAAAGGAGATCTAGATAATCTGTCTCATTCCAGGCTTCTCTAAAGCGCCCATTTGACCACTCTCGTCACCACCTGCCCTAGAAAGAAAGATTAGAGATTTGACAAAAGCTGTCCAGACCAAGCGATGGTCCCTTGAGGAGGGGGTGCACCACCTCCTTTTTAAGAGCTGGTGGGACCACTCCCTTTCTGAAAGAGGAACTAGCTACCTCCCAGATCCACTCACATGTCCTCTCCCATGCAGTCTTAATTAGCCAGAAGGCGCAGAGCTCTAACATACAAGAGTCTAGATTAGCAGCTGAGGGGGCCCCTGTCCACTTCCTCAAGTTCCACGGACTCATACTCTTCCCAAATAACCTTGCAAGATGGAAATACTTTAAAAGATGCGTACTATTTAAAATAATATTGTGTCAATCTGGATAGTCCTTTAGGCACAATACTCCTTAATTTTTAGTTTTAATAAAATGGAGAAAAAGATAAATATAGAGATAAAGACTGAAATGATGAGGAAAATAGATGAGAAACTGAAAGGGAGAAGACTGTATATCCTTCAAAGAAAAATAATAATTTAGGAGACACTAGTAATTTTAACTTGTACTAAAGCAGCTGGGCTGTAATGAAATGAACCGTACTTATCTTTTACTTGCAGCAGAGCTGACCTCTCATAAGCAGTTCAACTTTGATTTAACAGCTCAATTCTTGCAAATCTTTTCTACAATCCTGTGCACAGCTTGGCTTCTTAAATACCATTGAAGTTAACCATCAAGGTAATTGAATCCAGTAGTAAAACCAATGAGGAGTCTTCTGGGATCTTAAAAACTAATAGACGATTATGGGATAAATGCAAATTTTAGCTCACTTCTTCAAATTCAGGAAATAATCTCTTGGGATGAATGTGTGTCGCTCTGTGTGTGTGTGTGTGTGTGTATACATATACTGTATACATATATCAGTGGTGGGTTCTAAATGATTTTGCTAATGGTTCGTGCGCGCAGACGTGTCCCGGGACGCATGCGCAGAAGCGTCCCGGGCGGGTGGGCGGAGCCTCCCGCTGCTGGCACTACCGGTTCTAAGAACCGGTCCGAACCGGGAGTAACCCACCACTGACATATATACACACATACACAAACATCCCTATCTATCTATCTATCTATCTATCTATCTATCTATCTATCTATCTATCTATCTATCTATCTATCTATCTATCTATCTATCTATCTATCTATCTATCTATCTATCTATCTATCTATCTATCTATCTATCTTCTATCCATCCATCCATCCAGGAGTTGTGTGTGTGTGTGTGTTAATGTATATATAAAATGTCATTAGTGTCATGGTGGCACAGTGGTTAGAATGCCGTATTTCAGGCTGACTCTGCCCACTGTCAGGAGTTCGATCCTGACCGGCTCAAGATGGACTCAGCCTTCCATCCTTCCGAGGTTGGCAAAATGAGGACCCAGATTGTTGGGGGCAATATGCTGACTCTGTAAACTGCTTAGAGAGAGCTGTAAAGCACTATGAAGTGGTATTTAAGTCTAAGTTCTATTGCTTTTGTGCCACAAGTTGTAGAACAGTTAAACTTCTATGGTCTTTGGTGTTCTTTTATTCAAGAATACTTAATGTAAACAGCTTTGATAGTTAAACTTTTCTGTATCTTTCAAAGTTTCCAATCAATTCTAATTATGGAAGATGTTGTATTAGAAAGTAATTTAAATCAGATGATACTTTAAAGATCCCCCCCATGTTTTCTCTCAACTACGTGTTTATTTTATGGCCAACTTAATTGAGCATAAGTGTTGCAACAGTAGTCTTTGTGTTAAGAAAAATAGCTATAACATATTTGAGCCCTGACTAACCAGAAGATTGAGATTTTTAAAGTGTGGCATTTTAAATGAAAATAATTGAAGAGATGTTGGAGATCAAGTTCTATTGATTAAAGACGTCTTTAATCAATAGAACTTGAATAAGAGTGGTAGAAGTAAAGAAATGAAAAAGGGTATAATAGAACTGGAAAAAATGCAGAAGCGGGCAACTAAAAATGTTAAGAAGGTTTAAACCTCCTCCTTACAAGAAACGGGGCTTTTTTGTTTGTTTGGAGAAAGGCATCTGAAAGTGGACATGATTGTGTTGTATGTGTAGCTGGAAATAAATTACACCGAACACCTTGGACTAGCTTCTCTGCTTCCTGAGAACCAGTTACTGATCCTCCCCCAAGATTAGATGCCTCTCTGCTCAGCCTTTGATGGGACACATCAAGCAGGATGTGTCCCATCAAAGGATGGGACAAGGGCAAAGGATAGAAGCATTGAAAAAAAATCAGATATCATGTAATAAATTGTCAAACAACATTTTGATCTCAGTGCAATAATGGTAAAACATAACAAACTATGTAATTTTCCTAGAACTCGTGTTGTCCCTGAATGTAAGAATGAGTGAAACATCTAAGAAGGCTAAACAAGTATGAAAAATTAAATGTGTATGCACGAAAGTGAGTGTATATGAAATGTTCAAACTATAATGAATTAGTTTGACACCTGTAAAGCTGTAAAAAAAATAATATTCATGAAGCTCCTTTTACTTTCCAGACTTTTAAGACACACTATAGCTCAGCATGTTTTTCTTTCTAATGTGAAATAGTTAATTGGACAGCAAAATCTATCAATTTCATGGCTGGTAGCTCACTTGAAGAGCATGTGCTTCCCATACAGAAGGTCTGCATTTCAATCCCTGGGGGTCTATGGATAGGACAAAGGAATGAAACTCATGGAAAAGCTTTGTTAGTGTAGAGGCCATAGGGAATGGCTTTGAAGGACAGGAGGAAGAGCCACTACCAAAGCAATGATCAGACAAACATGGCTTGAAAAACTAATTTGAGTAAATGTCTCAGACAGGCACCTTCCCAGTTCACATGAAAATAAACTGAGGGAGAGGAAGCACATGCAGACTTCCAAGATTCTGTTACTGAATCTGCTACAATGAAATAGGATATATATTTAAATATAATTTGTTAGTTTGGTCTATTTTATAGAATTAACAGCTAGTCCCGTGATGGAGAACCTATGGCACGTGTGCCAGAGGTGGCACGCAGAGCCCTCTCTGGAGGCACGCACGCTGTCACCAGCTGGTTTCCGGCACGCATGTGGTTTCTGGCACCCATTTCCGGCCAGATGGTCTTCGGAAAACATCCTGAAAATGGCCAAAAAAAAAAAAAAACCCACCTAAAAAAATGAGCCATTTTCCAGGCCAAAAATGGCCCTGAAAATGCCCCCAAAATCAGCCTGAAAATGGCTGGAAAAGGGCCCCCAAAATGGCCAAGAAACAGGCATTCCCATGCCAGCCAGCTGGTCTTCAGGTTTCCGGCACTCCAGTGCGCACACATGCACGCGCTTTCCGGTTTGGGCACTCGGTGCCGAAAAGGTTACCAAGCTAGTCAATATGACCTAGAAATGGACAACTCTGGCTTAAGTGGTCCCAGAACTCTCTTGAAGTGGACAAGATCAAAAATTTTAAACATTTTGCAGGGAGAGGGGAATTTAAATAAAGAGATACAATACAAGGTTACAATCCCATAAAAGACCTGGGAACCTTTACTCAATCAGGTTGATTTTCTCTTTGAAGATTTAAGCCACTTATGGGCTCTATATCTCTGGGACAAGACCAACATGAGCCAAGCCACTGTACTGCAATGAGCTTTGAAGTCCAAAAGCTAAAATGTATATGGCCTGTGGCTCAAGAAACTTGGATACACTTACTTCAGCTAATATTTAGCCTGATGGACAAATATTTTCTTTTAATGTAAGAAAGAAAGGTCCTATACAGTATTCCTAAAGATATGGGATTGGATTCCAAGCTGTTCTTCTGCTTTTCAGATAGGAGTGGGTATTACAACTCTCTCTCCATTTGCAAGAATCTCAAGCATAGATCACACTGTTCCACTTATCTGGTACAGATTTTGGAATCTACTTAAGGGAGGAAGAAAAGCTTTATTACATGAATTGAATTCTATTCTGTTTAAAGAAACAGTTGGAATTCTGTCAATTTGATGGCTTCTAATCCCAACAACATTTTTACTTTCATCTTGTTAATAGCTTTAAGTCCTACAGTCTTAGACTTAGTGCTAGGAGAAGTGGGATAGATTAGATTTCTCTCTCTAAGAAAGACAGACAGACACACAGAGGGATTACTTTGGATATGGCAGCTCAGAGCCTTTAAGGCATTGGATAAATTGATCCTATGTGAAGGTGCCTGAAGAGATAGAATTCAGATTTTATTTTACAGAAGAGTCTTTCTCCCCTGTATTCTGATTTGAATAAAGCAGGAGTTGGAGAATGCACTTTTCTAATTCCATCAAGAGTTTTAGAAAAATGAGTTTAAAACCTAGCTAGTTTCTGATTTGCTATTTATGCCTAGAACATCATCAATGAAGAATTGCCTCTCCAAAAAGAATGAGAGGTTGGCTTTGACTTATCATCTAGAATTTATAAATCTGAGAAGTGCTCAGGGGACATAGCAAAAGAAGGGCTTGCCTACGAACATTTAAACATTTATTTTTACAGTACAGTACAGTATCCAGTGGTGAAATCCAATTTTTTTTACTATCGGTTCTGTGGGCGTGGCTTGGTGGGCGTGGTGTGGCTTAGTGGGCATGGCTTGGTGGGCATGGCAGGGGAAGGATACTGCAAAATCTCCATTCCCTCCCCACTCCTGAGGGAAGGATATCGCAAAATCTCCATTCCCACCCCACTCTGGCGGCCAGCCAGAGGTGCTATTTGCTGGTTCTCCGAACTACTCAAAATTTCCACTACCGGTTCTCCAGAACCTGTCAGAACCTGCTGGATTTCACCCTTGGTACTATCTATGGATTTGATTTCATTGTTTTTATAAGGAAATGTCTCATTAAAACCTTCCCCATTTGCAATAATGAATGGTAACCTAGTTCCCTTTGTTTTTCAAGATTGGTATAAGGTTTGCTAAACTAAAGGCTTGCTACTTCTTGGCTTTGAGGAAGGAAGATTCAAAGCACCTTCTTTTCTGTTTTCCTAGAGTAGCTAAAGGGAAAAGACCTGGGTGGAAAGAATAATAATTCCCCATCTGGATGGACTAGATTAGAGTGTATCAGGAAATACAACCTGTGTTGTAACAGCTTACCATAATTATTTTTTGTTTACTGGGAAACCCTTGGAAGACAAATGATTTTGAATTATTCCCGCTCCAAGTTTCCAACAAAGAGAAAAGTCCAATGTGGATCTTCTGCTGCCTCCTATGAAAAGATTAGAAGCAATTCCTTCTGATGTTTTGGAATTGTGCCATGAGGTGAAGGAAACAATTTATTCAAAGGTTCTCGTATTTAGACTAGTCACAGGACTCTCTAAAAATATTTACTTTCCATTATTTATCTTTAAGTACCATTATGTAAAATGTACAAGGAGAGAAACATTCCTTCCTCTTTAACTTGTTGACTCTTTAATATCAAATTTCTTCACAGGGCACATAGCACAGAGGTGGGTTCCTACCAGTTTTAACCGATTCTTTAGAACCGTTAGTAAAGCGGCGATGACATCACGGAGCCGGTTCTGTCGGTGCTGGTCCGTGAGCGCCGTCATCTTGGATTTTGCTTCTGCGCATGTGCAGAAGCTAATTTTTGCTTTTGCGCATGTGCAGAAGCTATTTTTTTATTGCTGCAGGGGGCACATGTGCAAAGTGCGCGCTTGCCCCCGGCGTGACCCTGAGCAAACCAGCAGCAAAACTATCCACAACCCACCCGACATAGCATTATTTAAGCAATAAATAATCTACTTTGCCTTGTATACATTCTGTAAGTTCACTGAGAAAGTGCTCCTAAGCATTCAGAGAAGCTCTGATTATGAGTTATATAGAAGCTATGCAATGAGAAGTACGGTAGATATCAACTAAAAATCTCCAGTAGTTAATAAGAGTTAATGGTGGCTGTTGCTGTTTAGAGGAAGCTTTTATTCTGCAATTCCAGTTCTATCTCCTGCTTTTATCACCATCATCACTATTACTACAAAAGGAGGAAACCACATAAATATAGTGCATTTAAAGAATCCTTTAATTATTATTTTTTTGCAACTTTTATCCTCCTGTTAAAGCTTACCTAAGCCTTCAAATTTAATTGTGGCATTATTTACCATGGGGACTTATGTTTGCATGGACATTTATTGGGCTGCAAATTTATCAGATTTTGAAAGCAAGCCAAAAACAATAAAACATTACAACAAGCAATGACGTTGCAAAAATGATAGGTGCTTAGTGACATCATGGCATAAATCCTCCTTTATGCACTGGTCTCGTAATATCTGAGAGAAATATCTAATCTGTGTATTTACATCAAGGCATCAGGATACATAATTTATCATTTGATCTCCTGCCCTTGTCCTTGGTCATATACAGTATATCCATACAGAAGAAAAACACACACATACCATGTAATTGCTTGAAGCATTCAATCAGTTGATTGAAACACGTATGATTTTAATTTGTTAATGAAATAGATACCCAAAACAAAGCAAAGTTATCTACAGTACATGTGATTATCAAGTTGAAGAAAATAAATACAAAAATAAATTCAAACTATTCACTGTACATTCAAGTCTCCTTTTCCCTTGTGAAATACACGCAAAAGAAAAAAAAACAATCAAAGAAAATGATTGCTATTTGCACCTGACTCAAATATTCAGTGACAGGATAAATAGGGGGTTATTAAGGCTCCGTATTCCGGAAGTTCATGTTTTTTGATAAATGCATGTGAATCAGGATGTTAAGAGGATGCCATGATAGTACATGATTGCTAATGCTTGGCAGCTGTAACCTTGCCATTCTTAGTTGCACCAAACAATAGATTATTTGTGTACTGTTTTTTGCAACCATGTCCCCATTACAGAAACTGTACTTTTTCTCTCTCTGTTAGGATCAATGGCTTATACAGCAGGCTTGAAGCTGGAGAGGTGATGACGTCATGACATTCAGAAAGCCATGAAATTGCAACGCTTTTTACATTTACTGTGGAAAACGTGTGTGTGTGTGTGTGTGTGTGTGTGTGTGTGTGTGTGTGTGTGTAAGAGAGAGGGAGCACATAATTGCATAAATGTCAGGTGTATTTTTTTCTGCTTATTCTTCCTCTAGAAGTGTATCTGGCTTTTCCATAGCCAGCAAACCATACCCGCCAAAAACAAATTAGATTGTGCTTGACACAGATATTCCTGCATCCATTTTTATGTAAAGGGCTAAATTTCAGACTATAAATGGCTCCAGTGTCACATACTTCCCTCAAGTCTGCATAGTGCTCTTCTACCCCAAGAACCTGTAAGGTTGATTGCATTGATGATTATGACTGTGGGTGAATGCGAATCTGTGCCTCCTTTATCTCAGCTGACACTTTAGTTGCTGCTTTATTTGTTTGAGTTATATGCTATAAATAAATAAATAAATATTAATTAGGTATCAGATTTCTACGTTTTCATGGCATTTTACAGAGGGAATTTTTCTTCATTTTATCCCTACAACAACAAATTGGGCTGAGAGAGACTGGTTGCACCAAAGTCACCTCTTAGTTATTCTGGCCAACGGAGATATTATGGAAGTTGAAATTTAATAGAGCTGAAGAACATCAGATTGGGAAAGGCTAAAATAAGCGATGGTTCCAAAGGAAGGACCTAAGATGTTTTGCTATGTTTAATTTGGAATTCTTTTGAAGAACCAAACAAATGAAAATGTTTGGTTTAATTCCCTTTCCCTAAAGCAAAGAATTGATCACAGAAATTTGGCTTCTATTATGTGACTATAGTATGTAAGAATTTATAAGACTAATTTAGAAGAACTAAATGATTCCTGGGAATTATAAGAATTATAAAAATGTGGGAAAGCTAAAATCAGTGCCAACATTAGACAGAAAATGAAACTGTTCATATGCACATATCAACAAATATATTAGTGTTATTTATAAACATTTATTGATATATATATATCAACATTTATCAGCAAAAAATGTTACACATACAGACAATATAGTTTGTCGGCTATAAAAAATTGTCTGGATGGCCCCGGGAGGGGCCGAAAGGCAAAAGGAAGCTGTGATGTTTCCTACCATACACCAGGATGACTTGACAGAAAAAACATATATAACCCTTTCCTGGTGAAGAGCTGATAGGGAAGAGAACCTGACCTAGAGGTTAAAACTGCTGCCTTACAAGCAGACTGCCCAGGTTCAAATCCCACTAAGGGTATGGCTATCTGACGAGAGCAAAATAGCTCGAAATAGATCTATAATAGTCTTCCTTTATTTTCATTTATCAGCAAAAAATGTTACACACACACACACACACACATATATATATATATATATATATATATATCAGATCTAAAATGCATTGAGTTTGGGGCTCTGGAATTATTTTTTTAAATGTGACCTATGGATTTAATTCACTTCTTTCCTTCTGGATAATTTAAAATAGCTCTTTCAGGAATGTGCAGTGAATCGTTTTAATTAAGCCATCAATAAGATCAGCTTTAGATGGGGAAACATGCAGCAAAATTAGAATTGATTAAAGGGCATAATTAATACAACTATACTAGAAAGTACCTGCAGGGAAGTTTTGACATTTCATGCTTAATTGGGGAAAACAAAAATTGTCTCACCAGATTTTCATACAAGAGAGAAACTTGTCTTGAAATAGAATGGGGGGAAGGTATTTTTGTCTGGAATCAATGTGTTTACTCATGTTGACATGCAGAGAAGTGAGATTAGTACAGACCATGAAATCAGCCTGCTCGGCTTCCTGTAAAATTGCAACTTTTCAACATTTAAGAACTGCTTGACAGCAAAACAATATGCCTCCCTTTTACGGGATTAGCCAGCAGAGAGAATTCATACTGTTGTTAGTTTTATGCTTGCTGGATTTTATTTTAATATTCCTATTTTAAATGCAGTGCTATTACTTAATACATTTTGTGGCCTGTTGTTTAACATATGTGCAAACATTTTAATTACATTTATTAAAAGTTGGACATAAACTATTTTACATAAACAAATAATGTTTAGGTGAATGTAGGTATACCTCTGAAAGGGAGGAAAGTCACGTAAAGTGACCAGATTTTTTTTTAAGCAGGATGGGGGGCGGGCCCGCCTGGGCGCCGCCATTTGAATTTTGCCCTCTGCGCATGCGCACAACGCTGCGCATGCGCAGAGGGCAAAACAACGCAAATGTCGGCGTCCGGGGGGGGAGGCCTTTCCTCGCCTCCCGCCTCCCCTTCGGGAGCCGGCAGTGGCTTGGGCTGGCAAGCGACAGGCGGGAGGCGGGGAAAGGAAGCAGCCGGCAGCTTACCTGCGAGGCGGCACTCGGGGGCTAGGTCTCTGTCGCGAGCCCCAGGCATCCAAACGCCGCAGTCTCCCGGTCGCCCGCCCAGCCCCAGGGCAATGGCGTCAGCGAGGTGACTGGGGGAAGGAAGGGGAGGGGGACGAGGAAGGGCTGTTTGCGCCGCCGGAGGGGCTGCTCGAGTCTGCAGCGGCGCCTCAACCCCCTTTTTCCGCCCGCCCGGCTCCTCGTCCCTCACCCCTCCACCCGCATCCCAACAGCAGCGGCGCCTCCGAGGGCGGGGCTAGGGATGGGGCGGGGGAAGGAGAGGAGGAGCAGCCCCCCTTCCCTCTCCCCCCAGCTGGCACCTCCATCAGGGAAACCTTCCCTGATGCTGTCCCCTGTTTTCAAAGAGCCCGACTTGCTTCCGTTTTTTATTTCGGTGCTTCCCCTTCTAAGGTGACCAGACGTCCGGGCATTCTTTCCAAAAAGCGTGACTTTTTGGAAAGAATGTGGGACGCGGGACACACGCTTGAAAAGCGTGTCTGTCCCGCCAAAAGCGGGACGTCTGGTCACCTTAGGAAAGTGCCTTCTGTGAACCTGACACCTGTACATTTCATTTATTTTAAAAGGATTAGAAACGGTGAACAATGCATTTACGCTGTTAGTAGCCCTAATTTATTAAGCAAGAGAGCATGATGGAAGACTTGGGAAAATACAGCATTGCAAACATGGGCAATTTATCGTAACAATTATTTGTAATTTCTTCTATATCAGATCTATAACAAGTGTGATATCCCTGATTTTTGTTTGAACAAATAACAAAATGTGCTAAGCTTTGGGTTGTACTAACCAGGATGGAGGGTGAAAGGAAGACTTCTTTCAAACTACTTTCCCCTTGTTGGTCTGCTTTAATTCAAAAGAACTCTACTTGTTCTACAAATATTGCAGTTTTTCTCTAGGTAGGCCGGTGAGGGGGAAAAAAGGACTGATGCTAAATCAAAAGCTTTGAAGGTGCTTTGAAACCTCTTCTTCTATCATGGATTATTCAAAATCAATAATTGATCCAGATCAGCCTCCTGGGTTAGTGGCTCTGGAACTCCTCTAACACAAAGTGACTTATTATTTATACAGAGAGGATTTGGTTGTCTTTATTCAATAGAATCCACACAATTGTAATTCATTAGTAAGGAGACAGCAAAGGCATATACTTGAGGAATATATTATTAAGATACTGTCTGGATTGTATTTAACTTTATTAATATTTGACCTAAGAATTTGCAGTTATTACAATACATACATAAGATTTAACATTCCGGAGAGCAAACAGGAAAATAAAGAAGCCTAACTAGTATGTGAATGTCATAAATGTGAGGATTAATTGCAAAGTTACTTCCGCATCACTGTCATAAATGCAAGCAAGGAAATTTTTTGACAAGGATCACCTGTATTTATTTGATTTTGATAACCACCCATTTCACATAAAATGACTCTGGGCAGCTTAAAATAAAGTAGATAAAAATCAAAAGACATAGCAAACAAGCATCAACAAAGTCAAGTGACGGGTTTTATCACACTTCCAGACCTTGTGCCCAGGCACAAAAGCAAGTGTGTACATTGGAGAGCCTAACCTGTGCAGAATAGTGTGAGCATGGTTGGTATTAAAATTGAACTTTGATTATTCCTGGACCATATTGTGTTTAAATAGAATAACAGAGTTGGAAGGGACCTTGGAGGTCTTCTAGTCCAACCCACTGCTTAGGCAGAAAACCCTATACCATTTCAGACAAATGGTTATCCATTCTCTTCTTAAAAACTTCCAGTGTTGGAGCATTCACAACTTCTGGAGTCTAGTTGTTTCACTGATTAATTGTTCTAACTGTCAGGAAATGTCTCCTTAGTTCTAGGTTGCTTCTCTCCTTGATTAGTTTCCACCCATTGCTTCTTGCCCTACCCTCAGGTGCTTTGGAGAATAGCTTGACTCCCTCTTCTTTGTGGCAGCTCCTGAGATATTGGAACACTGCTATGATGTCATCCCTAGTCCTTCTTTTCTTTAAACTAGTCATACCCAATTCCAGCAACCGTTCTTGATATGTTTTAGCTTCCAGTCCCATAATCACAATTTACCATTAGTAGTGAATTAGTAGGGAATGTTATATTAGTAGGGAATGTTATATGTGTCAGAAATTCCTAAGAGATCTGTATGGGGCGTGCATAAGTGCACCATCGTGCCTACCATCCCTGTCCTAATGTCCCCATTTATTTGTATCCATTTCATGTATTCATAAACATGTTTATACCTGTATCTGTTGTGTTATACATGCTTGATAAAATAAATTTTTTAAAAATGCAATCAATCCTGGTAAACTGGACTATTCTTTTTATATCCTACTAAGGATTTATCCCAGAGGTGGGTTCCTTCCAGTTTGGACCGGTTCGCCTGAACTGGTAGCAACCTGCTGATGATGTCACAATGATGTCACGGAGCCAGTTCAGTCGGTGCCGGTCCATGGACGCTACCATCTTTTTTTTGAAAAATTTTTTTTTGGAAAAATAAATTGGGGGGGGGGATTTTTGCCTGGTTTTTTTTTCTTCTGAGCATGCACAGAAGCTGAATTTTCGGCACTGCACATGCATTGCCATCTTGTTTTCGGATTTTGGGGGGGGTTATTTTTTCGGCACTGCGCATGTGTGCGCAGCCACGGGGTGCGGCCACGAGGCGCGATAACGAGGCGCAAGGGGAAGCAAACCGGCAGCAAGGTAAGTTAGAACCCACCCCTGATTTATCCAAATTGTTATACTGATGTGCTGTGTATGCTGATGGAAGAAACACTATGCTCAGATGTAAGAGAATGTTTCTCATTTGCCGGACTTTAGATAGAAGGGAGGGCAGAGGTGCAGCTTCATTCTAAGTATTTTATTTATTTTACAGCCTATATAACCTTCCGAACTTAAAATAGGTTGGACAGGTTACAACAAGTGAAAACTTTAGATGCTATACAAAACCCTGAGTAACAACAATAAATTAATGCCCCAATCCAGGCATTTTTAGACCAATTTTCTAGCAAGGAGCAGTCACCATCAGAGCCATCTCCCCGTCTCTCCACAAATTAAAGGGAGGGAAAGAAAATTAGGGAGGGGGAAGAAGAGGAAACACAGCTTCTGTCTTTAAACTATGGTAGTAAAATGTGAACATTTCACCAAAGGGTGAAAGAAGGAAGAGCTGATGAGCGGACATGAGCGTGTATGCGTATTTCCAAAATTAGATTTGCCCATAAGCCAGTGCAGCTGTTTTACTCTGCTAAGATTTCAAATGCTGGCAAGTATGATGAGAAGAGGTGGCAGCTGTAGGCTGCTCTGCCAGAAAAGATTTGTGGCCACATCTCCCAATGATAAATACATGCAGGGAAGTGAAGGTATAGATTTAATTTTGAATCAAAGAGCTACAATATATGCCATAAAGTATGAATGGGTGTCATTACCTAGGTTTCAAGGTTGGTACGGATCTCAAGCAGGATGTGCACACATCAATTCTGGCTGGAAAGTATTTTATTTTTTTAAAAAAATGTTTTTTCATTGCAAAGAAAGACCACCTATTTTTTTTCTAATTTACAATCAGTGTCTCCATCCTTTGTCTACTATTTCTACAGGGTATACATTTTTTCTAAGCCACATTCTTTATTCATCTCTACTCTAACTTCTATTTTTCTATTTTTCTTATAGCTTCCTAAGTCCTAACTATCTGATTTCTATTCTGTACTTTCTATTTATAGTTTTCTACTATTCCTACTTTGTAGTCTACAGTCTCTGCCAGATTCAGTTCTGTCTTAACTCACCTATAGACCAATTTTACATCCCACCAACTACCTCTGATTACATCCCACCAACTACCTAGGCTATCCTGATTATTTGGACTGGTGGTCCATGCCATGAGCATTGCAAAATTAGAATTGCTGTTGATGTTGTTTGATGCCACCCACCAGGGTCACAATTCCTAACACTGGCTCTGCCTCTACCTCTCATAGGCATTAGGTCCAGTCTCACTTGACCCTTTTAAAAAAAATCCATTTTGGTTTGTTTGGCTGGGGCCTTTCCTGCAGCTATTGGTGTTATGGCAGACACTTCCTGGTTGCCTTAAGCTGCCTTTCATTGCTGCTATCCACATTTTTTTGTTTGTTTTACAAGTAATCTCTCCAGCATTCTTGGCCCTGTCCCTTCTGTCTACCAGACATCTTTAACTCTCCTATTGCACTCTGTTGAGCTACCCTGTATTTGTTTCTCTTTTGTGGGTGGCTACTGCTGGTATGGTGAATTGTTAATGATGGCTGATCTTGGCTGACTATAATCAACCCTTGAGGATTTCCCACTAAACTCCTAAGTCTTCATTATACTGATTACCCGGGTCTCCAAAATAGTGAAAACTAACAAAATTCTCCTGCCTTTTTAAAAAAAATTGAGCTTGATCCATTTTCTAGGGACATTGCCCATGGTTACTAGGTTTTTCTGCTGGCCTGTAACCTGCATGGAATTTTCCACATTTTTGCTTATTTTGGTACCACCCAGCTGAGCGGCTGCTTCTCCCTCCCATACTTAGACAGAGTATGTCTGCTATAGCTAAGATCCTCTGCAAGCTTCTCTTGGGCTGTCAAAGAATTCCATTTTTCTACTCCTCTGCTGTGCAGAGAAGTTTTTCAGCAAACCTGTGCAGAGCGCACACACAGATACATTGCTGGCTATAGTGAAACACTGTGGCCTCCCACGATGTCCTTCTCTTCCCTTCCTTTATTTCATCATCACTTTAACTTTCTTTTTTCCCCTGCTTCTGAAAAAAAACTCAGAAATTTTGCCCCACTCCTTCCACAAACAAACCAGCTCCTTTTCTTAAATAGCAGCATTCCTTTTTAAAGAGAATGACCCTTCTCAAGCTTTCAGGAGAAAGGAAGTGGCAGGAAATAGCATGGCATTTTTGCTTACGTAGCCATCCTCTCACAGTCAGCTAGGCAGCCATGTGATAGATTGAAAAGACCTGCTTTTCACATTCTAGTGAATGGTGATAATGGAACAACCAGGGATGCGTTTAGAGGAAAAGTTTGAATAATCCGTGGGAGGAAAAATATGTTAGATAATATGAACAGATGGGCAGCAATGAAAGAAGAGAGTATTTGGAGATCCAAGAATGAATGAAAATGGCTACTGTTTGCTATTTGTTTACCTAAATGTCAGTTTGTTTCAATATATGGATTAAACATGCATGGATCAATTTATAAAGTCTATTCAAGTGTACAAATGGAAAGGGAATGAATGCAAAGTATGACTGATTTGATTGATTGTTATGATGATGAAAATCTGAGAATGAAGGGTACAATATACCAGTACATTCTATATGTGGGTCACAGCATTTTTTTGGTAGGTTCTATGTAGTAGTGGGTTTCACTTACCTTCGCTACTGCTTTGGAACTGTGAACATGCGCGCATATGCGGCTTGCTTTGCTAACGTGCGGTGCTTCTGCGCATGCACAGAACCTTCTGTGCATGCGCAGATCATTTGTGATGACGTCCGGGCGGGTGGGTGGAGCCTCCTGCCACCACCGCTACCAGTTCGCCATAGATGTGGTCAAATACAAAATTTTCTGCCCTATCTGAATTCTAATATAATCTTTTAATGTGGCTCAGACTTATATGTAGAAAATGGAGTTAGTTTAGTAAGTAGTATCAGTCATTAATTGCAACATGGCATAAAGAGATACATTTTAAAACAGTATTGGTTATTAATTCTTGGAAGGAGGCCTAATGAAATGTAGGCGAGTCCCGTATTTTTCGGAGTATAAGACGCACCTAGATTTTAGAGGAGGAAAACAAGGAAAAAAGTATTCTGAACCAAATGGTGCAGTAATATATTATTTAATAAAATACCAGTGTAGCAGAATACTTTTAAAACCATGTACACTTTTTACAACCATGTATACTTTTTACAAGCTTCAAACTTGACAGCTTTAAGACTAGTGGACTTCAACTCCCAGAATTCCTCCTCCAGTCATGCTAGATGGGGTAATTAGAAGGCAAAAACGCCCCAATTTTTGCAAAAAACAGCCCTTTTTCGCTCTTTTTTTTTTTTTTTTTTGCAAAAACAGGGCATGCAGAGGATCTAGGAAGCATGCAGAGCACTCCTAGGGGGTGGGGGAAGGCAAAAATGCCCCAATTTTTGCAAAAAATGGCCCATTTTTCACTGGTTTTTTTGCAAAAACAGGGCATGCAAAGAATCTGGGAAGCCTGCAGAGCACTCCTAGGGGATGGGGGAAGGCAAAAATGCCCCAATTTTTGCAAAAAATGGCCTGTTTTTTTGCTGGTTTTTTTTGCAAAAACAGGGCATGCAAAGAATCTGGGAAGCCTGCAGAGCACTCCTAGGGGGTGGGGAAAGGCAAACCCCCCCATTTTTGCAAAAAAGGCCCGTTTTTTGCAAAAATTGGATGCGGGGGCGGGGCTTCGGGAGGCTAAAAATGGCTGTATTCGGTGTATAAGACGCACCGACATTTCCACCCTCTTTTGGGGGGCAAAAAGGTGCGTCTTATCCTCCGAAAAATACGGTAATTTCTTATATTCTCATAACTTTAAATATTTTTTTTAAATAAATCTGTTTAGCCTTATTTTCTTTTTAAAGAAAGATTAATATAGCTTTCTGTTAAATGATAAATATGATTTAAAATATTATAACATTTCATAGAAAATATGAAAGAGATAAAGTGATCAAAACATTTTACTCTATTGATTAAATTAATGATAGTGTACAAACTTTCACATCCTCTATGGGTGCGTGTGAGCTATATAATATAGAAGGAAATATAGATATAGGCAGAGGCGGGTTCCTACCAGTTCGGACCAGTTCTATAGAACCGTTAGTAACTTGATGGCCTGGGTTGCTGCAACTGGCAGCGACCCAGGCCTGCCACGCTCCCAAGCCAGTTCTCTTGGCAGCGCCATAGGTGCTGCCATCTTGTTTTTTGCTTCTGCACATGTGCAGAAGCTTTTTTAGTACTGTGCATGCACGCACGCGCAATGCACGCATGCCCACGCGACACGTCCCTGAGCGAACTGGCAATAGCAGAATCCGGAACCCACCCCTGAATATAGGTATATAATCTGGAAGTGATTCAACAAATGAGACTAGGCATCGTATTTTGGAGAAAGAGAATAAATTGCATTCAAATTATAGCTTAAATTAAGATAGTATTCTTTTTTCCTGGAATGGAAGTAAGAAATAAATGTGTATATCAATAAAACTCATGCTGGCTTCTTTTCATAAAGTGAAGACCACAAAGTAAGGCAGTATTTATTACAGATTGCAGCAATGTAAACCTAACCCTAATCTTGATCCCGCCCCTGATCCTAATGTATTGGTTGTAGACCATACAGAATATGTTTATAAGAACATCATCTCTTCTTCTGTGAGGATCATTCTCTTCAGAGGAACTATATTTTTTTGCTGTTGTTTAAATCAAGGCATGATTTGAGGAGTCCAAAGAACAGGTCCCAGAGATGTTATTAACTGTGTCAAAGGACAGAGACAAACGTTCCCCTTTTAATGAAGAAAAAGAGACAGTACAAAGTCGTTTACTAAATTTCAGTCTGGCATTTAAGCCTACTCATGTGATGCAAACTCATTTACTTCTCCTGAAGTTTTCTGACAAGAACATATATTTCCCTGGAAAATATAGCGTGCTACCGCCATTGTAAATACAACCCATGAAAAATAGTCCTTTTATTTACATTATGATTTATCCAATCCTGCACCTTATCAATCTGAGTTCATCGTGGAGTCCAATAAAACTGACAATGAATCAGTTCTTGCTTCTCCCTGTGGTCTCTTAGCTTCTCTGTGAGAGGTACATTCTTAGCTGTCTCTGTGAAACTTCAACTTTTCCTCTATTAGTTCTTGCCACACAAAAGGAGTGTTTCGTATAAATGGAACACAAAAACAATCCTACCTTATAAAGCTCCTTTCGGTGGCAAAATAAGAGTTCTAGGGAATGGGATAGCAATAGCAATAGCACTTAGGCTTATATACTG